>OU015530.1:45994964-46672964 GCA_907165065.1 Caprimulgus europaeus | reverse complement strand
ATATGAATAAATTTTAGATTGAGGTGCTAGTAACTGAGTGATTATTAGTGCCTCTAAGATTTAATCTTTCCTGTGTGGTTTGTAAGAATTAATTACCATTGCATATTTTATATTTAGATTTCCCCCCCCTTTTTTTAAAAAATGACAAGATTGTTTATGTGTGTACATAATTATTCAGATGGCTAAACAAGGTGTACTTGACTGTTAATAAGCTTAGAAACAAAAGTTAGTTAGGCAGACCTTAATGGTTTTAGCATAGGTTTCTCATCCCAATTAAATAAAATTATCTTGATTTTGTTTTCAGTGGATGTTGGGTAATTCCAGATAGTGCTGTTTTCTCTAGCATCTCTTACAGTTGCTTCATAAAGATACACCCGTATGTCCATGAAATGCCATAGAAAAGCAATTCAACTTATCACAAATTTGCACATGATCTGAACTGGTCACGTCTTGTTCCTCTTTCCCTGCCTTTTGCTCACAGTGACTTTTCAGCAAAGGTTGTCTTGACTTTCTCTTAAAAAACATTTTCCTGCTGTTTCCATCCTCAGTGCCTCTAAAGGAGCCACTTCTGCTACAATCTGCTGTGAATCAGCTGCGTAATTATTCTCAGTAAAAAGATAATATATATACACCTGCTATTTTCCATTTTCCCCAACTGTGTTGTACTCAGTGATGCTTAACTTCACTGCAGGCCTACTAAGGAGTGTATATCTTTGTTATGTATTGGGACTGCTTAACACTTATCTAAATTGAATTAGAACTTTACTGGTCTTCATAATCAGGAAACAATAATTTTTGACATTTCTGCTCAGTTTCTGAAAGAAGACAGTTTGGCCTAGTAATCCTACACAGGAGAAATAATACAATGAGTCAATGTTCACAAAGTCTCTAACATGTACCTAACTTAATGACGTTATAACTTCTGTCTGTCTAATGGATCACAATGAAGGGTTTACTAATGCAGTATATAGGTTTGCAGAAGAGCATAAGACCAGTCTGCTGAGTAACATCAAAGTTTTATCTAGTTCAGGATATATCCCATGACAGTTACCAATTATAGGTGCACAGGGGAAGGTATAAGAACGTGCAAGTAGGTTGTGACACACTTCCCAGGAATGCTTTCAGCTTCAGGTGTTCCTGGGCCAAAAGTGCATCTTTATATTTAACAGTCACTGATTTACTAATTTTTCTTTGTAATTCTAACCTGTAAACTTCCCAGAAACATGGGATTCTACATCTCAACCCCACATGATGTGGAAACTCAGTTTCTCTTCTCATTTTGAAACTATGCACCAGCTTCATTTAAAGCACCCTAATGCTTGTCTTAGAGGAGAAATAAAAAATAATTTTGTATTCATATTCTTAATACATTGTGACTCTGAAAATCTTCAGCAATTTATCTATCAGCTAATTTCCATGATAAAGCTTAGCGCCCTACTGAATTACTTGAAATGCTCCATACCTTTGACTATACTTGTCATTCTCTTACTACCTTCTAGTTAGTCACACTGAGCTGTCTGACCATTACTAAGTATGAGTGTTATGCAAATGATAAAAAATGAAAAAAAAGGCAATCAAGAAATTAAAAAATGTTGAAATTATGGGAAAAACACTCATCTTATAAAACCAATTACTGCCTATCCAATTTAAAAGTCAATGTTCATCTACTTTATCACTACTGAATAAACTTTGCCCACATTAATAACAAGCAAGGATTGCTTCTTATTGTATTTCTTTTGATCACGTAATCTGTACATGTCCTACACAATCATTTTCAAGACTGTTTATGCTAATGAATATTATTTTGTAATTGATCTAGACCAACACAGAGTATGAGGTTACCTCCCAAAGGTATATGTCTACCAGCAATTTTACACTATACTGTAATTTGATGACTCATGATTACCTAACCTGTTTTGTTACTTAATATACCATGGGAATTAATTTCCTGAATAAGAAGATGCAGTTCTACAAATTCATTTTAATGGTACTCCTCTGTGGTGGTTTCACTTGGCTAGTACTTAGCTAGCAGCCAAACACAGCCGCTCGTTGAGTCTCTTCTCCCTTCCACAGGGGAAGAGGAGAGAGAATTGGAGGAGTAAGAGTAAAGAGATTCAGAGTTCGAGATAAGAACAATTTAATAACTGAAAGAAAATAAAACTTAAAATAATAATTATAATAATAGTAATAATAAAATATGCAAATGAGTAATACACACCTACCAACCAAGCCCAGCCCATTCTCAGATAACAATCGTGGAAGAGCAACAGTCCTGGAAACCTGAAATTAAAACTGCAATCCTGGAAGAGTGAGAGCCTAAGCAAGAGACGGACAGAGAGCGCTGCCATGAGAGAAAGACCCTCATTAATATACTGAACATGAAGTTATATGATATGAAATATCCCATTGTCATACCCAAAAGCCAATCTCACTTATGACTTTTGATATTCCTTGCCTTCCCTAGACATTGCACCTGTAGACTAGCAAATCACAAAGTCCTTCGACTTCTAGGGACAATTTAAAACTTTGGCATGTTATTAACATTTTTCCCACAACAAATCCCAGGCTGAAACCAAAACACATCACTATTGGAGCTACTAAAAAGAAACCTAGCTCTGTCCCAGCTGTAAACTAGGACATCTTCATAAGGATTTTATACTATTCAAAAGGTTCATAAATTTTTTGAAGTCTTCAGTAAAACATGCATTTTTCTGTTGACACTTCAATCTTCAAAGAGTGGTTAATACAACTATTTTGTCTTTCACCAGATAGGGCATGGAGAAAAACCTTAAGAACATTGTCAAGTTGTATTTCACTGGCTGCTACAAGTTTTCTATGCATGAAACATGCCATTGACATCACTCACTCACAATATATGGTCTGAAGCAATCAGACTAAGAAAATCTGGAGATAAAAGTAGGAAAGCAGCAGGGGGACTAGAGTGAGTGAAGCAAAACATATCAATCTGTGGAAGATGCCTGACTGCTTCCAATTGTACTGTCATGATCTTCTGATTTATCCTCCAGGGAGGAAGGATTGCAATTACACTGTACCAACAGGTACAAAAATTGAAGGAAAAATACATATTGAAAATAGTTAAAGATTTGCCAGTTCTATACAAAATCTCCTTTGGGGCCTTCTTAAACCTGTGTTAGAATCAAAATAAAATTCAGCCAAGTTTGGTTTGTATGTTTCACAAACCTTTAAGAGCACCAAGTTTATATAGACTTAAAAGCCCAAATACAAATGGATGAATACGCGCTGCTCTGGGCTCAGATATTAGGAACACAACACCAGCAGTAATTGGGAGGCTTGGGAGTGAATTAAATAATAAATACTGTAGTGTTTACCACTGTAAAGGTGTGATTCTTATCTGTGTTAGTAAGGAGTGCATCAAGAATAATGTCAAGAAACAAACATAATAGCAAAAATTTTATGCTAGTGTTGGAGAAGACATGCTCTCTGTGTTCTAAGTACCTAATAAATATTCTTCAGAAACCTTCCCTGACCTAGGAAAATACTGTTATTTTACTAAGCAGATAATAAAGTAGAAGTAAGCTAAGTGATTTACATAAGTAATAATAGCATGTCAATGCTGAGAGGTAGTAAAAAGGCACAAGGAATCCCAGTGCTGTAAGTGGCAGTCAGAATCTGTTGCCATGAAAATTAAAAAAAAATCCTGGCAAAATTAATCTGTGATAATTTTTAGAGAGAACTGTAATTCCAATCAAACCTATCACTTTCTAGTCAAAACATGAAAAAGTAATTCAATGGACTTTTGGAAGAAATTAAAATTTATATTTTGTTTAAGCTTAAAAATTCATTCATCTCATTCTGATTGAACAAGAAAACACAGGAAAAATATACAATTCAGAACCAGAGTGAAAGAAATCTCTTTGTTAGAAACATCAAGTGAAAACATCTTTTAAAATTAGAAATGGTTGAAAACCTGTAGCCAAAAGAATTATTTGTTTTCCAGCCAGAATTTTTGAATATGTCTATTTGTTAAAAAAATCATGGGGGATTTCCATGGCAATTTTCCCAGCATTTCTACTTTTGAACAATTCACTAATTCAATTTAATGCATTTCCTCTACAGTTATCCAAAATATATCTTTGTGCCTTCCAACAAGGATATTTGAATTATACCATTTTCAGCTTTTTTATGTGGTCTGCTTCTGTGCAGCTTTGAGCCAAACCTCCATTAGCCCTGAGGTCTTTGCTCCATTCTGAAACAAAGACATCATGCAAAACTGGGGATGTCTCCTTGATAAATCCCACTGCTTTTCTTTTCCGTTCATGTGGTAAATGGCCAGTTGCTGGTAAGTCTGACCTTAAGACAACTCCACCATGCCAAGGAAGATTCGCAGTCATGGTTTCTGCTACTTCTTTTGGCTATACCTTGCATGTCTTCATCTGCAGCTTGATTTTCTGAATGGCAATGATGAGGACATGATATTCTTGAGTATGTATAGGCTCTCCTGCTCAGGGCTTCAGCCCTCAGGCTTGAGGAGGCAACTGCAGGTTTCCCAGTGACTTGTTGGTGAATCAGGTTGTGGCAGTTAGCTTGAACCCATACTTGTCTGTTTTATCTCTAGTGTCACCCTATCAAAATGCCTCACAGAGCTGGATGGTTTCAGGCTTTTAAAGACAAAACTACTTTGCTTTTCCTGAGGCATTTTGCTTATTTCTATCTTGTGAATAAGAGCAGATATGAAAAACAGATGAGTCTGAAGATTTAAGGGGGAAAAGGTGTGTCAGATCCTGATGTTTTCAAAAGGAATGCCACTGGATCTGAAAGTACTTCAAACAATAACCAGAATAATGGATGCAGAAAGAAACTATGGTCCTTTTGAAACACAAGGACCATAAGAAACTGGGTATACAAAGAATGCATCTGAGAGGAAAAACTTGCTGAAAACAGTTCTTGACGCAGCTACTAAGAATCTGTCATTACAAATATATTTTCTGTGGAACCTTGCGTTGTTATTAATTGGGCACACCAAGACGTTTCTCAGAATGAGTTGTTTAAAGCACAGCTCCTATCTCTCAGTGTAGTGTAGTCAAAATAAAACCTTCAAACAACCCTTTCAACTTTCACTGTCATCACCTGCCAATGTGACTCTTTGAAAGGGTTTTTGTTTTAGTAGCTGCTTGAGATGAAAGAAGCATAGTCATATCCACAGATAAAACTCCTGTGATAAATCTCTGTTGCCATTTGGGCAAGAAGGAGTGCTTTTCTTCCCAAGATTTTATTGATCGTTTGTGAACTCATTGATAAAACAGGCTGTGTGCCTCGCTGCAAAATGCTGCCAGCTCTGCATGCCGTCTGGTTTAACAATGAATCCAATACTAAATGTCCTATTTATGACAGGAGCCTTATGAAAAGCCATGCTTTTAAAATAACAAATGGTACTTTGTACATCATTTTACTGAGGAGATGTTATTCAAAGGAAACAGGAATTAGAGTTGTAATGCTATTTATTTTTTAAATCTAGCAAATATATTTTGTAAGTTCTTCAGTGGGGAGTCAAAAAAGCAAATGAAGTTATGTCTAATCATGGGTAAAAGACAATCCAGCTCACACTGTCCTGACTGGAAAGAGAATTATATATTCTTTTATCTGATACCAAAGACAGAGAAATTAGAAGTCTTAAACTTCATAAGGTCCTATCTGGAATTAATCAACATGATTCTAAACATTCCAAGTATCACCTTGTATTAGCGAGGTGCATTGTAGTACAGTTAATCTGGACATATCAGCTGAATTCAGAGTTACCTACAGTTGCAAGCAGGAAAGTGCAGTGAATTTTGATCAGCATTTGTCTTCATGTTTGCTGTGAGTGATGGAGGCAAGTCAGAGTAAGCATACACACTCAGATAATCAGTTACCTGACAGGGCTTTCGATGATGAAAAGTCTTTTCTATGTCTCCAGGGAGCACAATGCTTATTTCAGGCATTTCCTGGAAGACAAAGGGATGGAAGAAAAGCCACTAGATTACACTGGGATGACAGAGATCTGTTAATAAAAATGTAAAGGTCAAAAGGCTCCTTCCTCCTCTGGTGTAAACCAGCATAACTTCAGCTCTGACACCTGCTTACATCCGCTGAGGATCTTGATTACTAAGGCAGTTTCTGTGTCTTTTGCTTTGCTTGTCACATAGCACAAAGGCTATGCAGAAGCCGCACCAGCTCAGTTAGGTTCCAGATAAAAGCATTTGTTGTTGACACACAAAGCATGGCACTCCAGGTGTAATTAGTAGGCAGTTTTCCAGCAGTTTACAAAAAAAACTCAACCACCACCAACCCCCAAGCTCACCAGTAACAGCAAGGACCACTGCATGGTTTACATAACTTTTGAAGGATATTATTAGACAAACTATAGCTCATATATTTGGCTTTGAGTAGTTTAGTCCATCACCACTCCTAAGAATGGGTGCATGGGAGAACTGAAGGTGGAGCTGACACTTGCATGACATATTGAGAAGAAATAAGATAGCATTCTTGTGAATTTGATAGTCTTTGAAAATTGATTACATGTACAACCAAGCAAATCATACTTCTTTCAAGTATGTACTTTCATTATTTGTCTACAAAGCCTCCCTGAAACTGTATGTAACATCTTAGACTTTCAATGACAGTCACTAACATTTTTGCTTTATTTCACATTTATTTTTCAAATATTTCAGAGAGACTAACACTAAAGAGATAACACATAATTAAAAAAAAAAAAAAACCAAACAGTTGAATTCTCCTATTATGTGGATAACATTCAAATGTATTTTGTCAAATCCTGATGTAGTGCTTTCTTGTTAAATTATCAGAATTTATTCTGGAATGGACAGAAAGTCAATTGCTTTTGCTTGAAACTGTCTTCAACTGAATTGCTGTTGATAAGTACATGTCATAAGTACAGAAGGGCAATTTCCCTATACTTCCATTTTGATGGTCTGGAAACCAAAACTTGCCTTGTTAAGGCAACTTAACAACTACTGTTGTTTCAAGGTAGTTTTATTTTGTTTTGTCTTGTTTTTTAATTATTATTTGAAAAATGTAACAAAGTGTTCATTAGCTGCAGACTATTAGAGATCATTATTCCTACTGGTCTGATTAGTGCAGGGTTTTTTTGTGCTGGCCTTCCTGCCACTGTGTTCACTCTCTAGCAGCTTGGAATTCACTGGACAGACGAAAATTGCTGATTGTATCACTCCTGCACTGCTGTCCTCACAGTGTCTCTCTGTTTGACAGTAACCAGTTGCCATGGAAATAATTGTGGTGTCACAAATTCAGTGTTATGATTTCGATAGAGGATCATATAAAGAGAAGAAATGGTCTGCAAGAGTATCTAACACAAACAGCAAAGGAAACAATAAAAACATATACCAGAAGACAACACTGTCTAGTAACTGTCTGCAAGGTTTTTCTGACTAGTCCCTCAGGTAGATTTTTCAGGTCAGATTCCTTTTCTTCAATATTTCTGTTGATGGGAACTCCTTGCTCTCTGCCACATTTTCTATTAATCCTTAGGCAGTTGGATATTCAGTGAAGTGACAGCAGCATTCCACAACAGCAGGTATCTAGGGCTAGACAAAGTGCACCAGACAGCATCTCATTTGTATTCTGCCCCACTTATGGCAGAGACACTGCTTCCATGAAGCACTGGTATGTAGCCATGGCCCTTCTGTCATTCAACACAGGCTAAGAAGTCATGTGCATCAGACATGGAGGGAGGTGACAAGGTATTTTTCTGCCAGCCACTGCACCTGGCACTACTTGTTGCATCAGAAATATCTCATTCCTTCATCTCCCCATCCTTTTTATTTGTTAGATTTATTGGAACATTTCTCATTTGAGCTATATTCACAGAAAAGTTCTGCACAGATATCAGTTGTTATACATGGAAAAACTTCTAGTCTACAAAGAGACTCAAAACAACTGTTAATGCTGTAAATCAGTTTATTAAAATCTTTTTGTCCTGCAGTTAGACTTTGTCCAGGTTCAAGGTTTCTCACCCAGCCTGAGCATATTAAGTTTCTGAGGACACTTTCTGAGGTTTAGCTCTTTGACTACAGGAGGGTAACCGTAAGTCCTGGTTTAGCTGGGAAAGATCAAGAATGCTGGAAATTATCCATCCCTTTTTAAAACTCTGAAAATTTACTTTTTGGCCAAGATTTTTGTTAGGAGAAACAAGACTTTCCTTATTTTCACCCTTTACGATGATGAATAAATAATTCTTAGAAAGTTGCAATAGACAGAAATTTTGACTCTCTACTGTCTCTAATATAGCTTGACATATTGCTGTTCAACTTGCCTGGTCGTCGTCGGGAGTTATCCCAATTTCCTGATGATGAATGCTTCCTGCCTGAACCTGTCCTGATAGTGTATTTGGAGTCAAGTAAGAGACATAAACTTGCATGAAGGTGTAAAGGCATAAAATATATACTATTTACAGCAGACATATTGTAGATTACTAGCCAGGAAGTCTATTAAGGGATATGAAATATGTCTCCCCACACTTTATTTAATCATCTGTAGAATAAGAGTATTAATATCTCCCTACCTCTTAGGCATATTGTGAGGTTAAATACATTTATGGCTGTAAGGTACTTACACTGGTGTCCTAGGACAACATCCTAAATAGATAGCATTTATGGTGAGAGGGGTCTAAGTTTCTTTCAGATTTACTAAACTAAACTAATTAGTTCTTGGTATAATACCTTTGACTTTAAAGCAGCAAATTTTGTCCCTGATTTTTAATAGTTTCAAAAAAAGGCTTTGAAGGTTTCTCCTGTGCTGCCCACAATATCTCAAACTTACGGGCTAAGTTGCGTTTGAAATGTGTTCAGGGTGTCTCCAGCACATACCAGCATGCTCTCTTCTCCTTATGTTTGGGCCAAAGCCATTCTCTCCTCTTTTTGGATCTATTTGAAATAATCAACTTTCTCCTTGGGAGCATTTCCATACAAGAATTAGATTTCTCATGCATGGAGAAATGTTCTTCATTTCTGAGAGAAATTCAAATAAAGAATGAGAAATGTTTTGATTTATGCAAATCTGTGAATGTTTTTGGAATTAATTTTTAAATCTAGCTACAACTGGCTTACACTGATATGATTTGTTCATATAGAAATGTTAAACTAGTTTAAAAAAGGGACTAAATAACTTTAAGATTCTAATCCCAGCACTAATCTTGGGCATAATCACAAGAAAATTGATATGTGATACATAAAGATTTACAGAGTAGTACCACAACCAATGTAAGTAAAACTGTGTGAGTTTTTCTGGTAGAAAATAGGCCTTGTCAGACCATCTAGGTACTGGGCTTTTTTATGGTATTACAAGTATGGTTGTCAAGGATAAGTGTTGGTACAATAGCTGTGCTGTAATTCAAAACAAGATATAGGAGTGCTGTTCAGGACGGAAATGGCTGGAAGTTAGGGCCTTAGCTCTGTAAATCAAATTTTCAAGGCACAGGTAGTACTATACCTTGCATGGGAAAGAGCTAAATTCTTACCAGTAGGAATCCCAAACTCCACACATTGATTTTGGGAATGTTAAAGAAAATTCTGTTGAAAAGCAAACATCTGAAGCTCAAAGGAAGAGATGGAAAAAGAGAAATCTCCAGTAGCCTTCTGAGAGCAAATGCCATAATTCTGCCTTTCAAGGAGGTACGAAGTTTTATCAGGTTGAGTCAGAGGAGGAATTCTTATTGCCTTGAAAGAAGACAACAGGGAAAACAAGGGAAGAAAAGAGCATCATTTGTCTTTGATTCCTCTATGAAGCACGTTATGTACTTCAGGCCATGGCAAAGGACATCTGAGGTTGTTTCACACTCAGAGCCAGCTGGGATAGCGGTGGATCATGTGGGGCAGAGTGAGCCATAGCAAGGGAGCCTGTCCCATCCATGCTGCCTCTGGAGAGCACACTCTGGAGTATACTATCATCAGCACTGTACCTGGATACGGGAGAAAGCTAACTGGAGAGGTTCAGAACTGACGAGGAGTGAACTAAAGAGTAAGCAGTGTAGATAGATGGTGGGAGATCCAAAAGTCATGCTTAGCCCTTGACACTATTTAGTATTATAGATGTACCAACATACACAAACCATAGTAACACCTGAACAGATGCAGAAGCAATGGCACTTCAGTCTCCCTCATCACTACCTTCATGACAAGAGTAACTGTTTAGATCCCATACAAGAAGCTGTCCACAAGGCATCGTTATTTTGATATGAATTCAGTGCAGTCTAAACAAATTAGTTACTCTCTGAACAGAAACCATTAGACTAGGATTTTTGGTTTTTGGGGTTTTTTTGGTTTGGTTTGGTGGGGGGTTTTGTTTTGTTTTGTTTTGTTTTTCCAATTTAGGCAAAAGACTGCTTCCTGTTTGCACACCAAATAGCATGAAGTAGGCAAGGGGTGCATTTCAGGGGATCTTGGAGGACTTAGAAAAGTAGGCTGAATTCTAGTGGGCTTCTGCCCTGAGCTACAGGCTATAAATGACACGTTAGATATCTGATCAGTTCACTGAACATCTGTCTCCTTGGTATCTCTCAGATATTTGATGTATTCCTGTGTGACATTCTGATAACAAAATTATCACTATTTAAAAATCAGTGAAGATCTCTTAAATGGATTTAAACTAACTCAGTTTGGCAAGTGACAGCTTGCCAGAACTACAGCCTTTGTGCAGGGGAGAGATGCTTTTGATTAGTTATTTTAAAGCTTTGATGTTATCTCTGCTTTTTCATGTATTTCACCATTTTTCAGTGGAAGATTCTGTTTCGGCATTTTGGTTGCTGTTGTTCAGAAATGTAAGGAAAAAAATGTAAGGAAAATAATTTTACAATAAAAATCCCTGTGAGTACAAACACTATCCAAGATTTGAAACTAGAGGACTTATTAACCCAGTTCTAATCTTTCTTTCTTTCTTTCTTTCTTTCTTTCTTTCTTTCTTTCTTTCTTTCTTTCTTTCTTTCTTTCTTTCTTTCTTTCTTTCTTTCTTTCTTTCTTTCTTTCTTTCTTTCTTTCTTTCTTTCTTTCTTTCTTTCTTTCTTTCTTTCTTTCTTTCTTTCTTTCTTTCTTTCTTTCTTTCTTTCTTTCTTTCTTTCTTTCTTTCTTTCTTTCTTTCTCTCTCTCTCTCTCTCTCTCTTTCTCTCTTTCTCTCTTTCTCTCTTTCTCTCTCTCTCTCTTTCTCTCTCTCTCTCTTTCTCTCTTTCTCTCTTTCTCTCTTTCTCTCTTTCTCTCTTTCTCTCTTTCTCTCTTTTCTTTATCCGCCTGCCCCCTCTCCCCCACCCCCAAATTTTTGATTTTAGCATCTTAGTCTATTTCAGGAAAGATAAAAAACCCATGAAATCCTGAAGATTTTGCAATATGGAAAAATCATTTGCCATCCAGCTCTAATTAAAAACTTTCTCTAATTAAATCATGCTTAATTAGCAGATCTCAAAAAAATGTAATAATGAATCATCATACTATGGACCTAGTCTCAATGCAATCTGTTCTTGACCAAATGCTATATAACATCTTTATCAGTAGTCTTGAGAGTATAGTCATTGCTACTAGAATTTACAGATGACAGGAATGGGTGGTATAATAAGTAATGAGGATGACCAATTTCTATGAACAAATTTGGTAATTCCTTGAGCAAAGGTTTTTATCTGAGATATGTGACAACATATACTTTTAAGAAAGAAGTAGGTAGGTCATGAATGCAAACATGCAGGTAATACATGAAATAGTGAAATAAAACTGTTGTGGTAGCAAAGTAGCTACCACATGGAGTATGGTGGTTTCTGTAGCTTTTAAAGCCTTTAACCCAAGGCCAGATGCTTGCTAAAATGCATTCCTAATTGCAGAGACATTCACACAAGTGTTAATGTAATGTCTAAACGGCTTTGGGATATGCTTTCAAAACATGACCTCTCTGTGTGATGCTGTAGCTATCAGGGCAAAACAGCTTTGGTGTGCGCATAAAGAGGGAACATCAAATAGGCATGGGACGTTGCTGTCCCCCCATGATTATACTGCAATGCAGTGGCTAAGCTTTGTGTCCATGCTGCAGAAAAAATGATGTAAACTTAGGTGGTTCAGAAAGGAGCCACAGAGATGATACTAGTTCTGGAAAGCTGCTTGAATAATGAAAGACTGAGGACTTTAAGGAGTTTGCTAATTGTTTATCCAGGAACTGCTAAATTGCTTATTGATACAACTACATATTGAAGGATATCAAGTTGTAGCAGGTTCTTAGCTTAGCACAAATAGGTATAATGAGATTTCACTTTTGGAAGCTGAAGCCAGAAAAGTCAGGGCTAGAAAAAAAGACACCTTTTTTTAACACTGATTACAAATAACAACTGAATTGATGTTTCCTGGAGTGCTGTGGCTTCTCTAGTTTTTAAAGTCTTTAACCCAAGGCCGGATGCTTGCCTAAATGCATTCCTGACTGCAGAGAGATTCATATTAGTGTTAATGTGGTGTATAAACAGTTTTAGGATGTGCTTTAAAAACAAAATATAATGACTGTAGGACCTCTGTATCTCAGGTAGGAGGGGATCCATCAGGGACCTTCCTCCTGTCTCTATTTTGTCCTCTAATTTTTTCTTCCTCTTTTGTGTTATCAATACTCACTGTTTGGCTGCAGGACGAGGCAGATGAGCTCACTGATCTGGCTGGAAACTCACCTAAAAACAACTAAAAAGAAACTCCAGTGACTGAAATGGCTTGTTCAGACCAGTGAGCAATCTAAGACCACATCTACCTGCATAAGCCTTTCTAAACTTGCTCCTTTCTTTGCTCAAACTACTCAAAGAGGGATGTTGGCTAGTCTTGTCCCTGCAATCTCAGACAAAATGTCCCATTAGAAAGGCTCACAACCTGTGTCTCATTTAAGGCACAAAAGGAACAGGACATCACAGTCCAAATAACAGCTATAAGAGGATTTACTACTTTCCATTAGGTAATGTGGAGCCCAGAAGCTAATCAGACCAGGAGGAGACCTGCATCCCAGAATGTTTCCTTGCTAGAGCTTTCTACTGTCTCTCAATTGGGACTTTTTTTTTTCTTTTTCTAAAATGTTGCAATTTGGATATTGTGTCACTGGGGGTGGGAAGAAGAGGGAGGCCTTGCAGCTTTCCTGACCTAAGAAAAGATGATATCCTCTGCTAAAGAAGCACTTACAAAGTCAACCAAGCCAAAGTGCCTGTACTTCAGGCACAGAAGTAAACCTTTAAATCAGTAGGGAATGTTTTTTTTCCAGAAAACTTAAATGAATGTGGTATTTATACAGATAAATGGTGGTGGTTTTTTTTCAGATCTCTCATGAAGTTAGGAAGATAAATTGATAGCTATGATTTGATTTTGAATTTAACCCTACATAGACTAGATCTAAACCATTATGCCAGTTTTGGATGCCTATCTACTGCAGTCGTGGGGGATTAGGACAGAGGTCTGGAATCTGTCTTTTCTAACACAAGAACTGGGTGGTATCAGGTGAACTAGCAGGTTACACATTCAGAACAAAGATGGTGGTTCATCATGCAAAGTTTACTAAAGATGTGGCAATCCTTCCCATAGGTTACTAATACCAAAAGTTGACATGAATTTAGATAGACACATCTGTGGAATAAAAATCCAATGAAGGCAATTTAGTACTAAGAAATAGTTTCTGGTTCAGAAAGCTCCTAAGCAGTAAACTGATGGATGTTAGAGGAACACTAACATATTCCAAGACATACTCTTGGAAAACCATATGCTTGCCTCCTTCCTATGCTCTTCTGTAGGCATCTCTACTACCTGCTGCCAGAAACAGAAGACTGCATTTGGTGAAATGTTACTCTGACTTACTCTTAAGATCATCTGGTAAAAACAATGTGATTCTACAGATATTCCTTTAACATCTCACTCTGACTGTAGAAATTTATCATTTGAGGAGGTGGTTCTTGATATCAGCCTATCATATTGTCAATTTGACATTCCATCACAGCTGGTTTGCAACCAGCTTCAGCTGTTCAAAATCCTGACATTCAACTACAATTTCCTTGCAACTGCTTGTATCTAAAAGGCTTCCAAAAGTATATGTGGAATTTACTACAATAATTTTCTTCCCAAAGCAGTGGCTCTAAGTTTTTGGCTAGATTTTCCCAGATCTTGTGATGCTCTGCAGTTTGCCTTACAAGTTCAGCATGCTTGTCACATGACAATTGCACAACTGAACTGGAAAGAGAAAAATACTGGCTCATTCATGTGGTCTGGAATTAAATCCATCAGTTTTATTCATAGTGGTAAGTAGAGCTTACATGTACAGTAAATCAGCCAGCACAGCATGATAAATTATGCTTTCCTCTCTGTCAAAGGATTTCTGAATCACAATTGAAATATTTTTCCGTGTTCAAAGCCTGAATATGGAAGATAGATACGGAAGCTAAAAAACCCTGGGCTTTGGCTTATAGCCTGGGTTAAGTGACAGTGTGGTTTTAAATGCATTAAAGATTTTGTCTACTTGGGAATCTTTTCTTCTAAAATAAGGTATTTCTAAATAACTTGAAGCATAGATCTCCTTATTTAAGAGTGCATTAAAACGAACAAGAGAAAAACTAAAACAAAACCAGACAGGCATTTCTGGAACAAGAGTATCTACAAAGAGACACATTCTTATGAGAAAGCTATTCTGGTCAAATTTCCGATGTAGACAGACTTTTAATTAATTCACTGTAAAACCATGTGTGGAAACTCTCATTCTGATTTGAGCTCAAATTACATCAGTTTAATTTGTTTCCTTAAATTGACAGGTGTAAATGATATAACTAACTTTAATCTGGATACTAGAACATGTCAACATTTCAGCTTACTTGGCTTTAACATAAATTTTGGCGCTTGTCTATATTTGTAGTTATATAGGTTTAATTTGAGATATTTAGGCAAAAGCTTATGCAGCAAGCTCATATTCTCATCTGCCAAAGTATCACTTGTTTGCGGCTACGTTTAAACTCAAGAAGAAAAAGGCACTTTTGACAAAAAGAAAGAATGTCCATGTAGGCGTCTGTATTATTTTAATTAGAGCTGCGCAAGTCTGTATGTAGACTATTTCTTGCTTACACTTGTTCACCTGTTATCTGTGGGTAAAACACATTAAGGTCTAAGCTCAGCTGTCTGCTTTTTCTTGGATTTAAGTGATACATATTCAAAAACGGTATCCCATCAAGTGTAGTGTAGGACAGGAGTGGTTAGCGGGGCATGGACAGCTGAGGGCAGAAACTTCAAACATTCCATTTCACTAAAGGAGATGAATGAGCAATGAGTAATTATGCATCTTGTACATCTTCCCTGAGCAGAGCAAAATTCAGATCTACAGTTATGACAACAACATGCCAGTAGCACATAAACCTTTCCACTTGGTTCTCTACTTTAGATCAGTACACGTGGCAGTCCAGGCCACTCAGTACAGCAGATGCTCTGCTTGCTACCCACAGTAACTTTTTTAGCAAGAAAAACCTAATGCTTGATGTTATTTATGGGTCATCATGATAATTGGTATTTTCCTGCTGAACTGCTTCAAATGCACTCTATGAAACCCACATAGTCAAAATATTGCTGTATGCCTCTGATTCCAATGCAACCATGCAGGCTTATGCACTAATATTCTGCTTACTCCTCTCTCATGTGAGGATGTTACAAATGAAACTTCTCCCAGAATAAGAAAAAAGATACTAGCAATTACAATGGGTTTTGAGTAGGAGAGTGAAGAATATAAATGAGCAGAGAGGTGCCAAGACATCAAGACTAAACCATCTGGCTTAGTGATAGTTGTAAAGTGAATTTTTAATGTGGTGGGTTGGTTTTTTTTTTTTTCTTTCTTTTTTTTTTCTTTTTTTTTCTTTTTTTTTTTTTCTTTTGGTCCTGATTTGAATAGGGTGTGTTTTCATGTCCTGTGTAACATAAATGTCTTTCAAAAAGTTCAAGTTACATTAAATGAAAAATTATTAAGAGAGTCTGTATCTTTCTTCCTCGAAGTTACTTTATAACAAATATTTATACAATACAGTTGCTAGTTTAAAAACGGAGAGAAAGAGAGAAAAAGAGAGACAAGGCAGGAAGAAAGGACAGTATGTTCTTTTCACACTTGTGTCATTGCTTTTGTTTTGTAATGAATTCCTGCATTTCTGCAGTCACACTCAGGAGAATGCTGGAAAGTTACTTCCCATAATGAACACAATCTGATATGTGAAGGGCACATCTGCAAATGCTGCTGTGAATCTGAAAGGTGAAAGCCAAGTGACAGGCATGAGGGATGGAGAATGAAGGGAAGGAGGTGAGACAAGGCTTGCTAAGTGAAAAAAGGCACAGGCTGCTAAAAGGGTAGTGGGATAGTGGGTTTCTGTAAGAAAGATCAGTTGTATTGTTATACAGCAGGTTTTTATTATGGCTGTGCAAAGACTTGGTGCAAGAGCTTCTGACCTCTTCTTGCTTTCACTTAGAGCTGTGTATCCTGCTTCTCTTGAGAATTTTTTCCAACTGTGTATTGCAGCCAGTTAAATTAAAATCCTGCTGAATTATATTATTTATTTTTGAGTGACACTCTTATCAGCAGGAAATCACAGGAATAAACAAGAGTCATTAATTGCTGTGATTTTGAGGCTCGATAGTCTCGGACACAGACCGTGTAACAAAGACAACATAAGATGTTTTAGTGCAGTTTTAACTGCTTAGTCCTTCTGTGATGCTGTCTATGATACAAGAAAATAACTTTCAGGATTTGGATGGTTGTCTTGGAAAAACTCACAGTATAATTGTTGTTTTGTTTTGTTATTTTTTTTTCTTTTAATATTCAGATGAAGAAAATCCTTTTTTGTTTTTTGTTTTGGTTTGTTTGTTGGTTTTTTTTTTGAGGTAGGTTGGTATGATCAGTGCATTTCTTCTATGTGTGAGTTTCTTCATTATGTTTATGCTCTACAAATATTTTAGCATGCAGTTTTTCCTGGAAGGAAAGGTAAATTGGTAACTTTTAAGCAAATACCAGATAATAACTGCTAGTTTTCAACTAGAATAAATGTTACCATTTACAATATGCTTCTAGCAGTTATAGTTATTAATCCAAAGACCAGAGATAATACTTTGTAACCCAGTGGTCAACAGGAGAAATAATGCAGCATAACGCTCCTCTTTAATTTCCACTACTGAATGTTGTCAAAAAACTGCCTATGACCCACCTATATATGAGAAACTATTTGCTAGAAATACTTGTAATAAATTAAGATAAATATATCTGAGACACTTATAGACTGCCAATGGAAAATACACCAGCAAAACTGTAAGCTAACTGCCCCTATTAAAAGCTATATGCTTAATTTCAATGTAGAGTCTGTATGTGTGAAGTAGATGTACTACAGAAGAAATGGCAGGCAACTATGAACGGTCCTCACTCTATAACATCTGTTGAGATTTTTTTTTTTGAAGAAACATGATTTTCTTTTCCTCTTCTATACAATTTCAATAATGATATCATATAAGGAAACACTTTTTTTTTTCTTAAAATGTTATGCAAATCTTGATGTTTCAAAAGAAAACAGCAATCAAGCTTCATAAGCAAAATATTTTATTAGCAGTAAACTCCACAGTACTTTTCATAATATTGAGTCAGATGCTCAGTGTAATCCAGATTTTTAGGATTCAGTCTTCTTTCACTAAATGAAATCTCTAAAATGATGACCAAGATCAGTAAAAATGAGATCTGCCTTTAAAGTTAAATGTCATGATAAAGCAAACCATCTGAAAGAGGAGAAGCCAATTACAATATTTTTAGTCAAAGAGACTAACTCAACCTACTTCTATGGTATGTCAAGCACGACAAAACACGTAGCTTAAAGGGTTACCGTTTAGGGATTTCAGTATAATGTGTTTTAATTCAGCACAGTTGGGTTGGGCTAAAATCATACACATTGTCAGTTACCAGGGTTTACCTTATGGGTGACAATTTTCTGTATAGTGATGCCACAGTCAGTTGCTGTCATTGACAATCACTAGCTATCTGTGTTTTCTATCTTTTAGTGTTTGTGTTGATGGAAATGGTAAATATATGTATTGACTTAAATTAAGTCAGATTTTTATTCTATAGATTAAATTTGCCACTGGGCAGTCTGACAAATTCTAAGGTGTTGATGCATCTCTGTGTTCTAAAATATTAAAGTAAGTTTTATGATATGTGCCAACCTTATTCTGAACTTTTGTACAGAGCAAACTATATTCAAAGACTGCTTTCTTCCCCAGCCTTGAGAAATGCACTTAGACTGAGAGTCATGACACAAGTTTAGCAGTGTAAAAGTTAGGTATTTGTCTAATCTCAATACTTAAACTCCATCTCTAGTAGATGGAAAGCAAATAAATTCCAGAATCTGATTCATGCCCAGCTATCCTAAAAACCACGTATTACGAATCATTTATTTCTGATAAAACTGGTCTAATATTGGCAGGATTGGCTGTGTCTTCCACTGTGCTTGGTTGCTTTTTTGGCCTTTTCTAGGAATGAAAACCTTGCAGACAAACAATATCATTCTTCCTCCTCCACTCTTACCCTCTTTTTCAATGCTGTCTTTATCTAAGAATCTTCTTTGTCAGGTCCTGTGTCAAATCATGGGCTGACACTACACCATGACTCCCATTAACCTACTGCCTAATCACAGGGCTGTAAATCTGAAAATAGACTGTAGCAGTAGCTGTTTCCTGCTGTTACTCAGCTATCAACAGTATTTTTTTTTTTTCCATAACACATGAAACAGTAGATTTTAGTATATTTCTGAGTTTTTATAGTACAGAAATACTGCCCAAAACATAATCCAGCATTTGAATGCACAGACCATGAAACAGTTCATGGTAATTTCAATAAAGAAAATCCTCTTATGTGCACGATTTACACTATAGATCTCAACATGTTTTTCAAAGGAGATTAATAAAAATGTAGAGAAACTGAGGGAAAACCAGTTAATTGCTTACTTATGCTGGATTTTTCTGGTAGCCCAACAGAGACACCTAGAACCACAGTTGCTGCTGCCTCTCAGCACAAGAATGGCACTGCCAGTGCATCCTTATCAAACTTGAGTGTGAAAAATAACTGTTCTTGAAAGCCTTTGACTCAGGGCTAAGCATAAAAAAGGCCTCCAAAGAAGGCAGTAATTTGGGTGCCTTCATCAAAAATGTACCTCCTCAGATGATGAGCTCAGCTCTGGAAATGTCCAGGCAGCAAGCCCTCTTTGGAACTCAGACCTGTCTCAGTGGACTCAGCTGGAATCTTCCCATTTATAACAGGTTTGGGGAAAACCTTCAGGATGAGGAAAAAACTATGAAAATGCAGAAGGACGCAACTCTTCTATCGGCAGTTAATTTCTCTTCTTACAAGCAGCATTCCTTGGCCAGTGAGGAATTCCCCCACTTGCTCAAGCTTAGCAGTGAACCATGAATTAGCATGTTTCTGACTTTATATTAAATACCT
The DNA here is from genome assembly GCA_907165065.1 of Caprimulgus europaeus. The sequence continues at coordinate 46,653,482 of OU015530.1, read as the reverse complement.
TTACAGATGGCTATGTTTGGTAACACTTTAAATATACTTTAACTTTTAATTTAATTTAAATCCCTGCACAATGCAATAAATTACAAATAAAACTAATTTATAGAAAATATATTATATTTCCATCTGAAGGAGGATGTCATCTAATCATGTAACCATTTTTACATTTAAGGGGAGTAAGGAGGGTAGACAGATAAAGAATAGTCGAATAAATATTCCTGCATTAAGACAGAAATGTTTCCACCCACATTTGTTAACTGTGAAAATGGCATCTAGATGGTACAAAATAGCTTTTTCTCATCTGTATATTGTCTTTGCTGGCATCAGATGTACCTCACCTCCTCTTCATCTCAGCTTAACAGTGCTCACTTATGCATGCATAGCATGTACAAGTGTGGAAAAAAAACTTCTTCTCTTGTAGGAGCTTAAGGTAGATAAATCTTTGATGTACACTGGTAAGCTATTCTAATCTTTGCAGGCACTGTATGAGATATCCACTTTTTAATATTCAGTCCTCTTGGAAAGCTGCATAATTGATCCTGTGGAGATCTAAGTAAATCTAGGATTTACTGCTAGAATAAATTGATACACATTTTTTTAAAGATACTTATAATAACCAGAATGCCTCCATAATAGGCATAACTGCACTATGCCATGTTAAAAAGTAGCATATTTATCACTAAATATTTTAAAATTAATGTGCAGAATATTTCTGCATTCTTCCAGTTTGGAGTACACCCTCAAGCTGACAGACATGGAACAGATCTGCAATCAATGAAAACTGACTAGAGGACTTTGATACTACCTTTTTCTTCCCCCCCCTCCCAGTTTGGAGGTTTATTAGAATTTAAAATAATCACTAATGATGTAACATTATTTTACTTATTATTTAACTATACAGACAGAGTGTGTAAACTTTATTTTGATAGAGCTACCAAAACATTATGAAAACATAGCTACCAAGATAATTTTTCTGATACAATTTTCCCCTCCCAAAACTAGACCAATTCACTTTAAGGAGTGCAACACATAATCACAAAGGGTTACAAATCGAGTAGTGAAATATGACTTAATAAACTGTCTTTTTCAATTGGTATATGAAGATAATTTTGTCCACGTAGTGGCACATAATGACGTCTTTATTACAAGTGAAATAAGATTTTAGCCCTTGTATATCAAAACCATTGGTGGCTGCTTTGCTCAAATGCTGTGTATAGTGTATGTTACAGGAAATCAAAATGTCTGGATAGGAAATGCTTCTTTGATACATACTGGTATATTGCCTGGCACAATGAGGTCTTTGATTCAGAAATGGGTACAACTATAATAGATAAGCAGTGAAAGATAATAAACAGTAGGAATTGTAATTGCTCGTGTTTGTATTATTAATGCAGAAATTGCCTCAAAGATATTCAGCCATCTCACATGTATCCTCTTGTACCAATTGATCTTCTGCCATTCTTTATTCATCAATTAGGCAAGGGTATGCAGCAAATTAGGATGAATTCCAGCTCTGCCCACATTATTTGATTGGTTCCTCCCATTCTCATTCAGTGTTTTATACACTGCTGATGAGGGAGTTGGAATTCATGCATCTGGCCCTGCAGCCTGGATAAACACAGCAGCAGCCCTCAAAGGCCTATTCTGAATGAGATAGACATTTAAAAAAAAAAAAAAAAACAAACCCAAAACCCCAATCAAACAAGAAAAAACCCTATGACAGTATAATGAGTTCAGTTTTATACAGTAGCTGTATGAGTGTAAATGTCAGGGAATTTTTATTTCCCTTCTGACTTTGCTTTCCTTGTACTCACAAACCTCTCTGGCAGGAGGGGTCATTTCCTAAATAATCTCAGCAGCCCAGGACCAATGGTATCCTCTACCAAATCACACCCTGCTGGCTCCTTTCACATCAAAACTTTGAGGCATTCTGGTTCATTATCATTTACAGTTTCTCCACGACACATCCAGTATTATTGCCAGTCAAGCCAGACTGTACGTCTTTTGATTTCGTTTGCATTCCTCGCTTGCTCAAGCTGGTCTTATTGAGATCACTGAAGAATATAATTTCCTTATTTAAATAGGATTTGCATTTCTCAGACAGCTTTAACAGCCTCTCTTTTGAACATTGCTTTTTGAAGATTTGCCCTGACGTTCCTACCAAGCAAGTCTACAAAAGAGCATTGTGGGCTCCGAATGTCCTTCGTGCTATTAGCCTAGTGGAGGGCATTATGACATGTGGGGTAAATAAAAGTTAACAGAGATAACAAGGACCTTGATACAGGGAAGTATTAAGACCTTTAGAGCAGCTCTACTGTAAAATCTCAATGACAGTTCTGGGTTTCTGTCAAGCTAGCAGCAAATTGCTGATGATGTTAGTTCAAAATACAGTAGTGGTAAATCCAGGCAAACATATACCCAAAGATCCATTTATTTATGCTTTTGCTTAAGGTCTCAAGGTGGTTTGACTCCTGCCCTGTGCTCTAGGATTTCTTCTGAACTGAGTTTCCTTTCTCTTCAGGCCTGACTGATAAGGCTGAGATCCAAACCATCTTGAAATCAATGTGAGCGAGTGAAACTTCACCCAGAGGATTCCTTATTAATTTAAACACAGTTTCAGGACACCAGGTACTGAGATGAAGATACTTGATCAGATCCAAATTGCTGCTTTCTTTAGCAGATCTACTCAGATAAACATATATAAGCTGGAGTCCTGGGCCAAAACATTTCAAATTCTTCATGAATTCTGTTCATACAGAATACTGAATTCCAGGAGTTGAATCAATCCACAGAAAGTAGGTCACCCCTGTAGCTGAAAGTGCTGAGAGCTCTGTGCTTAGCTCAGATCTTGCCTAATTGCCCAAACTAGGAGCTATAACTGTGTCTGATCTATCACATATGCCGTTATCTCTTCAAGCCTTATTCTCCCTGTAGAGATAATTTGGGGAATGATGTCCATAACTATTAGGTAATTCCTTATTTCCAGGACTGTGTGACCCACTTTGATCTTCAGGTTAGTAGGTGGTGGAAGAAGATATGAGATATTAACTTTATAGCTTCTCAGACAACCTCAGAAATTAAACTAATGTCCTGTATTATCATATATCTTTGTAATTCCTTTGTACTTCTGAACCCCAGGTCACAAACCAGCACACTATGAAGTGTTCAGCAATTTCCATACCATAAATCCCGCTAAGGATGAAAGATTCTCTTCTGAGCATGACTGTCCAATTTCTGTAACATTAGGATTATCTTATTTAGGTAAGCTACTAAATCTGTGGCTGTTTAAAAAAAAAAAAAAAATCTCAGAGTTTTGGGAAAATCTCTGAGTAACAGCTATTTCCAGAAACGCAGAATTACTTGCTTTTTGTGGCAATGCTGTCTGCACTGAAAATTGTTCCCATTGCCACTTCTTTGATTAGCAGTGAACAATACTTGGAGCAGATCCAAATGTTATGCAGCACTGAGCATCAGTGATGATTTTTATGGGAAATACCTTTAAATATGGTATTTTATTCATAATGAAAGAGCAAGTTCTTGGGGTTAATCAGGAACTAAATTTTGTTTTATGAAAAAGGACAAAAGAAACAAAGCTGATTTTGAAAATAAAACACTGAACTAAGAAAACTTCAAAAACATGCAAGTTCATATACCAAAACATAAGAAAACACCAACCTGAATATTCTGAGGATATTGACAACTCAAGAAAAAAAAAAAAAAAAGGTTGAAATCATAATTTTTTCAGTAAAAAAATAATTTTATTAAAATAGATGTTTTTTGGGGATGTTCTTATCTGACAAAAATGGGAAAAAATCCAAAACAAACAAAAGCTTATAAGATACTTAAAAAGGTATTTCATCACCCCTAATCACAAGTTGCATATCAGTTGATATATCAGAAAAATAACTGTACCTTGCGACTTATTAATAATGTTGTTAGAAACCCTCCTAGCCCTGTAGAGAAACAGTCTCCCTAAAAGACATCAAATAACAACCTACCAATTTACCAATCTCAGGTTGATATTATGCACATTGTACCCGCATTTCCAAAAATAAAGAGGTCATGCACTTTCTTTTTTAAAAGGGCACATGGAGATTCCTAATGAAAAGCTACTGAGAATCTAAAGCAGTTAAAGGCGACTGTGACTAGAGGAAACCAATTTGTAACCATTGGTTTCACAGCAGGCTGTCATCTCTCTGCCTCTATTCATTTGCTTGTTTTCTGGTTCAGTAAAAACTCTGTTCTACTATTATGACTTAATGGCATGCTAATCTTCATAAACCTACTAGATTTTTCTGGACTATATTTAAGAAAAATAAACGCATAGGGGCTGGTAGCATACTCCTTAATTAAGATTCCCCAAGCTTGTGCATGTTTGGAATCCAAACATATTCACACTTCCTACTCAAACAAGGCTCTGGTTGGAGGTAAGAAGCTGGTGATAATGTGTCCTAACACCCCAAATTTTAATACAAAAAAAAGAGTAAATCCAAGCTGGAAGTAATTTAACTCAGATTTAACATCTCAGATGTGTCAGCGACTCTCAGAGTGATAATGAAGAGTTATGCCGCTACAATTGCATGGTCTGAAGTGAAACACAGGGTTACTCAAACTCATGAATTCAGGCTGCAGTAGCAGCTGGACCACTTCTCACAGCTGTTCCTGTACAACCTTCAAGGAAATTCACAAAGACACACAGTCACAAGCCTAGAAATGTCACCAACAGTGGGTTTGCCAGGGGAAATGCACAGTTTTATAGAGGTTGTGTGAAATGCTGTGACAGAGGTGTAGTGTAACTAACAAGGATGGTGCAGCTTCTACTTCATTCTCTTCCTACCATTGGGGATAAACACCGTGCCAGGACAAAGAGGAGGAAAAAGAAAAAGGAACAGAAATGAAAACATCAGCACTGCCAAGCAAAAGTAACTTTAGTGGCAAAACCTACACCAAACTCTCATGAATACAATTGTACATGGAAGGGAAAACAGTAAATAACATTCTCTATTTCTTTATCATGTCTTCTTCTCTAAAACAATAAAGCCAAAACTTGGCCTCAGAAGCTTCCATTGGGGTGGGGGGGCATTGATCTAAATTTCTGAGGTACCAGGTTCTGTAAGTCATTTAAGTCAGTATTGGTACAGAATAAAGGAGATGCACTCAATCATGAACAAGCCCAGGGCTCAGGCTGGCACTCTGATGACTTTTTCATTAGTTGGTTACCTTCCACCTCCCTTCCCAGGGAAGGGCCTTAGATGCACAGGCAGGAATACATAAAGAAGCTTTTCTCACACTTTTTCATGCTCTTCCTAAGTTGTCAGTCTAGGTCCAGGGAAGAAAGATAGTTAGTAACGTTACAAAATATTTCCTAATATTTTTAATCCATCCTCATAAGCCTATTAGCTTGTGCGAACATTTTATCATGCCTTGCCCACATCTCCAGAAATTGCTGTCTGTGAAATCAAACAGATCACTTTGGCTGATTGCACAGTAAATCAGTGGCACAGCATTACTTACATACCATTCATTGCATACTTTAAAATGTCAACCTCATTTTCTCTATGAGACAAACAACACAATAGTCTCCAAAAATGTCAACTTTGACTTGTTTTTCATCCTTCTGCCTTCACACTGAATGGATAAACAACCTGGTCACACAAAAACTCCTCCCTCAGAAAGTCCTGAAAGCATCAGCAGTTTTCTCAAGGAATAATATTAAAAGTTGCATGATGTTATTGATCTACTTGGAGAATGCAAAAAGCCATAAACAATAAATTAAAAAAAGCAGAAGACAAACAACCTCCTCCACACCCCCCAAACAACCAAGTAATGGCAAATGGCAAATGAAGGCTAAAAGAGAAAATAAAATCTACATATTATTCCATATCAGCCATACAAGCACCCAAAAACTTTTTGAACACTTATATCAATCTCTGATCCACTGATTCTGTTACTGTTTTGAATTCCATGAATGTTGAACTTGTGAAAGCAACCAGGGGAAAGAAAAAAAAAAAAAAAAGAAAACTGAAAACCTAAGTAGGTTTCTGCTGTATTTACAACATTACAAATGTCTTTTTTCTTGCTATAATTCAATTTACAATTTGCCTTAGGGAGAAAATCCACATGACCAGATTACAGCTGGCAATACTGAAAAAAATTTTGAAGACATTTTCTGAATACATACCAACACATTCATAGTAGAAAAAGAGAAAACAGTGAAAGAAACAGACACAGAAATAGCAAAAAGCCTTGGGGAAACACTACTGCTCATAGCCTGATAATTGTTCACGGAGGCCAGATGCTGAAGGGTCGTTTTGGAGAGTCTCCCCCTCCCAGAAAGGATGTTGCAGCTAAAAGACCCTGAACCACACTCCAGAGGAGAAGCCACCTGGAGCCTTTCAGAAAAGCAGTGCCTTTCCTTACCTGCTATGATTCCAACCACAGCTTCAGTACCAGTAATAATAATTTGTCCCAAAACACCCTGACATTTTGTGTATGTAAAATCACCTGGACTGACTATCACTGTACAGTGGGCCACAAAAGGAAACTAACTGAACACCAACGTGAGCACTGAGAGCTTCATGTCATGGCTAGTGTCAGAATCTGCATCAGGAAAAAGAGTTCACATACTGAGAGCTAGTATCTTTCACTTTACTCTTTACTTAGATGCCTGTGCTGATACCGTCATATTGTTAATAGAGTTTCACAATGAAAATTAACACAGTATTAGGAAATGACTAAACATTTCTTGCAGATACAACTCATTCTCTGTAAAAAAGAAGGTCGAAACACAGAAAACCTCAACTCATGTTTCTCTGACTGCCCCATTCTTTCTGAGTGTCAGGAGAACTGCTCCAAGTGCAACTTTCTAACAGCTCTTCGGTATTTTTTGCGCCCTCATTTACCTTCTAGTCAGTAAATCTATTATTGGTAAAATGCATTGGCCTGGGATAAGCTTATTCCCGTTATCAACATTTCTCCTGTTCTAAAAAGGATTTAAATGGTGACTAATACCATTTGTCTTAATCATTTTTGCAATTAACTGTGCAAACCTATCTAGTTGAAAGATACGGAAATAATTAAAGTGGACATTTACATTCTTTTTCATTTTTTTTCTTTTCTTCTTTCCCGTTATCTTTGGCAAGACATTCCAGGGCTGCAAATACCTTTTCCTGAAAAAAATTCAGAGGTAAAAAAGCATTTTTAGAAAGTACATTGGGAAAATTTTACAGCCTATACCCCTCTTTTCAGTTAAGCTACAACATCTTTGTGCAACCCAAGGCATCTTTATTAAGACCAGTCTTTACTGAAAATAGGAATAAGATCCAAAGTCTCTTATATAGTGAATTATTAAACATTATTAAACTTTTTTATTTGTTTGCATTGTCTAAGTGTCTGAGCCACAGGTCAAGATTCCAACCTACCATGTTCTGTACAGACATGGGGATTTAAGAATATGCTTTTGGGTGCCTGCCAAATGGTTGCCTATTTCTGTAGCCTAGAAATAGACAATGATTTTACAAGAATAATGGCAGCGCTCATTACTGTTCAGTCAGATAGATTCTGCTCCTTCTTTCCACTTGCACTCCACAACCTATGTAAGAGCCAAGATAAATAATAAAAAGCTGGCTGAAATGCAGAGGGGTAGCCAGTGTGGTCCTGCACCTGAGGATGCTCAGGTACCACAAGGGCAGGGAGAGGGTCACTGTGAGGCTGCACGCAAGGACCCTCCTCATTGCCAGCAGAGCAGTAGGAATAAGGACCCTACCTGAGGAGCTATAGGTAAAGCCTGTTTGAGAGGTCTTTGGTTCACTCTTCCCCGCTGTGTAGTTGCAGTGGGTGGACCATGCCCTAGGTCCATAAAGATACAGTCATCAGTCACCAAAGAAGATGGTTGCTCTTCACATAAGGTATTGAATGGAAACTTGCCTTCATCCTTTATGTCTAAACCTTAATCAGCTGCAGGATAGTTTAGTCCTGCAAGGGGAATCCATGGGTGTATTCTCAAAGACTAGTTGAAGCCTATAATAACACCCCTCACAGAGGTTCACCTGCAGTGTTGAGATGAGAAATCAGTCTCCAGCAGGGCATTCAGGGAATAAGATTGACTGGAACTCCTTCAGGCAACAATCCAGTCTACCTTTCTCTCTACTTATTATGGAAAGGAGACTAAGGAAATTAACCTCAGTGGGCTAACATTAGCCATTGTGTACCTCTCCATAAGATTCACAACACAAGTTAGCTTAATCTAATAGATATTTTCCCTCTCTATTAACTGTGACACTTTTACAGAATTACCAGTTTCTCCTCTCCCATACATTTTTATTACTAACAGTCCTTTGTACGAGGAAAAGCTGTGTGTGTGAGCACAACTTCAGTCAAAAGGGGGTTTGATTTCTTGATACACTAACACACTTGAAAGAGCTGTTGTGCTTTTGGAAACTCAGGGATTAAATTTAAAAGAAAAAAAGAAAAATCTTTTCCCACTTTTCTTATGAAGGTATGAAGGTCTTGGCATGCTTAGCTAGGAGAGTTCTATTGTTTATCTGCTTGCCATTAATTTGTACAAATATATTAAAAATCAAACAAAAAAACCCCAACACATCTCCTTTTTGTCCTATCAGAAAAGTCCATCTTCTCAATCTAGTCAATGTCAGCAGCAAATCCATAAAAAGTAACAATATAAAACATGTCATAGATTTGGCTCCAACAGTTTAATTAATTTAGTCCATTTGGGAGTAGATGACAAGGCTTTTATTTTTTTTTTTTTTTCCAGAAACCTTCATTGATTCCTTTTAAATAATGCTGACACAAGTGGAAGTAATTTAAATTAATGACAGACAAAGTTTTACTTTGGGTCGAGATTCCTTAAACAGTTTACACCATAATCAGTATTAATCCACCCAGATATAACACTTGTATTAAAAATAAACAGAACTAAGAGGTGTTTTTAGTGAGAAATTAAAATAATGAGGAAGAATTTCCATTCTTTCCTTCCACTTCTCTTAATGTTCTTATGATTGGTTGCCTAACCTGTTCTCTGTGTAATGATAGAAAAAAACCCACAACTTTCCCCAGGATGTTGAAGAGGATATCAAAACTTATATACATAAATATGGATACATAAATAACCTAAATTATTTATTAGAAACAGCTCTGTGCCTGGAATTGAGAAAGATAAATAATTTCAAAGAAAATAAGAATCTTAATTCTTTTGATTACGATGATAATTAATAGTTATTTGCATTATGGTAAAAAAGTAGATTTATTTGTGTACAGACAAAAACCAGTGTTGTCCCAAATCTTAAGCCTGTTCATGAATATACCAAAATTGTTTCCTGACACAGAATTATTTAATTCATTTTCCGAGGATAAAAATCAAAAAAGCTCCTCAGCTGAAGTTTGATGAAAAACAGTAGTAGGTGGGAGAAAGACTAACTTCACTGCAGCTTATTTTCTACCCCCATTCCTCATCAGCACCTAACAACCAAAGATAAGTACTTCAGCATGATGCTTCTGCCCAGACTGCAAGAACTGAAGTCATTAGCAGCATTAACACTTAACTGACCACCCGCTTAACCTTTAGAGTGGACCCTCCTTTGAGATGGACAGGACAGATCAGTGCTGCTTTGGAGCTGCGGCTTTCCCTTACCAGAGCTAGGAGGACCACAACCCTGCTGAGCCTGTTTGAGGAGGTACCAAAATACAGATGTCAACTGCAACAGTTTTGGAAATACATTTTAAAATAATTCATAATTTTAAGAATAGTTTAGTAAATAGATTTCCTAAGGAAACTACAGTCTCTTCATTATTTGATGTTTTTTAAATGTTTGAAAATGCTGTCAGGAGCTGAGCCTGAGCTGAGGGTGTAATTGGACTTCCTGACCTCTCAAGGTCCCCGAGATACTATTTCTGATTCACAAACAGAGAAAAATGGATTCTGCGTGCGGAAGGAAAACCTAAATTATGAAGAAATGTACATAGGAGGGAGGGGATTTAAAGCTTTGCAGAAGGATTAACATTTGCTATGAGCTCCAGCATAAAAGAAGTACTGTTAAGTGAAAACCTTTATATAGTTAAACAGCACCCTCATCTTTCAAAGAAATACCATTTATAGATAAGAGACATGGTCTTCTAGATCAGAGCAAAGGTCACTTTCATGGTTAGTCTGAATGAAGATTCAGACTTGCCTTTGGGTTTACACCTGTTATTTTACCTACCTGTTTCTCCACTTTCATGAAGAATAATTTTTTTAAAAGACTATTGCTTTAAGAAAACATGCTTGAAAAGGTGAAAGCAACCCAGTGAGCAACAGGAAACACTCAGCATTTGAAGTGAGTCAAAGAAATCTCAGCTGTGCACCAAAGAGAAAAACATATCACTGAGACAAATTCCCTTGCTCACCCCAGGTAGGAAAATAATCCTTCATTACACACTTGGGCCCAAGTTTGCAAAGTGAGTAGCAATTCAAGTTGTCTGCATTTCTGTTACTCTGGGTTGACCTAGATTTGAAAGAGGAAGGAAGGGGAAGTGAGGAGAAGTGAGGAGTGAATACCCAGGCCTTAGAGTACACCTCCTGGCATCAAACTTTTGCAAGTTTGGTGCAGAGCTATTTTGGGTTAAGCAACACAAAGCTGATGCATTAAATAACACTGCCACCAGATAGTTAGAATTACATCTTTCTAGCTGGCCTGGAAAAGTGAGTCTTAAACTGACTTTACCTGTTGCGATAGAAAAATAGAACCAAGGTCTGTAGAAGAACAAATGACGCAACAGATTACCTCAGCTAAGCCACAGCAGGATCTGAGGCAACAGTACAAGTGAAAATAAGTTGGCTTCTAATACTTGTGTCACCTTTGTCTTCTGAGTTTGAATGACACTTTTCTCATCTATTAACTCATATATAGTCATGTTTATTGTGAAAACCTTCAATGTGACAGTGGAGCAAGGCTAAACCACTTCCATTATAAGATACTTTCCTCCATAAGGCTCATGTCAGATAAATCATGTTGTCCCCAGTTTAAAACTGTAAAAGATGAATTGTCTTATTGTTTGCCATAATTCCAAATGCAGACATATCTTCAAACCATGCTAAGGCTTTCCACAAAATATCCATGGCACAATCTGAATATTCAAGTACTTGTACAACTCTTTCACAGCCTTGCTGCATAAGAAATGTTAGGATCGGGGAACGTAGCCAACAATACCAGCCATCTCACACTCTCTTAAAGGGCTGCAGCAAGTTATGAGAAATCATGAGGAGAGATATTTAAAAATATATATTCTCTCTCTCATGGCAAAAATTTCATTTTTCATCATTTCCATCAATCTTTAAATATTTGTTTCCCCTTGCCCCAAATCAAGATATTGCTCATAAGATCTGTGACAATTCTGTTAACAAAAACACCAATTTTTGCCAGTGTAATCAGTGATTACATTTCTTAAAAAATTTTTTTTATAAAACAAATCACTTTGTTGGAATATGAATTTTCTGCATAAAATAGGTTTGGTAGTGTCAACAAAAGAGGAATAGAATTTCAGCTACTGCCAAGATTTGTGAGCTTCATATTCTCCTGTACTTCTTTAAGAGAAAGGATAAAAATAGCCCTAATGAGCAGCTCTGTATCTACAAACAGTAAGTATTTCAGTCAGAAAGAAATGTCACAGTTAAGCTTTCAGTGGTTGTTATATATAACAGCAATTTAAAAACATACAGTGTAAAAATGATGAAAGCTACCTTGACAGGGGTGCTTTTAAATCTGCAAGATTTATGGAAATATGAAATAAATATTTAGCATGTTGATTTTACATGCAAGAAGGAGTCAAACACATGCCATTACCATCTTTACTCCTTCCCCCAATACTGTCTTCAAGGCAGTGAAACACACCTCATCATTGTACATACTCTATTATTCCTTTGTGCATGGAGATACTTATATGAATCATTATTTAAGAATAAATAAATAAAATCTGGTGTGTTAATTGTGTGGCATAAAAGAGTTTAAATGGAATTGAAAGCCTATTCTCATCACCAGGTACCCTGGGTAGTAGGTGACGGTTTCAAATATTAAATAACAGTAGCGAAAAGGGAACAAATATTCCCTGTGAATAGGTATGGAGTTAATTGAAGGCTGCTCTATTGTTCTACCACTGTAATCCAAAACACACCTGCAAGGGCTTCCTTCCTCTTTTGATTCATATATACAACCATTTGGGGGGTGGGGGGGTGGAAATAAAGGAGGGGAAAAAAAAAGTAAAATGAAGGGAAGGGAGGGAAGATGAGAATAAAAGAGAATCTTGTTTTTTCCCCATCATCTAAAAAGAGTTAATCAAAGTAAAATGTGTGTTGAAATATGAGGAGGGGGGGAGGGGTGGAGTGAGCTTAAGAGATTAAGTGCATAAATGGAATGGAATTTAGCCACATGCCATTACAGTCAGTAATAGAGATTTTTTTTCTCCCTTCCCCAAACAAATAACACAAATAGAACCAAACAGTAAGGGATAATTTGGGGTGGTAGTTCTGAAGTCCTCTATTCAATGTCAGGAGAATGCATGAACAGTGATGCATGCTATCTGGCTGAGAAAAGGGAATTCTAAAGTAGGCTCCGTTCTTCATGGCCAGACAATTTCTTTTTTGTGTTCTGCCAGAACTCTAATTGTAAAGCCCTTTTCAATCGCACCAATCAGCCATGTCTTTCAAGTTGGCTCCCCCCATTCTATTATTCAGCTGACAAGCAATTATAAAAAAAGAGAGATTTTTTTTTTTTTTCCACGTAGGCAGAAGCTATATGAAGATAAGTGACGCTAGCTACATTTAAATTTTAAAAACAGATTCTTTCATAAAACTGTAGGTTGCTGCCATTCACTTCTTATTTTATCAACTGGCAACTGGAAACACTTTCTCCCCTTAAACAATAATAAAAGGCAATAAGCTAGTGAAATACCTCTGAGTAGGAGTACAGACAAAACAGAATGCTCTAAGAAAGGGACAGATTTTGACCAGCCCAGAATAAAAGAACTGTAGAATATTTCAGGCTATGGATAAAAATGACCACCCAATTTTAGAGAACTAGATATCACATGTTTTCATGATTGATAAAAAGCTGAGGCTTCCAAGGCTGATATTTTAGCCAAATAATGGTGCATAGTTCACATCTGGGGGGAAAAAAAAAATGTGGAGGGAAAAAAATTGTGTTTGGTGGAGCACATTTATTCTAGTTGGGTGGACTCACATCACTTTTTTAACAAAGGTGTCTGAATTCTCTGAAGCCAGATCCTTCTCCTATCCTGAGGTAGTAAATGACTCTTTTGATTTCAGTGGTCTTATTTGAGACAAGCTCCAGCAAAGGGCAAAAAAGCAAGCTGAAGTTACCAGTGTGATTTGTAATTTTGTGTAATATCCTTCTGTAGAGTATTCCTGGATTATGGACTGTCCAGAAAGGTTTACAAGATGGAGCTCCATGAAAATAAAACAAAAAAGAAAATTAGGGGAGATATCTCCTGTTTTCAACCTTCCAAGGTAAGATCAGATGCTTCAGACATCCTTTGGATACCTGAAAATTTTAGATTGGCCACTCTGCTGACATGAGAGAAAACATATTGCGTTTTCTGAATTAGTTTAATGGAGAAGAAAGGAAGTTAAATTAAAATGACTGAAGATATTCCTTAAATAAGAAGTAGCATCAGAGTACCTTGAAAAGTGTTTTCAGGAAAAGAATTAACAAATTATAAGGAAATGCAACTGTTGGACCTTATGTGCAAAACAAGAAATGCATTGAAAGAAGACAAAAGGACTTCTACAGTCTGGAAAGAGAATGGAATTCAGGCAGACCATAAGGGAAGACACATTCTAGACAGTAGAGTTACCAACAACCTATAGTTGTCATATGACCAGTCATAGTATGCAAGCCAAAAGAGTAGAGTTAGTTGAGGAGTGACAAGGTATCATGGAAACCAAAAGTCTAAATAAAAACAAAAAGTCTAAATAGAGACCAAATTTCCAATGAGCAACAAATAAGGACCATACCCTAGGCAAAGAAAACATTGGACCAATGTCCTTAATATTTTCTTCAGTTTCTTAAAAAAAAAAAAAAAAGTATAAGGTGGGGAAAATCCAAAATGTTCAAGGACCTTATAGTTTAAGTATGCCAGCAAATATTTCACTCACAACATTTTCCAAACATAATGTTGAATATTTTTTTTTTCCTAATAAGAGTATGCAATACCAGTATGCATCCCTTCAAAGAAGAAAAAAACTGAAACAGACAAGCCCCTTCAAAACCCAAATGGACCAAAAGAAAAGTTTTACATTCCTACATTTCCAGAGTTAGCTTGCTGAATTATGGTAAAGCCAAAGAGAGATGAATGATTCATCCAAGATGGTAAAGTAGGTCAGTGCAGAGCGTAAGGTACCTAGTGTGTCCTTAACCATTAGAAATGAATTATTTGACAAAGCTGTCACTATGTAATTAGCTAGAGGAGTCTTACTTGCTACTTTTTCCCTTAAAAATTGGTTTCAAATGTCTTCCTGCAACTCTCCACCTTCATTTTATCCAAGCAGAATGTGTCTATCACATAAGCTGTTATCGAACCAGACAGAGAAATAGGAAATTGTATTCTATGAGTAAAGAACTCAAGTCAGGTACATTACAAATTTAGAAAACAGCCAGGCATGATTGATTGACTGGTTATTCATCTGAACCTACTAGGAAATGCAACATTGCTTTATCAGCATGCTCTCATTTCAGGAGTGCTATGGCTTTCGGTTTAAGTGAGCTATTTTTCCTGGAGAGGTCTTATTTATTTTTTTAAGTAGAATTTTCTTCTACTGAGGCAGAGCCCCGGCAGAAATTACTCTGCAGGACTCCATGGCTCTGTTTTGCTTCTCAGCATTTCCCAGAGGGCTGCACATGTGTTTTTTAGTTACCTTTCCATACTATTTTTAGGTGCTTCAGACGACTATTTATCTCTATGCATCACTGAGGAGTCCAGGTATCTGACTGGAGTCCTGGATTTCATTAAGCAGAGAAGTACCTGAAAAGCAGTCAGTTCAGCACATCAGTCTCACCTCTCCATTTCAGGACTAGAGACTCAACTGACAGAACCTGTAGTGACACAAAACATGAGTTCAGGAAGAGCAAAAAGCCTACAGAAGAGAAGGTGTATTTTTCAAGGCTTTTCTTCACTTGTCCATCCCACTCAGCACTGCAGCATCAGCTTAACATCAGCTGTTATTTTTTGAAGTTTTCTAAGATTGTGAAAAGTCTTTCTTTGCATGTGTAGTTTTATATACTTGTGATGTTTTGACACTCAGCATGTGCTGCCCCACATCATGAAAGGTTCTTAACGGGACTGCTGAAATATAAAAGGAGTACAAGAGATTGAATCTTGTCAGTACACCAGTTTGGATGTGCAAGATATCTTATGCCAACTGACAGATGATGAGCACAATTTTTTTTTTCGTGTGTTTGTGAATGAAAAGCTTCGAAGGAGAGGGAGGAAAAATCTGCCTGCTAAAGAAAATTAGAGCAGAAATCAGGATAAACATCTCAAAAGATTAAAATTGCTTAATGAACTTGTTTTACACATCATTAAAATCAAATTTTTGTTTCTCTAGCTGTGGCTTTCTAGAACCAACTTACTAACAAACACACAGCAAGGAAGAACACAGCACCACCAAAATTTATGAGAGTCGTGTCCAGCTCATCCTATACCTCCTTCTGTGAGTGGCAAGTGAGAAAGGCTCTGGAGGAGAGTTCTTGGCATTTTTGCAGCTGAGCCCCTTCAGTGCATCTTCACACCATCCTGGAGCCAGCAGAGCCAAGGAAACACTTTGCTCCTCACCGCTGATAAACTCATACCTCATCTGAGAGACTCTCCTCGTGTCTTGGGAACAATAGCTACAACAGCTCCTGGACCAGGAGTTCTCAGAAACATTTTCTCTTGTTGTTGGAAAAAGAAGGAATTCACAGGAGCAGGTAGGAGGGCAAACCTGATGACTGTATTTCACTACTGCTATCAGACAAAGGGAGGTATGTTATAGGTCAAAAAGGACCAGGAAGCTTAAGAGAATAAGATACAAACCATCCATCAATAGCAGATATGGAACAACCCAACCAGAAGAGAAGTGATCAGTACAATTTGATTTGTTGTCTGTTGATATAGAAATATTTCCCCAGATACATTTAATCATGTAGATATTTTTGCTACCTGTAAAAACATGCAATGCTTTCTACAATCCTGCTTACAATCCACCATTGGCTGCAGCAATGTCTCCCACAAGGAAATCACGAGCTCTGTGAAAAAAATATTTTTGTTAACTGCTCGTGAATGCCATTGGGTAACCTTTGCTTATACTTTGAAAAAAAAAAAAAAAAACAGGCAAGCAAAAGGTCAAGATCTGCCTTTTTACACTCACTTTGTATACATTATAGTGTTTCCTCATCCATTTCCTCCGACAGATTTTTAAAGTTCTCTCTTGACAGGCAAATCGGTATTTTCATACAATCTCACCAAAATTAGATTCACATGACAGCCTTCTTAATGCTGACTAACAAGCATGCTCACCATGCTAATGCATTTCCAGCAAGAGCATGTGACTATTTTGTAGTCCAGAAGCATTAAGACAGGGCCACAGATAGCATTATTTGCTATGTCCTGGGCCCATTTTCTTCTTCACAGCCCCTAAATACTGTGCCTCTCAAACCCTGGCAGCATGGTAGCACTGTATCAGTATTCCTCTACAATAAGCAATTGAATGTCATTTGAAAGTAGTGTATTTTAATTAGCATGATTCTAGACACCAGCAGCCATCTTAAAACTGGACAAAGTAGTTATGAAAAAATTGTATTTCGTCAAGAGAAAAAAAAAGTTTTTCAGGAACATTGTACTTTACCTGAAATACCTAGCAAAACATTAATTTTAAGTTATGAATTTATCACAAATATTCAAGGACATTTCCCTGTCATGTTTATATTTTTATTTCCCACCCCCCAAACCTCTATTAGCTGGTTCTGCTTGTTCTTAGTGTTAATATAACTAACTTTGCCTACACACAGTGCTATAAAACATTTATAAATATGGAAAGGGACGCAATAGGAGCCTTTACTATTTAGGTCACTGTTGCAGAGTTAAGCTAATGTTATGAACTTTTGAAATTCCCAGCCTCAGAGTGGCACGGGGCATGTTTTAATGAGCATCCACAATAATAATGGAATCTGATCTATGCAAACAAATAATGCTTAATAAAACAATTACATCATGCATGAGAAACAGCTGTGGCAGCAAATACTCTGTGGTTACTTGTGCAATAAAGAAGGTTCAAGAGAGAAGAACTAGGCACAAAGTGTTCAGTAGGTCTCAATTATTTCTTCCTTTTTCTATAGCATAACTTGAATACTGTAAACCTAAACCTAAAATAATTTCACAATAGCATCTGGTAGATTTCTGTTTGTGGATGACATTTTAAAAAATAAGTTAATCTGTACTGTACCAGAGCATTACAGTACTGAGTTTTCTTTGTGTGTGGGTACATACATACCTATACGTATGAATAGCAGATGCGGTGGTTATGAATGCTTTCAGTCAATCTATTTTCTTTCAGTAAAATCACAAGCTAAACATATGGACACATAAACACTATGAAAAGAAAAATTGCACAGCAACATAAATTTAAGACAGCACTCACTTAGGGCAATGAATAGGCTGTTTGGGAGCACTTCATCCCCAGGCAGAGCTGCTTGTGCAGCAGACCCAGCACTTGGATTCACAGGGCAGCCAGGACTGCACACTGTGAAGATCCCCAATAAAATTAGGGCTTGGCTTCCAGCTCTGTAGCACTACATGTGAATGCTTTCAGCAGCGAGTGCCAACAGGTCATCTAGTTCCCCTGGGATGGAGAAAACATTTCAGTCTGGAAGAGCTAGGACAGGCTTTGAACACAGACCATGTGGAACAAAGTACACAGCTGACACTCAGGAAACCACAGGGTAGCTGCGTAGCCCAAGGAGTGTTTTTACATTGGCGGCACATTAATATAGGATGAAAAGTGCTTTGGTATCTCAGATTTTGATTTGTGAAGACTCTGAAAACTTGGGAACTCAAAGCCATCTTAATAAAAAAAAATAAAAAAACCCCATTTAATCAAATTAAATATCATATTCTTCCACCACTAAGTGGAGTAAGTCACCTGCAAACCTTTTCATATGAAGGAGAGAAAGAGAGTATGAGCATCCAGCCTATTTTAGCTATCTTCTCAACAGTACTGATAACTTCATTATATTGACTATTTTCTAAGGTGACTACCTCAGGTTAATATTACCCTCTATGTCTTTACCTCTTGACAAGCAGACTTGTAATTTGTTTACAGTTGTGATCTAAGTCATATAATAACATGTCACATGCTGCCAGGGACATGTTATAATGAAGGACTATTGGGGAAAAAAAAAAAGTTTAAAAATGTTTTAAAGAAAGTCATTTCCTGCTCAAATATACATGGTATTAGATTTGGAAATAAGTTTTCTTTCAAAATTATTTGAAAAGGAAAATGCAGTTTCTGTCAAAATGTATTGATACTCCAAGGGTGGGAAAATGGCCTGAATTCAGACAAAACAAACATTTTTGTTTAACTGAACCAACATGTGTTACATGCTTGACTTTGAACTCAGCCAATTTCTGATGACAAGATGCTCTATGGAAACTGCTGTTTGGATGCCCTATAACCATGATCTCTCCTGCAGCCTAACCTAGGCTGACCTGCATTTTCTATGGCATACCTTGTTCTCCTGAGTCCCATCAAGAGACAGTAAGATTTCCCTTGATTCTATTTTAACCTAGATGTGCCCACTTGTTTTTCTGTGTCCCAAACTAGGAAAGCTCTCATCTTGGTTGCACAGTTTTTTGCATCATGATGAACAAAGCCATCTTTTTTGTTTCCCACTTTGTGTAAAAAAGAAATAATGTTCCTTCAGTGTACATTAGTTTACCCTTGCTTTTACTGTCCTAATGCTTCTCTCTGTAATCCTGATTTGAGCTTGTTGCTTCTCCAAAGAGCTAACCAACCAAGTAGCAAGGGAAAAGCAGAGGTTATACTGCTGGTATCACAGTTATAGATGAGCCTCTGCTGCATATTCAAGTTCTCCTGCAATTACAGCAAAGGACTCCCAGTCCCAGTAACTCATATGGTTCCTCAGGATCGAGATGGCCCATAGATGAGCATAGAAAAGGGTTTCAGCATCAATAATTTTCAGTATGGCATCTTTTGAAGGCCCTCCATACCCTGCTATACATTCATTTATTTTCCTTTAGGGATGGGTGGGAAACTGAATGAAGTCCTGGATCTCACATAACATAAGGTATTGAGTCATTCCTTTTGACATCATTTTGACAACATTCATTGCCTTCTCACACTGCAGCAGTAATATGGGGCAATATGCATGGCTCATTCCTTCCTCCTCTGGACAAACCGTACCTTGCTTGGCAACACAAAGGCAAAGGGAAGTCTGTTCTTGAATTAAGAAATTAGAAGTGTTGTAATTTAATCAAGCATCTCATTCAGGAAGAATGTTTCAACAACAAAAACCACCCTGGAAATGCAAGTTTTGAAGATATTTCACAGAGCAACTACCAGTGATTGGTAAGGTCTCAGAAAACTGCTGTTGCATCCAGTTAAGGGCTAACATTTGTTGTTTTTATCCTCCCACTCATACAGTCAGCAGTAGTACTCTATGGTAGCATCACTATAGCACAGATGTATGTAAAGTATGGAAAAAGACAGATGTCAGAGAAGAGGAAGCTTGCTTTGAAATCATTCAGTAAATGAGATATCAAGGTAGAACAAAAAATATGCTTTCTTGACCTGTGACTTGAATGGTGTATATATACACCTAATTAAGCAATTTATCCTCAGTTGTCTTCCAAATTTCTTTAGTGCAGCACACAACTTCTATGCCTCAATTCCTCAATACCTAGTGGGAGGGGAAAAAAAAAAATATATATTGTTACATCATACAGTGCAGTTTATTAGTGCTTAAATGAGAGGATAGAAGACATATTAAAAGTGAACATTAGTATGTACTGGGTTACGCAGCCCTGTATGGAATAAAATCTTTCCATATACTTGAAAAGATAAATTAGAATTAACTTAAACTTTGGTTTAAGTACAGTGCAAAGCTTAAGGTAATTTAGACCACAAACCTTATCAAGGCTAATACTTAAGAATCAGCCAAGAAAAAACAGCTCACAGGGCTATGGGCAAAGAGAGAATCATTTTTATGTTTTCTAGGGCTAAGGAAAACTTCTCATGCCACACAAGGCAGAAGAGAATATATCAGAGTTCCTTGAGGAATAACGTATCTAAGACTTATTACAGCAAAAATAGGGGGAAAATATCACTCTGCCTGGGAAGAAAAAAAATTTACTGTGGTTTTCCAAATTTGCTTATAAAAGGCTCAAGAGACCCATGCATTTTTTTTTAATCTGGTATCGGGGATCACTAGTCTAACCAAAACAACATCTGACTGGGAGCAGTTTGGTACACTCTGCTGTAAAGCATCATATTACTAGAGCTAATTAGAAAGTAACTTTGTTTCAGAGAAAAATATTATTTTTTAAGAATTTTTATTTTTAATTAATTAAATTTTAATTATTTTTTAAATTTTAATTTTCAAATAAGTTTTTAAATTTTCAATTTTTATTTTTTTTTTAAAAATTCATTAATTCTTTTAATTTTTACATTAGCAAAGAAAACAAGCAATACACCAAAATACTCAATAACTTCCATATTTCCTTTCATAGAATGACTATCATTAGAATGTAAATATACTAAATATATATTTGATAAACACATCAGGAAGAGTTTAAAATTCATTAATGCTTAGGATCTGCATAATTTACATAAAGGCACTTTCCAAAGATTCACATTACCAGAGCTCTTCCAAACTGACACATCTTGCTTAGAAAAAGGAAGTGTAAAGATGAGAAGACTGCTCAGTTTTGAGAGGAAAAAAAAAAAAAGAGAAAAAAGAAAATAAAAGAAAAAGAAATGGCTTTTCAAGTCCTTGCTGAGGCTTAGTGTGTTAAGACTTGAAAGTTATTTACTCTTGCTCCTATTCATGATTAAGGGTCTCAGACAGACCAGCAGATTGACATCTAGTAGCTGGATGATGGATGTCAGTCTTCCCCAGTAAGGTAGAATTAGGAGTTGATTTTGTATGTATAGGGGGGGCCCAGAGCAAAGGGAAAAAAAAAAAAAAAAAAAAAAAAAAAAATACCATATGACCTTACCTTTTGTCATAGTGATGGGAGAATCTTAAATGCAATCATTTCATTGGGAATTTTTTTTTTTTTTTTTTTAAAAAAAGAGAGCTTAATTTGAACGTTTAAGTTTTAATCTGCTCTTTTTTGGTATTCAAGGCAAGAAGAAAAAACCTCCTTTGCTCCACAAAATGTAAAGTCAGCATAAATTCACTGAGATTTCAAGATAAGATTATCTCAGGCTTTGTCTAGAAAAATGAAAGTTTTATAAAACTTCATTTCACTGCAAAATTGAGTACTTTGGACTGTTGGCTCTCTTATGCTAAAGGAAGGTCCTAGCTTTTTCTTCTGAAGCGAAGGCAAATCCCAGCTAAAGCATGTGAAAGTATGAAATTTGCTAGTCTCTTGTGCCTGATTATTCACCAAGAACTTTTTCCATTTCTGCTTTTCTCTAGGAAAATTCCTAATTTTAATATTTAGCTCAAAAGAGGTCCACACATACAGATCCTAGTACAGGAGGCAAACATATCTCTGAATATACCAAACTCAGCCTGATTTTATGTATCTTGCATTTTAAGATAAAATTTAAATGTTGACTTACAGCCACAATGTATTCATGTTACTCCAAACAGCTTTGCAATTCTGTTTGCCCTTAGCCATGAGGCATATTCAAAGAATTAAAACTTTTGAAAATAAAAATAGCAATATTTGCCTAAGTATTTTGACATTGACTTACATTTAATCCCAGTTGGTGGAGTACTTCCAGCAGTTCTGCAGGAACTTTTAGAAACTGGATAAAAGTTTATAGCACTCCTCAGCTGAAAGGATAATGCCACTGCATTAATTACTTTCCCAATTACCAGAGAATTTCTTTGGGGATCTGGTTGCTGTGAACCTGTGCCATGTTTGTGCAAACATGCTAAATCCATCCAGTCTGTTCAAAGGACAAACATCTAAATTAAGCTGCATTTACCCCATTGGTCATAATCACCACCGTCTTTAGTCAATTTTTCCAGAGAACTTTTCTTGTTCAGATTAAAAAGGTACTATTTTAAAAGCAATGCTCTCTGGTACCTTATGCTGCAGTTCAGCTTAATTTTTTCAGTGTCTCCTGACAATTCCTGTGATTTTCATGTTTGTGACTAGAGTAATGCTGTGAAGAACACAGGTAAGGGCAAGATATCCAACTGAAGTCAGAGTTATGATGTTTTATGTGAAAGCAAAATTCAGAGGTCAATACACTCCAGGTGGGAGAGGGATAATTTCTATCCTGGATTCTAGAAGAGGAATATTACATGCTACAGTTTGAGTACTATATTGATTAAATACATCTAGTGCATCAAGTAGTAAACAAGTACCTGGAGAATAGTAAATGGGGTATAGATACCTAAAAACACAGGAAGAAATGAATTACACAATTTTGAAATGAGGAACAAAAGTAGAACAGAAAAACATTTTGAAAAGCAAATTACAGACCAAGACAAACTGGAAACAAAATAAACCACAATAGGTGTTTACTGAGAACTAACCTGATGGCTTTCTAATAGCTGCCAGCATGAGGAGAGCTTTCCACCACTCAGACTGAGCAATGCCTCACTGCCTTGCCCTGGCACTGAAACTCCTCTGATCAATCAGTAAAGCAGTGTTGTTCGCTTAACTGGCTCATAACTCCTTTTCCAGGGGGTGAGGAAAAAATGAAGCTTTCTGAGAGTTTAGCAAACTGAGTCAGCTGGTTCTACAGCCAGATGTATCATCAGAGCTGAAGTAAGCAACAAGAGCTTGCAACTGGGAAGGGAAAGCAAAGCAGGATGCCACCATTCTGTAGCCACAAACACACAAAAAACCCCCCAAACACACAAACAAACAAAACGCCTCCACCACACAGAATAGAACTAATCTTGGTGGGTTTCAATAAAACTTTTGATATGCAAAACGAGTTCAAAAGAAAATTAGCACTAGTTAACACTTGGATAATGAATAGGTGAGGATAAGTGAGGAGACAGTAATGGTTGCAATTTAGCTCACTGGGCTGGTTTCAAAAGCCCAAACAGATAGGGGAAGGAGTTGTCTTTTCATCACTTCATGCACAACTCTTCAGGCTGTTCTTACAGTGCCGGTTTTTAATTCACCTGAGGCAAGTCTCCAGGTGACAAGGGCTGCTCCTAAAGGCAATTGGCAAACCAGAAAGATATGTAGCATTTCTGTTGGCCAGGACAATGTTTCTGTAGCTGTTGCAGGAGTTGGGGGAAAATAGTAAGTGTTCAGGAAGTACCCAAGAGAGTAAATTTGTCTTGAAATGCATATACTAAAATAAAGGGATACACTAGCTTACAGTTCCTTTTCTATAATGCTATGTCTATGCACTCTAAAACATCTTGATAATCTGATTTGAGCCATTTACCTCAAGACAATTCAACTTTAATAAACTTTGAGTACATCACTATCTATTCTATTGATTTTTTTTTTCTTTTCTTTACCCCCTATACTCTACCATACATGTCTATTGTACAACATGCAATGTTTAACTCCTGTGTTGCTGAAAATTTGTGGGCAGAAGGTAGAAACAGAGTCACAGATAAAAATACAAGAACGATCACCGAGACAGAGATGCCTCTTTCCAATAAACTGTACAGTATAACCATGTTTCTGAAGAGTATGTTCAGCATGACTGCAAGAAGAGTCCTTCCAGAACACTGAAATTTGTTAACTCATGTGGTTCTTGATAGCAAAGAAAAATCTCCTTCTCAGATGACCATCCAGGTCTAAGAAGAGATGTTAGTGAGGTTTTTTGCATTAGCTGTGTTGATGCTGTATTTGGCACCAGTAACATCACTTCAAAGTACACAGTTGAGTTACTCCCAAGAGCACAAACACCTGCTCCACTGGGAGTTCATTTCTGTTTCTACCAGTGCTCCTCCAGACATGGAGGTCAAGGCTTTGGGGAGGCCCTTGGCCTTTGTTCGCACCAACACTGTCTTATAAACGCATGCATCCAAAGATCCTTCTTTTGAAGAAAGTAACTGTAAGAATCTCCCTGCAGGGCTCAGCTGCTGAGCAGCAACACAGGACGTATGAAGTGACACAGAAAGGGCAGTGGATAGAGAAGTCAGAAATAAAACTGCTCAGTGATGTCAGCACCTTAGTGGAAAGCTGATTGCAAAGACAAAAAACTCCCACTTAAACTCAAATAACTTAATTTCAAGACAAGTAGCATACGAATGCAGTCAACTTTAAGACAAGCTAAGCACTGTTAACACCTTATGGATAAAGCCTTTACTTTGTAGGTGGCTTACCTTAGGAAGAGAACTGTGGTGCCTTGCTAAGCAGAGACCTGAAGGCAATAGAGGAATACATGGAGATGTATATCCATATGACACACGGTTACACGAACTAAAAAGCTAGATGCTTAACTGCAGTATGTCAGAAAAACTATAACAGACTAGCTTAAAGACTTTAACCTTCTGGTTCCCAAAATAAAGGATTGCAATATGAAACCACAGTGTTGACATGGGCCTTAAAAAAACAAAATAATAAAAATTGTATCAAGCCACAGAGTGGAGTTGCGAGTCCAACAGCTCTGCTAGCAAAGAGGTGAAAGATATGGAAAGAAGGATAAACAGGAAAAATATTTTAAAAGTCTGTCTATACATAACATGAAGAATTAATTTTCTTACCAAGATCTGAACTTCTCAAATACACTATGTTTGAGCTGCAACCTGTGTGGAAACAAGCTGTATATACAGCCTGATAAAGAAAGTCTCAAACTAGGCAAACACTGACCATTTTCCCAACATAATTTGGCAGGCAATCAGTTACAGATCAGATAGCTGAACAGTTTTTCAGTATTCAAAAGCCAACATTAACTTGGACTGCTCCATATCAGCCTGCATGCTACAGCATTTTATTCTGGATTAATTCTTTTTGCTTCTATCAAAGTAAATAATAAACATTAGCAAAGTCCCCAAAAAAAAAAAAAATCTGAAGTCTGGTTTTGCTCACAACTGTTAGATAGGATAAGAAAAATGTGCTCATTCATGACTAACGCTGTTGCTTCCATGTTAGTTCTAGAGGGTCAAGCATTAGTCCTGACTTTCAGTCAAGAGAAAGTTATTATGCAGGATATAGTATAATTTGAAGCTTAAGTTCCTTGTACAATCTTTTTTAAGGAGATCTCAGATTTTCACATCTGAAGGTCTATTTTTAAATGTAATAAAATCTTTTTTAGCCAGTCATGTATCATAAATATTCAAAAGCTTCAGTTTGAACATTACATGTAACTGACATTACAGAAATCTGTTCCCACTGGCATGACATCAGAGATTGTCAAATCAGGAAATCAAGAGGATGAGCTTCATACTTACCACCTTGTGCTGATAATCTGTGTTGAAATCTTTTATTTTTAACAAATCCCAACATCACCACTCTTTTCCCAGTCCCATCATGATTGCTAGGAAGAGGAAAAAAGACTGTTAGCCCACATCTGTCTACTATCTAAGAACAGGCAGCTACAGTTAAAGCTTTTTTTGATTGTATATAATCCCGTTTCTTACATTCTGCTTTGGGGTCCTTAGTTATGCTGTAAGACTGTGGAAACAGGCATACCGCCAGTTCCATATAGCAGTATACGATTGTATAATTTACACTCCTTCACATGAAGGAGAAGAAAATTAAAGGAAATTAGATGTTTTTTTCTGATTAGTTCTAATGAAGTTAAGTGAAGTTTCCTTCATCCATTAGTGGATGAAGGAAAGGCTGTGGATATTGTCTGTCTGGACTTTAGTAAAGCCTTTGACACTGTTTCCCACAGCATTCTCCTAAAGAAACTGGCTGCTCATGGCTCAAATGGGCATATACTTTGCTGAGTAAAAACTGGCTGGATGGCCATGCCCAAAGAGTGGTCGTGAATGGGGTTAAATCCAGTTGGCAGCCAGTCACGAGTGGTATTCCCCAGGGCCTAGTACTAGGCCCACTCCCATTTAACATCTTTATCAAGGGGATCAAGTGCACCCTCAGTAAGTTTGCAGGCAACACCAAGCTGGATGGAAGTGTTGGTCTGCTTGAGAGTAGGGAGGCTCTGCAGAGGGATCTGGACAGACTAGATTGACAGGTCAAGACCAACTGCATGAGTTTCAATGCTGGGTTCTGCACTTTGGCTGCAGGACACCCCTGCCCCCCACCCATGGAGGAGTGGCTGGAGAGCTGATCAGCAGAGAGGGACCTGGGGGTGTTGATCGATAGCCGGCTGAACATGAGTCAGTGGTGTGCCCAGGTGGCCAAGAAAGCCAACGGCATGCTGGCCTGTATCAGGAACACTCCCCTAAGGAGTCGAGCTGTTTTCCTCCGCTCTTTCTCATTGTCTTCCACTAGCCTCTGAGTACTGCAGTATTTCCAACCACAGGCCACACCATGGTACCAACGCTCCTGTCCTCTTTCCCAGCATAACCCAGCTCTTCCCAGTCCCCAACAGGCATTTCTCTGACTCACCTGCAGCCCGGGGAAGCAGAGAGCAGGCAGAGGTGTGCCCCAACAAGGTAAGTGTCGGAGTATCCCAGGGAAGATGCATTACTGCCCTCTGGGATCTTCCCCTCCAGAGCTGGGAGAAGGAGCCAGATAAAGTAGTTTAACTGGGGAATATAGGAAGTTATGATTTCTTTTTTTTTTTTAATTAGAAGCTTTTCTAGGAAGCATCTTTTTACTCCGTAGCAGAAGCCAATTGCTATAACCTCGTGTATCAATACCTGTATAACCACTTTTTGAACCCCTAAAACCTCGGCAGCATTCCACACATTATAAGCATAGCTTGGGTACAAAAAGTTTTGCTTCAATAACAAAAAAGCTTGCTGCAAAAGTGTATCAGGGCCACAGCAAGTATTTACTCACAGTGGCTTGAACTCTCCCAACTCCAGAACAAGCAAAAGGTGATTTGCTTGCTCTGCCTCACAGCCTGATCTGGTAGTCACACTTGCAGCACCACACTGCTAAGTGGGATGAACAAGGACAGAGAAATAATTTAATACAGACCATTTCAACCACTGAGCTGAGAGACAATAAATAAGCAGGCCCTGAAAAAAGTATTGATTTTTCTATACAGTAAGTACAACTGATGAAAAAAAAGTGTAGCTATATTTGTTTGTTTTACATAATGTATCCCATATATTATTATAAAAAACTTTATTTTAGCTGCAATATTTATTTGAAGTACGACTTTTAAACTTCTCCAAAACACTCAGGACAAACAGCAAGTTCTCCTGAAGCCTGCCAGAAGTCAAGCTTTGTCTTTTGCACTGCCATAAAGCAAGTCTTTTAACATCATTATGTAGTATAGCCCTCCAGACTGCATTAAAAAAATAAAATCCACAGGATCCAAAGCTACCTACAGGAATTCTTACACCTACTACACTGTGCAGCCAACCCTGTACAGCAGCTGAATAAGGAAACACAGAAACATCACCTAGCAAGAGCACCAGGCATAAAAAATACCTTGCCCAAATGTTACTGAAAGGGGAAGAAAAAAAACCCCAACCACCTGAAAAAAAAAAAACCAAACACAAACAAAACCAACAAAAAACCCACAGCACAAATATTTGCTATTCCCTATAACCAATCTCTATGTCAATCTCCAGTTCCAGACTACAGTTACTGCTTTAACTAACAATACTTCAAACTAGCTAAATTTTCACAAAACCAACCAAAATCTTCAGGCTGTCTGAAAAAAAATAAAGAAAAACCTCCAACCATTCACATCAAGCAAGAACAAATTCAAAGGACAACACACATCACTCTCAATACCTTTGCTTAGGCAACACCATCTGCAATATCTGCTTCCCCTCACTGGCCTACAAGCTCTTTAATTTACTGTCAGTTGTTATTTAAGTCTTTCAGCTGGTGCTTATGCCTGGCAACTGATTCTTCACACCTGCATGCTGCTTCCCGTATTATTAAGAGGTCACACTATTTTTCATTGACTACATACTCAACAAGGGTAAAAATACCAGAATATGGCCTAAAGCAAACATAGAGTAACTGAGTACTTACTCCTTATCTTGTTTATTAATGCTTATTGTGATTATTTCTGTTACATATTCATGAACTATTAGGCAGTGATAATACACACATTGTACTAACCAGTACATAAAGACATAAAATGAAAACATCTTTACTGGAGGAAAAAAAAAAAAAGAAACAACAACAAAGACAGCTGAAAAATCTTTGTCCTGGTTGGCATGCTACCAGTGCCAAGTTTCAAAGCATCAAGAATTGTTTAAATTCCCAGCTGTTACAGCAGAAAAGCAGATGAGACAAGCAGAAGATTAATAAAAGTTAGAATAAAAGAACATAAAAGAGAAAATGCCAACTCAGAATGTAGCATGTGCCAATACGAACACAATTAAAGTAATAATTTGGATAGGTTATAGGCCAAAGAGAAAAGCCTGATAAATTCCCAGAAAACCAGACTACTGAGAGAGCTATTGGAAATTAAAAAGCAGCATAAATCAAAACTGGATGAATGACATTTGTATAATATTATTGGACTGATTAAATTAACTTTTAGTTAGTAGAATAGTATGATAAGAAAAAGTGGTACAATAACTATAAAGTATTGGTACATCCATAAACAAAATAACAATGAACTTGATGTAAATTTCTTCCTTTATTTGTTCTGTTTATTATTGCTATAAGGGTAACTTTAAAAAATACTATTAGTTAAGAAACTGTTTAGAAATTATTCCAGTTTTGATAGTGAATGTAGTTATGCTCCAGTCAATGTTGAAATTATTTGCCTAAGATAACGCATATGAATATTTAATTCATTTACTCTAGAATTGTTTTGCATGAAATACTAGTACACTCCCAGTCATATTTCTTACCAGTCAGGTTTGCAAGACGTGTGACTTTTAAATGAATTATAGAGAATATGAATAAACAGCAAAGTTGGCTCTAATAAATGTAAATATTTGCATCCCAAATAATTTTTATTTATTCATATTAAAACAGTATCACATGACTTACCAATTCAACCAATGCCAACCACACATTTCAGATTCTGAATAGAAGTAACCAAACTGTTCTTCAAACCTTCAGCAGCCTATGAATTATCTGCACATTATTTTCAAAGGATAAATATATTCAAACTAATTGTAGAGTGTTCAGAGATAATTCACAAACATGAAAAGAAGCCTAATTTGTCATTATCAATTATTTCCTCCAACTATTTTTGACAGATTTTTTTTAACATGAAGCAGTAATAGTAGTAAGAATGAGATTCGTGATATTG
This sequence comes from Caprimulgus europaeus, assembly GCA_907165065.1. The sequence continues at coordinate 46,623,961 of OU015530.1, read as the reverse complement.
TTTTTCTCCTGTGCAAATCAGACCAATGTCAAAATGCTACAGGTTTCCATTCACTTCTAATCCAATTCTTTGATATGGTGGCAGAAGATCAGAATAATGTTGACTGTTAATGATCTCTGTGATATAAAATTTAGCCATAACTTGAGCAATCTCTTGGTCTACACTAGAGAGGATAGGTATCTAATATACACCCACAGACCAGCAACTGACCATACAGGCAGGCAGCTTAACAAGAAAGCTCTTGCTTCACTGTTAAGAAAAAATAACTGTAGTAGGATATTTTCCTAAGATTGTCACAGGAGATAGACATGAGATTATAATACAGTTAATCTGTCCTGATACTTCTATGCTTATCATTGGTGCATAACAAGTTCTTTCTTGTGACTAGTGTTCATACATATGAGCACAGAGGATTAGTACTGTGGCTATTTTTACTTATATTAATAATTTTTTAAGTGTTTAAAGAATTTTGGATTTGTTGTGGGCAATGAAAGACAGCATGTTTCTACCTCGAGGGATTTTGGGACTTCAGATCAGACTTGTGAGGTCCAGTACAGACTGGAGATCAGACAAGCAGTCCTCTCATAGGCACAGATGCAACTCAGTGTGAGTTCCTCACACTCAAGCAAGCAGAGAGACTGTGCTGCTGGCAACATTTCTCCATGTGGGCGAGCTGGGGAAGGCAGGAGTTGAAGCCATGTCTGCTTTCCCCTATACACCCATTCCGGGCTGCTGCCCTGGGCCAATCTATCTATTAATCTGTCTATCTGTAAATATGTAGTTAATAAATAAGAGATATGTGGATGATGGTTGCAACCGTGAAACAGTTTCAGCGTTACATTATTGTGTGGTTCCTCCTTGACAGCAGTTCTCAACACAACAATGTGGTGCTAAGGAACAGATCACCATGGACATTCATCCTTCTAGGGGAAGGGTAATGGGTACAAAGCTGAAGGCAACTGCTTACCAAGCTGATGAATAATATACAGCTATTTCAAACCAAGTCATTATTTGCTGCAAAGTATGAAGGCTCCAAGGGTTATTCAATAGAAAAAGTTAGAGTACAGTAGCTCTGAATATGAGTATTTTTGCTGTTACAAGAAGCATTTTAATCAACTAGCCATAGATCCATAAATTAAGGTTCTTCTTACAACTTAGATTATGTCAGATAAACAGTTTTTCTTATCCTGTTTGTCTAGTTGTTTGGTTTTTTTCTTGTTTTGTTTTTTAAATGACCAGCCCCTACTGAATCCTTGTAAAGTCTTGGCTTGTATGAATCCCTCAGAGCAAGGAGTTGCACATGAAAGATTTAACGTGGAGTGGATCAGAATTTAAGTTTCATTAGTTTCTATTTCACATATTTCTGTTTCAATACATGTTTTATTCTATTATTGTTATAAGAAAAGTTCACACCATTTCCAACTCTATATTACCTATACTATGGATAAACTATGGATTTTGCATATCTTAATCCAAGTTCCCCTTATTAGTTTTCTACGTAAAGTACTCAAGGCAGATCAGGGAGTTTTTCTTTGCATCAGCTTTTCCAAAGCACTCATGGGATGTTATAGTTGGCCATTTCCAACTGTGGTCATTTCTGCCACAGTCTTATAGGTTCCTTTAGTGAATAATGTTCCCAAATTTTACAGAGACAGAAATGCAGTAACTGGAAAAACAATCCTCTTTGTTGATCTCCATTCATCTGGCTTTTTTCTTCATGAAATAGTTCTTTAAGAATCTCAGTAAGTTACATGAACAACTGAACCAAGTTGTTATAGCAACTGAAATTTGAAAAGTAAATTAAGTTTGCCACAAGGTGTTGTTAAGACCAGGTAAGGATGGCCTTGAATAATAATAGGTCCTTATTGTTTGGAGAGGATATTCTATCAAACTTTAAAACTAGGCTTTGCTTAATCAACACTCTTTTTTATTAGTACATCAACAATCTTTAGAACAAATGGACAAGAAATTATTTTAGTTTTACTATCAATTCTTAAGTTGGACTTTCTACTCAGCAGCAGGATCTTTTAATAACAGATATTCTATACTTGTTGCTAAAGTAGTTTATAGCATGTTTAGTAAAAGCAGACAAGTTAAGTTTTCCAAACTACCATAAATCTAGAGCAACCCTGCTGATTTCACTGTTAGTGTAAATGTATAAATGAGAAAAAAAACCAAAAAAACCCAAAAACCAACAAAACCCAAACACATTCTTAATATTTAAAGGAGGAGTTTATCCTGTAGAGTAAAAAAGCTGCCCAGTCCTTGATCTATTCCAGAGTGATATCTGCTGTATCCACCCATGGACACTGGATTTGCAGCTCTCTTATTTGGGTAGTGTAATACTTTGTCTAAGCAACTCTCAAAAACTACTGGAATAAAATGAAGACAGAAATGTAATCACAGTTAATAATGCACTAAATAAAGCAGGCCTTTTGTAAATTTTAATTTTATAGGACATTGGAGCCTGCTGATAGACAGCAACTCTCTGCAGAAGTAAGTGATAGTTCTGGCTGTAGCATTTCTATCCCAGTGGACATGCCACCAGAGAGGACACAGCTTACCTTTCAGATCAAGGCTTGTGTCTCAGTTCTGCAGTGTGGTCTCAAAAACATTCTCCCTGGCAAAAAGAAGGTAAGGTTTCATACTGCATAACAATCCTGGTTTGATGCACTTATGCTCCCTGCCTTTTATTTCTGCCATTTTGTCATAACACAGCATGTCAGCAAGGAGAACATGAAACTGTACGAAATTTAAAAAAATATATATACATATGCATGTATATACATATATTTTTTGATTTTTTTTTTAAAAGGTGACTGCTATTTTGATTAGCCTGCTGTGTAACTGTTATGGGTGTATTACAGAAAGTAGTGACCTGCCCCCAAAGGCCAGAGAAGCATCTTAAGTTGAGAGCCTCATCTCTCTGTCAATAAATGAAAGAAATAGGTGCCTCCAAACAGTAATATTTAATACTACATTATACAATCGACAGTTCAATCGAGTGCTCTGAATCATTTCCTAAAAGCACCAATTTCCTTTCAATAAACATACAAAGACATTGCCAAAACTTCCAGGGAGAAAATCTCACTTCATCCTCTCTGCTTATCAATTCTTCTTTGAGGTGTACAGCATTCCTGGAGTGTTATAAGGAACAAATATTTTAGTCATTATGCATTGCTGAGATACTGTGATAGTGGAGATAAAGTGCTGTGAAGTATATCTACACTGGCATTTGGGATCAGGCCTGCAGACCTCCCTCAGCCCATCTATGTGAATGACCAGTCTTGGCTCTACAGAGTGACAAAGAGCTTCTGGACACAGGAATCCACAGTCAAATGGGGAATGATTTTTCCACCTTGCTTTGCAAATGGCTGAGGTAAACAATGGAGAGAAATGCTTCAAATCAATGAAGATATGGGTTTTTGCATAATTAGGAAAAAGGATGGCATTGTGCCTTCTCCACCCAGGTGTACTCTGACACAGGTTCCTGCTAGCTGCCTCAGATGTACTATACATAACTTGGGCCTCTCAAGTTTAAATTCTTATCCTTCACCACAGGCTGAATAATTTAGCTTCTAGGGATTTTTACTTTTCTTTTTGTCTTCTGAAACATTAGAGACTCCCTGAGGTCAGATAGGTGGACACTGCTGCTTTTCTCTTTTGGCCTCCTTTGTAGCAGGGATATGACATTCCTCTTAGCATCACCTGGAAGGTTTCTTTAATAAAATATTTACTGGTAAGCCTCTTAATTCTGCCTCATCTCCTGCTGTGGCAAATTATAGTTGTGGATTCTAGTCTTTTACTTCAGGGCTAATGTTTCCTATTGGCTGCTGGTGAATATTTTGGTCTGTGATGTTGGTCCTGTGTCATGTAGAAGAGGATCCTTCTAAAGTAGACATTTACTGAAGTTATTACTCGCCATTCCAGGGAAGTGGACTCAGAGACCTTCAAGGCTCTATCCAGTCTAATGCTCATATGTCCCAGCTGGTGATATAAAAATGTCTAATATCACTCCAAGTTAGTATTTTATAATTGGAAATGTTAAAAAATTGTGATTTTCAACTAAGATGTTAACATAGATGCCCAGAATATTTTTGATTGGGACTTCAACTTTGAGGCACTCAACTTAATTTCAAGGTTTAGGTGGTTATTCTTAAATTACTAGAAACTGAACCTAGAAATAACTGAAAATTAATACTTCGACATAAAGAAACCATTAACTTCATGCTGGTGTCAAGAATAACTCTGCATAAATGATCAGCTTAATATTTAATTTCACTGCAATCAATGAATATTCAGAGATGAAGTATATGCACTTGAGAAGGAAGCCTGACATAAGGTAACCAGATTGTTGCAACAGAAAATTCTCCAGGTCTGGTCCAACTAGTTTAAATCAGCGGAAACTTTCCAAATGGGAGATGGATGAGACTCCAATAGTATGAATCTAGACTGGAGACAATGGACTTACTTTGGATTCGCACAGTTAAAAGAGAGTAGAATTTTGTCCCCAGCGTTTAACAGCCACAACAGAAGGCAGCCACAAGTGTTTCACTTTAGGTGGAGTTTTGCTTCATAATAGTGATTCACAGATACCCCACTTAGTTAGTGAAGGACCTAATCATCAGTGCAAGCATAGTTCCCCCAGTGCTTGCTTAGTCAGTCAGCCTGGCAGTGACTAATTTCCTTTGTGAGTTTGGGTCTCACTGCCATCAGTTGGGAACTGTGGAAAGCAGCAAAATAACAGAGGTTAACTTTTGTACAGATAATGAGTAATAAATGCAAAAGATTGAACTCCATAGAAAGTCGTCACTTGGGGAAGCTCTGGTCAGTCCCATTTCACCACAGGAAGATTATATATGTAATATATATATATTTAAAATGTAACAAAACTATATGGGAGAAAATGTATTACATATTTTAGGCAGGAAGTAATAAAGTAAACAATATAAATAGACCAGATAAACAAAGAACAGTATCAGACTAACCAAGGCACTTTAGTAAATCCCATTAGACAACTATTTTCACCTTTAAGTAACCGAGTGTTTTAAAAGCCTGGCCCTCAAGCACTCAAGTTTTATTGAAAGTGAATGAGACTTAGGCTTTTAGATTACTTGAGATTTCTCAGAAATTCCATCCACCATGCTTACCTTTAGAAAGGGTTTAAAGGTTTGCATGAAGTCCTATAAATCAAGGAAAACTTGGAGTAACTAATGTGGAGCTTCAGCACACAGCAAAAGAAATTGTATTAGGTGCCCCCAAAGGAAGAGACTTAGAGGAAAAGCTTAATGTAGAAATGCTCTCAAAAACCTCTTAAGACATATATTTAACTCTGATGTTACAATTAAACTCATGAAACTTAGCTTTATGCCTGTGAACAGCATGTTCAGCACTCAAGTTTGAGAGAAGAAAAGCAAGTCAGTGCACTGTTTTTATTTTCTCTGGTATTCTTGGAAACAAGTTATTTCAGACCCAGCTTCTTTCTTCCTGACTCCAGAAACTTAATGGGCTGCCTACATATGCAAGTTTGTCTCTGTAGTTTCTCCTTAATGTTAATAGAGAGAAGATTAATTGCACATGTGATAGTTTCACTGGGCTAGCCCTTGGCCAGCAGCCAACACAGCCGTTCACCCACTTCCCCCCCCATCCCTAGGGGATAAGGGAGAGGACTAGGGGCAAGGATAAGGAGGCTTGTAGGTTGAGATAAAAGCTGTTTAATATAGAAATAAAAGAAAATCTAAAATAATACTAATATTAAAATAGTAGTGATAATGATAACAGTAACAAAATATACAAATGAGTGATGCACAGTGCAACTGCTCACCACTTGCTGACCAAGCCCAGCCCGTTCCCAGATAACAATCCTGAAGGAGCAGCAACCCTGAACCGAAACTGCATTCCCAGAAGAGCGAGAGCCCAAGCAAAAGTCAGAGAGAGCTAAAAGAGCCTGTTCCACTGTTTGGCCACCATCTTGGTAAAGAAATGCTTCCTAATGTCCAGCCTAACCTTTTCTGATGCAATTTTGAACCATTCAACAGACATTAATGCCATTTAGCAAGCATTAAGATAAACTTATCTATAAGAGTTAATAGTTACATATATATAATAGTTAATATCTACTATTAACTTCATAGAATCATAGAATCATGGAATCATAGAATGGTTTGGGTTGGAAGGGACCTTAAAGATCATCTAGTACCAACCCCCCTGCCATGACCAGGGTCATATTCCACTAGACCAGGTTTCTCAAAGCCTCATCCAACCTTGAACACTTCCAGGGAGGGAGCATCGACAACTTCATTGGGCAACCTGTTCTAGTATCTCATCACTCTCACAATAAAGATTTTTTTCCTGATATCTAATCTAAACCTACTCTCTTCCAGTTTAAAGCCATTATCCCTTGTTCTAGCACTACCTACCCTTGTTAAAAAGTCCCTCTCCAGCCTTCCTGTAGGCCCCTTCAGGTACTGGAAGGCCGCTATGAAGTCTTCCTAGAGCCTTCTCTTCTCCAGGCTGAACGGTCTCAGCTCTTTCAGCTTGTCCTCATAGGAGAGGTGCTCCGGCCCCTGGATCATCCTCGTGGCTTCCTCTGGACTTGGTCCAGTAGGTCCATGTCTTTCTTGTGTTGGGGGCTCCAGAACTGGATGCAGTACTCCAGGTGGGGTCTCATGACAGCAGAGTAGAGGGGGAGAATCACCTCCCTCGACATGCTGGTCATGCTTCTCTTGTTGTAGCCCAGGATACAGTTTGGCTTCTAGGCTGGAAACACACATTGCTAGCTCATGTTGAGCTTCTTATTCACCAGCACTCCCAAGGTACTGTAAGTTGAGTAAGTTAACCTCAAGATTAACTTATTCTTAACTTGTTTAGGTACTGAAATATTTTCCTCTGGATTGGGTATAATTGCTCTTTTAAGACTTGATATTATCCAACGCCTTTTATACACTACCTGCTCAATGTTAATGTTGACATTTCTATAAGTTTTCACTAAAACACCTGAATATGGCCTTGTACTTTTTTTTTTTTTTTTTTTTTAATTGGAACAATAATACCGTCATCTTTGGCTTTCCATGGCTGGATGGTTTATCTACCTTCAGTGTTCTACAGATCAAGTGTCCATGAGATTCGCACTTTGTCAATTTTTGTAAGTTCCTATTTTATGTTCATAAATGTAATATGTATGTTACACCAAAGGTTTTAAGCTACGAAGGGGATTTCTTTATTCAGGACTTGCATCTGCTCCCAAGGCCGTTACTTTTTCAGAGAAAATAAAGACAGCCTCTGGGTTATAATGCGTTGGTCATAGGAGGTCTTAACCTCTGCATGCTACTCTTCTTTGTTATTTATTCCACATACATAATCTTTCTAAATAAAGAATCTGTTGGAATTAGACTTTAAGCAATTTAGACGCAAGGAAACTGCTTGGGTGCTGTAAAGCTTAGGTTGCAGTAGCAAAAATCATAAAGCTGTCTTAGATGCCAGGCAATTATTATATACCACATGCAGGGACATCAAGATCTTCCACAGGGGTTCACAACTGCTAACACACTGGTAACACACACAGCCAGCCTACTGGAAGTCCTGAAGAAAGAATGTGCTTCAGAAAATATTTTCTGCTTGGACCGAGTGCTTATCTGATAGTTGCAGCTGTCTGTCTTTAAGACACCTGCATTCAGTGTCATGGAAGGGCTTAGATATAGTTTCTCTTAATACTGCACTGGCAGAAGTGTTGCCTAAGTTGCAAAAGTGGCAAGAATACTTGCTCAAAAAATGGGCCCAACTACCCTAGTTGCCCCCCTAAATTAAGGGATTTAATGAACATGCAACAACCCTTTTTAGAGGCTGTGTCATTGTGCAGCCTGGAATGCAAGATTCAGGGACTCAGAAGATCAGGCAGAAGGGAATCTGACTTTACCCTGGCAGCTGATGTCCTCAGGATACTTCAGGAAGCTCCCACTCCCTGGATGTGCACCACTGTTTTTCTTCAGCACCACAAACATTGACACCCAGAGATTTCTTACACTTCTATGTACAGAATTTTTTATTTCCCCCTAGAGGGCACTTTAGGATATAGCTGAACTGTAGTCTCTAATGACTGCAGCTCATTTCGACCTCTCCAAATGGCTTCAAATTTGCTGGCTCAGATAATGGTGAGAGAGCTACAACAGCAGTAAGTAACTGTGTGTAGGTTGTAAAAATGATCCAGGAGGAAATGCAGATAATAAGGAAGTTAGTCAATTCTAAACCAAGATTTATTAGTACCTGACCCACTAGTGCAAAGGACAGGTTCCAGTAGGGCTGTCCACAGCTGAGGTCACCTAAACACCTGCATGTGGTGTGGGACATCTCCTGATCTTCCAGGTGTTACTCTTACAGATATGCCTAACCTGACACTTTTGTCAGAAAGACAGTAAGAACCCCCATATGTCTTACAAGACTTGGTTAATAAGATTATAAGTTAGGTAGATAAAAAGAACATTTGGATGAAAGTAATTAAAAGCAGGAAGCAGGATACCAGGGGACCAGAAGGATCACAATTAGAAATATGTGCAGATGTGGCTAGGAAGACAGCACTTCAGAGAGAGAGAGATATCACAATCATTTGACAAAACCACAGAACAAAGAACATAGGACCTGCTACATTTACTGAACTAACAGAGGCTCTATTTTGCTCTTCAGGAGGAAGCTGAAAAGTTCTTGACAAAAGTAGAAAAGAAAGAAGATATTACTAGAAATAGCTCTTTTACTTTCTTCTCAATTTTTTGTCTAATTGACATAATTTACATGGGAAAGATATCCATGCTTTATATATAAAATGACAACAGAAATTATATAATTTTACCAGGATGTAAAACACATAGCCATTGAAGATATCCCTGCTTACTGCAGGGGGGTTGGACTACATGACCTTTCAAGGTCCCTTCCAATCCAACTCCTTCTATGATTCTATAATTGAGCACGACACAACACCTATTGTAAATGGGAAGTTGGGACAGTAACAAAGACACTTCAGCCCACTTCCTCAACCTGGAAAAGATACACTAAATCACAACTGATTTATGTCAGCTGAAAAGTCAGCCCTTTGGAAGGGAAGAGAATAACAGGGTAATTAATGGCCTCAGCTGTGGGTTCTATGTATTAATTGATGATACCTTTCACACGACAAGAATTTTTCATTTTGGATGTTCTCATACCAGGGCTCTTTAACTAATTAGCAAATGGAGAGATGGAATCTTCTGGTTTGTTATCAGATAAATTAATTCAGAAAGTAATTTAGGTTTTTTTTTTTTTTTTTTTTTTTTTCTGAGGCCTCCTCTTGCAAAATGTGTTTTTAAGACTGGTGAAACTACAGGTGTAATTTTTGATGCTTTGTCAACTACAGTATGCTTGTAGTATACACCAGAAAACAAACTTGTAGAAAATGCAAGGTCATATGTGTTAGTAATTCAAGATGTTAAAACATTTTCAGTTGCTAAATAATTATCTACCTGGGAAGAATTTGTGAATTGTTGGAAGTTTTTGCTTGATTGGATAATTGACTATTACCATTTAATTTTAATGTAGTCACACTGGAAGTAATCAAATACACTTCAGGTAGCCGGGTGAAAGGAAGGCAGGAAAAGAAGAATAAGAAAAAACCAAACCCATCACAAACTGTTTAGTCTTAATATTCAACACAAGACTACTGCTATGGAAGCTAAAAATAGTACATAATCATATTATTAAGAATTGTATCATAATGCATTGGCACCAAAGAGTTACTTAACCTTGCCTGGACAACTTAAGCTTGTCATTTTATGACTTTGGAATATCTTACTCTTACGTATGCATAGGATTGACGTGAATGTGGAAGGTTAGAGATAGTACCATCTCCATGCCTGTTCTGCTCAAGGAAATGAATATGAAACAATACTATGTGATTACGTCTTTCCCCTATGTGCTGGGCTTCTGAGAGCCCTGTCAGGCAATGTGTGATATAACTTATCCATGGAAAACCTCAGCCTTTGAAGATCTCACCTTAACTGGTCAGCAGGGATAGTGAGGAAGGGTAAACAAAGATCTTCCGCTCCCTGCTTTATAACTTAACAACACTTGTGTGTTTAAAACACATTGTAAGGAAGTTTTTCTAGGTAATGGAAATGTCTTATCCTCTATTTACCACTGGGAAAGTTATGATGAAGAAAGATGAGGTGACTGTCTTGGGTAACTGATCAAGTCAGCAGAAACAGAAATTAAATCCAAGCATAATCCTCTATTCATAAAGACATATTTGCTTATATAAATATTTGTATATACTTCTAAATAGCCAGAATATCTTTTCTGTTCTTTCTAGTATGAATTGTGTTCTTTTCTGTAACTTTGTTTAAATAAAATTATAGAGTCCTTCATATCCTAAGAAATATCTAAAATAACTGATTGAGGTCAGTTTGATATTAAAATGTATCTAATACTATGCTGATCAATCTTTGCATCTACATGTATATGAGTATCGATCATGTCAACATTTTTATCTTTTCATATTAGAAGCTTTTTGAAGCTTGTGCTTTATATGTTAACATGTCCCAGTAATTTAGCTTAACATTAATAAAGGTGAGTACTTTTTATATATATATATAAAACAAATAACTTATATTTTACTATTACCATTCAAAGCCTCAGACCTCATGACCTCACTGCAATTATTCCTTTCCTTGCTGTTGTTCATCCCCTTCAAAATGGAACAAGGAACTTGTAAAAGAAATGAGGACAAAAGGTATTCAGAATAGAGCTCTATTATATGCAGATTGCTTACTTCTGGTGATAAAAGGCCTTGAAGAATCTATGACTTTATCCAAATTGGTGAAAGAATTCAGTTGTATTTTATGATAATACATTAACCAACCATAATCAAAAGTGTTTCCTTTTTAATTTTCTTTTGTTAACTGTCTTAGCTGAGAAATGGGAATGTCATCTAAAAAATATATGAAGTCATGAAAATAAAATTAAAATTAATTTGATAGTTTAAAATTAATGTGGTATCATGATAAAAATACAAAAAAAAACATCTGAAGAAATCTTTTTAACTTTTATGAAAGAGTAAACTGAATCAGTTGAGTTGAGAGGTTTTTTGGCCAGGATGGTATTAATTCATTGTAATGTTTCAATGAGAATTAAACAATTATAAAAAGAAACCAAACCCAACAATGAGTTTATTTAATCATTAGTACACCAGCTATTGCCCACAGGAGCAAGAAAAAGTGGCTCAATATGAGTACAATTTTAGAGTTAATTCACATACAAAAAGATTATAGACTGTTCACAACAGTGAAATGAAGAATGACATATTAAGAAACAGAAAATAGGTGAAAGTATGCTTCTGTGTTTCAAACAGCAGTTTTGTGCTGAGATCAGTTAGACTGAGCGTGCAGTTCTATTGTATTTTCTAATCTATTATTTATTTGGGATTCATTTTGCAGTGTTCAGTTCTTCTACCCCTTGGGCTTCCCCCATCTAAATTAGATCTGTGTGACAGGTCATGTGTTTAAAGCCTCCAATGCAACGTGAAAATAACTTTTTTTGTTTTTCCATGACAGAAATAAAAATAATTCCCATTTAAGGAAAGTTAAATTAGTATTCCTCCCAGGCCTCTTCACAACTATATAAGAAAATGAACCTACTCAAATCTTGTAGCTGAATTTATATTTCAGATCTGTACAAGGCTTGGACTTGAATTATAGAATGCCAGGTTGGAAGGGACCTCAAGGGTCATCTGATATAATCTTTCTTGGGTAAAAATCTTGAATTCACTATTCAGAATCCCTCAACCCTGACTAGTTCAGATATGACTCTTGCTCACAGCTCTGTTAAATTTAAGGCTGGGAGACAGCTGAAATAACAACTTAGTCCTACTTCCTCACTGGCATGGTAACTGGAATGTCACCCAAGAGTTTAACTGCTGAATAAGGTTTTGTAGAGGATAGATATAAGATGAGGATCAATCTTGTTTGCTCTGAGACACGTACATCCTTTCAGAGGTCCAAAGTGTGCACTTGTTACATTTTTACTTAAGGCTTAAAGAGATTTAACGAATGTTTGCATAGATCCCATCTTGATATTTTGCATAGTATGAGGAAATGCACACCCAACATTGTCCTATGGGAAACACTAAAGAACAATGGACCAAAAAAAAAGAAGTAAATTCCTAATATCACTACAGGAAGTTATTCTTTCTTACAGATTACAGTCCTGGTAGGGGTGATGTTCCTTCTTAACAAGGTCACCACAGTGATTTGAATAGTTCCAGTGGCTCTTTCAGTCATACTGAAAGTGGGAAACAACCGTAGCTATTGAGGACAAGCTAATGAGAATATTAATGAGCATATTACTGAATTCTCAAAAGATGTGCCTAGGACTCCATTTTATGAGGCCAAGAGAGTTATGAAAGACATGTTGACATTTGTAAGGAATCTCTTTCATCTGAAGGAGTCAAATGGTTGATACAGGTACTGACCTTTTAGGAAGACCAGTTTAAGAGTCTCTCACAGCCAAGCACTTAGAGCTCCACATCCGTTCTTTCTTGCTTTCAGTCACACTCACATTTGTTCTTTCTCTCTCAGCAGGACAAGGGATAGTATAGTAAACTGTATAGTAGGCTGAAAATCAGAATAATATCCTCTAATGACAAATGAAACTTCTGTTAACATTGATATCTTACAACACTCCTTGTCTTTTTGCATACAGTTAGTCTGTTTGTTTCCACCTAATGACTGTGCTCCACCTCCACCAAGGCAGGATGGAGTGACCCCATAGCTGTTGCATGGCTCAGGCTGACATCTCCTATCTGGGAAGAGGTGCCAGAAATCTCAGGCAGACATGCTGCCTAATCCTGCTGCCACACCAACATGGGACTTTTTGCTCTCCAGATCATATAAACCAAATAGCCCTGCCTATAGGGAGATGAGAGATTTTGTGCAGGCTGTATTATTTCCTTTTTATTTTTTAATGAGTATTTTCACACTTGATAAACTGAGAGTTTGATCCTGAAAGGTGCTGAACAGCCTGGCTGAGTGCCAGTAGAGCATGTGCTGGGCTTAAAACAGGAGCAAAGTAACTGATGCCAATGGACATGAAGGTCACATGGTGCCTGACATGCTCAGGCTACAAATAGTGAAAGGTTGACTGAAAAGTAAATGGTGATTTGCCCACAGTGGATGTGCAAATAGAGCACAAACAGCTGAAGCTTTGGGGATATTCAGTGTATGTCACTCACATGGTGTAGCCCATATATGTCTCCATCTTGAAAATATTAAAACAAGCCACTGCCAACAACAACAGAAAGGAGATAATTTCCTAGAACATTCCCTAAGCAAAGATTAAACATTGTTATTTATATAACATGTATGAAAAAGAAGCAAAACATACTCACATGTGATCTTTCGCAATACTTTGTTAATTATTAACATACAGGCACACATACACATTTTCCCAAGTCAGTGTTGTTTCCTTGCCTTCTAATATTTTTTCACCCTTATCTATGCCATTTTGGTACTTGCAAACAGGGAATTATTGCCCACAGCATATGCCTGGGGAGGTATTTATCTTTTCCCATTATTTTGGTTATGGAGCCAAAAAGGTTCTTGTTTTGAAGATAAATCCTGTTCAATTGAATAAGATGTGCATTGCTACTGCAGGAAAATTACAATAATGGCAACAGTACCTCCCTCAACCTGTGTTTCTCCTGTGCCATGTGTGTGTGCCATTGACCCCCACTACTGATCCTCACCATCCCCTGTTTCCCATAGCTGTAACCATCTCCCAGGGTCTCTCTCAGGAGTACACCATGTCAAGGGGCCTGTGAGCACTTCTCAGCTGCATGTTCCCAGACACACGTTAACTCCCCCTTCCCACCCATGCAGTGTGATCTGCTGTGCCCTGCGCCAAGCCCAGCCATGTCCCCCTCTCACTCCCTAGGAGACAGGACAGCTGCAGGATCTGCCTGAGGGGTTCCCCAGTTACACTAACCTGATCAGGGTTTGTCTGCCCAGGAGTGATGATGTGAGATGGTTGATGCCACCTGTCAACTCAGGGCTTTCGAAAGCAGCAATACTTTCACCTCTGCCCTTCTCCTTCTCCCAGCTTTCTTTTCACTTCTGTACCAGCTCTGGAGCTTTTCTAATGCCCTGATGAGATAATTCTTCTCACTAAACCTGCAAATAACTACTTCAATTTTTTGCAGCTCCAGCTGTCTGCCAGTGCAGTTATGGGAACCCATTCCCCACTGGGTCAGCCAGAGACCAATGCTAGGGTGTAAAGTGGGGAGAGATCCTGCTGCAGAGAGCAGGGGCAGTGGGTGACCTGAGAAAGCAGCAGCAGCACTGCCCTTGCTCAGCAGCAGTGAGCTGCTGTGTTTGTCACCCTGTCCCATCTGGCCTAGGTATGCATACCACACACCACTCTGTGGGATCTGCAGCAAATTCAGGGTGTCCAGATCTTAAATAAAAATTCCAAATGGGTTGCACTTTGAATTTAAGCATAAAGATGGAAGATTGTATCCCCTTAATGACAGTGGCAGGGGCCTCCTTTCTGGTTTATATTGCTTCTCTTATACTAATTGGAGGAAAATCTGGGTGCCTTCCAGAAGCGCAATAAACAATGGAACTAATACTTGTCATATTCTCATCCTCTCCACCGGAGAAATGTGTGTGCAAGAGAATGATCTGTCTGAATTTTTAAAAAACATTTTATGCTTGGACTCATATCCAAGCGTACAAACATGTATTTGTCTTTCTCTTAACGGAGACAAGGTCAAAAGAAGCTTGGGATAATTACAGTGCAAAGAGATGAAGCTGACAATGATGCTGTGTGTGCCTCTGAAAGTTTTTCTACTGCTTTGGGATAGTTCTCCTGGAGCATCTTTGACTGAAGCTATGGGAAAGAACATGTGCTGCAGAAAAAGCTCATTTAGAAGTCACCGGAAAATCCAGTCTGCATGTATTGCATGGCTGCTGTGACAGCTGCAATTACTTCACCTCTTTAAATAGTCCTCTTACTGAGAAGTTGACTTTTACAAGCACAGGCCTTCTATGCTATTATTAGGACTACTAGACAGCCCACATAATAGGGGATTTCCCATATTCCAATTGGAAGACTCACATCTCTTACAGAAATAATTTAGGATATCACTCTACTCATCTTTTTGGCAGATCCAAGCAGTGATACATGGGAGCAATCGAGGTCACAGTGTTGTGAAGTTGACTGCGGACATGACAGCTTGGCCTCCTCCCCAGCAACAGGGTGATGTTAAGGTAGAGCAGCGGCATCTTGCTAGACCTCCTCCTTTCTCCCAGCAGTTCTGCTCTTCAGGCCAGGTTCTTCCAGCCCTGGTACTCTCCACCTGTGCAAGCTTTCATTCTCCTCTGGTGTGATAGTTTCTCTGGGCTAGCCCTTGGCTAGCAGCCAACACAGCTGTTCACCTACTTCCCCCCCCAACACCCCAGGAGATAGGGGAGAGGACTGAGAGGCAAGGATAAGGACAGTCATAGGTTGAGATAAGAACAATTTAATAACAGAAGTAAACTTAAAATAATACTAATATTAAAATAGTAGTGATAATGATAACTGTAACAAAATATGCAAATGAGTGATAGACAGTGCAACTGCTCACCACCCGCTGACTATGCCTGGCCTGTTCCCCGACAACGATCCTGGAGGAGCGACAATCCTGAATCAAAACTGCAAGAACAAGAGCCTGAGCAAAAGTCAGAAAGAGCAAAAAAGAAGAGACCCTCACTAATATACATGGACATGACGTGATATGATAAGGAATATCCCATTGGCATACCCAAATGCCAGTTTAGCTTATTATTTTAAATATTCCTCACCCCCTTAGATCTTGCTCTTGTAGACTAACAGAATACTAAGTCCTTCACTTTCAGTGACAAAAATGCAAACAGTAGTGTGTTATCAGTGTTTCTCTCATAACAAATCCCAGGCTGAAAGCAAAACACAGCACTATTCTAGCTACTAAAAAGAAATCCAGCTCTGTTTCAGCTAAAAATCAGGACATCTGGTGTCTCACCCAGGGGCTCTAACAGTGTCTCAGCAAGTTTTTTGACTCCAGGAGGCAGTAAGTAATAAGTGGGGGTAAACAGGAGGAGGATCCTGAAAAAATCTTGTTACTGCCAGACAAAACTTGTTGACCAGCCTGCAGGTGGGGAGCTGGAACAGTCCTCGTTGATCACAATCTGATTTTATCACATTCTCCAAATCTTAAATTTTTTGGGGTTGTTTTTTGTTAATAGAGGTAGCAAACTGGGGAACATGTGCCACTGCTGGTATGAGACTATGTTAAAAGTAATGAATATCCCAGCACACAGCCAGGACCTGTCACTCCCAACGGAGTTATCCTCTACCAGAGCCATTTTTGGTGCAGTCTGGTACCTGGCAGAGTCTGTGAATCCCTCCTTTGCATTTTCAGATGCACTGTCCACCCTGGCCAGGATCAGTATTCTGTAGCTGCAGGCATTGCATAGGTGAACAGCAAGAGACACTGATGGACACTTCTGCATTCTCAGCTGCTAAGGTCTATTGATGTCGGAAGCTCATGGAAACTTGTCTTGACTTAGCCATGCCCAAGAATATGTGGACACTTTTTAATAAGGTTGTAATGCATCCATACCTGAAAAATAGCTAACAGCTATTTTTATTTTTGTATCACAGAAAGAAATGGCTTTAAATTGTATTTTTTTTTAAAAAACCCTAAAGCTACCTTTGGCCAAAGACCAAACACAGGAAATTTCATGCCAAAGGGCAAATGATCTAAAGATTAATTTTACAGCATGGACAGCTTTTGTGGTTCTTTATTGCATATTGTCCAATACTAATATTTTTCTCTTAAATTCTTAGATCAGTTAGTGAAAAATTCTGCTTTCATTTTAAAAAGATGTTTGTATTCCTCGGATAAACAGAAAACATCAACAGTGTAGATGATGCCCAAATTTTATTACTACTTAGTAACTGATACTTTTTCAGTTTCATTTTTATCCATTGTTTTGGACTGGCATGAAAATATCTTTTTCTGGAATGGAATGAAAAAAATAAGGACTGCAAACTGAAATCTCAAAAGTCAGAGAAATGCAAGTTACTTCTCATTCCTTTCTCCTAGAATTGCTTTATTTCCAAAGTCAAAACATGAGGACAATGCAGCTGCTGTTCCTGTACCCTAACTGTACCGCTCAAAAGCTACGGAGGAGACAAAACAAGTCTTTTTCTTTTTATAACCCAGTTCAGCTAAGCCATAACAGGAAGAAAAATAACACCTTACCTGCTGGATGCCTTACAGCTTGCTACTGGGGGTAATGTAAAATAAGCTCTGTCTGCAAACCACTGCACTCTACATTAATATGTTCATGATTTGAGGATAAATATTCTTAAACATGAAAAATAGTGCACTTTAAATGAAATTGTTTCAATTCTTTATTTCTTGTTACTTTTTCACACAAATATTTAACTTCTGAAATCAAATGGGATGTAAAAACCTTTTCTCCCACAAATGTAATTGAAGCATAGCAATAAACACCTTGGGTTCAGCCTTTTTGTAGAGCTACTGAGTGTTCAATAAACGGAACAACAAATGTTATTAGCATTAAGTGTCTAATAAAGTCTGATTTATGTACTCATGTTAATAATAATCTGCTTGTAGAGTATGCATACTTCCCTATTAGCAACTCACTTAGAACATGATTTCCAAGAATATTGCATTGCTTCAAAGAAATAATAGCCTGAGTGTGATCTAGGCTTTACTGGTAAATGGATAGAGTGATCAGTGGCTTAATTAGCATGAATATCATCTATTTAACTGCTTAAAAGCTGCAGAGGAAGACAAAGCTCCAGAGATTTTTCCAATGGGAAGTAAATAAAAAACAATCATCAAGGGATTTTTATACATATGCTTTACCTGTATTTCCTTTTCCTTAAAGAAGACTTCAGCAGGGTGATCCTATATAAACTATTATGAAACTGCTTTGAGAAATGTACTCAAAAGTCAAGTGCCACTATAAACCTATTTGAATATGCTGCCAAAATGGATAAATTAACCCTTAAAACTCTTACATATGGAGAAGGCAGGCTGATCTTCATTGTGAGCTCTGAGGTTACACTGGTCACAGGAATCCTATCATAATATCCTACCGCAAGCCCAGGCCAGTGAAGGTACATTGCCATTGTGAGAAGCAAATAAGCTGATTTTTATAAGGACAATGAATGGCTTTTGCAGCAAGTGGTGAAAATTGTGAGGTTCCACTGTCAGGAAACATCCCTGCCAACTCCCATTATGCAGGATGGATGCAACTGGACTACTTCTGTGGACAGGTGGAGGAAAAAAAGGCTGTTTTAAAGTGAGTGCACACCAGAGATGAGGTTTCACTAGCAAAGACTGGTACAACTTTTCTCAGTACAGTGTAAACTGGTGTCATCTGACATAACCTCAGCCATGAGGTTGTTTTGGCCTTTGACTAAGATTATTATTTATCATTGTGTAATGTGCAGGCAATGTCATATTCTGTTTACTCATGTCCATTTTTGTCTTTTTCCTCACAGTTGGACTTGCCTATACTAGCAAATCCACCTGGAAGAATGTAAGGTACTTTAGACAAGGCTTTACTCAGTTAGATGCCCTTAAGTATTTAATACTCTGCCAAGTTCCTGTGTGTACATGTTGTGAAAGTATGACTTAGTTACAATCAACTTTAACAGCAGTTTAGACCTTCTTTCAGACTCTTGCCTTAACAAAAGAATTTTTAACCCATGAACAGTGGAGTGAATGAAACATTGCTTCCTAGACTTCCTAAATACAAGGCTTACCATAATTTTCTCTCTCATTATTGATTGAAAACTCTTGTTTAAATTTTTTTCCAAAGTAGAAGCAAATTTCCCTTTTCCTGAGCATTGTTCTATCTAATATAACAAGAGTTTATGCTCTAGCATTTATGACCAATATGAAACTCACTATTTCTATTGTCCTATTTATGTAGGTTATATTTTCATCATCCTGCTCTGTCCAGCAGATATGCCAGGGGCTTTCTTCCTAAACAGTGAGTAAAGTCCTCTTCCTCTTCTTGGTTATCATACACTGTCATATTACTTGAAATTGGCCAGCATATTAAGAAATTAAGGACAATAAATGGACAGACAGGCAACACACTCTTATCATGTTTTCCTTTAGAAATCAAGAAATAAATATAGAATTTCTATCTTGTAAAAAAATCTAATATTTTGATAAGTATTAAAATGTATATTAAAAAAAAATCAAATTCGAGAACATCACAGGAAAATGAAAATCCTACAAATGTGGGTTTTTTTTCCATTTCTAGTCAAAATTAGCTTTAAAACTGATAGGAATCTAGCAGTGATACCCTGAATTGTCTGGACATTCGCAGTAGACCTGTCTAATTCTTTTTTTCCATATACTGACTTGCCCAAAGAAAACCAAGTCATTTTAATGAAAATAAAACCCAAAAAAACTTCACATACAACCCCCTCAAAAGCAAACAAAATCTCAACAAATTTATATTACATTAGAATACAAATCAAAATACTGATTTTTCAGAGAAAGCTCAAAGTTGCTAGATCTTTGAAGGATCTAGGAAGGAATTTATACTTAAAAATCCCTTTCACTTTGCATCTTCACTTTCAGTTTGGGTTTCAGTTCACTTGTGGGTTTTCTGGGTTGCAGCCAACCTTGAACATTCCCCTCTCAGCAGGGCTCCTTCCATTGCTTCTGTTGCTGTCTTCCTCCTCATTGCAGAAGTCCATCAGTCTCTGCCATCCTGGGTTGCAGTTTCTGTCTGAGGTTCTCTCCCTTCTCTGCAGCCCCCTTGAGTTTGGCTGATTTTCTGCTTTGCTTATCCTCAGTTGCTCCCCAGGGACAGCTCACACCAGAGTTCCTATCTGACCCCCACCTCTTGGTCTAAAAGAAATGTAACATGTAAATAAGATACAAATATATCAAAGAGATTATTTCCTTCACAGGGACAGAGGAGTTTGCAGTTCTGGGGTACATGCAGCGTGAGGAAAGGGGGGGGGGGGGGGGGGGGGGGGGGGGGGCGGAAATGGGGTGGCTTCTGTGAGAGAAGCTGCCAGAAGCTTCCCCCATGTCCAACCTGACACAGCCAATGCCAGCCGGCTACAAGAACGGACCTGCCGCAGGCCAAGGCCGAGCTCATCAGTAACGCCTCTGTGATAACATAATTCAGTAAAAAAAGGAAGAGAGGGGAAAAAAAAGCTGCACACTTTGCAGCTAGAGAGAGGAGTGAGAAGATGTAAGAGAAACAACTCCACAGACACCAAGGTCAGTGAAGGAGGAGGGGGAGGAGGTGCTCCAGGCGCCAGAGCAGAGATTCCCCTGCAGCCTGTGGTGAAGACCATGGTGAGGCAGGCTGTGCCCCTGCAGTCCCTGGAGGTCCATGGTGGAGCAGATGTTCACTTGTAGCTCTTGGAGGACCCCACACCAGATCAGGTGGATGCCTGAAGGAGGCTGTGACCCCACAGGAAGCCCACACTGGAGCAGGTTCCTGTCAGGACCTGTAGCCCGTGGAGAGAGGAGCCCACGCTGGAGCAGGTTTGCTGGCAGGACTTGTGACCCCGTGGGGGACCCACACTGGAGCAGTCCCTTCCTGAAGGGCTGCACCCCATGGAATGGACCCATACTAAAGCAGTTCGTGAAGAACAATCAGTCATGGGAAGGACTCATGCTGGAGAAGTTAATGGAGGACTGTCTTCCATGGGAGGTACCCCACGCTGGTGCGGGGGAAGGAGTCCTCCCCCTGAGGAGGAAGCAGCGGCAGAAACAACTTGTGAGGAACTGGCCTCAACCCCCGTCCCCTGTCCCCCTGCCGCTGGGGGGAGGAGGTGGAAAATCAGGAAAAAAATTAAGCCCAAGAAGAAGGGAGGGGTGAGGAAGATGTTTTAAGATTTGGTTTTACTTCTCATTATCCTCTGATTTTGATTGGTAATAAATTAACTTTGTTTTTTCCCCCAAGTCGAGTCTGTTTTGCCCGTGCCAGTAATTGGTGAGTGATCTCTCTCTGTCTTTATCTCCACCCACGAGCCTTTTGTTATATTTTTCTCCCCCTGCCCATTTGAGGAGGGGGAGTGATAGAGTGGGCTTTGGTGGGCATCTGGTGGGCATCTGGCATCTAGCCAGGGTCACCCCACCACACATGATTTGAGTTCTGACTTGGTTTGTAATCCCCCAAACCTGGAGCAATGTTACATACAGCAGCTCCACCTCTGAAAACTCACAAAGTGCATGTGAAAACTGAGGAAGGCCCCAGTGCAGACAGAAGGCACCAGTTGCCTTACTGATAGGCAACCATAGCATTGGATATAGAGGTAACACTAGCCCCACAAACCATACCTATTGTTCTAAACTCTACTGAAACGTTATGCTTAAGTGAGTCCCAACCAAAACATTTTCAAATGACAACATCTTTGAAAACCATTTGCACTACAAGCTCTTCCTATTTTAACAAAACTGTTTTCTGGTAGGAAAACCCTAGTAAACACATTATATGCTTACATGATATATTTACTCCAACTGATAGCTATTTTATACATCTTGAGATCTATCTCTATAATTTTACCTTCTTATACTATAAAAATAGTTTCTTGCTTTCTATTTCTATCTAGATGAAGGTAAGTTTAAATCCTTCTGAAGCAAAACTGCTTGACCTTAGTATTGATTCAGTAGTCGAAATAAGAAAAATGAAACTAATCATTCATACTGATATTAATCTAACCAAATGTCTTCTCCATGAACTAGCTTTGATTAACAATTATTTGAAAAATTTCTGTTCACTTCTATATTGTCTCAATTCCCAGGGTTTGGGGAAATGTGCAGTTTTATTGGCTCATATATTTTACGATATATAAGAGAATTATCTTTCCTTTTTCAGAGTTTCCAGTTTTATTACTGCAAAGTTGGTTTATTACCTGTTAGCAAGTCCCTAAAAAGAAAAAGAAAAAAAAAAAAAGTATCACTGTAGAGGATATTAAAGTTCTCTTTACAGGAGCCTATGCTGCAGTTTCTCTTTATTTCAAGCTTCCATTCAACAATGGGCAGAGGAAATCACCTCAGGAAGACCAAAGACGGTCAAAAGCATCACAAAATTGACCAAAAGTTCTATATAATTTGAGAACCAGTTATGAAAATATTTTTTTTTCATTAAAGCCTTCAAATAAAAATAAACACCTATTCTTAAAGCAGAGATAATCTGAATTTAAGGAATTTGTTTGAAAACAAAAAATTCCTCAAAAGAAAGATGCTGTTGAATTTGTGGCATTACCAGTGATAAAATATTTGGGGTTGAAATTCAGTTTAATACATGGAGCAGAAAAATGCCTTAATTACATCTGAAAGATTCCTTTGTTTTTTGATATACATGGTCCTTATGCTGGATTTCAAAGCGGAGCTGAATTTTATAGCCCCAACCCCCATGTCTTTTTTTTTTTTTAATTCAAAATCATACAGTATATATCTCTTTTAAAAAGCTCTTAATGACCCCTAGCATCTCTCTGACAGGAAGCTATTTTATAAATGGGTGGAGAGAAGGTTTTGGGGATTTTTTTAGTTACATAGTACAAGCTACTAAAATGAGTAGATGATCTTTCGAGGTCCCTTCCAATCCCTAGCATTCTGTGAAAATAGATATGAACATAAATTTCAAGAGAAAACTGGTAGGATGGGAGTAGCTATTCAGCTGAATTCTGCTGAATTAGGGAGATTTAAGCCAGTTTCCACTGGCTGAGGATCTGACCTGCTGATGTTTTGTTTGGGATTACACACATTTGTTTGACAGGCAGACACATAGCTTGATTTAACAACTTCCCATGCTTCTCCTTTCCTTTCTATATTTGTACTAAACATCAGCTGTGTTCTTTGAATATTCATATGGAGTTTACATGCCCTTACATTTCACATTCAGCTTTTGAATAATTATGTTCTGAGAACTTCAAGAAAGATAACAAAATAATTTGCAAATCTCAGGAGCTTTGTGTACTTTGTTACCTTGAGGCCCTAGTCCTCCAGTTCATTGCTTCTGAGGCGAGTTTCAATAGCTTCATGTTGTGACTTGTTTTCTTCTTCTGGAGCTTAATCAAGCTTCCTCTAACTCATATGACACCTAAGTTTTTTTAATTATTATTTTTTTGTTAAATGTGTATTCTGAGTAATGTTCAGCATTGTACAGAAAAAAGCACCTGGGCCTGCTTTGATAGACCTTGGGTTACCAATTAATATAGGACTGAATGTACATTTTTGCAAATGAGTTAGGTGTTATCACAGTATGTGCTGCCATGCTTAAAATTTAGGCACTACTATCTGGAAATCAAATATTGAGCTGCTAGTTCCCTGAAGGAAGTTCAGGTTTTGAATTTGTCCCAGTCTAGATGTATTTGGGAATTTCAGTGTGAAAACTCCCAAAACATTTAGCATCTGAGGTGTCCCTTTGGATGTGGACCACTTAATCATATCTAGCCCAGCCAAAGCTGTTCCCTGACAAAAGAGCTTACTTCTGTGCTCTAAATGCTTTAGACTTTCTAGACCATAGGTTTGTGAGTCTCAGATGGACCTCAAGATGTCCAGCCCAGTGAAAATGTTGTAGATTTAGGGTAGAATCATAATACAGGGAACAACTAAAGAAGACCTGAAAGGAGCTAAATACACCACAACGCAGTCGATTGTTGTCCAGACAAAGGGCCTGCCGATCTACGCACAGATTACTGTGTCTCGAAAGGAAGGACTGGAGGTATGGAAATACCTTGGGAGTGAAGGAAATCTCAGCACAACAGAGTAACTGCTTCTAGGTGTGCATGGAGGACTGATTTAGAAAGAGGGTTGTGAGCAGCTGGATGAGATCTTCTGAAAGACCTCCTGGAGCTGTATTAGATTATCTCCAAGACTGCAATGCATTTATGAGGAGAATGCCATCCCTGGTCTCTTATTCTTGACCCCACTAACGCCATTGTGGGGCTGACATGAAAACCAACTGACTGGATCTGGATTAAAACCCCTTCTTAGGAATAGTCAGTGATATGAAGCTAGGGGAAAAATGGCAACTTTCTAAGGTTTACTTTATTTCAGAAAGCAACATCTTGTTAAACTACATTTTGCTCCTACCCAAAAAGAAATTTAAGTCTTCAGGGCCCAGTTTAGCAAAGAGAAATAAATTAATAAGCTTTACTCTGACTACCTGAAAAGAGTGAATTTCCTGCCTTCTGAAAAGCATTAAAACAGCATTACATTGAAGAGTTTCCTGAGGCTTGCTCATTAAAAAGATGTTGTGCAATCTTATTCCAAATTCTGACACTAAATTTTTTCACTCTTCTCTGCCATTAGCCCCATAGTATTTTAAGTAGGCCCAGTCCACTAGCCAGACTCTAGAAGAAACATTTCTGTTTGTCTCTGTGATTGACATTCTGCCAAATTCAAATGATGAATTCTTGGAAAAATGGTCAACTAATTGAGGGACTGAAAACAAATTGTTACTCCAAGAGACTGTGGTTCTGTTATAAACCCAAATACGAACTCTCTTTTCCTCCACTGCAGGAGAGCTATTGTTTGTTTAGTGGAGCTTTTTGCACTGGCAACACAACATGGTTTAGATGCTCAAGTGGTAAGTCAACATAACTTCTTTCCTGTGCAACAGCTTTGATGTTATGCACCAATTTTATTATCTGGTTTTTGGACTTTTGAGAACTGATGGTCTAAGTAACCCTTGGAAAAAGTTTATTTTTTGGGTCAAGTTTTGTGTGTTGCACATGAGTAGAAGGAGTAATTGTAGTGACTTCCAACCTTTAAGAGTATGAGCAGCTCTAGGAGGAAAGACAGACAGTAAAGAACAAAAATATTATTTAATATGCCAGTCACAGATTAATTGAGATGGAGTAGAACTACTTGCAGGCAGATAAGGCACTTGCTGTAGTCTGTGGATGTAGCAGTCACTTTTATGTTTATATTTATGAAGCTCATCTCCATGTAGTTATAGATCACAAAGCTTTGATTTTGCTGTTTGGAAACCCAAAGATAAAATACCCAGGATGGAGAGAAAAGGCTGAAGATTGCAAGCTTTCCAAAGACAGTATCTTTCTATGTAATTTGTCTAGAAGACTGATGCACAATGCAAGAAATAAAACCTTTCATAGCAGAAAAATATGCAAGTTATTTTGTCTTAAAAACTAAACCAGAAACTGATTTTGAGTGCGCTCCAAAGCCTGTGAAACTAGTGAGAGTTTTTCCATCAATTCCAATGAGATAAAACTTTAAAGGTGATATATCTTGTAACAAAGGCAGTGAAATATGCAGTTGTGGTGTGATCAATAAGAGTCCCAAATATGCACAGAAGTCTGTGTGGTAATTACTGTAAGACAGAGACAGTTCAAATGGATATTTTAGTGGATATTGACTAGAAATTAATTTGATTTCAAGAGAATGCCAGACTCTTGAAACAAGTGAAAGAGAAATGGGAATATACCAGGTTCAAGGCAGGAAGTTTACTCAGCATCTCTTGCAGTGATCATCCAAATGGCTCAGAGGCATAGACTATCACAGAGACAATCACAGAAGACAGAAAAAAATATATGAGAGTCTGGGAAAAAAAAAAGTGCATTTTAAAAAGCATACTCATTTGATTCATTCTGTGCATGACTTAGTTATACTGCTAAGTCCTGACTGACTTCATGGCTATGTATAAAACAAAATGAATGCGTCCAATGTGCCTACTTGGACTTCCCTTACTCAAGGCCTTTTACATTGAATCCTTGCAATTATTTGGAAAAGACATTGTAGGGCTGTATTTAACTTTCCTCCCATTCTGTCCTGCTGATCCCAGACTACTGGCAATTACAGTGCTAGCTTACACTTCTCATATTAAGAAGGACCTTTTGGATAGAAGCTCTTTTGGAAAGTTCTGTTTGGTGAGAGCTCAAGATCAGAGCATCCCAATGGGTAGGAAATCAAGAAAGGGAGCCAGGAAACCTGCATGGTTAAACAGGGAACTGCTGGGCAAACTCAAGTGGAAGAAGAAGGTCTACAGATCTTGGATGGAGAGGCTGGTCACTTGGGAGGAATATAAGACTGTTGTATAAGAGGATGTAGGGAGCAACTAGGAAAGCTAAGGTCTCCTTGGAATTAAGCTAACACTAGAGGCAATGTAGGCCCACTGCAGAATGGGGTGGGTGCCCTGGTGACAGAGGATACAAATAAGGCAGAGTTACTGAATGCCCTCTTTGTCTACACTGCTGGAAACTGTCCTTAGTAGCCCTGGATGCCTGAGGCCCCAGAGGAAGTCAGGATAAAGGAGGAGTTTGCCTTGGTTGATGAGGACTGGGTTAGGGATCAATTAAGCAATCTGGACATCCCTAAATCCATGGGTCTTGATGGAGTGCACCCACGGGCTGAGGGAGGTAGCAGAAGTCATTGCTAGGCCACTCTCCATCATCTTTGATAAGCCGTGGGGAACAGCAGAGGTGCCTGAAGACTGGAAGAAAGCAAATGTCACTCCAGTCTTCAAAAAGGGCAAGAGGGAGGACCCAGATAACTATAGACCAGTCAGCCTCACCTCCTCCCCTGGAAAGGTGATGGAACAACTTATCCTCAGTTCAATCTCTAGGCATATCAAGGATAAGAGGGTCATTAGGAGCAGTCCACATGGCTTTAGCAAGGGGAAGTCATGTTTAACCAACCTGATAGCCTTTTATGAGGACATAAACAGGTGGATAGATGATGGTAGAGTAGTGGATGTGGTTTATCTTGATTTCAGCAAAGCATTTGACACCATCTCCCACAGCATCCTTGCAGCTCAACTGAGGAAGTGTGGTCTGAATGACTGGGTAGTGAGGTGAATTGTGAACTGGTTGAAAGGAAGAAGTCAGAGAGTGGTGGTCAATGGGACAGAGTCTACTTGGAGGCCTGTGTCTAGTGGAGTCCCTCAGGGGTCGGTGCTGGGACCAGTACTATTCAATATACTCATCAGTGACCTGGATGAGGGAACAGAGTGCACTGTCAGCAAGTTTGCTGATGATACAAAGCTAGGAGGAGAGGCTGACACACCAGAAGGCTGTGCTGCCATCCAGAGAGACCTGGATAGTCTGGAGAGTTGGGTGGGGAGAAATTTAGTGAAACATAACAGGGGCAAATGTAGAGTCTTACATCTGGGAAAGAACAACCCCAGGTTCCAGTATACGTTGGAGACAGGGCTGTTGGAGAGCAGTGTAGGGGAAATAGACCTGGGGGTCCTGGTAGGCAGAAGGATGACCATGAGCCAGCACTGTGCCCTCATGGCCAAGAAGGCAAATGGCATCCTGGGGTGCATTAGAAGGGCTGTGGTTAGTAGGTCGAGAGAGGTTCTTCTCCCCCTCTGCTCTGCCCTGGTGAGGCCGCACCTGGAATATTGTGTCCAGTTTTTGGCCCCACAGTTCAAGAAGGACAGGGAACTGCTTGAGAGAGTCCAACACAGAGCCACAAAGATGGTGAAGGGAGTGGAACATTTCAGCTTGTGAGAAAGGCTGAGGGAGCTGGTTCTCTTTAGTTTGGAGAAGAGGAGACTGAGGAGTGACCTCATAAATGCTAAGAAATATGTAAAAGGTGAGTGTCAGGAGGATGGAGCCAGGCTCTTCTCAGTGATGGCCAACAGCAGGACAAGGGGCAGTGGGTGCAAGCTGGAGCATAGGAGGTTCCAAGTAAACATAAGGAAAAACTTTTTCACTGCGAGAGTGACAGGACACTGGAACAGGCTGCCCAGAGAGGTTGTGGAGTCTCCTTATCTGGGGACATTCAAAACCTGCTTGGACACGCTCCTGTGTGACCTACTGTAGGTGATCCTGCTCTGTCAGGGGGGGTTGGACTAGATGATCTTTTGAGGTCCCTTTTGATCCCTAACATTCTGTGATTCTGTTAGTACTTGTGCAGCCCCAAAATACTTTGAGAGTACAAATAAAAAATATCAACTATTTGCCTCCTCTCTCATTGGCACACCCATGTCTGAATGGCTCCTTTTTGTCCTTTAATATCATTTACTGTATCATGATGAGTAGCTGTGATATTATTTGATGTGCTTGGTAGCATTGCAAGACCAGAGAGATGAGTTTGTACAGAACAATCTACTGGAAAATGTGCTTGAAGAGCAGGTTATTATGAATCCTTTGTTTAAGTCATCCCTTATGTAAGAAGGGTAATGACAGAGGGTTTTTTAAGGCAGGAATCTAATACAATATAATCACTTCATATAAATATCTTAGCAATTCATAACCTGAGTGAAAAAAATAAACTTCCAGCTGACAAAATATCTTCTATCACTGAATTAGTAGCTCGAAACAACCTGTTCTTTCAGCAAATCCTGAATATAATTTGTTTGATAATGTACCAATAGTGTGAACCTCAGCTGCACTGCATGATGTGAAGCACAGCTCTGCAGCTTTTTTCACAGGAATGTTTTGGGATTAACTGTGTGTGGCTCTGTCACTAGCTGTCCCCCCCTGGCCTGGGGAACACCCTGAGCATGGCAGTCTGGCCATGGGGTCAACCACATCAGCAGGGCTGGGGAGCTCTCCTCCCCACTGCAAGCTGCAAACAGCTCCAGGAGCATTTTGATGTCACCCGTTCTCAAATCTTGTCAGTGAAGGAGGTTCCCCAACATCCCCAGTTAATTATTCCTGACAATATGTATATGAGAGTGAGTGGGTCTAATGCAGCTGGGACATGCAGGGTTGCTGAGCACAAGTTTCATAGATGGTATATACACAGGCAGTAATTAATCTGTACTGAACCCAACTGTGTCCTACCTGCAAACTGCACTAAGTTATGAGTGTGTCCCATGTGCATGTTTGCAGGTGTCCCATGGTTTATTGTCCTGGCTAGCAGAGTTTTCATTTTTCCTCAATGACTTTTCTGAGAAAAGGAGAGAGAGAAAAAAAAAATGTCCAGGGAAAGCAGCAAAATAAGGAAAGTGCATGGTATTACATTTGTGCTTTTTGGAATAAGGAGGGCACCAGAGACACCGAAGATTGCCCAGTTTAGTCACTTATGTGTAAAGAATATTAGAATGTGACTTTGGAAACCAAACAAGGTTGTAATCTGACCGCACCAAGTTTATGGCAATAGATATTGTTTGAAAGGTCTAGGTAGACTAAATATGTATACTTGATAAACTGCAAGGGCGGGGTGGAGGGGAAGTGTATCATACAATATAGCTATAATCATAAAGCACAAGATATACTGAGTTACTTTACGACCTTTTTCTTCTCTAGTGAAGAAAGCCCTAATAAGTCACTTCTGGCTGTGCCAGTCATGAATTATTGCTGTCTGCACAAAGGAAGATAAATATCGTAACACATCACAGAACATCTCTCCCTTTAAATATTGTAAATGGATAAAGATATAAAATCCAGGGAGATACAAGAGGAACCTGAAGTCATAAGTGAAAAAATAAAGCCAAAGGGTAAGAATTGAATTAATCCAGGGTGTATCACTGTGAAAGCAAACCATTGATACAAAATTTCTCCTGTCCTAATGACGGACAGGGGAAAGAGTAGAAGTACATCTATAGTTGTCCACGGCTAACGATGAGTTCTTCCATCAGACCTACAGAGGAGATCTTGTGGTACTCTTCAAGGTTTCCCACTACCAGTCTATTCTCCTTGTCCAAGCACTTTTTACTGTCGTGTCTGAAGACTTTGCCATCCCCTCGATGCTCAGCCCCACTCCTCAGCAGAAACTGTCGCCAGCAGAACAGGCAGAAGAGCTGCTTGTATGAGCAATCCCCTAACCTGTTTTACTAGTCCAGTTCTTTTGAAATGAACCAGGTTCACAAAGAGCTATTTAAGCTGTTTAAGCAAATATGCCTTGTGTTCACTGAAAGGGATTAGGAGGAGCAACAGGGACAATGGCAGGTTTGAGGAGTTAATAAATTGTAGTAGGAGCAATGACAAGCATCTGAGGGGACAGTTCTCTTCTCAGACAGCAAAGCTGCAGCTGCAGAGAATATCTGGGCAAGTACTTCCTCTCACTGCTTAGCAGAAACAGTGCTGATGCTAATGTATATCACAAAACTGGAACAGAAATAGCAGGAACCCTAAAAAAAAAAAAAAAGATTATTTCTGATTTTTATGAAAACTCCATCTAATTGTTCTTCTGAAACAACAGTTAGGAAAGAATCTCATCCAGGGACAGAGGCTTGAATGAATATCTGTATATGAAAAAAATCCCAAAGCATCAGCAATATGAACTTTCTTACAAATTGGCAAGTTTTGATATTGTGCCAGAGAGAAGATTGTCCAATATAGAGGAAAATGCTGGTATGATTAAGAGATTAAGATTAAAATAAGATTAAAAAATAGTATGAGTGAGCTTTAAAATGGCATATTACTATTTTACAAATAAAAATTATGAATTATTTTATGTTTTTAAAATATGTCCCATGTATACAGTACAACAGTACTATTCAGTTGAATTTTTAAGAGTTATCCATCTGATCTGAAAGAAGGTTTGTGGTTAGTTTCATAGGTAAAGGGAAGTTACGGAGAAGTGTTACAGAGGTGTATGCCCATATATATTCTTAGCTGAACTTTTGGTCTGTTAGTAATACATATGACAGATTAATAGTTTTCATTTTAAAGGATGTTTGGGAGTTTTTGAAATTCCAAAGGCATAATAAAACCAATTTCCTGAAACTCAAACTGTAAAGTGAGACTCAAGGTAACTTCCGCTGTTTACTTTGAGCAGGGCGTTGGACCAGGTGACTTCCAAAGATCCCTTCCTGTATCATTCTATGATTTTGAAGCATAAAATATTGACAAACTGCAGAAGGTAGTCAGTTTTTCTTTTTTTTTTTTTTGCAAGGACTGCATGAGGAAAACAGGAAAACCCCAAAATTAGTTTCCTGAGTTATTTTGTATGAATACATCGATTTTTCCTTTTCAGTGTGGTGCAGTGAAACCTCATCTGTTGTACACTGGCAAACTCTCACTCTCTCCACTTTGGGGAGGCAAAGGTTCCTGACAGCCTGGTGGGTGGGTGGCCCTGGCACAAACATCCTGCCCTGCAAAGCCCTGTCCTCTCTCTATCTGGAGCCCCGAGTAACTGCAAAGCACTGGAAAGATATTCCTCACATAGGCATATAGATGTATGCCTGTGACGTATGCCTTAAGGTACACCCTGGGAAATACTCAGAGCATACTGACTTTGTTGGCTAATTTACTTGAAGCATTTAAGTCTTGAAAACAGGAAAAAAAAAAAAAAGTAAGAACTTTCTTTGTTTCTTGTTTTCCTTCCTA
Source organism: Caprimulgus europaeus (assembly GCA_907165065.1). The sequence goes on along the minus strand of OU015530.1, from coordinate 46,592,656 downwards.
CTCTTTCTTTTTTTTTTTTTTTTTTTTCTTTTATCATTAACTGTTTTGGTTTTATAAATATCCTTTTAACTTGCTTTGGGCTATGATTGGTATTCATTATATATCCAAAAGACTCGATTATTTAAAGTGTTATCTCCATCAAGTTGTGGAGATCAGCTTGTATCTCCACCAATTCATTCCCATACCAAAATCATAGTAAAGCCACTTACTCTGTATAACCTAGAGGGAGTGGTAACCTATTACACTCCCAGCTACTATTTATCCTGGCCAGCTCCAAACCTAAGCAAATACATATACATACAGGATGATCAATTTCCTTACACATCCATGAATAATATTACTGTAGGTTGATAATCCAATATTTCTTTGATAAGTCTACAGTGAAACCAAGGACAGTGTTGCATCATAATAGCTTTCAAATTGCAGATAGTGTATTTGTTTCAGAATGTATCGAGGAAAATTTAGACATGTCAGTATAAATTTTCTGACCTTTAAAACAACAACATTTTCTGATCTCTAAACCAACAACAAGACTTTTCAAAAAATTGTACATTACAATAAAATATGTCTTTGGCATAATGCAAGATATATTAATGTTATTTCCATTATGAAAATTCCCAGAGGCTGATGTCATTCTGTTTTGTCCTGGAATCACCACAGGTACATTCTTAATTTGAATGCCTAGTTTATTCAGATTATAATGGAAACTGGCACCATGTGGCTAAATCTATTCAAGCAGATGATTTCATCATTATGGTTTAGAAAAAGATCTTCCTGATCTATTAAGAATACTTCACTGTTTGTAAGGACAATTTCAATGACCCAGTTCAGGAATTATGTCACCTCTTTAGAAAGTGATTAATTAGGATAAAAGGAACCTGCTGAGAGAGTGGTCTCCCACAATTTATGAATCATTGTCTACTTTTCTCTTTAGATCTACCACTTCATGTTAAAGCTTAGTTTCCCGAAAGGTAAAGTTTGATATTTGTAACTTCAGTAATTTTTATCTTATATTGCTATGGTTGGGGTTTTTTCTTACTTTTTTAAGTGCACACAATTGCACTACATTAGCCAGTTCTACCTTTTTTCTCTTACATTCCTAGTTAGTTTCATTGTGATTTTTTTGTGAACCAGGTTGTAAAACTGCAGACACACCAGGAGTATTTGGATGTTTAAAAAGGCAAGACCATTCTCACCAACTCCTTATGATCCTTTGCAGTACTCCGGTGTGGCAAAAGTCATAAATTCAGTTTAAACAGATTTTAAAGGAAATAACCTCTCTAGTGAATCTGGTCCATAGTATGTATTGAAATTTTGGGACTGCTTTAATCTCACTTAAAATTGTTAACTTTTCTGGTACCTAAAAATAATAGAAATTTTAGACAGTGATTTAGTCTGCCCATTTTTCAGGCCTGAAATGACTAACTCTGTAGGGTATCTAATTTCAGAAGAATTCTCTAAATACTTAATTTTATTCAACTATACATATTCTAGGGAAGTCTATATTTATCCCTGAACTAGAGCTTTCCTACGATGAAGATTAAGTTGAGGAACACTTGATTCTGAGAAATGCAAAAAAGTTAGATGTCATTACAACTATGGTTAACTTAGTTTAACATCATCATAGTAATAATAGTGCTACTCAGCTTTTGCGTAATAATCCCACAGTCAGAATACTCTCCTAGGAAATTATACATTTTGTTATTCAGGTTTAATGGATTTGTCCCCATATTCTTTGGAAAGTTTCCTCACCACAAGCCATGAGATAGGCTGATTAAAACTGCTTTGTCTTTATACCTGAAGCTAACCTCTTGTACAAAAGATGTGCAAGAGTTCTTGCTCCATCAGAAAGAGGGAAAGATAATTTTAACTTAGATGCTGGAATGCTCACCTGAAACTATGGTCTTTTTTGGAATATTTATGTATTTTACATTACATTGTCTCCAGGAAGAAATAAAAGCGGTCCTAGAGATTGTGACCAAAGTTGTACAAGCCTTTGCAACTGAGAGCTGTAGGCTAAGGATACCCTATAGCTCAGTTGTGGGGACCCTTTTGAAGGTTATGCAGATTTAATTCTCCTCAGTGCCTAGCATCTGTGTCCTCCCAGGTCATGAGTGAATGTACAAAACCACTCAGCCATTGTGGAAAAGCAAGTACTGGGAAGAAAAGTATTAATAGCGTATCTTATACTTTCTCTTTAGAGTAGAGAAAAATCACTACTATTTTGCTCAATGACGTGAGGAGGAATTTAGAGCAAGAAAACTAGATTGCCTCCTTCAGATCTTCATAAGCACTTCTGTCTCCCTGGATTTAGGACAGCATGTAGGTTGCTCTGTTACATTGCAATTGCCCTGGGAGTTGCGTGTTTAAAGGTTTTGTGGGGCCTTGCCCAAGTCAGGCACCAAACTTTGGTGGGCAGCAATCTGCCTTTCATAAAAATGTAGAAGAAATATTTAATTTGCCAACTGTATTGTAGGTGGTTCTCACATGCCTAAAGACTGAGCCAAAATCATATCACCTGATGATTTTTTTAAAGTTCTAGCACACACCATCTGACACCAAAGGGTGATATTTGTTTAGTTAAAAGATTTGAATTGTAGTGAATATTAAGTGGAATATAACCACAACACTGAAGTAATAATTTAATGACAGTGATTACACAAGTAAAGCAATATTTTGCACACAAATATGATATGACTACTGCTTTCAAAAATAACTGACCAAAACTTTGTGTAGAAAAGGTCTCAACAAGCATTCAGGAAAGTTTTGTTTCTGTCTCTCACTAGAGCTAAGAGTCCATGAATGCGGCTGAACATTGTTCATGCATGTCTGTATGAATATGCATACATATACATATATTTTCTCTTTAGCTCCTGTAGAAAAACAAGTAGGATGCTCACATCACTCTATAGGTAGTGAGATCAGAGTCCAGCTGTGAACTGCAGCCTGCTGTGGTTCTGGTGTGGTTAGTGGGTCCAGTGTATGAAGTCTGTTCATGCATAGCAAGACTTGATGAAAACTAAAATGTTTACAACAGTGATTGTCCAGTCAACCTAGACAGTTTTATGACTATATAAGATGTTGAAGGTTAAAACCATTTCAGTATTGTATTTTGGTAGAAATACGCTATTGATGCCATGGTTTTTCATAATCTCAGAAGGATTTCTATTTAGATGATCAATTTATTCTTTTCACTTCAAATTGCCACTTGAGGTGACCCAGGGGCTAAAGGAAACAAGATTAATTTGGCAGTTTGCTTTCAGACAAGCGAAAACCATGATGTCTGAAAGAATTGTCAAGGACAGAGTTTAAATTTAGTCAGTGAACATCAAAAACCCTAACTTAGTGTAATTTTGATACATTTTGTAACTAAAAAATCCTAGAAAGAATGGAAAAGAAAGGAAGGCAGGAAGGAAAGAAAAAGAAAATGAAAGACCAAATAGTTGGGTTAATGTCCTGCTATAAGACTTTCTATTGACTTGAACTTTGTTTTTTATTATTGAACATAGATGAAGAGTAGTCTGTGTCCAGACCAGAATCTGCAAGTGGATAATTTTGTAAAGAGAAAAAAAAAAAAAAAAAAAAGAAGCTTTTATTCTTATTGGTCATTTACAGTGTTTAAAAGATTTTTCTTTCACATGCAGGTGATGGTATAAGTCCCCATATACTAGTTGTCTGGGGCCAAGAGTATATAATACAAGGACAGAAATGTTGCTTGACATGTGGCTTCTCACAGTTCACAGAACTATCTCATTTGTTTCCAGATCATAACTGTCCTGGTTTTGCTAGGATAGAGTTAATTTTCTTCTTAGTAGTTAGAATAGCTGTGTTTTGGTTTCAGTGTAAGACTTGTTATGAGAAGAACATTGATAAAAGTACTTATGTTATTAGCTGCTGCTGGAGCTCAGGGCTATCGTGTTTGGCTGGTTCACAGCTGCATTAGGACTGGGAGGGAGAAGCGCAGTGAATAGCAAAGCCCCAAACTGGCATTTGGATGTGTCAATGAAATATTCCGTATCATGTCACGTCATGTTTAGTGTATTATCCAGGGCTGACCGGAAATGGGGTCATTCTCTCTGGCTTTCACTTGGAGTCTCACTCTTCCAAGATTGTAGTTGCAGTTCGGGATTATCTGGGAATGGGCCGGGTTAGTCAGTAGGTGGTGAGCAGTTGCACTGGGTATCACTCATTTGTGTACTTTGTTACTCTTATCATTGTCTCTACTATTTAATTTTTTTTAAAGTTTTCTTTTAATTCTATTATTAAACTGTTCTTATCTCAACCTATAAGCCTCCTTATCCTTGCCCCAATCCTCTCCCCTATTCTCTGTGGATGGGGGGGAAGTGAGTGAACGGCTGTGTTGGCTAATGGCCAAGGGCTAGCCCAATGAAACCATCACAACAACCAATCCCATTCTGGATTTCCCATAGTTGCTTTCTCCAGTGTAATTTGGTACAACTTTAAAAAAATTATTGTATGTCCTGCTTATCATCATATTTCTGCTTTGTTTTCTTTGTGTAAAGTAAATAAAAGTATATCTTGTGCATGAAGAGTAAATTCCAAACTAAATCAAGGCATAATGCATCCATATGCATTAAACCTACCAGAAATTTCAAATTTTAGTGAATGACCATGCCCCTGTGTGGTGGAACAAGTTGTATAACAGATTCTGGAGCTACTGCTTACAAGATAGACTGGATAAATGGGAAGAAATCACACCATATTATTTCCTGTTTGCTTATACTGGAGTGTTGAATATATCTGCATTTGGACTGTAGTCTGTTGGTGGATCAAAATATAGGACTGCTCCTAAAACAAACGTTCATTTAAATAGATCCTTAGTTCTGATCTGTGTGATTAGCCTTGAGCATATCATGCCTGCTGATTTCAGCAAATTTTTCTATATTGCCTGGGAATCAGGAGTTAGAATAAGGAAGGTAAGGTCACAACAGTGTCTCTTAGTCTACACAACCTTCTTTCCTGTCCTTTCTTCCTTGACTAATGCCCTGAGAAGTCTACCTTTTCTTCAGTCTTCTTTGACCTTCTAAAACAGTACAAAAAAGAAACGTTCTGCTCTACACAGTAAATTGCACATGGATTACCACATAGTAACAGATGAAAACACTAGCAAATTCTGATTAAGGAATACCTAAATACCTGGCTGTGAATTTACCCCCTTTTCTTGGAAACAATTTCACACTGATTGTTTAAACCAAGGTAATATTTTGGGATATCAAAAATTACACTAAACCGCCCCCCCCCATAGTCTGCCTCTCTGTTTACTAACATTCAGACTAAATGTAAATTATTAGTTTGTACTTGTTCCTGAGTGAATGCACAGAAATTATTTGCTGGTTTAGATCACTAGCAATAAAATCCTGCAGTTGATCAGCTATGTCATTGCCCTGCAGCTACATGGAATGATTGGCTGCTGGCCACATTTTAATATAGTAATAATAATACTTAGCACTGTTCATCTCAAAAGCAATTTACACACATTAACTAATTAAGCCTCAGAACATTTACATGATAGGTGAATAACATTTGTCCCACTTTATAAGAGAGGTAAGTGGAGAAACAGAAAATAAAATCACACTTTCAGCAAGAGTCACTAACTCTGAATGTCTGGCTTGTGACACATTCACTTGATTTTCTGCAATGTTAAGCACCATCAGTTCCAGCTGAAGTCAAAAGAGGTATCTGGTGATCTTCACCTCTGTATATAAGAATAAAGGTGTATTTCTCTGCCATTTGCAAGTGGAAGACTTCAGTGAGTGCTGGAAAGAGTATCCATTTTCATGCAGATTCTTTCTCATCTGTTGCAATGTCCAGATTACTGATCTCCTAGGTACCCAAAAAATTGTTTCTTTCCCTGTATTTTTGCACATCTGCACCCTGGGTAATTTGAGACATAGGTACCAGAGCTTAGGACAAAGGCTGGTATGGGCCAACAATTAATAATGGAGGTTATAAATTGTCAGCTGTAGAATTTGTGTTTAGAAAAAAGAGTAAAAAGGACCTCTAGTTGCATAAAGATGAGTTAATATGATTCGTGCATTTACTTATTTATTTATTTAGCTAAGAATTTCCTTCCCTCTTTGTTTTTTTCTGCAATAGGCAAAAGATGGATTCCTGAGGTAGATCCTGAGGTCTTAGGTTTATGGTAAGAAACAATAAATGAAAATGCAACAAATGAAAATGCAACAAACTCAATATTCCACACCTTAAGAATTTCCAGTCCAGAGTAAAGATAAGAAGACAATACAGAAAATATGAAGTGAAACAAGTACAAAATTTGGAGGATTTTTGGCATTCCTTCATACAAGTCTTGCACCCCAAAACAAAATAACAAAAAAACTATATCAAAGCATTGGATGAAAAAGAGAATTGCTAATTCTTTTGGACTGACACAGAGCCATTCATTCTTGTCTGTGGAGTTCAGACACCAAGGAGACTGGTACTTAGGAAGGCTCTTAGAAGTTGGCCCGGATCTGCACTTTGATCCTTCTGCCACACTTCCCTGCCTGACGTAAATTTATTTTGATACTCATTGCTTACTCTTTTCAGAGTGTGTATATTCTTCTTCTCTGCTCTGCATTCAGCAAAAACATCCTTCTTTTGTCATGGGGGTTGCTTCAGCATTTTTGATAGATAGACATTCATGATGCCAGCGTGCTACTTACACACCACAGATAAATCTCTCATAATCAGTGTTCCACATGGAGAACTGCCAGCCTCCATGGGTGATAAATAAAAATGGGGAGATAAGAGCTCACCTGGTGCTGCTCCACCATTGTCAATGTGTTGTGTCAAGAAATGGCTGCCAGTACATCCCGTCACATAGGAAGAAGCTTGTTTTGGTTTTTGGGGGGTTTTTTTGGTTTTTCTTTTAAAAAAGAAACTTGTGGAAATCTCAATCCATGCTTAATTACACATTCTCTACCCTTTCATTACCTGACAGATAGATAACACAAATGGGTTTTTTTGACCCTTCAGCTTTTATCAAAGTAAACACAATAAAGTCCTGTGGTTCAGGGTGGGAAAGTAGGAGGTTGGTGTCAGTTTCCTATTGTAAATAATTAAAAAAAGAGAAGATTATTTAATTAACCAAGATCTAAGTCTTCTTCATTTGCTTTTAAAGGAAGCATTACTCATTGTAATGGGGTGTGCTGGCAGAAATCCTTTGGAGTGCTACAGAGACAACATAAATACACCTTGAGAACACTTGTTCTATTGAAGCTCACTGGCAGTTTTCAGACTTTAAAGAATATCTTTTGAATTCTCAGCAAAATAAGCTATTTGTTGCAACTCCTGGCTTGGTTTAAAGAACTCCTGACACCTCATGGAAAACATTAAGAGTCATCTTATTAAAATGTCCCAACAAATATCTTTTTTTGTCAGGCTGGGCCTGCATTTTGTATCACTCTTAAATTAAATTATTAAAGTCTAACAAAACACAAAAAAAATCTAAAATGCTGAAAATAGCCTGCTGGGCATTTGTCTGTTTACTTGGATGTCAGTTTTAGGAAAGATTAGCATCCTGTCTCCAGGGTGTATTGTGTGATTTGTACAAAATCCTGGGTTGCAGGTGCCCTTCAGGGAATCCCTGGAAGGAGACAGCGCTATCAGAGACTGTTGGTAGGGCGAGTGGGTTTTTATTGATTTGCCAAGGCCAAACAAGAAGCTCATGACACGACCCCAGAGGTCCTTCTTGGTTTCTGGAATTTACTGTGCGTCTGGAGAGATGACAAGAAAAATGGGAGGAATCTGTCCTGTGTTTGTCAGGCTATAAAAATACTGAAAGGTACACACTGTTTATTCAAATACACACATTGGTGGTTTTATTTCCGGTCCCTTTAGTTCTTGCCTATGGTGGTGGTACCTTCCCTGGCAGCCTGGCTGCTTTTTCTGATTGCCAGTCATGGAGGAAACAGATTTTTGAACAGAAGAAGAACCAGTGCCATGAACAGGGTGATAATATCAATATGAAGAAGAATTAAAAGACTAGACTCTATTCACCACCATTATTGTAGAAAGCATTGGTCCCTTCCAGTCATAACTGAAAAGAAACCCAGGTTCCAGGTGAAAAAAAAATCCAAAATTTTAGGCCTTATTTCTGCTATGCTCTTCCTTTCACGGTGGATCCTTGCACTTGTATCCATCCCTGCTGTGTGCACTGGCACCCACCCTAGTGTACTAGTCTAACCACTACCAGAGGACTGAAGACTAAGGCTGGACACTGGAGGTTGCAACTCAGCAGTGGTGCAGTGCCAACCCCGAGTGAAGGAGAAAACTTGTTAAAAAAAAAAAGTATCTGCTGTTGAAGAGAAAATTTATTTCCCTCTGTACTCTCAAGACAGAGGGAATACAGTAAAATGTAGGACTGCAATGGCCTACTTGGGTTATTCAGTGCAATACCCTCCATTATGGGCATCACTGAATACATCTTTAGTGTCCAGCATTGGAAAAATCTCCACTCTACACCACTACAAACCTTTGGCCACAAAGGACTTCTTAACAATCTATAAAAAATATAAGCTATTATGTAAAAAGATCAAAATCTACCAAAAAACCCCATGACCCTGCTATATGTAATGGGCAGAGAGGAGGAAAGCTCACAAGTCCACCAGGTAGCACAACTCCCTCCAGCAGCAGAGCACTGGTTTGGTGAAAATGCTGAGAGGAATAAGTTCCACCTCCCTAAAACAGCAGTTACTGCCACGGATGAGTGTTTAGATAAAAGTGAAACTTAACAAAGTTCACTCTGAACTTAACAAAGTTAACTCTCTTGCTTACTACATGGAGGAAATATACAGAGGGAAAATCGTGTTAGAAGCAATCTAGAATGATTTACAGAGGGACTGGAGATGCAAAAAAGGTGAGGGAGACCTGCCCATTGAGTCACAAGGTTCAGACTGGACCCCCATGATTTCTAAACTCCTTGTCAAGAAGGAGTCTGGGTGCAGCTGGATCTATTCCTAGTTCCAGACTTGGTCAATGGTTTATGGCTAAGGGTTTATATGTGATTACAGCTAAAGGATTATATGTGCACACCTAATTCTCTAGATCACTTAGCTAAAACTCCAAAGTTTCATCATGCTTATTCCCACTTCCCTTACCTTCCATCTGAGCATCTGGTGTTAGTTTGCTCTGAAGTTCAAACCCTTGGTTTCCTGAAGCAGACTCTTGGGCATCAGATTTTATAAAAATAAATAATTTAAAAGAGTGGTACAGCAGTATGGACAGCTTGGGTCTCGCCTGAGTGTCCCTCCCCCAGAAAAATAAATCTCTGGGCAATTGTAAGTTTACAGATATTCACTTGCCCCTCATGCAGTGATTTGGTCCAGTAGTAATATTTAAGCCTGAGGTCTTCCTGTTCCTCACTGAATTCCTTCACTGTGGTCAGGGAGGCTGTTATCTCATCTGGTTGCAGCTGCTGTTGATGGTTGTAGCTTTGAAGCCCCAGTATCTTCTGATTTACACTGGCTCCGGAGGCCCTGTTTTGACTAAGTAGGTACACATTCGGTAACTAAGTGGAAATTTACAGCTTGCAGCCTAAGGCTTCAGCAAATCTAGCTACTCATGCTAGGTAAGTAAAGCGAAGCAAGCAGCATACTACATCAAGCAATATTATAACTCTCAGTGATTTACTCTATTTAAAACCCACTTATTTAAGCTAAACAACTAATATCTCTTGACACTGAGAGGTATCCGTATTAAAGAGGAGAGCTGTCTGGTATGCAGTGCAGTTGCTGTCCAGGGGGAGCTCAAATTGAGCTCAGAATCACAGAATAAACTAGATGGAAAAGACCATTCAGATCATCAAGTCCAATCATTAACCTAACACTGACAAATCCTTGACTAAGCTCTATGTCTACACGACTCAAATACCTCCAGAGACGGGGATTCCACCACTGCCCTCCACAACTGGTTCCAATGCCTGATAACACTTTCAGTGAAGAAATTCTTTCTAATATCCAATCTAAACCTCCCCTGCCACAACTTGAGGCCATTTCCTCTTGTCCTATCACTTGTTACTTGGTTGAACAGACTGACCCCCACTTCTCTACACCCTCCTTTCAGGTAATTGTAGAGAGCAATGAGATGTTCCCTGAACCTCCTTTTCTCCAGGCTAAACAACCCCAGTTCCCTTAGCTGTTCCTCATAAGACTTGCGCTCTAGACCCTTCACCAGCTTCATTGCCCTTCTCTGGACACGCTCCAGTGCCTCCATGTCCTTCTTGTAGTGAGGGGCCCAAAACTGAAGGTGGTACTCAAGGTGCAGCCTCACCAGTGTTGAGTACAGGGGTAGGGTAACTTCACCCGTCCTGCTGGCCACACTATTAGTGATACAAGCCAGGATGCCATTTGCCGTCTTGGCCATCAGCAATCTGTCCTTGGTAACAGGTTTCATTGCTTTGAGGAGCACCCTTGAGAGATGACCCTGCTCCAAGGGAGATCACTATCATGCAGCCAGGCAGCCTGGCAGGGAGAGCTCAAAGAAAGCTCACTTAAGATGTCATATTCATGGGATAAAGTGGCTGGCATCGTAGTCAAATTGCATATGACAGCAGAAGTATGCACATGACTCCTTGTACCCACAACTTATCTGTATTCACTGTGTTGCTCTGCTCCTTCGTGGGTTTCCTAGAGGACTTCTTAGCCCAACTAGAGCTCAGACCTTTACCTCCTTTGGAGCCTGTACCAAACTCAAGTGCATCCATCAGTTACCAATAGGATTTTGGGAGAAGTTTCTTTCTGATGGCAAGTGAATGAGACACAGCTTGCAGACCGTCACGACTGCTTGAAATTCTTGTGAGTGTTGGCACTGCCTATTCAACATGTCATCTCACATACCACTTAGTTCTCCAGGACTCACTGGCAGAAACACCTGAAGCACAGATTAATGAAAAAGAAAGTGCAACAAATTCAATCAATAAATGACAACTAAAACTTCCGTTAAGCCACAAAGGAACACCAGCAAAGTGACAACTCAAAAGCTTTGTCACTGATTTTAATTTCTATCTCCTTGCAGTTTAAAATAATCTAATTCCTTAACCCAACTAGCCTGCTCAGAAGCAGAAGTCTTCAGACTAGGAGACTCATATGGACTCCACAGCAGGGGCACAAAGAGAAGGAGGGAATGGATTTCCCTGATTCATCTGAAGAAAAAGATGTCATGAGTAGGAGAGAGCAGGAAAAGTAGATACTGAAGGACAAACAGGGAAATAGTAGGGAGATGCTAGGATGTTATCAATGGCAAAGGGCAGTGTGATAATAAGGTCATAGAAGTAGGTCAGAGAGTATGGATCTACCTCCTGAGTATTGCTGCTGCATAGCCAGTGCAGGGCATTTTTGAGGCAGCTTTTGAGAGCCCAAAACATCACTTACCCAGCTAGTGTCCTCGGCCCTCTCTGAGTTTTTGATCTGTGTGGCTGAGTGCCAGCCAGCACAGGGTCCCACAGTCTGAATTTTGCCATGAGTTCTGATGTAGCTGTTGTTTTTTTTAGGAAGTCCTCTGCTATCAGAGCATCATGTACAAGTTTGACCTATATAACAGACCAAGTAGGTCACTGAGTGCACATTGGACCATGACAAATTGATTTTGAACCATCACTTATCTGGCTCTGTTGCTGTCAAGGAGGATACATCAGTGTGATTAATAAATTATTTACCAAGTAGATAAAAGCATGCTTCCCCCACCAGAGATTCTGGAGGGTTTATTGTTTTAAGCTGCTGTGCTAATTGGGCTGTACATTCACTTGCAGTTCCAAGAGAGATGAATATTAGAGGAACAATGCTCTTTACTGCACATGGTGGTGACACAGCAGAGGCATCTCATGAACGCCTACAACAAATGATGCTCAGTTTAGTGCTTTCCTGGCACAGCTCCCAGCATCCCCTCAGCAAACCATTCTCCATCCAGAGTTGCTTCCAGCACAGGAGGGAGAACTGGCCTCATGGAAGCACTAAAACATCTTACCTCAAGCTTCACTAAGGCATGAGGCACAGCTTTGAGACTCCACTCTGTAGCCTTCCTCGCTTTATCTCAGCAATGATTCTAGATTGCTTCCCCTGGGATCTAAACCATCACAGTCAAAAAAGTACCTTAACAGGCAGGAGAAAGAAAGGGATGGCAGAGTCTTTTCCTCAACTAAGAAGGCTTTGCTCCATCCCCCTCTGAACTTAAAAAATAAACAAGAAAACCTCAAAAACAACAAAAGAGATTAAACAAAATATATTCTGCAGACAGGACAAAAGAAAATACAGGAATTCCTTCCACTCTCCAACTATCTATCATCTGTCTATAGGATGCCAGTTTGCAATACTGACTCCTGAGGGGTTATTTGTACTCTTGGGTAAAATAATAGGTCTCCAAAAAGGCTTAAAGCAAATGAAGCTCATAGCAACTTAATGGGGTTTTTTTGAGGAAGAGGGAAGAGGAAAGGCAGAAGAAGAGGGGGGGAGGGGAGGGAGGGGGTGAAAAAAAAAAAAAGGAAAACTGCTTTTGTAATTGTAGCAGAGAGATAGAAGTAGAATGTCTGCCCTTGCCAGAAACTATTTGCAGCATCCACACATTCAGGTTTTTTTGTTTTGTTTTCTTTTTTCTTTTTTCTTTTTTTTTTTTTCCCTGCAGTATCTTGAAAGCCCATACAAAGGAATTCTGGCTGTGTCAGATTCTCGCAGGAGAAAGAGTCTGCTTGGATTTGAGGTTATTGAAGAAAAGTGCTTGAGAACCACAGTCCTAGATAAAGATGTATAATGTCCTGGCACTTGAATCTACTTATTAGCTTGTTTCCTGTGAGGTATTCACTAATCCTGATCACTAGAGAAAAAAACTATTTTATAATTATTCCTAATTAGATACAGATGCAACAGATTGATTCATTATTTCCATGTGCTACTGTCAGTGTTTTACAGAGTGTTTTCAGTTTCATTAAGCTAGTATGGTAAATTCTTGCATGAGCTGTCTCTGTCATCTAAGACAGCCCCTCCGGCCCCAGCAACACTTTTTGTCCAAGCGTCTCTACATCCTATTTCCTTTGTAAGCCTTATCTGTGGCATTCCTCTGTCTGCTGTTGTTTTATACTGGAGCACAATTGTTCACCTTCAGAACCTGAGTTTGTCCTTAGTGAAAAAAACTTTTAAGGAAAGGATACTGCAGTGTAATCTAAAATGCATTTTAATCACTGCAACTAATTATGAAGAGTGGTAAATCAGTAAGGGTCAGAGCTCTAGCACCTAATTCCAAATGATAAACAGTAGTGCAGCTGATTGTAATGGGATTACTCCTGTGAGTAGCTGCCCATTACTTTCACTGAGAGATTCATGGTCTCTCTGAAAAACTATCTGAAAGATCATTAATAAAATAATAATTAACAAGGAAACTGAAGCCATTATTTCAAGGATTTCTGCAAACAATGGAAAAACTTCATTTATGGTGAAGACAATGAATCAGAGCAGTGAAAATCTGGGTAGCTCTGTGTTACTGATTGATAACAACAGGCATAATTTCATTTGGGGGCAGGCAGGGTAGGAGGAAAAAGAGATCTGTTTATGGATACAGGCACTAAATTTATTGGTAAATCAGAGGAGAAAACAAACATTAAGACAAGAAATGACCTTTTATAAGTATTAAGTGTTTTCATCCTCAGGAATTTTGAAAGGGAGCAGATTTTCTCAACCCTCATTGCTTTTGTGAAATAACATCTGAGATTTTTCCATTAAAATAAATGAAATGTTTCTGAGAAGCTTATATTAATTAAACTGTTATTGAACCTAATGTAGATGACCGTCAAAATCAGATCTGATTCATCAGTTGGTCTGGGAGGCTCCTTAGAAGATAGGAGAGTAGCTCTGAGGCAAACTACTCAAGCGAAGTGCCCCAGGCAAGCAATTCAGGGCTTCTCAGACTGCTGGGCTCCATGCAGCACCATCGGCCTGGAGCTGGACACGTAGCTGTGGTTTATCAGCTCATGGGCAATGTTGCAAGAATGCAATTGCTCTGTGTGTGCCTGAAGTCCTTCCACCAGTGGATGGACAGAGCATTTCTGCTCTGCACTTAGGGCTGTTGTGTTACCCTGAGCAGAACCAGACCACCGCTGACTGCATTCACTCATGTAGACCTGCCTGTGATTTTTATCTTTCAGTCTGTCTTTATCTCTTTAGAACATGAATGTACCAAAATCTAGGAAGACAGAATGTGAGAAGGCCTACTTAACAAATACTAGTTCTTATACTCTTACCTAGGGTTAATAGTTAGAGATGGGATACAGGACTGGATGACCCACCTGATAGCTGGGCCACTCCTGTGCTGGAACAGCCTACTTGTTTAAGGAAACAAAAGGCACAGGTTTGATTTGTTCTGCAGGCTCTATGCAAACTGTCAGGAAGACAAGTTGAGCAAGGTTGTGAGGATGTCTGTTGAAGATGTAGTTAAAATTCACCACCCTTTGCAAAACAAAAATCAGTGGAGGTTCCCTTTGACTTCCTGACTGGATATCCTCAGGGCTCTGCATTTTTGATGGTTATTTTAAAGAGTGAACCAGATTGAAAAATTACGTATGAAGACCCAGTCACTTCTTTGGCTTCTCCCACACTTGTTTTTCTCAGTGTTACTCTGCTTTCTACATTTTAACAGAATGTTTCTCGCTGGAAAAGTGGGAAAGGAAAGTAGTTCTCCATCAGTACAGAAAAATTCAGTGTGTGATTTCCTCAGCCCTGAGGCTTTGCTACAAACACATGCAGAGATCTGAAACACATATATCTGCCACCAACGACTGTCACTTCCACATGGCATGACCCAGACTTGTGTTCACACATTCAAAATAATGAGATTGCATAATGTTTGTGATCTTGCAACCTTACTGGTTAACAAAACACCTCCAGACACCTGATCTGGAGCCCTGAATGTGTCTGATATGCCAGAGTCTATTAGTAGCCCTGAAGGCTGCATGAAATATAGCCCATACTCTCACAAAATCTCTGGACAATGACATATGGACATACAGCATAGAAAGAAAATATAAGGTAATGCAAAGGTAAATTTACGTTTTGTTCTATAAAAAAACTTCAGTCAATACGTATGGAAAACCTCTGGACAAGCTTCACATCTAAATCACTCCAAATATTTGTCTATTAGAACATACAATATGGTACTGTGCATAAACACTCAGCTATAGAGGAAAGGAGAAACTTGTTATTGTACTAGGAACTTTTGTTACTGATTTCTATTGCTTATTTTTTAACATGACAATCCAAGTTAAAAAAAAACACAAGACAAATGGCATTTGTAACATTTGCAAAGAAACACCTATTTCTAAAAAAAATCTAGGAAAAGGCATCTTGTAAAAAAAGAAAGAAGGCAGTATACTTGATTTTACGTCACATCAGTTAACAATGTCAAGAATATTGGCTGTTGTAGTGAGATGGGCTTTTGTCTCTTAAAAACTCGATCTATAATTAAGAGGTTTTTTGGTAGCTGATGTTACTGTATTCAGTTCCCATGAATCCCCGTGCTGTTTTCCCTAAAGCTACTGCATTAAGACAAAGGCATGGAAAAAGTGAACAGCAAGGGGGGGGAGGGGGGCGGAAAGAAAAGTGCTATTAGATCTCTTCTTTTCTTTATTATGTTTGACCAGGGAGTTTACCTTTCTTCTTTTTTTAATCTTGATTTTTTTTTTTGTCTTTCATTAAATTGCAATGTCCTCTAGTTGATAGTATTTGGGCATTTTTCCCAAGTCTGCCTGACAACATCAATGGTTAGCTGTTGAGCTGCAGTGACCCCGTAAGCAAGCTGTCCTCTGGTATTCTGGCTGCACCTACTATTACTCAAGCAGTGGGAGCCAAACAAATGCGACATTTGGATTTTTCCTACTTTTTCTGCAAAGTGCCCCACCAAGCCTGGTGTACGGACACGCTGCATAAGGAATCGACAGTTCCCTGAGATTACACAGCAGGACATGAGCACTGGCAGCAGAGCTGAGAACTTAACTCTGGGGTATACAGGGCTGACAAATGCAGAGACATATTGATCCTCGGCAGTCTGTCTCATCAGCAAAGTAGTAACGGTCTGCATATTAACGCAACAGCCTATGAGGTGACAAAAGACAAGAAAGGACGCTGGATCTTAGTGCCTAGAGGATGGGCATGCTGTGCTAGCTCCACACGTAACGCAGCAGGTCAACCAGCCACCATGGCTTGGATCAGAGGCCAACTTAGCCAATGTTTATTTAAGCAGAAAGATTAAAAATGACCACTTTTGCTGAAAAGTTTGTGCCAGGCTGGAAATTGTCAGGGCAAGCAAGTAAATTCCTAACTAGCAAGATCTAACAAATTAAGCAAAGGGAAAATTAGTTCCACAGATGCTGGACAAGAGTATTGGTTAAAATTTTTATTTCTTAGTGAATTCACATGTCTTCAGCTGGCATCAAGGAGAGAAGCAGCTCTAACTTGATTCCTAGACATGCAGGTGACAGATGATAATTCTCTGCCGTCTAAGTACAAGCTGGAGGTATCATTGTAATCACCAGTCCAGCGTGAGTCCAGTGCCAGGGAAAAGCTTCAGTCACACTGAGGAATGGTGTTGCAGTGTTTGCCGATTTTAAATGATTAATACTGCAAAACGATTCTTGCACTCGTCCCCCCTGTATAGAATCTGTGTAGGTCCAGAAGCTGTATGAGGATGAGGCTGCACAATAAAAACTCCAGAGAAAAGAAGTTAAATTACCTTCAGTGTACATACCTGGCAAAAGAAGAGTGTGAAAACACTCAGTGGAACATCATGATATCCTGGGAAATTTCAGGTTTGTATCAGAAATCCTGAGCAGGCTTGAAAGGAGGCATTGTGCAAGACCATAGGTTTTGACATATTATCACTAGAAAAACGTGAACATTGAAGTACTATTTCAACAATATTACTGCAAACATTATTATTTTAAAATATAAACAATGTAACACTGTTATTAAATAATTAATTTTGTAATATGTATATCTCATATATTAAACTACTGTTAAGATAAATACCATGGTTAATGATCAAATAACATCACAGAATTATTTTAATTCTTTATTATCTGTATTGTTTTTAATAACACTGGGTGGGTACTGTTAACATTTTCCATTACAAATCAGGATGAACATTCATTATGTCAAAATTTCTTATTAAACAGAAATTCTGTTTCCCAGGAAACCCCAAAGTCTTTTTCTCTATGTTTTTGGTTTTGTTTTTTTTACTTTTTCTATTTGCTTTTGTTTACAGTTTTTCTAGAGATTTGTAGCCAGATTCTTGTGCAGGTTGTCTGGACTCCAGAGTAAACAGGTCTTCAAGGTATTTGAAGGGTGTCTGAAAATATGGTTTACATTCGTAGGAGAGAGATTTGTGCTTTCACTGGAAAAAAAAAAAAAAAAGATTTGAAAATTAAGAAAAACTGAAAAAATTATTTTGTAGCTCACAGTAATCCTGGCTGATAGTTAAGGCTCTTGGTCACCACATTCACATAAATACAACCTGTCTGCATCAACAGCCAAATACACCTGGGATCTAAATGAACTGCTAAGTACTTTGTGAAGACATCCTGCACTGGATGATGAAGACAAAAGAAGATTAATTCAACGATTTCATTATAATTTTAGTTTCATAGTGCATCACTGATATTCTTGCACTTCTGAATGCCAGGGATAATGGAAAGAAACTAAAAATATTTTTTAAAGGCTATATTTAGCCCTACTGAATACCATGTAAACTCATCATACTCTTTACAGTCTCTGCTGTCTTCTGAAATGGCGAAACTCAAGGGTTGCACTTTACCATCATCAGGAAGGGAAAAGCTCTTGAAAAAAGTGGAGGGGGACAAAGGGGAGCAGCTTGACACTGAGCCATCACTCCCATTCGCAGAATTCCGTGGAAGGAGTGGAGGGAGATGAACATGGTCAGCAAGGTTTAGGGTAGGGCGCGTTTCAGGGCAGGAAAGCTACCGCTGTGACAGTACAGGATGTGGTGTCATTCTGCGCAGATGGGATGTAGGAATGTCTTACCAATCCAAAGCCCTTGGGCGCTGAATTCAATCCATTTTGAATAGAGGTTGTTTACACAGACCAATAAGAAATGTCCTCTAATCCCTACCTGCTGGTCTGGTGCATTGATTGCAATGGCAACTTCTCAAAATAACTGAGATCAAAGTCTGCCCTCATAGAATAAGACAGATTTTCAAATTGCATTTCTATTATGGGCTTTAATCATAGTCTTGACATTTTCTCTATGCATTCTTGTACCTGAATGATTTTATTTCTTTATTTATTTATTTATTTATTTTATGGAAACAAGGAACACTGCAGAGTCAGTTGGTTCAATTACTACATTATAGACAATTATATTGATTCTACTATATTCAGTAAGGTAATATCCAGCACTGAAAAAGTTAACATTCAACACTTATTAGATATATTGATAGTAGCCAAAAATACATAATAATTTAAAGTTCAATTGTATTGTCAATGAAATAGGCTAGTTGCACGTTCTTAAATGAAATCAAAGATCAAACATCCCCTTTCACAGCTTCAGCAAAGGACACATTGTAATAATCATAAAAAAAACTCCTGTTGATTGCTTTCTAGAAGTCTGAACAAGAGTTAAAGCCTAGCTGTAATTAAAAATTCTTTAATTTTTATTTTATTTTATTTTATTTTATTTTATTTTATTTTATTTTATTTTATTTTATTTTATTTTATTTTATTTTATTTTATTTTATTTTATTTTATTTCTTTTTTTTTAATTTATGAAAACTAAATTGTTCCCTGATAATAGCAACAGAAACTCATCCCAATTCTGAATGGCATTTATGATGTGAAGCAGCTCGATGAACCTCAGGTGTTCCTTCCACACCTCATGTTGAGATGGCTCTTTCCTTGGGGATGGTGGGGTCTGTCCCCAACAGCTGTTTATATCCCTTGGTAAAATCTCTGTATTATTTTGCTCTTACATGAAGCACAGACACTGTGCATGCTGACACCAAGCCCAGCAGCACAAGATGCTGGAGCAGGAAGGAGACACCCGAATAGGGAGTGCACTGACCCTGCACAGTAGTCATCCACCAGTGGGACTGAACCCAGTTTTACAGGGATAGATAATGAGGTCTGAGATCAATAAGAGGCACATAGGAAAAAGTCACAAGATCTTTTACAAGTAAATGACCTTTTTTTTTTCCTTTCTAGATGTGTAACAACAAAATATTATCATTTTGTTTCTATTTCTTGATGAATAACCTGTGCTGTTCTTGTTTTGTGCAATATTGTTCTTTTAAGCTGCTGCATACCCATACATATCAAATACATACACATTGAATTTTATGTATTTGCATGCACATACACAGAAAGTTTACCACAAAATTTTGTATTGAGATCCCCAGCAGCTAAGAAGCATTAAAACTGTCAGCTATTCAGATGACAGCCCTAAAAAACAGGTTATAGGCTTGACTGAGACTAAACGGTGTTTTTTTTCTCCGTGTCCTCATTTTTCATTGTCTGTACAAAGTAGACCCTCTACAACAGTACTGTCACCTGAAAAAAACCTCAAAGCCAAACCATATATATGAACATCAGTAACTTTTGCAAAACACAAAAGGTTTCTGCCATTTTTCATTCCTATGTCATTTTGCCAGTCCTGTTTGTAACTTACCCTTTGGCTTTGCAGAGGTTTAAAGTGGCCATTTGGGAGCTAACAGGCAGTAGGCAGTTCTCCCCTGAAAAAGCTGCCTGGAACTGCAGACTTATTTAAATGTGAATGTGTAGCTGGTTTCTTGCATGCAAAATAAAGCAGGTGCTAAAATATTAAACTCTACCACTGTCCACTATTCATTGCATCCAACTGGTGCTGTCAGAAGCAAGCTGCTTGACTCACCAGGGCCTGTGATTTAGTATGACATCTCAACTCTAATTACTCTCTCCTCCTGATTCATTTTTTCAGTCTCCAGTTTTTAAATTCAGAGAGCCTGGATTGAAGGCATTGTAGGTACAGTTTTGTGCAAGACAGTTAGAAATGCATTTGCCTCTGAATGCAGAAGATCATGAATCACCTTGTGGCCCCTGAAATTATTTTCTAGAAAGCTAAGTCTTTCATGGGGCATTTTAATCTGCTCTTGGTTTCTTTTCAGTGTCCTGGCAGATTCATCAAGTCCCATGTACTAAGTATGGGTGTCATGCAGTTGGCTCCTACCCTAACTGACCATACAGGCCACCGTCACCCACACAGCCTCTTTGGTACTCTGGCCCATCTGCCAGGCACAGATATGCCTTTTTCTGGCATGAAGGATCACAAAAGTGATGGCACTGGTATTATTTTCCTGTGCAACACTGTGTTCAGATTTGTGACCAGAGATGGATCAGGTCACACGTCAGGGCAGCCCCAGACTTGCTCATTGCACATCTGGACCATAAGCAAACAACAGATAACAAATTGAAAAAAAAAAAAAAAAAATCATCAGAATAATTTTGAATAAATATACTCTGCTGCAGGGTTAACCTGCCCATACACCTTATGGGTCATCAAGAATAGTCTTTGACGACCTATGAATCAACAGCACAAGCAATAAGAAACAACAGCATCTTTAAAGCTCTCTGCAAGGTGCGATTTTCTCTAGCAGTATATTCTTCTGTGTTGAAGAAAGTGAATGTTTTGTGGACTTTTATAAAACATTGTAATCTTATCTTTTGAAATTTTCCAGTGACATCAGAAATAACAGACTTTCTTTTTGGAAAGAAGAGGGGAATAACCCCCCTTCTTTCTTCCATTTCTTTATTTTCCAGAGGAGAAAGTAAACATGTGAAAGTGTTTCACATCAAAATCAAAACAAAATTTTCCAGTCTATTTGGAAATGTTCTAGCATTTTTTTTTTATAGCCTCCACATACTTTAGAAGGTTAAAATACAAACTCTAAAGGTATTCAGGGCTGATTTTGTCCAGCTAGCTTGTATTAATTACATTTTTTGCAACATTTTTAGGTTAGGTTAATTTCAGTGCAATGCAGGAAAAGCATACTTTTTTCCTAAGAAAATATATCCCATAGACCATTAAAACTGCCAGTTATTAAACTGAGAGGTGTGGGACCTAGAGAGAGTTTCCCTAAAGTCCACATTTCCGATTACGTGACAGGAGCATGGCCCACGTCAGGTAATGCAATACAACGCAGGTCATGTGCCACTGCCGTGTGGGCTGATCGTATAAAATACTTTCCTTGATGTGTGTGAGTTGTCAGTTCACTGCAAATGCCTCCTGATACCTAAGTATCTCATTTAACTTTCACAGTCCTTTTCCCAAGAACTACTGCCCAGTGAAGCACTGAGCACTTGGCTTCTACTTCTTGAGTAAACCAACCAGTCTTCCCTCCTGATAGAAATATTTTTTCATGCATGCAGCAAACTTCTCACCAAATAATAAAAATGAAGTCACGAAGCTGCAAAGGGAAAAAAATATTAAAAATTTTATCTGTAGAGTACAACAATCAGGCTTGCCCTTCTGTAGCTCCCAAGCAGCTCTGGATGCCCTCCACTTGCTCTTTCTTCAGATAGAAGTGAGTGTTCTGTGTAACCCATAAATCGTTATTTTGTTTAGCTGTTCCCACTGCCACATGCACTGGGCTTACTAAGGAGCATATGTAAGATGCAGAATTTCTCAGAGAACGGTGAATCCCTGCTGATGTCAACAACAATTCCTATAAACAGGGAAACTGAAAGTGTCTGAAGTAAAGCTGGACAAATCAGGTCTGTACAATTTATCAGTCATGATGGACACCTAAGCATTCACAGCTCTTTTCTATGAAAATTTTCTTTGATAATCCATTATCTCAATCCACAGATGAGTGATTTGCACACATTCTGTAAATTAATTGTCTCTAATAATAGCCCCAGACTAGAAAAACAAAATAATATGTCAGCATTTCCCCAAAGACAAGACTGCATATTTCCAGTATTTCCTCCCCTATGTGAGACAACTTACAGGATGTTATTTATTCTGTTCTGTTCCTTTTTTTCATTCTTTATTTCCTTACTGTCTTTCTCTGTGAGCTGACTGGTTCTGGTTTGCATTGCAAAACACTGATTTTACAAACAAATATTGTCAGTAACTTCAGTTTGAATGGGTCAAATTTTCATTTGGGGTAAGTAAAAATAATTCCTCTACACTGAATTAATTTTTACCATTAAGTTCAGTATTCTACTTCTGAGGATCCAGTCAAGATAAGGGCTCTTTTCTGCTGTGCATTTTACAAATATACAACAATATATTGTTCCTTCTCCAGACTATTTATTGTCCAGATAGACAAAGGACAAGGCGAGAGCGAATAACATAAAAGAAAGAAAGAAAGAAAGAAAGAAAGAAAGAAAGAAAGAAAGAAAGAAAGAAAGAAAGAAAGAAAGAAAGAAAGAAAGAAAGAAAGAAAGAAAGAAAGAAAGAAAGAAAGAAAGAAAGAAAGAAAGAAAGAAAGAAAGAAAGAAAGAAAGAAAGAAAGAAAGAAAAAAAAAATGCCATCAGTTGTGTTTCTGGCTATTTATATTGTTCAGGAACAGGATTGCATTTTTGTTACCAGATCGGAATGTACAAGCTTCTTTTTTTGGTGTTTAGTCCTATTAAGGAAAGTAAGAGAGACATCTATACCCATTTTCTGCTACATATTTATTTGTGCAATGGCTTGTGAAAAAAACACTGACTATTTTTTCTAGCTCTGAAGTAACTTTTCACAGTGTGTGAGGGAAACAACAGAAATTGAAATTTAATGCTGCTGTTGAATTTACCAATACCTTTAAATCTCAAACTATAGTGCCATTTTAAACCTTGGGCAATGAGTGGTGTCAGTCCTGGGATTTGGGTTCTGGATTCCTCTGATGAGCGCTCACCAGCCCCTGATCCCCATGGGAGGAATGGGGCTGTGGCTGTTCACAGCAGCTGAGGTGACATGGGTTTGGTGTGGGGGTAGTGCGTGGCTGATAAACCCCCAGAGGAAGAGAAACCATCTTCCTCAGACAAGGAAGAAATCTCCCAGATGACCCTTGATGGCTCTGCCACTCTGTTGTGAATCATACAAGAGCTCAGATGACCCTTTGCACTTCCATTTCTGGCTGGAAGTACTGGAGGAGAAAGCCACTTTTTCCTTTTTTTGCTTCAAAATCTGTCTGTAATATACATCAGGGAAGTGCCCTGGTGTATAAAATCAGGACCAGCTTAAGATGAAATCTAAAACCAAAAAATGGAGTACTGTTCATTGTAACCTGCCTGTTCTTTGTTACTGTGTGCCAGGCTGTATGTATATAACATTGATTAAAGATCATAATACAAATAACTTAAAAATTTCTATTTCTTCCTTTTTTCAACACTACCATACAGTATATGATTTCTAGAGGGTACTTAAAAATGAATTATAAGGTGTTTTCTTCACATTCTTGGTCACAAGTGAACTACCGAGCTTAGTATTGCCTTCTGTAAATACCATTCCAAATAATAATGAAACATCCTATAATTCAATTATAAATAACCTCTGAGAACCATAAAATGATATATTCTAGGCTAGTGACACGAACAGATGTATTCACCATCCTGACTGTAAAATGAAACCTAAAACAAACCCAGCATTTTCGCTTCTTTTTGATCTATAATGTGCCTCTGTGCATGAAAAATACAACGGAGCCTATACAGCCTGTAACGCTCTCCTTGGAATTAGTCCTTCTCAGAAAAAACAGTTAAAATAAAGACAAAATAAAAAAAACAGTATGTTTCCATTAAGAAAATAAATAATAAAAGCCTTTACTCAGCAGTGGTTGAGATATAGATACACAGGAAAGATTAACAATTGCAGGAAAAGGTGCATTTTTCTGACTTATTACAAAAGTAATGATGTAACATTTTTAAGGACGGTGTTTAATTGTTACTTATGTATTAACCTCTGATGCCTCCCCATCTTGATACGTGGTGCAAGAAGCCCTCTTTGCACTACCAAATGGTAAACAGGGTTTTAGAATAAATGAAAATTAGGCAAATCAATGGGGCGAATGTAACTTGAGGAGAAGAACTATTTGTCACCAGGTGACCAAAAGCTGGATAAATCTGTGCTTAAGGAAGACATTGTCTATCAAATTTTGTCCTAAAAGGCAAGATAAGAAATCATAGACGGCAGAGTAAGCCGGTATTTAAAACACAAAGGCATTGTTGCTGCTGTTGTTTAGCTCAACGTTTTTGGTGCTCAGATGAAAAAAGAAATGCCATATTTAGATCACACATGATCAGACCAGGGATAAAATTTTATACTGTAAAGCAAAGCTTAGAAAGATGTGAATAAGTAGTACCTAGAGTTGCAGTAGGTTAATGGTGGTGAGAGAAATTAAAAAAGGTGGAAAGATACATTTTGTCAGAATGCCCCCATTACATAATGCGGAGCACACAGGATACTAACACACAAGCTCTGTGCCTTGCAGCATCACCTCCAACTCCACCATGGCCTGAGGCTCCTATAGCTGTGAGCCTGAGCTTGTGGGCTCATACTAGGAGACTGCTCGTGAGTGTGAGCCTCACAAGGATGGGTGGCCATGCAGGGGTCAGGGATGAAGCCATCTGACACTACGTACGTCATCAGAGCAGAACAAAGCTGTACACATTTTGGAAAGACGTGGAAAAAGTTGATTTTATTAATCTAGGCTTGATGAGTTTGATTCCTAAAAGGTCTGGATGAAGCTTCACAAATGTGTCATCTTGGATGTCACTGTGGCACCCAATACCACTCTCTTTTGTTTTTTAGCTCTATCAACAAATAGGAAGAATAAAATTGATTATCTTCTCCTTGCATCTTTGATAAATAAGTGCTGCTGTTTTACTGAAAGCACCTGTTTCCTTCCTACATCCCTTCTTGGGAGATTTTTTAAAGAATATTTTGCCTGAGAAGCAGCTGAATTCCAAATCCCAGGTCACGCCCCATCTGCTTGCAGAAAACAAGCTAGTTAATTTTGGGAATGCTAAAAATGAGTTCTTAAAAGTCTCTTTCACATTGATGCTCCCCAACACTGGAAGGCAAGGCATATGAAAGAGCAGCAGTTGGTGGAATAATTTTATTTATGGTATGAGAACTGGATAAAAGTGTTCTTGTGAGGATACATGATAAATGATAAAGACAGATTCAATGATTGCCTTTTCCCTCTTGGGCTACTATTACCCACATATTGTGCAGCTGGTACTGACTACCAGTAGTGTGTGTTTAGCTATTTTAATATTCATGTGTGGAATAGGGTGGCAGAGACTCCCTGTTTTGTGGTTTGTAGCTCTGTAGATGTTTGTAACTTTTTGGCTTTCCACCTGTAAGCAAACTCATGCTCACTTCTGGGAACAGAAAGACACATATAAGCTGAAGGGAGCTTGGAGAAAGAGAACAAAAGTTATTGTGAGGCTGGAAGGAGTGATATATAAGCAAGATAAGTATGCAGAGTTTGCCTAAACAATGACTAATTGCTAGGGCATAATAACAATTCTGAATGGAGACTTAATTGATTTATCTGAAGCATTTTCAAGGCTTCTTTAAGATGCTTTACTATGAAATTATTTATCTGTCTAGGTTAAGGGTACAATTGAAGACTTCTGTCCTCATTTGATGGTTGAAATCAGGGAAACTAAACACACATGAACCATAAGCATCACAAGGTTTTTCAGATACCAGTGGCTCTTAAAATATTCTTGCATGAATAGTCCTGCGTGTCACCAGGGGAAGCTAATGGCTGTCCTAGAGTCTCAGACAGTGATAAACAAAGACATTAAATGATAATGGTTACAGGAGACTTAACAGTGAATTAGTCTAATTCAATACACAGAAGACATGGCCTGTGAATTGCTGTCTACCAAGGAACACCGGCCACGAATTCTGGGTAAGGTGGCTAACATAAAACATGTAATTAAACTTGTTAAATGTGGGGAGAAAAGATATAGTATTCCTTCCAAAAGTTAAAAATATTAGTTCATAATACTCAGATGGTATAAAATGTCATAGCTGCACTGACTTCAACAGCACTGTGTTGATTTGCATTAGCTGAAGTTCTGTCTCTAAATTCTTTAAGAAAACCCAGAATGAAACTATAATGAATTTATTTTTGGAAGGACACCATCTGGTGTTTTATTGCTAGCTGACAAGAAGTAGGAAAGGATAGTCTGACTGCTGGTTGCAAGAGCAATGCAGGATTTGCTTTTAACAGGGGCTGGTGAGCATGTGGTTACAAAATATCTCTTTTTAACAGGTCCCCTCACAATCATCTCCAAGCTGGAGATGAGCTCATACCAAATTCAGTGACCTGGATATCATAAACTATCACTCTTTAAAAGTGGTGTAAACTAGGAATAATGGCACAATTCTGTCATGCTTCAGAAGCAAATTAACCCCTGTCTAAATCTCTATTGTGCCTAACCAATCGTCTCCATTTAATGGCTTCAATATTTCTGTTGATTATAAAGCTGGGTCTGAATACAAGCCAAGGCACCTTTCAGGATTCATAACCCAGTGTAAAACTGCAGAACTTAAATCCTTGCCTGGATTTTGATTGCATTGCATTCTCTGATTCCCTTCTTTTTATTTTTTTTTTCCATTACTCTTCTTCTACACTATAAATAATTTTTCCAGTTGTTCCAGCACATAATTCTCTGTAGAGCTATCCCTCTTACCACATTACACTGCAAGCAAGGTAAAGGTAGCTTTTCTGCAATGCTGTTGATTAAATTTGGGAAAAGAACATTTAAGGTGTGATTTTAATTTTTTAAATATTGTAACTGTCAGATACACCTCCTTTTGATTCTTGTTAAATGTTAACTTTATTGGAGATTTAGGTAGAGACATCAGATAAAGGGACAACAGAACCTTTCTGAAAAAAATGAAATGATGGTGTTCTGAGAGGCATCCAGTTTGTTCTTCACCTCAAGCAACAGTCAGCCACAAAGCAAGTGCCAAAACAGTGACTGAGGAGATAAGCAGGACTGCGAGTCATTTAGTAAGGGAGAGCTAAGAAAACAAAAGGATTGTTTTATTTGCCTATCTTTATCATGAAATGCAGACATGCTGTGTGGTGGGACTTCAACAGAAAGAGAGGACACAACTTCTCTTATGATGCCTGGAGCATCTCCCATATGAGGAAAGGCTGAGAGAGCTGGGACTCTTCAACCTGGAGAAGAGAAGATTGAGAGGGGATCTTATCAATGTCTATAAATACCTGAAGTGTGGGAGTCAAATGGATGGGGCGGGGCTTTTTTCAGTAGTACCCGATGACAGGACAAGGGGCAATGGGCAAAAACTGGAACACCTAAAGTTCCATACAAAACTAAGGAAAAACTTCTTTACTGTAAGGGTGATGGAGCACTGGAATTTTCCTGTGCAACCTGCAGTAGGGAACCTGCTTTAGCAGGGGGGTTGGACTAGATGATCTCCTGAGTTCCCTTCCAACCCCAACCATTCTGTGATTCCGTGATTCTGTGAAAATGCACCTTAGATAGAGGCTCAGCAAAAGAACATTTATTTCAAGTTATTTTTATTAATTTGCTCCATTAGTAAGCACTGGTTGTAGGATGTCGCAAGAAAGAAAGCAATTGTGGGAGCTGATCTGAAGTCTCCTCATTTGCTTGTGAAGTACTGGTTTCCCTAATGAGGCAAGTGTTTTGCTGTTCTCCACCAGCAAGGGTTGGGTAGCTGGTCTTTCTGCTGCTGGACCCCATCTTTGCTCATCCCAGGCTGCAGTTTGGTGCAAGAACCCTCAGTGAAGACCAACAGCAGGGAGAAGCTGCTCTGAGGTTTGAGCTGTGACGAAGTGGCTATGTCACACTGGATTCACTGACCTCTGTGAAGCTGTTCTCAGCTGAGATTAGGGAGAGGGATGTGACAGTCTGAGATGGATTTGAAGGCATTTGCTTTGCAGGAACCTTTGAAATCGTGGCTACCTCAGCTGACTCTTCAAGTACTGCTATGACAAAGTAGACGTTCTTCTTTCCACTAAATACCGGTCTCAGGCTGTTTGGAGTTAAATTGTGATCGGTTGCCAAAGAAATGCCATACCATAAGAATTATATGCACTCAGGGAACTGTGTATAACTTCTGGTTTCTAAGGAACAGTACATAAAGATAAACCCATGGCTTCTGTGTTGAGACAGCTAATGCTTTTATTACCTTTACTTCTATTAATGCTACTTGGAAAATATTCTATGATTCTGTGAAAATATAATGCTAATATATGTGTAATTACAGTAGGTCTGCTATTATAACTGAGGCCATAAATATTTCCATTTAGTCAGATTTGAGAATACCAAAATGCAACATGCTTGCCCTTCTGTATTAATGTACTTAAAAGAAGATAGTCCTGATGGAAAGCAGCAGCACAAAGACTGACAAGAATAAGGTAGACAGAACCTCGGGTATGCCTCTCAATATCATATGAATCCAAAATTCACAGCCAAGAAACAGAGGACACAAAGAAAGTCTTCCTAAAAGCAGACACAGTGAACTCTGAAACAGGAGCCATAGACAAGCAAAGTTGGGAGACACCTGAGGTAGTTGCTCCTCAGGCAGTTAGGCTAGGATGACAGCCTATCTCGTTTGCATGCCTGTGGTCCCAGACCATGAGCTCTCCTGACACCAAGGTGTATAAGATTGGGCACCAGGCAGGGCCGACAAACTGAAGTCAAACTGGAAAAGGAGCCATTGATATCTCTTAACAGTTTAACTGTTTCAAGTTTCCACTGCTCTGCACTCCACTTGCTTCTGTGCATGCACCCCTATTTAAATAGCAGGTTACTTAAAACAATTATGTTCTTTAGTTCCTCTGTGACTTTGATATAGAATTCCCATGTGTCCTTGGCAATTTGTTTCCACTGTCTGGACTTCAGTATATTATTTGTAAAATAAGTGTGCAGCCAGAGCTCAATTAACAAAGATAATAGAAAAGTGGGATAACCTGGAGAAAGTGAAAATATCACATGCAGAATCACATAGAATCATAGGGGTTGGAAGGGGCCTCAGGAGATCATCTAGTCCGAAGCCCTGCTAAAGCAGGTTCCCTACAGCAGATTGCACAGGAAAGCATCCAGGTGGGTTTTGAACATCTCCAGAGATGGAGGTACAACAACCTCTCTGGGCAGCCTATTCCAGTGCTCCATCACCCTTACAGTAAATAAGTTTTTCCTTAGTTTTGTATGGAACTTTAGGTGTTCCAGTTTTTGCCCATTGCCCCTTGTCCTGTCACTGGGTACTACTGAAAAAAGCCCTGCCCCATCCATTTGGCTCCCACACTTCAGGTATTTATAGACATTGATAAGATCCCCTCTCAATCTTCTCTTCTCCAGGTTGAAGAGTCCCAGCTCTCTCAGCCTTTCCTCATATGAGAGATGCTCCAGGCCCCTAATCATCTTTGTGGCCCTCCACTAGACTCTTTCCAGAAGATCCCTGTCCCTCTTGAACTGAGGAGCCCAGAGCGGGACACACTATTTCGGATGTGGCCTCACCAGGGCAGAGTAGAGGGGGAGAAGAACCTCCCTCGACCTTCTGGCCATGCTCTTTTTAATGCACCCCAGAATACTGTTGGCCTTCTTGGCTACAAGGGCACACTGCTGGCTCATGGCCAGCCTGATGTCTACCAGGACACCCAAGTCCTCCGCAGTGCTGCTTTCCAGCAGGTCAGCCCCTAACCTGTACTGGTGCACATGGTTATTCCTCCCCAGATGAAGAACTCTACACTTGCTTTTGTTGAAACTCATCAGGTTCCTTTCTGCTCAACTCTCCAGTGTGTCCAAGTCTCATTGAATGGCAGCACAGCCTTCTGGTGTGTCAGCCACTCCTCCCAACTTCATATCATCAGCAAATTTGCTGAGGGTGGGCTCTATCCCTACATCCAGGTCATTGATGAAGATGTTAGATGAGACTGGACAAAGTACCAACCCCTGGGGAACACTGCTTGTTACAGACCTCCAACTAGATTCTATGCAACTGATTGCAACCCTCTGAGCTCTGCCAGTCAGCCAGTTCTCAGTCCACCTCAACATCCACTTATCTGTCCCATACCTTCTAAGATTTTCTACAAGGATGTTGTGGGAGACAGTATCAAAAGCCTTGCTGAAATCAAGGTAGACAACATCCACTTCTCTCCCCTCGTTTACCCAGCTGGTGGTGACATCATACAAGGCTACTAGAGTGGTCAAGCATGATATGGATAATACAGATATATCGGTCAAGCATGATATGGATAATCAAAGCCATGTGCTACAACAACTGTTCAATGAGAGGATGGAAACACAGAAGATCTGTGATGGTGTTGACTGCAAAGTACAGGGATTCCTAAGCTAGCCCAGAACTGAGGTGTTCGATCCACCCTACACACTCCTGCCCAAACACAGCTACACCGGTGCATGCTTATGCAGACCTACCCTGGGTGTTCCTGCACTCACTGCATGGGTAATGTCATATGGATAAGCAACCTAGTGATACTGTGCTGAAGGGTGTTATGAAGTACTCAAACAAACATAAAAGATGGATAGTATTTTACTGTACGGAGCAGTATTGTGATTGAGATGGGCCAATATGTGATGCTTAACCTTGAGTGACAAAATGTTCTTGTGCTGCAAAGTATCTTATGGGAAGCAGTAGCTGCAGCAAATTAGACCTCTCCCTCCAATCGTTTTATTTTTTATTTTTTATTTTTATCCAACATGGAACTTTGTGAAGGAGCCTGAAGGTACCTAAATTAAGTCCAGTTAGACGCTAAGTGTAGTCTTTCTCCATGTAAAAGTGATGATCAGTAACAGAAAGACTTCCTGAGAAGTGGTTTTTGACTTTGTATCTGAGTATATGTTTAAGTCACAGCCTTTGCAACAAAGGCAAAAGTGGGATATACAGTCAAACCTGTAAATGGTTGAAGTAAAAACATTTTCCAAACACTAGATGATTTAGAAGTTTATATATAACTTCTGTCTGGGATTTATGGTGATACATCACTATACATTGTACGCACATAACAAAAATGTTACCTGAATGCCAAAGTCAGAGAAAGAACGGGTGATTAAGAGAGAGAATTCCCGATATCCTGAACTATTACTAAGCCTGTGGGAGTGATGCTGTGAGAATTCACAACAAAAGTAACTCAGTTTTATCTCTTCTGAGTAATTCAGTACATTCTCACTTCTCTGTTACAGCTAGCTGTAACTTCTTTTTTCTCCACAATCCATTCAAATATCCCAAAGGGTCAGACAAGAAAATTGCACTTGCTTTCTTGGAACCAATAATGAAGATGGGATCAGTCAATGCAAAACAATAAGGCATTTTACCAACAAATATTCTGCATATCAAAACAATGGCTGTATCTAAATGATGTTTTTAGCCATTTCTTCCAAAACCGGGCAATCTGGACCACATCCATGTTTATAGGCTTTGTGTTACAGATGTAACACATCTGCTTAACCTCTTCTTTCAGCCTGATAGTCTGCTTTGGTGTGGAACATTCTGCTTTCCTCCTTTGAAACATAGAGCACAATTACACAGACATACTAGAAACCCTCTGATTTGTGGCTGAACGGTTCCCAAACTCCCAAGTATACTTCTGAAACTGCAGCTTCTTGGCCTCTTATGGTCACAAGGTGACAGAAAAGCATGGAAAGGAAGCTTAGCAAAGACATTTATAAATTGCTCTGAGACTTCCTGCAGTCTTAAAACAAACAAGACCTAAAGAGGCTTGAAAACAAAAGTTCCTAATGTCTTATCTAACCCTTACTGTGATATTAGGAAAACCTCGTTTTTCAGGACAGGTGAATCCTCAGCAAGTTCTTGTTATGTATCAGTGTCTCCTTACACAGCACAGCATCCTGTTTCTAAACCACTTTTGTCCTCTGTGCTTGTACTCATATAGACAGTGACTTCTGACTAGATCAGATCTTTCCCAGATCCTTCCCATACTCCCTATTAGCTTCTATATAGAAAGAATATTTTTCTACAGGGGTGGGTCAGCAAGTGAGAGGCGGTCAAAGGCTCTTTTCATGCCTTCTCAGTGTTGACCTTCAATAAGGAATCAAGAATCTTCCCTGCATAGAGCAGCTGCCTTAGCTGCATTCAGTGCAAAAAGCCAATTCAATATAGAGACAAGCCAGTCTGTCACAGCAGTCCGATCAGTGTTAGTGGAAGGGAAAGAATGAGGAGTCTGATCTGCATTCTACTCTGCTGCAAGCTGTTTTTCCAATTGCACCATCTACTTTTTCTGATATCTCTTATGAGAGCAGAATCAGGGTATTTCAGCTGAAGTCAGAAGTCACTTGATGTGAAATCTCTACCAAATCTTCTGTTTCCATTGGATCCTGAATTCTGACTTTTCCAAATCAGTCTCACTGTCTGGAAACTCATTTGGTGTCTCTGGATCTGGCCTGTGAATATCATGTAAGAGAGAAGGGTTATGCAAGCGTAAGCACTCTGTTAGCTTCCTTAATTCGACTTCTTTTTGCTTGTAATTATTGCAAAAAAACATAGAGCCCAATGGAAGAAACATAATGCAAAAATACGTTATCAGTTACACAAAAGAGATTTAGTACAGAAGCAGTTCCTTAACAATGGGTGAATACAATTTTCTTTCTACATAGTAACCTTCCAACAGGAGAGAGAAATATAAAGTAAAACAATTGATTAAAAAGTACCCTTTATTTGACCTTTTTCAAGGTGTACTACCATCATACTGTCATGTAATGGTGATCCTTGATATTCTTTTAATGATGTTTTATTTGACACAGTTGACAAAAAAAAAATCCATATTTATTGAATATTGCACTGCAGTTGATTCTGATGTCAAGCTGCAGCCATCATCTCAAACTTTGTTTCCTTAAGTGTAAATTCCTGTAAACGATATTTGATGTTTAATTCTTCTCAATTTAATCTTGCCAATCAAGAAAAACTTTTGGATGTTACCGGCCTCAGTTGACAAAGAATGGGCTTTTTGTCCCTTTTGAAAAAAAAAAAAGCAAAACAAAAAAACCCCCCCAAAACCAAAACAAACCCCAAATGTGGAAAATAATAGATTACTGTGAGCTTCCATGCAAGGATGGAAATATTTCTTAGCTTTCCTTGCAGAAATAGTAGATGAGCACCTCAGAGAACTCTCAGCATTAATGAATAAATTCCAAGGATAGTGTTAGTGAGGAGTACCTCAATGGTGATGCATAATCCCCAAGTGGCTTTCCAACAGTCATGACTCTGACACAATGACTGCGACATTCAATTAGTGGTAGGACTACTGAGGAAGGGACGAGCTGGCAGGTGGTATTGACGCTGAAATTTCAGGGTTGCTCTCCGATTCCTGTTCATATTCACACTGTACAAACTAAGAACAATTAAATCTCCAGCAAACTCTTGCCATCACCTTGTTGAGATTTTTTTCTGCAAGCTCTTGTATTGCAGTTCATGGTGAGACGAGGATTTTATCAGCTTGTTTAGTAAGGGACATTTACCAACTCAGATATAATAGTATATCTCCCAGGTTATGGATGCAGAAACTGGAGAGAAATTAAATTATGTGCCTCAAATCAAACAGACAGTCAGTGGTAAAATAAAGATGGGGGTCATCTATCAGGTTAAAGTCTCAGAAATCCTTATCCTTCACTGTAAATGGCATATCATCTTTCCTGTCCTTTAAATCCAGTTTTCTCACAATGCTTGTTTTACAGAGATCCATCTATTAATTTTCAATAATGTGACTGTGGGTCCTTAGAAGGAAGGTTCAAGAAGGTCCTGGAGAAGGGAGATGACCTCTAAGCTCACTTTATACGGAATCCTAAGGATGGGCAGCATTCACCACAATCTTAGCAACTACTGACAGTTCAAATTTTACCCCCATCAAACAGATCTGTTTTAATTGTCATTATTCATGCAATCAGTGTCTTTTACCAGGTCTGTGCTTTCAGTGTTATAAGCTGTTCTCAGGTCTTGGGTTTGTTAAAAGGCAGGGGTAATAAATATAATTCATGGTATTGATTGCAGGTACCTCGGCCATTCTTTGTATAGCTATATTATGATCATTTTAATAATTGATGAGTCCATCTATGTTCATAATAGCATTACTAAGTATCTTCAAGATCAGTTGTGTTGGTTTTTTGCCCTCATGTATACAATGCATAGCAATTAGTGCTTGGAACCGTAAGGGTCAAATCTTCAGGTTTTGTAAAGTGGCATAATTTCACTAAATAAAAATAAATAAAAAACTAAAAGCAATTATCCTCATTTGCATAAGGGTAAATTAGGCCTATGTTATGTATAGCTGGCTTAACATGCTTGGCTAAATGCTGACCTTGCTTACAGCAAACTAAGCTAGGAACAGCCCTACTATGGAGAAAGAGTTATAGGAATAGTTCTTACAGAAGTACAGTGTAAATCAGGAAGAGAGGAGAACAAGGAAGAAACAGACTAACAAGACAAACTAATTTGCTCAATAAGCCTGTGGCAAAATCAGGAATGGAAAACAAAGGACAGATTGACGCTGAATGAGAACTGCCATAGTTCCCTTCACAAAGAGGCTGGGATCTTGCTCCGTTTAACTATGCACGATCTTAATAATTGAACTTGCAAATATCCATACCAAACACAAGCATTACTACCCCACATTTTTCAGTTGGATTATTGTGAGCAGAAAGATAAGAATTATTTGAGAAATTAGCTGGAAAAGTCTAAATATCAATGAATTGTAAGGGAAAAAAGGATTAAAATATTTGAGAGGAAAAAGCATTACTGGATAGCAGCACATACCTAATTTGAGATAAACTTATTGCTGGTGTTTTGTATTATTTTTAGATAATTTTTTTTTTTTTCCATGCACATGTTATTCTTTTTTGATATTTGGTGATAATCCACTGAATATGGGAACATCAAATTTGCCATCATGGACCAAATCAGTGTCTTAGAACCTAATATCTGATCTGACACTGGATAGTTGCTTCAGAGGTGTACTAATTGCAACCAGTGCCTAAAGAGAGAGTATAGAGAAACATAAAAGAAGGGAATCCAGAGACAATAAGAGGAAAGTCCATTAGGCAATGCTTCACACAAGTCAATTCCTCCATCTCTGAGAAAGTGCTATCACACAAATGTTATTGTTTCCATTTAGGACTCACTTATTGCTTGCACTTAGGACTAATTCAGCAAATCACTAACATGCATTAAGTCAATGGGCTTTAAATATAAGTTTGAGTGTTTTTCTGATTTAAGTCTTTATGTCCTTCTAAATTATTGTGGAATTTTGATACTTAAGTACAGAGGAAATCCATCAACATAATGGACAGCAGAACTGGACTAAACACAGAACAAAACCCCATAATCCTGAAACCAATAAATAAGAAGAGAAACAAATGTACTACGGATAAAGAGCAAGAAGGTTTCTGAACCCAAGAAATAAAAGAGAATGGAATACAATTCAGATAATGGAAATGCAGCTCCAGTGATCTCCCTGGAGAGACATCTAAACAAGGGCAAACAAATTATGGCATAAAATTTATAAGATAATTTAAAGAGCAAAAGGACTTAAAGAACAAATCAGAAGAGCTAATCTAAATATATATATTTGAAAGGATAAACCATGAAACTCTGAGGGAGCTAAAGAGCAATTAAGGAGGAAAAAAATATATATATAAGAAAGAATCTAAGTGGATCCTTGGCACTATTATCCTTTTACTCCAAGAATGGCTGCATGTAAAAGGCCTACTCTTTCTGATAATGATGATGAGGCACTCTCAGAGATTGTAGTGTCAACAAAAAATGCTGGAACAAACTGATAGAACAAAGCACACCAAGTCATCAACACTGGAGTGTAAAAGGAACCATAGAGAAATAATCAAGATAGTGGAAAAGATAGCACTGTTCAACACTGTTCTCCTTTCTGCCATTCATACGGAGATATCCAATTACAACAGTAGGCTAAAAACTTGGAATATTACAAGTACATCCTTTTTTCATCACAGCACTTAGCAAAGTTGAGGCATTTTCAGAGATGTTATTATCATACATTTGCAACAGCTCTTCATACAGTGATGCAATAAACATAATGACCCTTTTTGATGTTAAAAATTACAGAAAATATTAGTGATATAAATCTTCAAAAGGATCAGATAGTGGCTATTGTTAGTAACAGGATATTGGACCAAGAAAATCATTGGCCTGCCTTTTAGGACAATTCCTAAATGTTTAAATTATCACTCATCTTGTGTGTCCTGTTGGTATTCTTAATGTCAACTATATATATAAAAAAATAATAATTCAGAAATAACAACATAATGTTGTAAAACCATAAAGAGAAAATAAGATTAGAAAAGCCATTTCCTTTACTGGGATTTGTGAGCTAAAGGTTAACTTCCAATTAGAGTTTAAAAGGAAGAACTTTTATTCTGTGTTGGTTGAGGCTTTTAGCAAATCACATTTATGTGTGCAGAACATTTGTATATTTCCTAATAACTTTCCATTGCATTAAAGGCTGTAAGCATGCCGCTAGAACTCGAATAGCCAATTTAGTCATTAAATATGTAGCAATAAGATTTGTTAATATTGCGTTATCAGATGCTATTTCTTTGCGATTGGAATCATGTTACCATTCAGTTGCCAGGTAAATCCTATTCTTCAACCTTGTATTGCTAGGTGTAAATAATATTCAGTAGAAGAAGATTAATTCTTGTTTCACATTCATATAGTAGCAAAGCAGCAATAATAATATTGTATTAAAATAACATAAAGGAAAAAGATAAATAGTACCAAACTATAACTGACATATTTAAATAATAGCAGGCACAGGGGATTAAGTAATACTTTGCATTTTTATAGTGCTTTCAATATAAGGATCTTAAAACACTTCGCAAACATTAGCAAAATAAGCCTCCCAACACTCTTTAGGTAGGGAAATATTATTATCCTCATTTTACAGATGAATAAGCTTCTTTATGAGGAAGATAAAGCCAAGTGAAGTTCCCAAAGCCACAAAGCATGTCAGAAGCAGAATTACTAAATAGGCTCCGTGCTTAGATTACACAGAGACAGAGACCTTCACAGATAGAACAGAATCCACATATTCCCTTGAAAGCCAGGTCACGTGTTATTCAGTCACCATCTTATGAGAATTACGAGCATGAAAAAGCTAAATTTTAATTTCTTAAGTCAAATCTAGACTGTAGTGGGAACCTCTCATCACAATTCCTGTGAAGACTGCCCATGGAGTCTCAAGGCAAAGCTTTGCTCGTTGTATGCTTCACAGCACACATATCCCAGGGGTCCTAGCTTGAATTCACTAAAGGCTTGTCCCA
Organism: Caprimulgus europaeus; assembly: GCA_907165065.1. The sequence goes on along the minus strand of OU015530.1, from coordinate 46,555,354 downwards.
CACTGCCCACACTGCTTTAATCTGCCTCATATAAACCCAAATTCCTTTTCTGCCAGCCTACAGTTTTTTTTTTCCTGTTTTCAGTTGATAAAAGAATGTTTTATACCTGGCAGTGATGCATATTTCAGAGTGGGTGCAAGCAGGCCATGAAGGAGATATATATTTTTTTTTTCCTGTACATCCCCTTCTCTTAACTGATCTGGTGATTGCAGAAATGTATTTTACAGGCTTGACTACAGTATGATTCACTATGAAATTTGCATGATATCTGATCTAGTAGACAAGATAGGAAAGTTCATGTTAGATATCAAAAGCCAAATTCTGACAGAGCAGTTGTACAGAAAAACTTAGAGTTATCTTGGGTTTTCACAGCTGTAACAAAGTGCAGAACCTTACTGCTGGCATAAATAATGGAATAAAATTACTAAGAATGAAACAGAAAAATGCAGATGTAGTTTCACTTTTTTTTTGCAGGATATAAGAAGTAAGAAGAGGCAGCTCGGGCAATTCCTTTGGGGTCTGCCAATCTTAGAGACAAGAGAACCTGAAGAAATTAAGAAATAATCCCCTTCACTTCCAGTTTTTTCTGATTACTCCAAATCCCACTGTCACTGCTCAGTCACTGTTAGAGCAGCAGAAGCTGCCCATGTCATCTATTCACATGAGGAACTGGGTTTTCATAACAGTCTCAAGCAAATCTAACAAACCTCATTAAAAAGAAATATCAAAAGAACAGACTGCTTTTCAGCTGGATCCATACCTGCTGCAGAGTCATCAGTTATGGACAAAAGGGAACATATGGCCAGGAGCAGAGATGGGGACAGGAATACCCCTTCACAAAGCAGTCCATGGTTATTTAGTAATAAAATGACTGCAAAACCACAGCCTCCATCTTTTAAGGGTTGTAAGACTTTTTCTCATTAATTCATTGGCAATTTTGATTTTTTTGGAAAATGTCCTGCAGTTTTGAGTACAGACATACCTACATACCACTGCAGAACTACTTCACTGGCTTCAAAATCCTTTGGGAATGTTTTTCCTTCCTCTGAATGAAATGAGGGACAAAAGCAATAATAAATTTCTTATGACATAATGTTTTCATTAAGTAGCACTAATGTCAAACACTTGGTTCACCAAGTATTTTTGACTCAAGTAGAAATATACTTACTCTAACAATAATCAAAGCCAATCTTTAAAAAACAGTGTGATAAAATATATCTGTCAATATTTTATTATTTTTACAGAAGGACACTTTTTCCAAATTGTCAAAAAGTGTGCAATATTCTCACAGTGCAGAACACTAGGCATGGAAGAGCTCCTTTAATCAAAGTTTCTTAACAGAAATATTGTTCTGAATAATCCATTGTTCTCTCACTAAGTCATACTTCCAGTAAGAAACCCCCAAACCTGCAGTTTACAGTAGAAAGGAAGCAGGAGCAATACCATCATTCATAATATATATTCCTACAACAGTGAAAAATTATAGCATGAAATTTACCATAAAAACCTGAATGAATAAATCAATATATGTATACCTATAGAAAACAAACAAGCTCTGATTCATGTTAAAAGAAGGAAACTGAAGAACCTTAAGTCTGATGATGAAAAGAAAGGCTTGAAGGAAATCTTCTTGTAGCATATACTGATGCTCATTTGAACATGAAATGTTTTCCTCTTCTCTGGGCACAAGGTTTGATTTTGTTCATCAATACCCACTGCAAGTCTTTGGCACATGTGAGAAACTCAGTTATCCAGTCTAACATGCTATAAAGTTCCTCTGAGGTCAGGGATAGAAAATACTGTTGAGGTCACCAGGGAACTAGCATTAAGAAGCTCTCTAACATTGGATAAACAATCTGTAATCCCAGGAAACTGTCATGTCCATTTCAGATCTAGCAGGAAAGTATTGGCATTAAAAAGTCAGAAGGAGTTTTCTAAATGGAGGGGGAGTAGCTGGACCCATCTTTTCAGTGGGAATTGTTTCTGAAATGGTGATTTCTAATGCTCCACAACAAACGTACCTTTGCCCTCCATGTGCCATTAGCTCAATACAACTCCAGCTGCTGATGGTGTCTTGACCCCAGCTCACAGCTGGATGTGGAGTGCAAACAAACAAAGGAAAAAAAGAAAGGGAAATGTTGTTCTGGAGGTTTGTCCTGAGTTTACCATATTTGGTGAAAAGAGAACCAAATAACTGGTTGTAAAAACTATAGCCGGATATTGGTAGTGGAAAAGAAGGAATGGAAAGAAAAAAGCTAAAAAGATTAAGAAAGAAAAGTGATTAGACTAGAATCAGTTGTTCAGACACCCTGAATTCCAGAATGAAGCATGGTTTAGGGTTCTTTATTACAACTAAAATATAAAATGGAAAAATATAAAATATAAAAATATATATGTGTATTCATATATATATATATACAGAATCACAGACTTGCGTCAATTGGAAAAGATCTTCAAGATAATCAAGTCCAATCATTAACCTCACACTGACAAGTCCCCTAAACCATGACTAAACCATGTTCCTAAACACTCTGTCTAGACAACTCTTAAATACCTCGAGGGATGAGGACTCCACCACTGCCCTGGTTCCAATACTTGACAACCCTTTCAGTAAAGAAATTCTTCCTAATATCCGATCTAAACCTCCCTCAGCATAACTTGAGGCCATTTCCTCTTGTCCTCTTACTTGCTGCCTGGGAGAAGAGACCGACCCTCACCTCTCTACAGCCTCCTTCAGATAGTTGTAGACAGCAATAAGGTCTCCCCTCAGCCTTCTTTTCTCCAGGCAAAACAACCCCAGGTGCCTCAGCCACTCTTCATTAAGACCTGTGTCTCAGACCCTTCACCATCTTCATTGCCCTTCTCTGGACACATTCCAGCACCTCCATGTCCTTGTAGGGAGGGGCCCAAAACTGAACACAGCACTTGAGGTGTGGCCTCACCAGTGTCGAGTACAGGGGTAAGAGAACTTCCCCTGATCCTACTGGACATGCTGTTCCTGATACAGGCCAGCATGCCACTGGCTTTCTTGGCCACCTGGTCACACTGCTGACTCATGTTCAGCCGGCTATCAATCAACACCCCCAGGTCTCTCTGTGCTGATCAGCTCTCCAGCCACTCCTCCCTAAGCCTGTTGCTCTGCCAGGGGGTTGTTTGGCTTTATTGAAACTCATACAGTTGGTCTTGGCCCATCGATCTAGCCTGTCCAGATCCCTCTGCAGAGCCTCCCTACCCTCAAGCAGATTAACATGTCCACCCAGAACGTATATAGATTATACATAGGTAGATAGATAGATAGATAGATAGATAGATAGATAGATAGATAGATAGATAGAAAAAATGAAAAATTGTATTAATTTGTAGCCAAGAACAAATACAATCTGCCAGATTAGGAGTGGAACTTCACTGACAAAGGGTTTCACCTAATGGCCCCAGAAATATAGTTTCAGGGGATCAATCAAGTTGGATTTTTCCTTTTGCTGTTTGAACCTGTTAGTGCTTTAGGTGTATGTGTAGAATATGAGGTTTATTTTTGAGATAGAAAACATTTCTCAGGCTTGTTTTGGAAGAATGGTTGTCTGAAAATGCCTGGCTTTAACAAAGATGAGGAAAAGGATGTTGGACCATCTGTTTACATGTTGTTTGTGCTTATTTTGCACCTGCAAAAGGGACTCGGTTCCCACGCTTGTTCAAAAAAGAACCAGCCCATAAAAAACCAACAGTTAGACTTACATGTGGAAGAGTTAAAAAATGACCTAAAGTCTCCTGGTATCCTTAGGAGACTCACAAACATCAGCCCAACAGCCAGTGAATTGCAAGGATTTCAGATAATGGAGGAAAACCCTAGCTGAGTCTAGATCACATCACTATTGAACAGGTATTGAGTCAGTAATCAGAAATCATCACTGTGTGACAATTACGGAGCATTTAATCTAGAAATTTAATAGTTTTACCAAGCAAGTGTGGTCTGATTAAAAGATGCATTTAGGGATGATCACAAGGGGTGAAAAGGTGAAGCTTCACTGACCCAAGCAGCACTTTTTCCATTTACAGCAGTGAAGTTTCTGATCTAGTTTTACCCAGTCAAAACTCTAGAACTCAATTCACCCAAAGTCTGTTCAGTCATTTTGGCATTCACAGGAGCAAACAGCAGGGGAAGGGGCAGTATTTATGAGCCATTTGAATTATAGTAAGAAGGTGATATTGTTATAGGAGATCTAAGTCCTCAATAAAGCCATCACAACCTGCTAAGATTCATTTATTAATGGCCATTTATAGTGTATGAAAGAGAAACATTTGAAGACTGTCAATGTTGTGTTCACATGGCCACAAGGGCAGGAAGATAGATGGCTTTTAGGCCTTACCTCAACTGTAGGAACTCTTAAATAACACTGACTTTCATTGATTTTGGCTTTTTAATGGTGCAGTATTTCATACAATACAATTCAGAAAATGGTCTTGTCATTTTTTGTTGGACCAAGTCTCACACTCTATCTATGTACAGATGTGTTGCTGAGATGTTTGACTAGGTTCTATCAGATAGTCATAAAACTGACTGATGCAAGCTACCCCATCTTAGAAGCAGCTGAGTAAAATCACAAACCTTTTCTTCTTTGCTTAAAAAGTATGATATTTTTACCTGTAGGCAATAAATATATTTAGACTAATTGGAGGTAAAATAAAACACTGAATAGAAGACATGTTAGGATTACTGTGAGGTAAACTCTGCACAGTCAAGACATGATCACCACTCATTAATTTTAACTTGCAGTAAAATTACACTGTCTTGTGTTTGGTGTGGCACCTCTTGGCAACACAACTCAGGCCGTAGATGAAAAAAACAACACCACCTCAGACAAAAAAACCCCCTCTGTATCTAGACTATTTGTGAATTAATTAGAATATTAAGTAATGATGGAATTCAGCAACTTAAATGACAAATATCCCAGGGCTCCCTCCATCAAACGTCTGATGTGTACATCCATCCCTAATACCATTTCATTGTTTTAGCCTCCAAGAAAAACAGGATGCAATATGCCTTCTGTCTATGATAAAGTTTCCTAATACAGTACAGTAATGCAATTTATTTTCATACAGCATCCTGCATATAAAATATTACATAACCCTTTATGAGAAGATAATGCATTACAGACTCAGGCACATTACTGTCTTGCAGGAAGAAATTGAAGGATAATGTTGTGGGAAGGGATGGAGGAAATAGGAGCTGAGGTACAAAAGTAGTTAAAAAAGAAAGTAGCAAACATGTAAGTATTCTTCCTATGCCCTTATTTTTTAGCTTTAACGGAGGGCAGGCCAGCATGGTTGCAGGTCCAGTGTAACTCACAATGTTACATACACATGGAAGGGATGGTTCTTATCCCATGGGTTTATGCTGTAAATAGGTAAGCAGGATGACAAGGTGAATCACAGAAGCATAATGTGAATTCCCCAAGATCAAACAGGGAGCTTGTGATTCGAGTGAGAAATGAATACGAATCTCAAAAGTTTCAGATGGTGCATTGTCCAAAAAAATGTTTTCCATGACAGATGGATCAGAACTGCAGACTCAAATATATTATGTGATCTGAGGAGACCAACCCTGGATTCAGAATATTGCAGCTTGGAGCCACCTCTCAGTGCTGCAATGGGAAGGCCTAAAGCAGATGGAGAAATAAGTCCTTTGTGCAAACTCCTGTGGTGGGTTGACCCTGGCTAGATGCTGGATGCCCACCAAAGCCCACTCTATCACCCCCCTCCTCAGCAGGATGGGGAGGGGAGAAAATAAGATGGAACACACAAAAAACCCAGCCCATGGCTAAAAAAAAGGTCTTGTGGATGGAGACAAAAGCAGTTTAATAGAAGCAAAGCAAAGCAAAGCTGCGCTCACAGAAGCAAAAGAACAAAATATTTACTCTCTACTTCCCATCAGCAGGCGATGTCTGGCCACTTCCCAGGAAGCAGGGCTTCATACGCGTTGCAGTTCCCGGAGGACAAAACGGAAGTAACAAATGCCCCGGCTTCCCCCTCCTTTCTCCTTGCTTTATTTCTGAGCATACATCATGTGGTATGGAATATCCCTTTGGTCCATTTGGGTCAGTTGTCCTGGCTGTGTCCCCTCCCAAGACCTTCCCCACTCCCAGCCTACTGGGGGAAATTTTGGAGGGACAGCCTTGGTGCTGTGCTAGCACTGCTCACCAGTAGCCAAAACACTGCTGTGTTATCAACACCCCTCGAGCCACCAAATACAAAACACAGCACTCTGAGGGCTGCCACAGGGAAAATCAACTCCATCCCAGCCAGATCCAATACAACTCCAAACTAAAATAGGAAGAGTTCGGATTTGAAAAACAAAATTACTTGCAGGAGAATTTGCTTATTATTTGGACCGCTGGAGTGAGAGTTATTCCTGATTCCTTTACAGGAATATGAGTAAGCCAAAGCTGAGCCTGTGCCTAATCAGAAAGTAGATAGGTGGGGAGGAGAGCAGAGTGTGTAAAGTGAAGCAGTACTTGCAGGATAGTAAGGAGAGAAAATATGCACTCACTGCAAATGAGGGGAAGGATATTTAATGTTGGCATCTCTGATGAAAGCTGTGGCAATTTATATTTATAAAGAATAATTATAAAAGCTCAAAGTCCTACTATTTCAGTTTAAGAGACAACAAATGGAAACTCTCACAAACCTTGCCCAGAGGGCTCAATACTACTTTGGGCCCTGCAAACATGTAAATAACTTCTAGAGAAAAGAAGTTCCTAGGAAATTTTAACTCTCCACTGAGACTGTTGTCCTTCTTACCATTCAGAATTCAACCTTAGGAGAAAAACAGCTAGAGATACAAAAGATGAGGAAATTGCAGGGCTGTGTACAATAGCAGTGTGATTGTACTATATGGATACATGAGCCACTGAATATATGTATAGCAACGGGGGAGAGGAGGGGATCTTAAACACATTGATCTCCTGTAAATCCATCCCTTCAGTGGGGTCCATTTTTTCTGGAGCTCAAGGTCTTCTGGACACTGGAATGATTAAAGCTGGGTTTCTGCCATGACTTTCTGTGTCACATTGGACAATATATTTAGGTGTGCTCAAGAGGATGAAAATGGGCAAACAGGAGCTCCTCTACCTGTGCTCCAAGCCTGTGGACATGAGCCAGCTCCCATCTGGGACCCATATGCCCAAATGTCCCCATGCTGACAGACATCCTCTGCTTCAGGAGTCTCCAGATATTATTGTGTCTCTCTCACTCCTCCAGCAGAATTCACTGCCCTAGTAATAAGATGAATAGGAAAAATGCATACTTGTGTCTTGGCCACTCCTGTTCACATTTCCATATCTTAGAATATGCCTGCCTTCTGTGGGGTTGAACCTAAGATGCTGAACTGTGAAATGGAGCAGCTGATGCATGAGCACATCTGCTGAGCCAGATGTAAGGACAGTAATCTCTGGTAGAAGTGTAAAGTAGCAGACAGCTGGTGGTAGTAAAGTTTGCAGAGGCCAGAACTAGATTCACCTAAGGAAGACTGTCAAAATCCTAATTAGCTCACTCACAATGAACTAATGTGGCAATAAGGCTTCTACACCACAGCTGACTCTGGCTGCACCTATCTATGTAAACATGTTATAAATCTCTCTTTGATTTTTCCTCCATTTATGACATGGGAGCACATCACTGGTTTTTGGAATATTTTATCTCTTTACGATTTTAGCTCTGCAGGACTGGGCTCTCACTTACTGTAGCCTTGCTCATTACTAATAACACTGGGAGAGATACTCAATAGCTTTCATAGCTGGACATTCTCGTTGAATTCAAAGGCAACATTGATATTGCCTTTAATGGGAATCAGAAAGAGCATTCAGAAAACCATGAATTACTCAGTTTATTAGAACTATGTGAATTGTTAATATGATAATAATTCTAAGTGCTGTAAGACCGGGACAGTATTCAAAGGTGCAGATTTACCTAAATCTAATCTCTGGATGTTTACAGATGTCTTACATGCTTATGGAAATCCAAGCAGTTCTTGTGCTCTTAAGATAGAAGTATATATAGCATAGCCTGCACTTTAAAGAAATTACAGCTTGCAGAGTTTTATGAACATTAACCTCAACCCCTTTCTCATGATTCCTCTCATTTTCTTTTTTTTTTCTCCTTCTATGTCTTTGAAAGTTGAAGATAAGTAGTCAAAAAGGATAAAAGTATGGACTGAAAGCTGAAAAAAGAACATTAAAGTTGTGCTGGCTTTCTGTACAGTTGCTGCTGTTTGAGGTAGGGTTAGGGTAAGGATTAGTAGTAAGGAAAAAGGAGATCACAAGACTGTATCTGTAAAGGAGATGCCAAAGCAAAGCGTGGGGAGCAAAGGGAATGTGGTTACAATATTTTTTTTGTGTGGATACTGCCTAGAGAGGCCTGAGCAGAAGGAATAGACTGCCAAAATAACTTGTGTGGAAAAAAAAAAATCATCTGGACACATGTTTGAGGACCCACTCTAACGCCAAGCATCCACTTGGAGTTAGTGATGGGGTAAGAGTTAAAGTGGGGAAAAAAGAGAACTGAGAAATCCAATTGTCATGGGATTGGGAAGGGGCTACCAAAATAAAGGGTAGGATGCAGGGAGAACTCTTCTGTGAGAATTTTTTGGGGATGGACACTGGCTGGCAAGCTTTGTGTAAGGCTCAGCCTATATTTAGGGTTAGAGTTAAGGTTACTGCTAGATTTGAGAGAAAGAAAGCTCCAGCTGAAATGTGTCTACAAAGTGACTACCAAAGGAAAATATAGACTGCAAGGATAATTCTTTTGCAATAATTTTCTAGTTGAGTGTACTGTTAAAGTTAGGATTGATAAAAAGAAAAAGCCTAAAGCAGTAGTGTTAGGGGGTCTTGAAATGAGGTGGCAGAGGAAAGGATGGAGTATAGAAGGACTTGTTGAAAGAAAAAATTCTTGGTGTGGCCACCAGCTTGAAACCAGGTCCAAAGCTTAGGCTAAGGTGAGCTGAGAGCTTCAAGTGGATTGGGTCTGGAAAGAGTATGTCAAGGAGAAGCTGTGGTGCAAAGAGAATTTGACTGTGAAAACTTCTTCATGACGCTGTCTGGGAAGCCTTGTTTCAGTCTCATCTTCTAGCTAAAGTTAGAAAAAGACGTCTATTATAACATGAATAAGCAAGAATAATTGCTGCATGGAAACTAGCTTTTCCTTCCAAGTTTGTGATAAATAATTGTATTTATGTAATATTTTAGTGGATCAAAAGTTAAGATCAAAAGTAAGGGAAACCTGAATTTATTACTAGTATCATCAGATCTTCTAGGCCATGGGTTGCTGTCTGCTCTCCTACAAGTTCAAGCCATTTGCCTCAGTATTTTGCAGAGAATTAACCTTAGAATAAACACCTAAGAATTTATTTTTCTCTCTTTTTATGCAAGTGTTAGTATTGTAAATCAGAAAGTGGAAAAATCTTTTCTAGCTTCTGATGTTAATTAGTGAGGAAATAAAGAGTTTTGGACAATATTTTATGAATCCTGTATAGAAAAGTAAAACTGTAAAACCTGGCCTAATTCAGCAAAAGGGAAAGCCCTGGAACCCACTGCCATTTATGGATTAGTTAAAAGTGAATTTTATATACTTATTAAAGATCTGTTTAGAGATGAGTGATAGGAAATCTAAAAATAATCCACTTCACTCTAATACAGATTAATCAAAGTAGTCTAGTCTTGTTTGCATTCATCACTCAGCCTTTTTTTTTTTTTTTTTCCCCTCACATAGCATCTGAGGACCAAAAAATTGCACTTTTAACACCCTGTGAAGTAGATCAGCATTTCATTCCTTTTATGAGAGAAAGCTGAGGCTAGGAGGAAGCCAAGATACTTGTGGTTAAAAAGCTTCAAAGCACATGCTTACAATCCAGTTTCTAATTTCAAACCTTTCTTAGATGTGGCCTGGGACTTTCAACTACTCATTTTACTGCTTGGTTTTACAGTTTTCCTTTCTGGAAGATTAGACAGACACCTTAATAACAGCCTGGTGGTATTATGAGGCAACATTAACATATGAAGCACAGTAGGTAGTACCAGGATGGTGAGTGCTCAGTGTGGGTACGGAGCAGGTTGGTGATGGAAATGGGAATGGACAGACCTCCTAGTGTAGCTATTGCTGGGTCATTTTCACAAAACAGGTTTAGACTCTGATATGGCTGGAAGCCACAGGGATGTTTCTGACAGAGAAGTGGTCTCTCTTTAATCAAACATTTCTACATTGTCAGGGTTAATATCTGCTCCTTATTTCACGGTTACATGTTTTTCCTACTCTGAATGCAGCCTTGAGTTTATGCTCTGGTTCAGCTGACTTCAGGATGTGCAGGGCAAAACATCTGCAGGGTGGAAGGGCTGGTACACTGTAATGTCCCTGAGGTTTCTCTGTTGCACTGTCATGTAGCTGTCATTGGGCTGACAAGTCACCTTCCTGGAGGGGTCCTGATGGATGTTATGTGCCTCAGAAGCCAGTAAGATGTACAGGTGGTTTAAGCTTGGACTGTCTCAAAAAAGCCATATTGAGCAAGAGGTGAGGAAGGTTTTCTTCACTAAATACTGTTGATTTTTCAGGGTATTGGGCTACCTGCATGAATATGTAAAGATTCTGCAACACCACTGAACACAGTAACTTCAGCTGTCCTAGCAGTCCTCAGTCTTATTTACTCCACAATGTTGTAGTAATTATGAATAGGCCACACAAGCACTGACAACAATTATTTTCTACTCAGCACAGTCCAATGTGAAAACTGATCACCTAAACAATTCTGGATAATTAATTTTCCATTGTAATAACCGTATCCTGGGACAGAATTAAAGTTAGCATGCCTTTTATTTCATTCTAATCACTATGTTTAATCTATAATATTTATTTATATTTGTATTATTTATACATTATTTTACTTGTATAGCCAGCTGTTTTACAGTCAAGGACCTCATCACAATGAGACATAAATCCATGCTGCTGGCCCCTGGGAAAACTGGTAATTTAAACTATGTGTGCATAGACTTTAAAATGCTGAAATCTATCATACCTTCCCTTCTCACTGATAAATGACAATGGATTTTACTTGCTAAATATTTACTTCTGAAAGGCTGCTGTTTATTAATACTTCCCTGTATAAATATTAACATAGCAAAACTATAGAAAAATTATGTGAAGGGTCATCTTCAAATTGTGGAAAGTCAGGCTATTCAGCACAAATGTCCATGCTTCATTCTGTCTAGAGACTTAAACAGCCTGATCATCATAGTATCTGGAAAGTGCACACAAGTGTGACATAATTAGCATCTGTCATGTGTAGGTCTTCCTATTCCTTCTGCATTCCCTGGGGAAAACTGTGCAAGGATTTTTTAAAATATGTTATACCTACACTGTGCTGTGTGTTTATATTAGCAAAAGCAAGGTCAAAGATATGTACTTTACTCCCATCTTTCACTCCACTCATTTTAAAAGATATGAATACAGAAAGCAGAGTTATCTGTGCCAGATGTATACGCTGAGATACTTTGGCATATTTCTTTAATTGCTCCTATTAAGGATGTGAACAGGGACTGAATAGAAAGTGTTTCAAATGTCTTTTATTTCTTAACATGCTGAATATGGCTGCTCTCTTCTCATTTCATCTTCTTTTCATGGTACTTAAAAGAACAGTAAAGATTTCTGAGGAAAGAAATAAACGTTTCCATAGTCTATGGGTCATTGGTAAAATAATAAATGTAATGGTTCCCACATAGCCATTATAGGCTGTTGTGTCAATGCATATTATTAGGCACCTTTTGTCTGTGAGTTATTGACATGATAGATTGCAACAGCTCTTTTGAACATTTTCTCACATAAAGCAGAACCAGTAAAATTGCCTAAGGTCTCCTTTAGAGGAGGCACTAAACCTAGGATTCTCCTGTCTCTTTCAGTTTTGTGTGAAATTAAAGATTTGATGACACTTGCTAAATGTATTTGAGGATGACCCTGTCACCCTGGACAGAATTTTCTCCTTCTCTGTGTCTCTTCTTGCCCCACAGAAGTGATCAAACCTTTGCTGTTTGGAGCAAGGCTGTCCTTGGCTGTTTCCATGACTACTCCCTCGACTAAAGGAAGGATGTGGGGATGGACGCCAAGATTTAAGGAAATAAATATGCTCCCACCTTTATTCACTCTCTGCTGAAGTGTTGCTGCCTGATGTGAAGGACATCCCCAAGCTTACAGAGCAAAAGCAGCTACAAGATGTGCTCCCTTCCTTTTCCTAATTCACCAACTGCAGGCACACTGGGACTTTTACTAAGAGCTTTATAATCTTTCTATTCCTAATTTAATAATAATTTTAAAAGCTATTCTTATTCAGGCAGAGGATATTTGGTTTTGATCCTTACCATTCTTCATCAGGGAAACAATTTTGCACTGAGGAAAAATCAACATTTGCAGGAAATCCCAGTGAGGATCCACAGCACTGGTACTACAACCCTGAGGACTCCTTGGTCTCGGTAATTTGTAAGAGCATTGCAACTAAAACAATTTAACAACCACCCATGACCTACCAGCATCTCAGTGCAGAGGGTACATATTTGCACCTCAGCAGCTGCCACTGTCCCTGTAATCCTTCCAAGGAGAGCAGTCATAGTGAATGAATTGACCTTGGGCTGTGCTGTCATCTACAACTCGGTACAGGTCTCCTCAGTTCTCCACATTCAGCTCTGCCTCTGTCCTACATTTCCTCAAAGTGTGACTTTTCCATGATACTAGAGGTAGTGGTGATGCTACAGAGGTTACTGAATCCCTTGCTCAAAACAGCGTGGACAGGATATGGAGATCTGTGCATGCCATCCAGAGGGACCTTGACAGGCTTGAGAGGTGGGCCTGTACAAATCTCATGAAGTTCAACAAGGCCAAGTGCAAGGTCCTACACCTGGCTTGGCGCAATCCCAAGCACAAACACAGGCTGGGCAGAGAATGGATTGAGAGCAGCCCTGAGGAGAAGGACTTGGAGGTGCTGGTGGATGAGAAGCTCAACATGAGCCAGCAATGTATACTCACAGCCCAGAAAGCCAACTGTATCCTGGGCTGCATCAAGGTAAGCACGGCCAATAGGTCAAGGGAGGGGATTCTGCCCCTTTATTCTGCTTTCATGAGACCCCACATGCAGTATTGCATCCAGTTCTGGGACCTCCAACACAAGAAGGACATGGACTCACCAGAGCAAGTCCAGAGGAGAGCCACAAGGATGATGGGAGGGCTGGAGCAGCAATCCTGTGAGGACAGACTGAGAGAGCTGGGGCTGTTCAGCCTGGAGAAGGCTCTGGGGAGAGGTTATAGTGGTCTTCCAATACCTGAAGGAGCCTACAGGAGGCTGGGAGGGGGCTTTTTTCAAGAGCAGGTAGTGATAGAACAAGGAGTAATGGCTGTAAACTGGAAAAGGGCAGGTTTAGATTAGATATTAGGAAGAAATTCTTTACTGTGATGGTGGTGAGACACTGGAACAGGTTGCCCAGAGTTGTTGATGCCCCCTCCCTGGAAGTGTTTAAGGCCAGGTTGGATGAGGCTTTGAGCAACCTGGTCTAGTGGAAGATGTCCCTGCTGATGGCAGCGGGGCTGGAACTGGATGATCTTTAAGGCCCCTTCCAACTAATACCATTCTAGGATTCTATGACTCTATGACAGAGTGTGATGCAGTTAATTCATTTTTACCATCTATTAGGGAGTGCCTGGATAGCACTTTGGAGACCAGCTTTAATTGATTTTTTGGCCAGCCTGAGGGATGGAGGGGAAACATCTCTATGGGGTAGTTTCTGTTGCTCATTTAAATTCCGTGAAGAATTTTGAGTTGGGCTGTTTCTGAACACCAGATGAATGCAAAGTGTCTATCTTTCCTTTCTCCTCATGCCGCTGATAATGCATTTTGTCCTTTTGCTGTATGTTCTCTTTGTGCCCTTTGTTTTTGGAGTTAAGTAGGCCAAACTTATATGCAGCATTTAAAATGATAATATCACTGATTTATGTATCAGTACACATATATATTTGTATATTTATTTTCCTCTTTTTCTTTCCTCAGTCAGTCAACCATTGCACTCTCCTGTTTTCAATAGGAAGTGAGCAGACATCTTCACTGAGCTGTCCAGTGAGATTGAATTCTTCTCCCTGAAAGGGCATGACTAATTCAGAGGCACTTGCTATGCTCAAGTCACTAAAAACACCTCTCTCAAACACCTCTCTCAGTGCATTACTGTTTACCTTGCCCTTGCCCAGACTTTCATTTTTCTGTAGCAGAAATGGAAAGTCAGTCTTCAAAAGAGAATCTGGGGAAACAGTCAAAAGATGAGTGATAAGTAATCATGCTCACTGTCTACCATGAAAGTCCTACACGTAACCTACTCAGAAAGGGAAGGAGGGAGGGAAAGCACTGACTATTCATAAAATAGTGAGTTCAATGGATCAGACACCCTCCCACTTGTCCTGTCTTTATACACTCTTTGGGTTGCTACCAGCTTTTCTCTTCCACAAACAACTTCAGTGGTAATTTATCCCTGATGACATTTCACCGTCTGCACTTTCATGCTCCTTTCCCCCTTCACTATAAAAAGCTCCCTGTAAATTTATGCAAAGACTTTATCATTCACTGAGTCTTGAAACAAAAAGGAATCTCCCTGCAGGTCATCAGTTCCAGGCTCCTTTCAGCTTTGGCATATTACACACTGCCTTTTGTAAGCTGTTCAATCTCCGTATTTTCACTAATGTGTACTTTTGCTCCCATGGCTCTTATCAGAGTGCTGGTGTTGCAGTTTCACACCTGCAAATAGGTAAAAAACCTTCCCACTGCCTATTTGTGTTTAGTCTCAGCCTGGCAATGTGAAGATCTGTGTACTGGGTTGCCATTTGATTTCCCTGTCAACATGACAGGAGGAAGATGTTTGGATGTGTTTAAGGAATTCATGTGCTCTGAGCAATACCTGTGTTGTCTGCTGGTCAGATGCTTCAATGCCTGTGTCTACTAACAGGTCTTTCTAATACTTCAATATAGGTAGCTAGGGCTCATCTGTATACCAGTGGCAGAGCATTTCTGAGCCATGGTACAGCACTTTGCCCAGTTGTACCTGTCTATAAAAGGCTTACAAAGACATAGTCTTGACCTCTTGGAACAGGTGTGGAATAAATAAAAGTAATTCTATGCTCTAAATTTCAAGGAATGCAGCACTTAGGGGGTGTAAGGGAGTGTAGTGATCTATATTAGCACTGTGCAGATGTTGTGGATATTTCCTGTTTGAAACCTTCACAGGCTCCTTTTGCTCCCTGGCCAGCATGGCAATGAAGGGACAGAGTCTGTCCTGACTTGTCTCTTACTACACAAACCATCTGTGATTTTTCTATGTCCTTTTCCAACCAGGGACAGGTGGAGGTGAGGGATGGACTGAAATCAGAGTTCTTTAACATTTAAAAAGGTCAGAGGGAGAGAGAAGGAAGGATAAAATAAGGAGAGGAAATAAGAATAATTAATGTCTAATGCAGTTCTCTTTCCAAAGACCAGGCAGCAAGGGCATCTATGACAGCTGTAACATTTCCATTTCCTCCTGCTCTAAGTAGTGCCACTGGGGCAAGTGAAGGACAGCAGTGGTCCTGGAAACACTGCAGCATGTAAATTCAGTTAGCATGACTGCAAGAAAAAACAGCAGTGAGCTACAAGGGCAAAGAGTGAGATGTCACAGGCAGCCAGCATAGACACAAAAAGGCAGCAGATTTTTGTGCATGATATTTTTGAGCT
This sequence comes from Caprimulgus europaeus, assembly GCA_907165065.1. The sequence continues at coordinate 46,539,582 of OU015530.1, read as the reverse complement.
GGCATTTCTAGTCATATTTCCCTTATGTATAAGGTTGTAGGATGTGCAGAGAAGCAAAAGACTGCAAGAAGGAAACAGAAAGCAACCTGTTAACTGTGCAAGGGTTGAAAAGCAAAGTTGCAGACTCCTGCCATCCCCTTTACCATTGAGAAACTGTTGTAGATCTGTCACCAAAATGACCCTCTCCCTTTTCCTTACTTGCTTTCTTTCCAACTCAAAAAAACCAAAATGATGCTTTGGGCAGAGGTTAACCTTAGTGGGGCAAATGAAAAAAGCAGAAGTGGATTGACCTACTGTGACTTAACTTTCTCACGTGCTTGTGTCCAGCATAAATCTCAGTTCCCTTTACAGAGAGTGGATAAACATAAGCCCCCAAAATAGGGCAAGTAAATAACCCCTACAAGGAAATTAATTTCTCTCTCAGAACTGTGAAAAAAGCCTTCAATGAGTATCTCAGACTTTCAACTTCAAACTTTAAAGAGTTGGTACTTAAGGGAGAGGAATCTGACCCCATAAACAAAAATGTGGAAGCCATTCGCTCCTTGCATTGCCACAGCTGAAACACAGTTCCATTGTCATGTTCCTGATCCCACCCACAATGAATAGTAACTTGTGAGAGGAATACGATAACAAATAAAACAAACAGAAAAGTCATATGTCAGCCCAGCTGAACTTTATCACTGAAATAGCAACAGGGTATAAACAGTTCTGCTGGGAAAAAACAAACAAACAAACAAACAAACAAACAAACTAAAAACTAAGGCAGAACTCATCTGTGCATCACTGCAGGAAGAAGTAGAGAAAGAAGGAAGGAAGGAAGGAAGGAAGGAAGGAAGGAAGGAAGGAAGGAAGGAAGGAAGGAAGGAAGGAAGGAAGGAAGGAAGAGAGGGAGGGAGGGAGGGAGGGAGGGAGGGAGGGAGGGAGGGAGGGAGGGAGGGAGGGAGGGATTATGCATTTTAATATAGGTATCTGCATCTGGGGTCTTATTCTCCACAGTATAGTGCCCTGTGTGTTCTTTTACACTTGAACTAAGGGAGATCCTGAAGGAGGACTTGAGAAATCTGGGTTCACTCCCTGCCTCTAAAAGCGATTTGGTGAGTGCCTTTGAACAAGCGGGGTGATCTTTGCACCTCAGTTTGTCTCTCAGAAATAGTGACATGTGTTCTAAGCACTATAAAAATTTTGAATATTGCTTGCATATTTCTGTAGTGAGAGCATTCTGCACCCTGTACATACTAATCTGCATAAGAATAAATAAGTAACCAGTCATATGGCTCAAAAGTTCCTACACCGCATTACTCATTGTGAAATAATTTAATGGCCTCAAATAGCAGGAAAAGGACTCAAATCTCCACAACAATCATCTTCATAACCAGGTCTCCTCCTTGGACCAGGTCTTCTTCTTGGATCTCTTTACTAGATGTATCTTCAGATTATTCTGTAAACACTTTGAGAAACTTCTCGGAAAAGATTGAGGAAAGGGAGATAAATATGTGGCCGATATGCCACAAGATTGTAGTAGAAACACCTCAAACAAAAGTGCACCTGCTTTGCTTCCTAAAATCAAAACACCCAAGGAAGTGAGCAAAGGCAAAGAAAAGCAATGACACCATAACTCTCAAGTTCCCACTGCAACAACTGAAATTCCATGAATCACCCCATCCGTCAACATAGAGCAGACAATACTGTTTCTCTGAATACCAACATCCGGCATCCACACACCACAAGCAAAGGGCAAAAACCCAAACTGAGCACGGAAACAGACCAAGAAGTAAAACAGAACGCGGCTTTGTAATTGCACATCAGCCCCCTAAATCTTTGAATTCAAGAGAAAATAAGAATTATTAATTTTTATTTTATTTCGTTTTATTTTTTTAAACAGGAAACAGGCAGAAACAGACAAGTTGGAAATTCCACATCTGGTACAACATTCTTCAGTGTTAAAATGTCACTCAAGATCCTAATGTGCAGTTACTCACTAGTGAAAAAACTTGTGGATTGTTTAGATCAAACAGGGGAAATGACTAATTTCCTCTCCCCTTCCTCCAAACTATGCAGTGTATAAGAGTGTAGTATCCTGCTTCTTGACTGAAATTCCCAGAAACTGTGCAATATATGTATATATATATAAAAGCCTGATGATTTCCCCATGATTTGAGGACTATCCGTGCAGAAATTGCCTGTGTCACAGTGTCATTTCACATGAGAGTTCATCTTGATTCTTTTTTCTTTAGCTTTAAAGCTCAGCAGGGGGAACACAAATCCATAATAAAAAATAATAATAATAAAAAAATCTAAAGCCTCTTTTACTTCACATATGATCTCTCCTGAGCTTGAATGTCACTCCTATGGGAAGCCATGGCTGAGAGCAAGCTTCCAGTAGACACATACTAAATAAGAAAAGGTATCTGTAGGACAGTTCTTCAGATGATTGTGACCTGCCACTGCTCACAAGGATGCAATAGCACTACAGAACTCAAAAAGGGAGAAAAAAAAAATCATGTGAACAGCTGAAAGGTCTCCAAGGAAGATGCAAGGGGGTTGTAGGAGTCTGATGAGTACTTAGAAAGCAGGAGAAAAACTTAACTATGGATTTTTCTGCATTGTGTGGTTGGCAAGGTGGGCTTTCTACTGAGAGATTGCTGCTAACCAAGGTGGGCTTAGACTGCCAGGAGTTAATTTACTCAAAAGGAGAGGATAAACAGGGCTGAGGGTTATAGAACCTTCTCCATGTGGAGGGTTCATTGAGAGTATGTATCAAATGGGTGGGTTAGAAAAGTAAAAAGCAGATTATTCCCTTGTGAGAAGAGACAAAATTCCTTGGAATGACGTATGTGTGACGTAGTAAAGGATTTGGGGATCTTAAGGACCAGTGTCTCTGGTCCGATATAAAAATAGCTGAAATTAGATAGTGACTGTTTAACATAAAATAAAGATAGGTGGTAGAAATAATAGGTCTTTAATTAGGTTTATTCATCTAAACAGCTGTAGAAAATATTGTTTTCTTTCCTGTTAAAACCAACAAGCTGTAAATTTTTCATTCTAGTTCTAAGCATGTGCACAAGTGTTCTAAGAAGCAAATCTTAACAGCTTGTTATCATGAAGTTGCTCTGGCTTAGTAGGAGCTTAGAAGGAGAGTTATCAGAGCTTTCTTTTCAGGGCCACAGATCCTTCTCCTCCAAATCCTCAGATACCTTGGTTTCCTTATCCAAAAAGTATCTCACTAACATCCACATTTAGAAGTCATATCCCTTGACTGCATGATCACCTTACACAACACTTAACAGATTGTATTGGGTAACTAAACAATTGCATCATGCATATTCTACAGTGTCATTACATACAATGCTGTCAAATATTAACTTGTCAAATGCCCTACAAAAAGTAACTTCACGAGTGCCTTTCAAGGACTCTTGCTGCTACAACTTCCTTATTATCTACTTTACAGACCTTTCCGACACAACTCATTAATTCATTATAAGGTTAACTGTTCTTGTTACTTCATTAACTGAAAAAACATGATTTTTCTTGTGCTTCAATAGAAAATTCAATTTAATATTTTAATACAATTTATTTCATTCATAATCCCAGACACAAATACTCCTATATCTGTTATCCAATCTAAAACATTTTCAGTAAGGCTGATCAAAATTGTTCTCTGTTTGTTCAGTCTTTATTGTGAAAAGTGTTATTATAAGCAACAAATAGTATAGTCAATGTAGGAATAATACTTAACCTACAATAGTGTATGGAGAAAAATATTAGAGGAGAAAGGGAATTAGAGAGGTCTGGCTCTGCTGCATGGGGTCTTGTTGCTAAATGCATCAGATGTTTTAGAGAGAGCCTACCCCTATTTCCCTGCAAGAAGATATAAAGGCAAACCTTTCTCCTTTGTGTTTATGAGAGACTCTGCTGGTAGTGTTCGCTTTACAGACAATATAAACCTGAGGATATCTGAAAGCATGTACAGCAAACAGAACTAATATCATATGAAGTTCTTGGTTTTCTGCCCAGAGTTCTTCAGGTATGTGGTAACCCTAGGAATCAACATCAGCAATAAAACTTCATGATGTAAAACTCACGGGAATATATTCTCTATTGCTGTAAGCTGGCAAAGCTCCATTTAAATTGCTACAACAAGAGAAAATTTGACCCAGGGAGTAGCAGTAACAGACAATAACCCTCTCCAAGGATTCCTAGAAAAAGATTTCTATTAAAAGAATTCACAAAATAAAAAGCAAGGTTTCATTTCAACCTCAGAAAAGGGCCTGAAAAATGAAAATCCTCTTGAAGTTAATGCTGCAAAGAACATATTTAATCTCTGTGGCCAAGGTGGACCTGACCTATGCATTTATGGCCTAAGAGGGGGAAATTTAAAACTGACACAAGGAGAATAGCAATCATAGTGCATTTCTGGGGGCTATTAGTACATTCCCCTGACAGCTTCTACCAGCACTGTGTCTGTGGGGACCTTGGAGCTGCTTAAATGCTCTTCCCACTCCTATTCAAAGGATTGCTTTTAAACATACTCTTTAAGCTGGTAATTTATCCTGTAAAGAGGTATTCAAGGCCAAAAATCCATCCGCAGAATAAGAACTTGAAGCAGATAATGTTGTCTGACCCCTTGGTTGCCACCATTAGATGCTGTTGTTTAATGCACGGTGAGTGCTTTATTTTGGGCTGATTTGGCATTCAGCAAAGAACATTTACAATGATTATTAACCCTGTGTTCTACACTTCCACTGCAGTAAATATTTTTACTAGATATTATATAATGATAATGATTGATTGTGGATGTAAATCTTTCTTGGGAGCTGACCTCTTACTCGATTAAATAAATGGTTGGAGGTTATTTGCATGTGCTGTTCCAACATCATCTTCCTCTTCTAATTCTGTGTGAAAGATTGTTTCCTCTCCTACAGTGAAGGTTATTAGGGAGTAGATAATTTAGATTCAAGGTCAGTGTCCTTCAAAGCAAGTAGCCTGAGCTATTGCAAGTAATCCTGTGACATGCAAGGGGATTGCCTAATATGAGTAAGGTTGCAAAATCAGGTCATGCCTGAACTGATGATGTTGGGAAACATGAGGTATTTCCTTCCCTTAAATGACCTTGTGGGAGGTTACACGCCTAACCTTAGCCAAGAATGCAACTGGAACTAGCATCAATTTTCAAAACTAGGCTCCCACTTAATGGTACAGACTGTGGAAAATAGTACTACTTGCAGGCAGGATTAATTACTCTAAATAAAGGAACTGTCTAGTTACCATTCATGCCAAACAATATGACACACTCACCTGTGAATTTTCCCAGCCCAGGAGAACCGCAGTGCTTAAAGTGACTCTTTGTTGCATTGCATGAGAATGTAAAAATGAGTCATGGAGCAAACCTACTGAGAACTTTGATTAAAAACCAAACCAAACCAAAACACAAAAGAACACAGTACATTCCAGGAATGGTGATATATTAAATGCGACACAAACTTTATTAGAACCTACTATAACCTGAGGACTTTAATCTCAGTTTGGGTGAAATATCTGAGCTATACTGAATATGCATCAATCCCTTGAGGTTTACAGTATTCAGCTTAATTAAAATGAAATATTTTTGTAAGACAGTCCATCAGGTGCTCATTATACTACTTCAAACTACAGAACTCGGGGTCAGAGCTGTACACTTTGTACATATACAACAAATCCCAGCCCAGTTAGTATTCCTAATTTCTCAAATTGTATCCTTTAAATGTAATTTGCTAATCCAGCTGTGAAACCTGCTGAATTACATTTATTTCTGTTCATCCCCCATCTCAGTGCTTCATGTTTTGTTATATCCGGTGGGATTTTTGCAGTCACTGCTTCCAGCAAATGTAGCTCTGTTCTGTCCAGCAGATGCCCACAGCTAGCACCGAATCAGTAACAGTGTAAACTTGTTTCCACGATGCTTAGTCTGAGCTACTTAGCTTTTTTCCTAAGGCTCAAATACTTCTTGGTAGTACATAGTGCACAAAAAGCTAATTCAGAGTTCTTTCACACAGCACAACACAGCCTGAACGTGGAGGCAGCGTTTGATGGCAAGCTTCCCAGCTCAGGTACGCCTCTCTCCCGAGCCAGAGGGAGGTTCATCCTACGCTACTAGAAGCACACTACATTTTCCTCACAAATCTGAAGTCAGATTATTAATAAACTTACTGCGTCTCCCGAATGGCAAATAACTTGTAGTCTAATTGCCATGTCTCCTTGCATATGTTCTAAAATGCTGAAGTGGTGAAAGGCTTAGGCTTCTTTGTGTACGTTTTGCAGTGCCAGGGAATTATGCTTTGCACCCAAATTGCAGTTTTGCTGTGCACAAGCTGCCTGCGCACACCCTGAAGCAAAGCAGCAAGGCTTGAAAGCAGCCTTGGATCAAGATGGTGACTACTACGCACCTTCTGCATTATTGGCCCCAGGCTTGCATAGAGAACAAGCCCTCATTTTGGTGAGATCAGGACTTCTCCCTTTGTTATTTAGAATCCAGTCCAGCAGTTCCTCCATCATACAATTCCCATGGCTCTCCGTGACTAGTCCTTGCATTAATTGGCCCCGATTCCTCTGTATTCAAGTTAAGACCGAGGCTTGCTTGTTTTCTTGCTGAAGTCCTGATTTTTCAACCTCTTTACATGTGACATTCCCCCTGAATTTGATGCAGATAAACCTGCATTGTCTAGTCATTTTTCAAGCCCTGCACAAAGCTGAATATAAGGAACACATAATCACAGATGTTTTGTTTTTGTTTTTTTTTTAAAGTGTCATCACATGTCTACACAGTGCTAAGTCAGAAAGTTCCTCAGAGGTACAAAACCCATGGTTCATAATAGTGGTTTAGTTACTATAAAATCTATGTAGCAGGAGTGTTAGTATAATATACATTATTTTATTGAGACAACTGAGACTGAAAACCTGATTTTTCATTGAGAGGGGTAGCAAAGAAGAGCAAAAAAGAGAACTGCATTTCATTAAATTAATTGTGATTTAAATCAATAGTCTCTCTGACTATAAAGGGTTTTTGAATGAAAGTTCCACACTGTAGTTTAGTTATATTCCATTAGAAAGTAGATCATTTTAGATCTGATTCTTTTAACATTACATCCTACTGTTTCAAGACTACAGCTCAAAATTTGATGCCTTCTGAAAGAATAGCATGAAATTATCTTAAAATGAAATATGAGTGTAATTACAAAATGCTAAGCACTCTCCTAATGCACTTGTTGAATATGCTATGCTAGTAGCATAAAATATGTCACAATTGATAAAATTTAGAATGTACTTCAGTAATTTCACTTAACTCTCAAGAACAGGATAGAATAAAAGAGCTTCTGTGCACCTTTCTGCAGTTATAAATGTTTCATTGTTACTTTGGGAGACTAGATTGATCTGGAGTATTTTAATTTTCTTTGCATCAGCAATCTTAGAGCAGATAGAGAATTTAGTGAAGTTAAAAATAAATGGCAATATTCTCAGATAGTGTAAATCAACATTGAGATCAATACAGTTATGTCACTTTACATCGGATTAACATCTAAAGACATAGGTACTAAAAATCACAGCACCTCCCTGCCCGATTATCTGCTTTGCCTGTAGATAGTAAAGGTCACCATTGCTTTGGTTGTGTGATAAACTATTTGACTACCCTTTGGTTCCCTTTTGTTTTGTTCACTAATTTGAGAATAGAAACAGTGCAATGATTTCCCTATAATACCCCATGAAGAAGGAAATTAATCTAAGCTTTCCTTTGTTTACATGAGGGCAGTAGAGCAGCAAATGGCACAGCAGCTGAGCTGATGGGTGAAAGCTTGGAGTTTTCTGGTCAGAAGCTGCTAATAAAGAGGAGCGTTGCCTCTCCTGCAAGGCACCCAAGTTGGAAGAGCAAGAGCAAGAGCACCAGTTGGAAGGGGGACCTGCTTGCTGATGCTCCTCTCTAGCACAATCTCTCCGGTGTCCATTGCATGATAGTAATTTCTGAGTTGCCAAACTTACAATAGGATTTGAAATGAAGTCTAATGAGCCACCTTGCCTGATTAAGGGCATCCTTTCTATTCACCTTACAGCTGGTGGTGCCATGTTCTCAAACCAGTGCCTGTATATGAGCACACCAAGGAGCATGAGCCAAACCTACACTTATCCAATGAATTTGAGCAGAGCAACATCTAGATTGCGTTACCATTTTTTTCATTTGGATGCTCTCCAACATTTTCAAGCAGAATGTACTTACAAACAATATATTTAAGAAAAAAATAAACCAAAATATAAATGGGTTCTTTAATGTAACTATCAAAATCTTCATGACATGTAATTTTGTCTTTGATCACATCCAAGTCATAGTTGTACTGCCTACCCATTGTACAGCCAGATAAAATGGGACATCACTAGAAGAGAGAGTGCCTTTGAAGACTCTGGAATTTTTTATAAATTCAAGTGTCATCAAATGTCATCAACATCTTGCACACCAAGAAAAGTGCAGAACTGTAGCAAAGTTCATGCTGGACCAGACCTCTGGAAATCATCTAGTCCAATCTCATGCTGAAGGTGGTGCTAACTTAAAAATTAGATGAAGTTGCTCAAGGCATCTTCCAGAGTTTTGAAAACCTCCATAGGTGGAGATTCCCTGAGTTCTTGGCAGTGAGTTCCAATGCTTAACCATTCACATTGTGATTTTTTTTTCCTTTATTTTAATGAGAAATTACATTCTCCTTACAAAGTCAGAGAGCCTCTCAGAAGTAGAATCTGAAGCCAAAGATCTTCATTCCAACCTTCTGAAGCACAGGGTTGGTCCTTAAGTTTCACCCACTTATTCCAGTACTATTGTCAAAATTTTTTTTGTCAAAATAATCTCTTTCAGAAAAAGGTCCAGTCTTTATCTACAAACATCAATTTCCCCTGCTTTCCCTGGCAAATCATTCCACCAGCTAATCATCCTCTTTCTTAAAATTGTGTGTCTTACTTCCTATTTGAATAACTGCTGGTGTCTTTCATTTCTCCCATCTTTAAATTAAAAGGACCTTTGGTTTTCAGCATTTGCCTGTGCCCTGTGGTGGTAAGACTTGTAGGAAAATTCTGCAATACAGGAGTGACTGTCTGTTAGTCATGTGAATATAAAAGGCTTGAGGAAAATGAGGTCTGGAAAACAAGTGGTGATTTTTTACTTCTGTCTTGTTCACCTTCATGGTGTGAGAGAAATGATGAGGGTTTTTTAGGTGCTGTAATCAAGTTTCCTTTCAGTGTGCTTTTTGTTCAACTCAACAGACTCTTATTTGTGTTTCTCAGGATAAGGCATCTATCTCTGCATCCTCTCTAATTTTTCAATTGCTATTTTAACATATGGCTGCCAGAGCTGTACAGGATCAGTTTTACTACACATCAAGGAAAAATTGTGTCCCTCCTCCCACACATTCCTGTTTATCAGCCAAGGATCATACAAGTCTTCTCTTTTTTCTTTCTTTCATTTTTTTTTTTTTTTAGCACATTATTCCAGAGCTTGTACCAAGTTTCTTGCAAACTATATGGCTATATCTTTTACAGAGGCCCTGATTTGCACAGTATAGTCCTTTTTTATCTTTATTCTTAGAAATAAGTTGTTTCATTTGGTATATTAAAATGCATATCTGTGAAAAGGAACTGCTTCCTTCATCAATCTGTTCTTACTATTTACTATTCTTTCCAATGTTGTACCATTCATATATTTTTCAGCAACTGCTTTATATTTACTCCCAGACCATCAATTGAAATGTTAAGCAGCACTGGACATAATACAGACACCTGTCAAACATGACTAGAGCATTCAATTATGATTCCCCATAGATTACTATTATTTGAGACCTGCCAGTTAATTAGTGGTTAGCACATTTAAAGTATGATTTATTTGAAGTTAGTGTATCTTATGGAACTAAGTCAAAGTACATATCCATGGGCCAAAATTACCATTGAATATCAGGTAGGAACAATCATTCTAAAGACTAATAATGATGAGCTTATAAATATGTATAGCCAAATTATTATTATTTTCGAGTATTTCATTCTGCTACTGTGAGAGAAATCAGTTCCCTGCTTTACTTCCAGATGATTGACAGTTGAAGGGTCACACATTGACCTGTTTCTTTTCCTAAAGGAGGAAATCTAATTTTAGCCTGAAAGAGACTTAAAAAAATCATAGAGCAAGAGGTCATTCAGCATTATTAACCGCTCTTTGGGCTAAAATCTGTGATGGAGAACTATGAATTCAGAGGTGTAAAAAAAGATTCTTGTAAAATGTTGATGCCTACCTCTATAGCATGTTAGATCTTAAGAGCAGCATGAGTAACATAAAAAATAGTGCAGTGGTTTTATCAGTGAGTCCTTCAGGCAGCAGGAGGAAGGGGAGGGATCTTGAGCATTTACACACAACATGTGGCACCAGAAATACTTCTTTTGTTTTCCTCCTTTAAGTACTGAAGGCAAAGACAAGATTCCTAGAGATCTGATTTAGAAAAATATTCAGCGGTAAAATGTCAGCAATCAATCCCCACAGAAACAAAACAAAGCCAAAAAAACCATTATGAATGTATAGGCAGAACCTACTGACATTTTATTACTGTAAGTAGATTTTCTATTTTTATAGTCACAGTGAAGAAAAAAACAGTATACATCATCTCAGAGTAATGGACATGTATGTAGGTATGTACAAAGCTTACTGGAGTTATTGAAAAGATTACCATTGTCTTCAGATGGATTAGGCTACTTCTACATGATCTGTAAAATCTCATTGATCTGTACCTGTTACACAGAAGTTGACAGTCTGACATCCTGCATAAACCAAGCCACTGAATTGCACCTCAGTTCCCAACCTGGTTAACATGTTAATCTGAGTTTAGATTCTAAACCAAAGCTAAGCTATTTCGTGAGTATCTTTCCATATTTTCAGAAGCCTGGTGGTTAAAGGATTCTTTTAAGACAGCAGAGGCTTAAATTCAAATCTTGTATTTTTCTGATTTCAGGTATAGAGATTTAGGGGTTAAACAAGCATTGAGAAAATAACTCTGCAGCCTAGTGAAGTAAAATTCCATCCTCTCTTTCACTTAGTATTTTCTTAATTTATATAGAATGGAGCATTTCCAGTTGGATACTGAATTGCAGCACCATTTCAGAATGCTCTAAGGACAGAAATTGCTTTTCTGAACTGTGGAAAACCTTGGTGCAATTTCTTGCCCCAGTGTGGGTTTCAAATATATATGAACATGATCTTGCCCATACCAAGAGAGTATCACAGATGACAGATGAAATTAATTCCAAGAGTCATTTGTAACTACAAATCCAAAATGGGAGAATGTGTTTACCTCTAACCTTGTATTCATTTAACAACCTTTGATGGCAGAGCAGAAGTATGAACATTTCTTTGTCATTTCCTACTGTTTAATACTTCACACAAAGCATTGGCTTCTTTGAACCACATTTTTAGGTTCTGCCCATAGATTACATAGAGAGCTCTGATTTCACTAGGGAGAAGGACACCTGAAAAATGTTCCAATCCTCTTTAGACTTTATAGTTTGTCCTTCTTTAGCCTATTTCATCTTAACAATAACTCTAAAAAGCTCACAGACTGAGATTCAAATGTAGAATAAATTGATGCATCTACTGAGCTACCCTGGTGCACATTAGCTGAAAACAGAACTCCAACCTGGAAGTGACAGTCAAGTATTATATAATTAGACAATGTTCTAGGAAAATGCTATGAACTAAAGCAGGGCAAAAGACCTTATAAATACTGTGTTAATTAAGTCTGTAAAGTAAATTAACCTATAAAATTAAAAAAATGTTTTGGTTGTTTTTGTTTTTAATGAGAATTAGATTCCCAGAAAGTAGTTTAACTGTAATATTGGGAGATGTGCTGATTTAAACAAAGTGAAGACATAGCTGAGGTTATTTTAAAAATTATTATTTTTTCTTAGCTGTTGCACCTTGGGATAGAAATGGAGAATAAGCAGAACTTTCACTGAAAGGAAGAAAAATCAGTAGAGGTTGAAGAAGATGCTTCACCTAATTTGGAGAGATTTTACTGACCATCTTTATCTTGTGTTTTCACATTTTTCTCAAGGGAAATAAAAAAGTATACTTTCACAATACTTATGAAAGAGTTTAGAAGCACATTCTTTTTAATCTTCTTGCCTAAATTTCAGCCTTTAAAATTGACATTATGTTGCATGTCCACCTTTAGGAGGAGAAAATGCAATTTCCTAAGGGTGAGTTTGTCAATAGCAGGGCCAACTCAGCAAAAGCTGAGTTACTTTTATCAAATGAGTGTGGCATCAGGATAAGGAACAAGAACAAGTGGAGACAGAAAAGTATGCACTAGATATTTTTACGCACCCATACATTAATTACCCATTGTCTTAAATCCTGCCTACAGTCAGCTGACTCATTTGACCACTAGTAAAAATAAAATATTGTGAAACAACTAAGGTGCCACATGATGACTCATTTAATATTTTCAGCAACCTGAATTCTCAAGTAGGAATTGTTTTTAATTTTTTTTAAGTCGATATTAATCTTCCTGTTTATTTCAAATCTATTTTTTTTGTAAAAGTCAATGGCAGAGAGCTATGTAACTTAAAAGTAATGTATATATACATATATGTACATATACATGTATATATGCACGTATATATACACTCAGGCAGACAGATAGTCCTTAAGACATCGACCAAGAGTGAGATTTTTGAGGAAAATGTGTTAGGAGTCAGTATAAGGAAGGACCTGAACTTCTACAAAGCTGGGTGTTGGAGTTTTAGGTGGCTGACCTCAGAGTGGTATCCAAACACAAGGTTATGAAAATATGTTGCCTGTATCATATACAGGAAGACTTAGGACCTTCCTCATAACGCAAGGTGAAATGGTTAGTGACCTGCAACATCGCTTAGACACACAAAAGTCTATGGGAACAGATGAGATCCGCCAAGAGTACAAAGGGAGCTGGTAGAAGTGCTCACCAAGCCACTTTACATCATTTACCAGCAGTCCTGGCTAACTAGGGAGGTCCCAGTAGACTAAAAGTTAGCAAATGTGATGTCCATCTACAAGAAGGGCCAGAAGGAGGATCTGGGGAACTACAGATCTGTCAGTCTGACCTCGGTGCTGAGGAAGGTTATGGAGCAGATCATCTTAAGTGTCATCACATGGCATATACAAGACAATCAGGTGATCAGGCTCAGTCAGCGTGGGTTTATGAAAGGCAGGTCCTGCTTGACTAACCTGATCTCCTTTTATGACAAAGTGACCTGCTTTGTGGATGAGGGAAAGGCTGTGGATGTTGTCTACCTAGACTTTAGTAAAGCCTTTGACACCATTTCCCACAGCATTCTCCTGCAGAAATAGGCTTCTCATGGCTTGGATGGATGTACTTTTCGCTGGGTAAAAAACTAGCTGGATGTCCGGGCTCAAATTGTTGTGTTGAACGGAGTTAAATCCAGTTGGTGGCTGGTCACAAGTGTTGTTTCCCGGGGCTCAGTATTGGGGCCAGCTCTGTTTAATATCATTATCAATGATGTGGATGAGGGGATTGAGTGCACCCTCAGTAAGTTTGCAGATGACACCAAGCTGGGCAGGAGTGTTGATCTGCTTGAGGGTAGGAAGGCTCTGCAAAAGGATCTGGACAGGCTGAATAGATGGGTCAAGGCCAATTGTATGAGGTTTAGCAAGGCCAAGGGCTGGGTCCTGCACTTGGGTCACAACAACCCCATGCAATGCTACAGGCCTGGGGAGGAGTGGCTGGACAGCTGGGGGTATTGGTTGACAGACAGCTAAATACGAGCCAGCAGTGTGCCCAGGTGTCCTAGGCAGCCAGTAGCATCCTGGCCTATATCAGATACAGTGTGGCCAGCAGGAGTAGGGAAGCGATCATCTGCCTGTACTCACCACTGGTGAGGCTGCACCTCAAGTACTGTGTTTCATTTTGGGCTCCTCATTATAGGAAAAACATGGAGGCCATGGACTGTGTCCAAAGAAGAGCAACAAAGCTGGTGAAGGGTCTAGTGCACCAGTCTTATGAGGAGTAGCTGAGAGAAATGGGATTGTTTAGCCTGAAGAAAAGGAGGCTGAGGGGAGAACTTATCGCTCTCTACAACTACCTTAAAGGAGGTTGTAGTGACGTGTGTCTCAGTCTCTTCTCCCAAGCAACAAGAGTCAGCACAAGAGGAAAGAGCCTCAAGTTGCTCCAGGGGAGGTTTAGATTGGATATTAGGAAAAATTTCTTCACTGAAAGGGTTGTCAAGCAATGGAACAAGCTCCCCAAGGAAGTGTTAGAATGTCCTTCCCTGGAGGTATTTAAAAGATGTGGAGATGTGGTGCTTTGGGACATGGTTTGGTGGTGGACTTGGTATTGTTGGGTTTATGGTTGGACTCGTTGATCTTAAAGGTCTTTTCCAATCCAAATGATTCTATGTTTTTATGATACTGAAACCCAATCTAGTCATCTATGGTTAGCATCCTCAGCTGGTAGCTGATCAAAAGCAGCCAGAAGTTCCCTGCTGCCAGTTCTGGCCTAAGTCCTCCCCAGGTGGGTGCCTAGCAGTGGGGGTGAGCCTCAGCCTGAGTCTCCAAGGCTGGTGGTCTGAGTGCAGAGCAATCAGGTGTGGGAAGAGCAACTCCTGCTCCTTAAAGAAAGCTCAAATTTGTACTTGTGGGCAGCTCAGTCTTTCTGTCTAGGTAGCTCTGAGGCTGCTGTAGTGACAGCACATTGCAGAGGATCTGAGTGGACTAACATTTACATCACCACTAAGATCCCAGATATTTTTCAAGTATAACCCTTTAGCAGCTGTCTCTTCCCCAGAAAGCAATATAAGGCTGTTTCTTAAATGTATTGGCCCAAGTTCAGTCTTTGAATTGATGAAGATGGCAGATGTTACTCAGACAGAGGGGATCACATCCTACAATCCTTTCAGTTTGACATGGTTCTGACTCTGCTGACATTGATGGAGATATCCCAAAATTAAACTGGCACAAGGGGAAAGAGCCCATGATATTTTTAAGGAGATGATGTCCTTAGGCACTTGGTTGTGTGCTCATCTGACATATTGGGTAATGGAACAGGCTGCCTAGGGAGGTGGCTGAGTCACCATCCCTGGAGGTGTTTAAAAGATGGGTAGGTGGGGTGCTCAGAGATATGGTTTAGTAGTGGATAGGTATGGTTGGACTCGATCATCACATAGGTCTTTTCCAACCAAATGATTCTATGATTCTATGATTATTCAGATATGTATTTTAATGATTAGGCTTAATATTGAATTTCTAGTCTTAATTTAGAAAATATATATTTGTCTATGCTTTAACCTACAGGTCTAGCAGCTGTAACTGACAAAATATTTTTGCTTTTCAGAAATATAGGTGTCTCTGTGCAGCTATTTCTCAATAACAATGCAAAAGAAATCTGGGTCACTTCAGTCATCTGCTTCCATTAATAGTTAAGTGTGAGTTACTGCTATTGAATGTATTCTAAATATGTGGATTTTAATTTCTTCTTCATCTCACAAGCAAATAGACAACAAAAAAAGGATCCTTCATAAAAATGGTTAGGAAATCCTTTATTAACCAAAATTGAGATTTACCGTGAATATTTTGTGGAAACACACTGCTTCTGATTTTATGTTAATACAAGCTCTTTCCCCAAAATTTCTGCTTTAAAGAGAGGCTCCCTGTACTGCAAAAAAAGCAGAGGAAGAAAGATTCTTTAATGTATTTACAAGCTATTTCTAACCTAATAAGTTCAAGAAAAGGGCTTGTGACAAGAGCGAACTTTGAAATCTAGTTTCTCCTGCTGTTCCAGTTAGATTCCTTGTCACCTGCTTTTGCTGAGCCAGCATTTCTAGAAAGCTGGACCAGATTTGGCACAGTAGGACACAGGTAAACTAATTTAATTCCCTCATTCCTTAGCAGGTCTGACTGTTTGAAATTCTTTGTTTTCAAGCCTTAACAACTAATATACACCTTTTGTGCAATTCTTTCTTAAGCTGTGGCCTGTCATTAGGAATCCACAGCAACAAAGTTGGGGCTGACAAAATCACCAGGAAACGCTGATGCAATAGTGATGTGGATTAAGATATACTATCTAACAGCAATGTTGATCTGGAAAAGCATGTGTGTAACTGCCAGAGTGGGAACTGTCCACCGGTTGTAGATGTGAAGCTGCCAGCAGCAGCGATGAGGCAGAGGGTTCCCATGAGTCATCCTCCAATGTGATGGCCACAGGGACAGCTGCTGAGCCTGCCCCACTGCAGCTGCACCCCTCCTCACCCAAAGCTTGTCCTCCTGTCAACTGCTCCCACGCAGGAGCACAGCCACCAATAAATGCTGTTTTCAGGGACACCGCTAACCCAATCTTCCCTGCAGTGAGGATGAGAAGGGAGCCACTATTTACGCTACCTTTCTACCTTCACATCCCACAGGACCCCATTTCCACAATATTCCTACATGGCAAAGGGGAGATAAGGAAGGACTTCTCCACGTAGATAGTAGGACTGATAGATTTTTATATATATATACGGTGTTAATTTATTGTTGCTGCTGGGTGTTACCTCCCCTACTCCCAAGATTTTATTGACAATAAAAATTATTTTGCCAAAGTAACAACTTAAGTCTTGGGTAATATTTTATTAGTTGCACAGCTTAAAATCATAAACAGACATTCTCATTTGAAGAAGTGGCAGACTGGAAAAGGTGAAAGATAGCAGGGCAAAAACCTGAGGACAGATTTTACCTGCTCTTCCTTTCTGAAGAACTAAGAAAGGAGGAGGGAGGAAGAAAGATAACTAGAGAAAAAATACACATGTACTCTGTATTTAAGTCTTGAATTTAGAAATGAAGACTATAATGTCTAAAAATATTATTTTTCACTTTTCATGATCTCTCTTTTCTTCTCTTCCTCCAATACCCCCTCCCCCATGTCAGCTCAATCCCTTTGTGTGTGTGTATGTGTAATAATAGATATCCCAGCAAGATACCATCTTTGTTAGTATGTTTCTGCAGCTCTTCTAAACTACTATTTTCAATGGAAAGCTCTGTAGCTTTATGATATGATAGCTTTCAATATAATTCGCCTAAGTGATTCATATAATGATGGTAGCTACTTGCATGGGAAAAAAAGTCATTCATTATGCCCTCAAGAATTGCATGACAAACCCTACTGACACTAACCACACATGTCACTCTATCCCATACACTGTTTGACTCACTCAAATTTTGGACTGACTTCTGAGCAGTGATTCAGCTAAGTCCTGCCTGGATTTCTATGCTGATAACATAGGAAAAAATGAGAAAGCAGCAACATTAGACTCATTGTATTCTCTCAAAGCCAAGAAAAAGCCTTACTGTTTTCCTGATGCAGTTTTGTTGACACTTCCTTGTTGTGTCCATAGTATTGGAATATGCTCATTATTCACAGCCTTGATGACTGGTTTTAAACACATTTTCCTCAAAAGTGAATTAAGTGATAGTGAAATTTTCAGCACATGCAACTCTTTCTCAGGGTGCTGAGTTTATTGCTCTTATTCTTGAGAGGTTCCTGTAGACTGAATCCAGAGGCGAATGCACGTTTGTGATAGGCTCACAAAAAATGAGACACAGGAAAATAACATTTGCTTGGCAGAAAGATCATCCTGAAGGATGATGGGCTCCCCAGAGCTGCCTCTCCCTGCCCAGGCACAGAAGCCCCCCATGTTCAACATCTGGGATGGAGCCTGTGTTCCCCATCGCTGCCAAAATTGCATCTGTGTAAGTTCTCAGCATAAAAAAATTTGCCCCTTTGAAACTGAACAACCTCCGGTGGCCTTTTATTGTCTCAAACCCATCTTCCTTGAACATGATTACTTAATTATATCGAAACTAGGTAGACTAAAATCTCATTTATGACATGATCCTTTTGGTGTATAATAGTCTTAACAAGCCTTAATTTTCCACTCTGTCTTCCTGTCATAGTTACTTACCACTGCTAAGAATAATGAGATAAAAATGTTAGGTGGAACAGCAGAAAGGAAATAAAGTCAGTTCTGAGCAATGCTCATGTGGACTTCCCACAGAGGAGCACTTAATGATGTTCCTTAGGCACTTCTAAGGACTCAGCTCCTCTGGACTTTAGGCAAAGGACCAGGTTGTCAGCTTTTGCAGGTGTTTTTGCTCTAATAACCTTTCTCCAGACATTGTCAGCCTGGAAGATATGGCTCATACCTTCTGGTCCACAAAATTAAGGAAACTCTAATGATTTACTCCAGCAAAGTATTTTATTTACATACACTTGCCTCAGCGTGATCAACTCACATCATTTTATAGTATGTCCTTGGATATCTATTGCCTTTTTTTTTTTAGCTTCTTAACTTTAATTTTTGAAACAGAAGTTTCTAACCTTCATTGTAAAGAATACCAAGAAAATATGTTCTGAATGCACCCTGCTGGATCCAAAATACAGAATTTAAATTTAAAACAACATATTTTCATATTGTCATTATTTTCATTTTCAGACTTTTAAGGTAATCTTGCACTTAGTGATTTATTTTTTTTTAATACCTGGTTCCTAACTTGTGGAAGCTTGGATCTATGATTCACTGAATACACCAATCAACAACTTCAATGTTGACATGCTTAGGTTACTCATATTCCCACAAAAATGTTAAATTCAAAAGAACACTGCAGGTTGGCTTTATTCTTTGCCCTTTTAAAATTTATTTCTTTATTTTATTTTATTTTTGCGTCTGTTTCACTAGCACAGACTGTTTGGTTTTGTTCAGTGTTTTCAGTTGGTTTCATCTTACAACCTAGTTTAAGGGTGATATATTATTATCAGTTGCACATATGACTTTTGAAGGACACTTTTATTGGAATGTAACAGCATATAGAAAATAAAAATCCAAGACAAGAACATCTGTTTCCATTTATGCATGTGTCTGTGCATATGTATATAAATTGTAGCAAAAAATATGAAGAATCTTGGGGTCCTTATAGCCTGTCATTATTTTTCCTTTGTTAATAACTTCATTTTAAGAACTTAATTTTAGTCTTTAAATGTAAGCTTACACTTACATGTCATGGATTGAAAGGACACAGTAAAGCATGTCGGGGATCAGGGTGGGTATTGCCTCTTCCTTTTCTGGCAGGGGATGCCTGGGTAGGCACAAAGCTCAGGGTCTCTCAGCAAATACTGAAAAAAGCCAGTGACACAGTTTGAAGGCTGAAGGTTTTGTCTCAGCACCTTCGCTCTGATTTGTGTTTTCAAACACCGATATCACAAAGAGCCACATCCTTCCTGAAACTTGATCCATTCTCCCCACTTTAGTTTATCACCTTCAGGGGTCCTGGTGCACCCCAGACCTTGGCTGAACAATCCCAGGAGGACTTCTCCTTTTGGGGCTACACATCCCTTATCAGGGGTGGTCCATGTCCCCTGTGGAGATCAAAAGAAATCCCGCACATTTTTTGGTGTCTCAGGACAGAAGGCGAGGGTCAGAAGGCTGTTTGCATAGCACTTATTTCAGAATCGAGGCTTAAATCTGCTTTGCATTAAACTATACACACACACACACAAATATTTGCCTGAGCAGGCTTTGGGTGCTACCTTTGTATCAAAAGAAGCCGTATCCCACAGCTCTTTATCCTTTTGTGAATCTTCTTGTCTCTCTTAGTCAAACACATTAGTCTTTTATGAACTCATCATTATCCCAAGATACTTGATGTCTAATGAAAAATATATTTTTGAATATTGAATTACACAGTTACATTTGTTTGGTGACTATCAGTTTTAGCCTTGCAGATGGATTTTCAAACTGTAGTGCCTGATCTGCTTGGAGAAATGAAAGAATACACAGCTTTTCTTTCTTTTTTTTTCTTTTTTTTTTTTTTTTTTGTGTTGTCCATTATGGTTAAGATAAATAATATCCTGTCACAGAACACAGAAACCACAGTATGGGTAAATCCCATCTGTGTAAGTGCTGAAACCCTTATTGCAGAAATCTCCTTTAGTCAGCTTCTTTGTTGTGTGTTACCGCATAATTTTTACCTACAGGCATCCAGGCTGGTTCTACCCCATGAAGCATCTGTGGTCTGGACTTTGGGGATGGAAATTAGAAGAAGCTACAGAGGACTTCACAGGCGCTGTGCATCCCTTTGTCTCTTTGCTGCCCTTTCCTTCACCGGGGGCCGGCCAGCAGCACATGTATAGCGGGAAGCACAGCGCTACAGATTTCACCTGCAGTGCCTTGTTACACAGATCCACTGTGGTGTTCAATGCCTCTCTCTTCTGCTTGATTAAAGATAATAAGGCACAAGTCACTGACGGCTCTTTGAGGCAGGGTGGTTTCTGGAGATAACTAGGGGATGGATTTGTATCATCATATTTATATTTAGGATTTGATTAGTTTTTTGCTTTATAATTCTAGCGATATTTTTAGTTTAGCTTATTGAGCATTAGAGCAACCTTCTCTCCTGTGACCAGTCTAATACTTCCAAAGCACCACAAGGGGCTGTTGGGACACTAAAGACCATCAATCCTTATGAATAATGCATCTATTTCCTACTGAGGCTCAAATCCCATTAATACTATAACATTATTACATCTCTTATTTACTCTTTTCTATCTGTGGGATTAAAGTTTAATTCTTAACAATTTTTTTCAAAGTAAGAAGAAATCTCAGTAGGTCCAAAGCATTTCACACAGAATATACCAAAATTATTGCCAGAATAAGGTTGTTACAAATAGAAAATAAAATCATTAAATATCCCAATTGTGTGAGACAGGGATGGGGATTGCAAGGCCCCACCTAAAAATGCTCACTGAAATGTGTTGAAACCCAGTGTTCTGCATGGTGATTTCTCATCCTGGTGTCCAGAATAAGTCCGTCTGTGACAGGCAGACAGGACTGGATAGAATTATGGTAAAATATCAACGGTATTATCTGTCTGACCAGGAAAAGGAAAACCACTGAGATCATCAGAACAGTTTGCAAAACTACTTTCTCTCTCTTTGGATGTGGGTAATTCCAAACATGCCATGGTCTAATTAGCCAGAACCTGTATGGAAGAGCCTCTCTCCACGTAGGTTCCTCCATGGTAAGATCTCAGCCTCCTCTGCATGTCTGACTACTACTGCTTATCCTTTTACTGGTGATGAATAATTAATTACAGTGAGGATCTATTAAAATCCAGTTGCCCTCAACGTCCTCTTCATAGTTAGCACAAACAAATAAAGGAAACCCCAGAAGACTTGAGTAGCTTGCCTAGCGAAGCTTGGAAATGAACAAAAGTCTTTGACTACCACTGCATGTTCACAGATAAATCTTATAAATGAAATAACATACAGTAAGGTGAAGTACATAAAATTCAGAAAAATACAGCTTTGCATGCATAACTAGATTTTTGATATATTCAGTATCAAATCCAAAAGCTAGCACATTACACGAAAAATATATTACTGTACCCTGTGCAGATCTGCTACCTTCCTGAATTATTACCATGGTGTTTGTTACGTTACAGAATTCAGCAAATATATTGCCTTCCCCAGCCCCATTAGATAATTTGCCTTTGTCCAGAACTGACCACACACTCTGCTTCTGAAATGCACAGAGGCAATAAAAAAGAATATGGAGGTTTAGCAAGTGAGGCACTGAGGGACTAATAGTCAGTAATGCTAATTCCAGCTAAATTTATATTGTATTGAAAGAAAGCACTGTTAAAGAACAGCTTGGCTTACATCAAGACATGTGGTTACCAGATTACTTTCTATCTCCGCTCAAAAACATTTAGAGAATTTCTCATTAAAATTATTTAAAGTGAAACAAGTCAAATAAATCTACTTAAGCGTGTTTTGCATTGCCTCATTTGTGCTGAAAAAATGTTGCTTGTTTTTTACATTCTATTTTAACTGTACATATGAGGCTTTACTTGCCCATTAACAAAATACATCACCTCCCAATTGCTTTCTATACCTCCTTAAATGTTAAACATAAACACATACACCATCTGTTTCCTATCATGACACCAATCCAAAATGGCTGCACTAGACACCTCCGCATAATAGATCATCTTAAAACACCTTAGCGGTTTTGCTTTATGGAGTTATTTTTCCTGTGACAAATTATAAACCTATATTTCAAGAACACGACCAATATGTAGCCTCAATTGCAAATTCTAAATAGTTGCTCTTTATTGTAATAAAATGTGCTGGTTTGTATCTGATGCAGCACTTTTTTTAAAGCCATAGGCTACCTTTGTTGCTATGGTATCCTACAAATCCAGTTAATTTCTTCAGTTAATACTTTCTCAGCTAATACGTTGTGAAGCATTCAGATTGAGAACATGACAGTTCAATATAGTCACTGCTATAACTTACAAAATTATTATGCAGCTGTTGTGTAACTGAAACTGCAGAACAAATTACAAGGTTTATCATCAGTCTGCAATCAAAAATAAATTCCAGAAAAAAATCACATTTATGTTAAAAAAAAAAAAAAACAGCTTTGCAGTGCTTGCACTTGTAAACTCCAGCTATCAAATGTTCATAGGAAATGGACAAAATATAGTTATAAATGTCATTGACTGAAAATTTGGTTCTGAATGGATTTCAAATGTACCTCCTCCTCAGGTTCAGCTCTATGAAAAAATGAGTGTGTTTGGAGCAAGTTGAATTCAGTGAGGAATTTCTCCTTGACTTAAATGAGCTTTTGACCAAGGCCTCACAATATAAATGCATGAACCTGCAAACCCTTATTTCCCAGGGTAGCTCCAATGAATCCTAGACTGATTAAACCTCTGTAGACCTATGTGCAAAAGCAATACTCCATCTGCTCATTCTCCCTTATATGTAAGAGCTCAAATGGTTATGAGACGGTATTGCTACAGGTTTGATCAAAAATAAATGCCATATATCTAGGGACCATGAATAACGGATGAAACAGCAAATGTAGAGGTAAAAGAGCTAAAGGGAAAAAAAATAAAGATACTATTGCCTTGGACTGTATAATCTCAGTAGAGTTTCTTGCCATGTCAGAGGTTTTATTTCAGAAGTACCTGTTAATGCTTCTTGGCTACACAATCCCACGAGATGAAGCAAAAGCAGGCAGACTTCTGTGGGGGTGCAAGCTGCTTGATAACCTCTTGCCACCAGAAACAGAGAACTGGAGTATTGGTGTTGTTGCCTGCTATATAAATAGGTGCCACCCGAGGAAGCAAAACTGGAAAAGCTTGAGAAAGAAGTATTGCAGAGATTTCCTATCTGAGCCATTTTGTCTCCAAGGAATTTTTGAAAAATGGAGGAACAAGGAGGAAATACAGGTCCTTTTATGCTTTAAAAAGCAGAGGAGAAACCTTCTTTACCTGTCTCCCCCCCACTCTTGTGCAGTTAGAGCTCCCCTTACTGTTTCAGTTACCTTAACTCCTATCTCCAGAAAAGGCTATGAAGACCTCCAATGGATGGACCACGCAGCTTTTCCTCTTATTAAAGGTTGTCTCTCCCTGTTGTGTGAATATGTGAGATCACGTACTCCTTTGGTGCTTCATAAATAACACTCAGCTACTTTTTGAAACAAGCACCATAGTGTTTTTCCTCCTCTTTTATTTGTAATGTTGCTGATGCTATTTTTGTGATTTACAGAGGTTGTTTTTATTCCTCAGATATTTCAGTGCAATTAAAGAAAATAAAGAGCAAATGCTCAAGTAGTTGAGAAGAATGGAAGAGGTAAAAGACAGATACAAAGGTAGAGGTACCATGAGCAACCCCTAAACAGGAAAGAATAAAATACAACTTGTCTTCAACATGCTCTGACAGTCACAACAATTCTAGATTCAGTTTGCAACGCACCATTGCATGGTTTAGAGGCGAGAGAGGCAGTAACTTTTAAACAATATGATCATCCAATTTAAGAAAATAACAATCACTTGTCTACTGTGAACTTCAAAGTCATGCTGTATTTATGATACATAGTTGTTCAAATGAGTTGGTAAACTGTGATACGCCCTATATGCACTGACCACGTGTATGCCGGGACTTTTTGCACCCAAGAGGAAAAAAACAAAACCGAAAACAAAACACTCAAACAGGTTCTGTTTTGGGATTTTAACTGTTTCATCTTGACCTTGCCATCCACATGTGTGCCTAAGTGCACAAACATGTCATATCTAACATTTGCAGTAAGAAGTTAACATGTTGGCTCACAGGCTCTGTCCTCATTTTCACCTTGTTAACCTCGGTTGAAGTTGTTGGAACTTGCTAAAGCTACTAATCCAGGTCCATACCAAAGCCACTTGACTTTTTCACCCTCAGATTCTCATCCCTTCACATCTGCGCTGCATTTCAAAATCTGGAATTAAGCAAGCCTGCAGTAGATGCGCATGTTGAAATGCACTAACCCTGAAATGGCTATTGCTTTCTGCTTTGTAGTTTCCTTGTTGCCCAATAGCTCTGTCACTAGCCTTTTTTTTTAATTGAACAACGCTGTTTTTTCAGTACAATCCCTCTGAGAAAAAAAAAAAAAACGGGGGGTGGGGTCACAATAACATCCATAATAATGGAGTTATCAGGCCTTTTCTTTTTTTTTAGAAGGTACGGTAGGACACAGCCCTATAGACACACACCCAATAAACAGGCGAAAATTTGCCAATCCTTGTTCTTTATTACACACCCATCGAATATTTTGGGTGGAGAACCTCTAAGGGCAAGTTCAGTTCTTTAAAAATATTTCCATTTCTACGTTGTATACAGAGGAGGCGGCAAAATGTCACAATCTCTAAACTTCAGTAGCCTTTGCTATTTCTATTGCAACCGAAACTAAGTTTCCCAGAAGACATCTGTGTTTCATTGTGTGAGATATAGTACCAATTCTCATTGAAGATCATGAATTTGCTTAAGTTGCCATTTCTTCCTTGCCTATACGGAGGTCTATTGTCTACTTACTAGCCCACTGCAGGGCTAACTGAGGTAGGTGGCAAGGCTCTCTCACTACTGCCTCAGTCTGTATATATTGATTCAGATCTTTTCCATATAATTTTTAGACCATTTCTAATCTTAAACCATGAAACATTCAATTACTGTGAACTGAATGCACATGTTCAAAGTCAGTTTCTCTGCATATAACTTTGCCACTTCTGACAATGATTTTACTCAATTCTCAAGGGATTTTTAACACCAATGTGGGTGAAACAGAAGCCACAAGGCAACATTAAACAAGTTCTGTGTGTGTCCAAAGCCAGAGGACATGCCAGCTGTGCTTTGAAGAGCCATTGCTCTGAAAAAATGCAGTTCATACAGAGGCTTATATTTTGCTGGTTGGAGGTCACGACCAGCACGTGGGTCAGGTCAGCCCTAGAGCAGACTCGGATCTGTGCACCTGGGCCAGGCAAACCTCGCATGATTCCTTCCCACAACTGTGCCTTCAAGGTTTTGGGCTTGCTTCCCCATCGACTGGGTCGTTCACAGGCCCACACTGCAGTAAATATTAAGGACAGCTGCCTCCAGCCCAGTCACCACCTTTCTGTTTTGTTTTTTTTCCTTCACTGTAAATGCCCACTGAATCTCCTTTCCCACATGCAGAACTTGTCCTACGTGTATTCACCTCTCCAGAACAAATGATTTGAAATAAAGGTGCAGTCTTGCAGTAACAATCACATTAACTATTTATTCCGTTGAGACAAAAGATGAGTCATCAACAGCTTCTCAGATATGGAAGGACTTTTAGTTTCTGCTGACAACATTATTTTCTCATCAGGGCTTGTCTTCCACAAAGTGACCTGACCCAAAGGTTTTTGTACCTGCAACCAGGTGACTCAAGGCAAAGCATGAACATAGTACTTGACATCGTTTGGTGTGCAGGACATCAGAGAAGAGAAAGATGAAACCAGACACAGGATGCTGATAAGAATTTCTTTTTATGTTATTCCAATAAAAAATACATTCATACAGAAATATAACAATCTTGCAAAAAACAATTTCAAATAAAATCTTGTAAAACAAAATTTTTACAAAAATCTTACAAAGAGATTCTTTAGATAACAGGGTGCTTCAAAAACAAAAAAAGAAATTTCACTAATAGAAACTTTTTCTTCTTAAATTTCAAGCAAAAATTTTTTTTTTTTTTATTTTTCAGCTTGATTGAGGCTCAGTTATCACCTGAACAAAGTGTACTTGCTTATTAAGAAAATTACAGGCATTTGACATATGGCACACAGCCCCACCCCATCCACACAAGTCTGATGGTATTTCACAATTGAGACAAGCCAGTGCAAGTTTAATTTTTTTGTTTGGGGTTGGGTTTTTTTTTTGTTTGTTTTTGCTTTTGTTTACTTTCATGTTTATAAGAATTATGGCTAAGCCAAGGACAATGCAAACAAGGAGTTAAAAACACAACAAAAGGCAACTCAAAATAGAAATCAGTTTTCTGGGAAATTTTGTTTGTTTTGGAGAAGGAAAAAAAAAGTGCATTTTCAGGCAATTTTAACCAAAAATGAAATGAGAATGATTTAAGCCTGTGTGTTCCTTAGAACCAGATCGCTTGCATATACTTTTTTTTAAACCACTTATCTACATACATTTCCAGGAAGATAGACCAAAATATTAGCATAGTAAGCAAGACCAATAATAAATAGAAAAGGAAACAGGTCACATGTTTCTTTGCATCGACTCTAGTGAGCTGGTTAAAAAAAAAAAAAAAAAAATACTCCTTTTGGACAGACTATTTCTACTCTAGGAAAAAACAGTCTTTATTTTAGCTGAACTATGTAAAATTACAGCTCAACCACCACAATGACTAGCTCACTCACAGGTCCTCCAGTAAGCTGGAAGGCCAAAACCCGAGTGTACTTCATCTGCACACAGCTAATATTCTTTTAGCATGCCAATATTCGGTTCATATCATTCTTAAACGGCCACAGATACGCTATTCCAGACAACCTAATAACTACAAAACACAGTCAGCAGTCTTGAGAAGGACTGAATGCCAACAAAGCCTTTAGCATACCATTAAGCTAAAGGTAAAGCCTCTAAAAATGCTAGATTTTAATAACTGTATCTTTCATTTCTTTGTCTCCTTAATGACCATATTGCAGGGTGGGGGGAAGAAATATTTTGATGGGCTGTGGCATTTTCTAGCTATGTGTTCTAATTTTTTTCCTTTTAAAAAAAATATTTATATATTATCTATATATATACACACATACACAGACTGTACACACAAATATACATACACAATTATTTTTCTGCCCACTTTTAAAAAAAAGTAATATAGTTTCTTTCTGTATGACCAACAGATAGCTAGATATATAGATGTGAAACTTGTGCCTTTTAAGCAAATACATCTTTTAATACTTCTGTATCTTTAATATGTATGAAAACCTGACATATTAAGTACAGTTGGGGTGTGTATATACACAGTTGTTGTGCAAGGTCAATATAAAAAAAGTCTCAAGGTGGCAGAACTGGTCAGGTATTCAATTGGCATATGCATTATACTGTAACACAGTCAAATTGTCCAAGTTAAACAAAAACTGTACTGACATGAACGACTTTTCTCTATATTTGTCTTTGTGAAGGAGGACCCTGGAAGTAACCTTTTTTTCCCCTCATATTATACATTTGATACAGTACAATGCCAGGTGAAAAGAGAGCCTTAATAAAGCATGCATCACCCATACCCCTGTATAAGACCCCCTACAAGAGAAGGTCACTTGCATAAGGCACCATTATTAAGGTCAACAGTGCATTAACAGCTAGAAAACCAGAAGTTAGTCCTCAAGGCATAAATAAGAGAAAAATTAGCTGCATGAGAAAAATCAGTTTCTAACCAATAGTGGTTTTATCCACCCAACAGAAAAAATTATTCATGTTCCATACATTATGTAACATTAGACCAATTGTATTTTAGCTGCTCTTAACTGGAATCAAAACTGCAGTCCTGATTAAAGAATGGAAAAGCATATAGTTCCCCAGAACCATGCAATAACCTTTGTATTATAATGAAAAGTTATAGTTGTGTTACATTTGTAAATACACAGCTTATACAATGGATTACAAATGAGCTCTGTAGCAAGTAAAACAAGCTACTTGACACATTGCACGTTTAATAGCTGCACCAGACACCGAAAGCTCCTCTCACACAGGAACGGGGAGATCCCCCATCTCTATTCTGGCATCCTGACTCTTTTTATTCCCCTTTTTCCCCTCTCTGTTTTTCCTCTAAAAAGGTGCAGACACCCCTCCCCCCCACCCCTTGGAAATGATTGGTGGTCGTCCCATCTCACGAGATATTCCTCACATACAATACATTCAGACTATTTTTTTTCTCTTACAGTTATAAAACAACCACAAGAAAAAAAATGTGCCTCAGCATACAGTCATCAAGAGATCCTCATCGCATACAGTCGCCCAATCATTAACATTCTCAGTGCACATGCTCACGGCAAAGGCTTAGGAGCCACTCAGAAGGTTAGATACCAGTGTATGAGTCCAGGAAACCCCAAACATCACGCACCGCGGTTGCTATGCCGTTTCTTACATGACTTATTAGCCCTCAAAAGACCTTCAAGGAAGTGAGGTCCTGGAGGCAACTGGGTAGGGTGCAAAATGGCATGCTTTGGCTGGAACACGCATCCCTCTGCTCAAGGCTCTTCAACCTTGACGCCTCTTAGCCCGCAGGATTCACCTCTTGACCCATTCAGAGGTGTCTCTTCATGTGAAGGGCCAGGTGGTCAGACCTGGAAAAACACCTGCAAGGCAAGAGTCGAGGTGCGCATTAGCCGGTGGTCGCTGGCACGCATGACGCGGTACATGAGGCTGAGGCATTCCCCCTTGCTTTGTTACTCCAAAACATGGCTGGTGGCGGAGGGATTTGGCATTCCCTTGATACACGGGAGTGCTCAAGATGTCTGTGGGCACCCAGGAGCTCTGCTGATAGGTGGTAAACCCTAGGGACTACTCAACACTCATCTGCAACATCAGGCTACAAGCCACATCCTCATGATTAGTAAAACAGGAGCATTTTTTTCCGGTCTAAACATACAATACCCCCTTAAAAATACCAGACACAGCTGTGTTCCCAAATGATTCCTCCACAAGTGAAAGGCAGCCTAGACTCACTTTCCAACAAGCATTAAAAATAACCATTTAAAAAGGTGCATTTCAGTCACATACCTGTCACAGTGACTACATTTAAAAGGCTTGGCACCAGTGTGCTTTCTGAAGTGTCTGGTTAATTCATCACTTCTTGCAAAACGCCACTCACACCCTTCCCATGAACATCTGTAAGGCTTTTCCCCTACAAAGAAAGCAGATTACACGTTAGTCATGACTCTGTTCAAATATAGGTGCTATCTCATTCATTTTCTATGTAAACCTCCTCCACCCCCCAAAGACAGCCAATTTTATTTAACCTATCTGAATGCTTCAGAACATGTAGGCAAAGAAGGCTTGCAAAATTCATCCACGATTCCTACTTTCTACTTAACAACAGCACATCAAATAACCTCATTCTTATTTTTTTTTAAAAGTGATTAAACAGGCTCACGGGAAACAAAGAAATCCAACCTTCTACCATTCCTGTTTGTCTGTAATGGCAGGCTTACTCCCAAACAGCTACCATTCACCTCATAAAGGTGATTAAAGCCAGCACAGCTAGGCTCCAAAATGCAATTAGGCTACCGTATTGCATCAAAGTCCTCTGTCACTCACTCATCTGCATAAAATGCAACCTCCTTTCTGCTGAGCCACATATTCTTGGAAAAGCCTGCACACCACTTTGAACACTGCTATTTCAGCATTCAAGAAATGCCACTTCCATTCACAGGAACGTTCTCAGCCAGACAGCACCAGGACAACAGTTCTGCAATACTTCTGAGGCTGCCAGCTATTTATGTCCGCTCAACCACCATGGTTTCAGTGGAAGTTGTTCTTTCCTCTTGAAATAATCTTGTTTTATCTGACTTCTGCATGACAATGGGAGCATCCGAGCTTGCTCAGACTTCCCATAAAAGCCACAAAATGCTGAGCTCATGAGTCAAAATAGGATCTTTTCCTTGAATTCTCTTCCCACATCTCAGGGGGAAAAAAAGCCCCATATAGGTTTTTGGATTGGTACACTAAGAACACCAGGCCAATACCTCATGTTAAGAGATGACAACTGAGCCAAGGCACAGAAATACTTTTCTAACAGCTGTCATAAAAAGAGATGTCAAATAATAATGCTCAAACAAGCAAACTAGCATGCTTCTTCAACCATAAAATATTTATAAAAGCCCTGAAGTGTCTATCATTTTCCTCACTTTCTTTCCCAGTAACACAGGATTTATATTTTTAGTTCAGGTTCCATAACAATACAATGCTGTTAGTCAGTATTTTGGGATGAAATTTTACAGTAAATCATCACTTGTAAGTCCAATTACACATCTATGTTAGAAGGACTACAACACACTGTGGCCTTCCAAGATTTTTGCCCATAATGATGGCATACAAAAGTGTCAAATGATCTACAACCATAGCTATACTTTACATCATCAAGGCCTTGGAATGTCCGATTGAATAGACCTGATGTAGACCAAACCATGAAAACAAGATCTTACAGTATTTAGTGATCTGACTGATTTTTTGATATGATATTCCTTTTTTTACAAGAAAGTCTCAGCTGGCTTTTCCTTTAGAAATAAATGTCAACAAAGGTCTAGCATCTATTTTTGAACAGACCTTTGCTCCTGAAGACTGCGTGCCACTGCAGCTTCCCAACTACCACCCATTTAGACAAATGGCTCCTATTTGCTATGACAGTGGACTACTCTACCATCAACTGTCTTGGCTTCAGCTTGCTTACAAGGAGAATGAGGAAGTGATGTCATCCATGCTGGTAAGTCTCTACTATTACATCATCTCTCCAAACCTGGGCTCCCACCCAACGATTGTGTAACGTTGTGACACCACCACCATCAGGGGTATTCCCTACAGTACTTGCCAACTCTTAATAAGCATACGGTTACTAACCTGTATGAGTGCGTTGATGTGCTTTCAGATGTGAACTTTTGGTGTAAACTTTCCTGCAACCGTTAAAATGACACCTGTGAACACGCCTTCTGCCATCTGGCGAGGTGTCACCATTGGCGGGTGTACCTTTTTCTGCAGTCTTTCCAGTGGTACCGGTACGTATTTTCCCCGGTGAATGCAACTCACCCGGCGTACAATTCCATAGCTGGGAAGAAGGCTCCTTGCTTAGCTCAGGAGACGAAGGGGGAGTGGAAGTGACAGATGAACTCAAGTTTCCTGAACTGGCTAAAACATCGCTTATAGGGTCAGAGGTAAACTTTGTTGTGGGCGAGAGCTCCTCAGAGCTGTCTGAAGATTCGCTGCTCACGTCAGAATTCAAACTGTTGGTCTCTAAGTTCTGACTAGTCAGATTGTCCTCTTTTGGGACACACGTATTCTTCAGTTCAGATTCCTCCTTTTTCTCACGTGCCAGAATAATTTTGGTCCAGAGATCCTCTTGGCTATCAAATTTGATTTCAGATGCAGAAACATAACAGGGTTCACTTTGAAGATACCGTTCCAGCTCCAAACATGTCTAGGTGAAAGAGAAGGAAGAAAAAAAGAGAAAAGTTACAAGCTTGCTTAAAAATAAACCCAATTGTATTTTACACTTCAAAAAGCATGCAGGAATGTAATACATTAGATGTGAGGTTTCTAGGTTCAAACCAAATTAAAGGCTCCTCCAGTCGTAACTAGGTGACTGTTACGATGAATAGAAATCAGTTTTTGAGACCTGGGCAGGAGTTCAAACGCACAGCTGAAGGTGCAAGTCAGCTTTGGTTTCCAAAATAGCATTCTAATGAGTCAGTCAAATTATCATCACTCTCATCATAAAATCTGTGTTTTCAGTAGGCTGACGTTGAAAAGGACCATAGAGAACCACAACAAGTAATTACACTTCGCTCTTGCACTTCGTCTAATTTCAAGTTGTTTTGTATCTCTCACACAAACATGAGGCTGAAAGGACCCAACTGAACACAATGTGCTCTGACACGCAGTTAAAGCCCCAACACTGTGTCAGAAAACAAAGCCACATTTCAGCATGGCTGCGGAGCTGCCGGCCCAGCTTCTGGGGACATCAATGGAGCAGCAGACATCCTCCCATTTCCTGTGCATGAGAACGCAGCGCACTCGACTTTCAAAGAATGTCATTTCCAAGCGCGCTGGCATGCACGCCACATAACTCGAACTGCTCCCATGCGTGCTCGGAGGAACATGGGGAACTTCAACAACAGAGGAAAGAGAGGGGAGAAAAAAGATCCAGAATAGAAATGTCCTATTCTATAGGATGAAAAATGGGAAATTACTCTGAGGTCCTGCTGGGAGTCCCACAATGAACAAGAACTTTATCTACTGGCCAAGAGTGCAACTGTATGAGTCATCTCTCTCTTTCTTTCACGCAATGCCAAAGGAGACTTCCTTTTAAAACCCTGACCATCTGCCAAGCAAGTACTCTGTTCAAATACACATGCAACAGTACATGGACAACTCCCCCTCCCCCCCACTGCATTCCCCTCTACTCCATGGAACTAAACACGAAACAAAACAAAAAACAAAACCACCCTAAATGGGTGAAGCTGCGGTTTTCAATTTCAATTCACCCTGCTGACTTCCTAGCCATTTTCAGAGCAGAACCAAAAAAAAAAAAAAAATCCAAGAAAAAAAAGGGGTATGAACTGTTATGGCAACAAGCTGATGTTTTGGGATTATTCCTTCCACTATAGGAAACGATCCATGTGGAAGCATTACACAGAAAATGGACACACCAAGTTTCCATATCAAACTCTACTTATTTTAGCAAGATCATATCTTCCAAGCCTGGCAACAAAACCTGATCCCAAATGCCATACGTTCCCCTCACAGCCCCTTCCCATCTGTTCAGGAGCAGAGCTGCCATGGGTGCTGCCTCCCTTCTTCCCCAGCACTGCTCAAGTAAACTGGGTCACATGTGGTGGCCTGACCAGGAGTGTGGGCAAAAATGGGGAAAAAAAAACCCCGAACAATCCCCAAGCAATCCCATGTTGCACACAATATTTATGTATTTGTCTATAATTAGGTAACTGGTTTTCAACACATGTTAAAAACAACAAAGGTTTTGACAGGGACAACACAATAGTGTATTGATTTTTCATGAAAACAGGTAAAAAAAAAAAAAAAAGGCATTTATTAAGATCTCGTTAAACTTTCATATTCCCGGCTAATTTAAATTCCTCATTAGGTAGATTAGTAATGAGGACCAGAGTAAAGCTCTCTCAGAGTTTAAATGCCTCTGAAGGCTACTGGGAACGAGGGCTGGCCCTTCGCCAGAATCCCAAATGCCTGAAGGAAACTACTTAGCTCCATTTCAAGCACGTACTATGGAACTGCCTCTGTGAAAGGGGAAGGGGGGAGGGAAGAAAAAAAAAAAAAAAAAAGGCATTGCATACAATTAGGAGGCATGTGAGGGCTGTAAGACTTTACATGGCAACCTGCTCGGAAAGGCTCCTCCGTCCTTCTGAACAGCCAGCAGGTATGGGAGCCGGTCAGCGGGCTGAGGAGCTCACGGCCAGGGACAGCGAGGGGGGCGGCAGCGGGCGGACAGAGGCCCCGGCCCCCCCAGCCAGCCGGGCAATGCCAAAATGTCAATGGCGGCCGCTGCCCCCACCATCCCCTCGTTCGGATCACATCAAGGAGATAGGGCAGGGGGGGGGAAAAAAAAAAAAAAGAAAAGAAAGAAAAAAAAAAAGAAAAAAAAAGGCAACAAAATACGGCCATTAAAGGGAAGGAGCCTCTGTTCTTCCTCCTTCCCGACCAAGGCAATTAGCAGAGAGGATGGCTGTCATATGACTGACAACTCACGGGCTCTGCAAGCTCCCTGCGCTGGGAAACAGCTACACTGTATAGATACACACAGAGATATGTATACAACTGCCTACGTACACTACTCTTGGTTTTTTCCCACCATCGCCAGAAAAAAAAAATAATAATAATAAAAAAAAAACGACAGCAAGGGTCGAGAAGCAGCCCCCGGCCAAGGCAGGGAGCCGGGATGACAAGACCCAGCTGTGGAGTCTGGAAGTGGTACAAGCGCAAAACTTTTGCCAGGACGCGATGTGGAGCAGGCGAGAGCGGAGAGGGGAGCCGAGCGGAGGGGAGCGGGGCCGCTGCCGGGTGACAGCCCCTCGCAGGCAGGGCCGGGCAGTAAGCGAGGCAAGAGGGGGATGCGCAGCTCCTCACATTCACCTCGGGACTCTTCCCCCAAAACCAGCGTCGTTTAAACACCGAAACACCTGCTTCAAAACATCGCCACGCATTTGTGCTTAATCCTCCCCAAACTCCTCGCTGACACTTGGGCTTTTTTTTTTTTCCTTGTTTTTGTTTGTGTTTTTTTTTTTTAATCCGCTCATCTTTAATACAGCTTTTTTTAAAAAAAAAGAAAAAAAAAAGAACAAAAACACCCCGACAACAACAACAACACCACCGACATCCTCGTTTACCTGTTGCCAATACTCCTCCAGGGACGGCAAGGCTGAGAAGTAACCCGTGTCGTGCACAATCTGGAGTTCCTGGAAGATGCTGCACATTGGGAGAACATCCATCTCTCAAGTTGCAACAACAAAGTCAGTGCTGGTTACCAAAAATACAGATGCCTCCTTTATGTGCAGGGGTTGAGGGGTGTATGCGGGGGGGTGTCAACCGCGGCTCTCAGTTTCCAAGCCCCCCCCCTTCCTCCAGAGGAGAAAAAAATAAAAATAAAAATAATTGTACGTATATATTGGTAAATATTAATTCCTTGAGGAGCTTAGGGAGGAAAAAAGACCCAAAGTTTCATGCAAAGTTTAATTGCACAGCAAGGCAGGACGTCTCCCGAGGCGGCCGCTCTCCCCTCCCGCGGCCGGCGGCGGACACTTGCGCAGGAGCGGGCTCAATATTTGCAAACACGGCGCTGGCTGCGAGTGCAGCCCCCTGCGAAACTTCCCTATTCAAAGCTCTGCCCGGCCGCGCCGCCGCCCCCGCCCCGCGCGCCCTCCCCCGCCCCGCGTGATCCCATTACGCCGCCTGCCGCCGCGGCCCAATCTCCGCCACGCACTCCGCGCCCCGCGTGCCAATGATGTCAGAGCCGCCCAATCGCCGAGCGGCAGGCATCGCGGCTCCTCCTGGCGTGACCGAGCCTGGCCGTGACGGCTCCCGCCATTGGCCCGATTCGAAATTCGCCCCCTCCTGATTGGCGAGCTCGGCGGCAGGCTATTTTTAGCAGGGTATATAAAGCCGGGAAGCGCTTGCTTTTTCGGAAGGGGAGGTGTGCGCTCGCGAGGCGGCTGCGCGCGCTGGAGCCGCGCGGGGGAGGGGAGCTGGGCCAGCGGCCGCGCGCTGCCCTGCACTGCCGGTGGCGAGCGCGGAGGGCGCTGTGGAGCTGCCCGCGCCCTCAGTCCCGTCCGGCGGCCCCTGTCAGGGCGGTGGGGGGAGGCTCAGCTCTCTCCGGCCGGCGAAACCTACCCCGCGGCCTTGGACCTCCCCGCAGGACGCTCCTGGCGCGGGGAGTCGTGGTTGCATGATAGTCCCTGGGCCCTGTGCCTGGCCGGGCACTCGGGGGTATCGGGGTGTCCTGTCTCTCCATGAACCCACCGTGGCACTTTCCCCACAAGGCTTCAAGGCAACATCCATGGGCTCGGCAGGCCCCCTGGGTTGTGCTTTCCCAGTGAGCAGAAGGGCTGGAAAGTCACTTTCTTTATCCCCCAGGGGACAGCTGGGGCCTTCATTGAGACCTCAGTGGGGAGGTGGATCTCAAAGCATAACTGGATGAGCATCATGATGGGGCCCTGGATGGAGACCTTCTCTCCCTCTGCCAAGGCCATGCAGCCACCCTGGAGACAGGCACCACGGCAGGCACACTTCTGGCCTGTGCCATTGGACAGGACCATTCTTTGGTGCCTGCTTCCACCTAAGCACAGATATTTATTTGTGGGTTGGTATAAGAGCAGCAACTCTTTTTAAAATTTTTTTTATTTTATTTTTTTTTTTAGACAAGACCTGTCAATGACATGAGTGTCTTAATATTATTTAAGAAAATGTGGTTGTTAGCTTTCCAAAGGAGTGTCCAGCACATGGAACAAACACTCCTAATGTGTTTCTTTTATTGAGGGACTAATAATTTTCCACTGATGTTTCCATCATAATCTCTGCGCTGTTATTTCCATTTCCCCACTTTTCTCCGTATCTGTTGCTAGTTACCTACAGATGGTAATGAAAGTATTTAAAGTTTGTTTCTTCTGCCTGCTGTCTTCTGTGAGCTAGTGATCGCGGGTATGAAAATGTCAGTCTAACTTTCTGTCCTCTAGCCCCTCATGAACTATCAATATTGTGATTCTGTAAACAAACAACTGGTGTTCATGGTTGGGTTTTCCTGAGTCTATGAAAAAAAATGCCCAAGGTCAATTACAGCATTATTTTATGTTTAGAAAAACAAGCCAGTGCTAAGGATTCAAAACATCTAAATCCAGAGAACTAAGCTTACTTGGTTTAGTCAGTAATTCTTTGCTAGATGTGACCAAACACATAAATATGTATCCAAAATTGCCTTGTGAACAGCAGATAGTGCAGGTAGGCTTTTGTGTCTACTTGTGGACAAAACTAGATCCTCTGAAGAAAAGTGCAGAAGAAAACAAATAAAAGCCCTCTTAACTAGATGGATTATACAGCTTACTTGAGCCTACTTTTAGTTCTGTAGAGTTAAATATTTAGTGGCCTGAAATGCGGTGTGGGCTCCAGTCAAATATAACCTGGTAACATACCTCTGGAGATCCTTAATATTTGTTTAACTGACCTGCTCCCTCTTTGGAGAAGATTTTATTTTCAAACATAGTGACAGTGAATGCAACTGTCCACTCTTTTCTATTTTACACATGCCTCTTTTTAGCTGTATTTAATGTAAGAGAGATCTGGGCTTGCTGGAGACTGGATGACATTTACCGTGCCCACATGGAGTCTGAAGCATAAGGATCTTATTTTGTACGGTTATCTTCAGATGGGTAGTATCTTCCAGTGAAGGACAACTTGGGGTAGCAGATGTAAATTGATTGAGATGCGATATTAAAAACTGAAAGAAAGGTCCTTCAAAATAATGCAATTTGAGTTGACAAGTAAGGCTTTCTGCACTTCAGCCAGTTTGCGATTGGTTGAACGGGATGAAGATCATTGCCATAGGAAAAAATAAAGCAAATCAAAGAAAACCATGGCACAGATTTGACTATGGTGCAGTAAAAGCTGTTTAAGTTATGCCCTGATTAAATGCTGGTTCTGATTAGGTTATTATCAATGGGCATTTAAAAGAAAGTTGACACAAGTGTCACTGGATGTGTTATAAGTTCTGACTGTTATAAGTTCTGACTGTATTAACAAATTTTAATCTTAAGCAACAAAAAGCATCATTAGAACTAAAGGTCAATCTCAGATAAGAAAGAATGGGTAAAACTGTAGAGTGGAGTAAACAGACATAATGTTTTTACCTGGTATATTTTTAATCAGGAATTAAAAAGAAACGGTGAGTCAATAATGTGCTGTGGTTTAGGAGACTGTTCCATGGAACGCAAGCTGAAGGGAAACTACTGGCACTAACAGCAGCCAGGTGGAACGAAGGGAGGGAGTGTGAGTTGAAGGGAATTTATTGTAGTCTATGGAGGATAATAAACATTAGGACAAATTTTAATAGGCCCCAGAATGAAAGAAAATGAAAGAATGAACTAGTGGAGATACTTTAAGATATTATTTGGTCCCTAATGATTTTATTCAAGCTATACATAGTAGTAAAGCTTCAAATACCATTTTGTACCACCGGGATTTTTTGAGTCATTCACCAGGGTGGAATTTATCTTGAAAACCTTAAATAGAAACATGTTCTAACTTTTAAAAACCCAAACCAAAATCAGTCAGGCCCTTGGGAATACACTACTTTATTTAGAGACAGAGACCACCTGATTTAGAGCAGAGGGCTCTTCACTTATGGTAGTGGTGAAGCATGCCGAAGCATGTGTACTGAATGGGCAGTGCTAGTGAGTAGGGAAGGAATACAGCTATGGAGTTCCTTAGATAAATTTCTTGTGGCTGCCATAAAGCTAATTCAGCATGTATGCCCCTGATTATGTAGAGGTAGTTACAGATTTACTTCCCATCCTGTAAACAGTTGGTGTGTTTTTAACTCTGTATGATCTAGGTCATTTTAAAAATAGCAAAAATTACTACAATTTATATAGGATTACTCCAAATGTCAGTGCTCTGCCTGCAGTGTTGCACAATGGCTTTTAAGTGGGACTGTCCACAATTTAGGATAATCAGACAATTTACCCCTTTAAGGCCACGGATTTACACATATGTGCAGACCAAAGAGCCCTGTGTGCTTTTGCTTTTTTTTTTTTTTTTGGTTCATTAATTTTAATAAGGTTCTGTCTGAAAAGCTATATTGCCACATTAAATGCCCCACCACTTCTCCGTAGTAACCGCTTTTGTCAGGGATGGTGGAATATTCATTCCCGGAAAATCTACTCGCCAGCATGGTGGGCGACAGACGGTGTTTTCCAGGTGGGCTGAGCTCCACATGAGGCAGGGGGAGCACCTGTTCTGTTCTTAGAATATTCATGCATTTTTAGAGGACACATTAACTTGCTCTGTACTGTATTCAGTGCTGAGAGTAAGAACAGGAGAAAACCTCCCCAAAATGGTTCACATACAGCTAGATGCAGGGAAGTTAGATGAAATGGGCAGGAATCAATAGCTTGTGGTTTGATTAGGATAAATGGACTTTATTTGGGGGAAAAAGAGAGAGAGTGTCAGGTACACGAAAGCATTTTCAGTTCGCAGAGAACACTACTTGAAATGATCTGCTTCCAAGGTGGTAACTTGCTAAATCGAAAACTAGCATGCAATGTGATTCTACCACAGATAAAATAAATGCTCTTTGAGGATATATAAATAGAACTGTTAGGAGTAGTCAAGCAAGTGGGGTAATTCCTGATCTGTCACTCTGGCAGAATTAGAGAATTACATTTCAGATCATAAGGTAGCCTATGATGGAGTGAAAGGTAAAAGAATTAAA
Organism: Caprimulgus europaeus; assembly: GCA_907165065.1. Next base: position 46,500,483 of record OU015530.1, on the reverse strand, counting down.
AAATAAATGATGACAGAAATACAGTAAGGAAGAATTTAGGTAGATGTGACCTGAACTTGTTCAGCAGACACAGAAAACAGTTCGGAGAGGTTATGTGTTGCCCTGCAAATCCTGGTAAACAATTAACCAGAATGGAAGGAAAATATTGTTGTCATTAGCTAATGTGAATAGAACATGAACCAATGACCCACAAAGAGAGGTGTTGTGGGGTTTGTTGTTGTTTGTTGGGTTTTTTTGGTTGTTGTTTTGGGTTTTTTTTCATCTTCAAACCCAGAGTTATGTTACTTCTACAGTTTACCTGTTATGGCACCTTCAAGTTCATGCTTTTAAGCTCCTGTTTTCATTTCGATACTCCTCGATGTGCCTGAACAGTTGTGGAGAAGGTAGTGCTCTGGCAACTGTTCTGGGATTCCCTTCAGCACCCAGAAACAGCATTAGAACAAAAGGACAGACAGTCCTTTTTCAGGGAGGCGTACTGTAGAATGTCTTCCTGATGTCTGCGTACCCTCACTTTGAAGGCAATTACATTTTCCGTTTCCACAACTGAAGTTGGGAAGGTAACTCTGTATCTCAGTGCTGTCATTACAAGCGATGATCCCCTAATTCCTGGTCTATTTGCAACCAGTTTATTATAGCTGTTTCCTCATGTGCCAGTCTTGTCTTTCTGCTTTCAATAGATCTTTTTCCTCCCTGATGCTTAGCTGCTGGACATATTTATGAACAGAACTTATATTCACTTTCAGCTTTTTCTTGAAAAATTAGACTTTATTTCCACAAGAGGATCAGTTGAACAGTCTTATTAATAGTACACAAGAGTATTATTAGTAGTTATAAGTCCTAACTGAATAGGTATTTCATGGTTTATAATTCAACAAATATCACTTACGAGTTTTTGAAGTATCTAAAAGCACTTGTCCTATATGGGGTACATAAAAATTGCACTTCAAAAAGTTAACAGTTGTGGTATCTGAACTTTAGCATGACTGTTTTTCTAGCAGTGCATAAAATCTACCATGATTTAAAAGACCTGAATTTCTATTATTAAATATATCTATATATGTATATAGATATATATCCTTCCAAACCTTTCTAAATATGAGTAAAAAATAAAAGAAAAATAAAATGCACACTTTCTTTGCAAAGTGTCTTTAGGAAAGGTGGGTTTTAGGATAAGCATCTTCATAGGAGTTAGCAAATATGAGCAACTGGGACTTGTCTGATGCCAAGTTGCTTGCCTGCTTTTAGAAACTTTACTGACTTCTTCCCCAGGTGGAGGAGCAGAAATTGCAGTGATTAGTGGTGAAGAAAGGAGCTAGAGCTAAGGAAAAAAAAAAAAAAAAAAGTCCAGCCTGTGTTGCTGTGTATTTTATCATTTTCATATGACCATTTCTTCCTTTTATCCATTGCTAATTGGTGACCATTATTTAACAGTGAATTAAGCTGGAAATCTTTATTCAGACCAGTTTTTGGAAGCTGTGAGAAAAGGAACTCAACATGAACCAATCATTTTGTGGAGCAAGAGACCAGAGGACTAATGATTGTTAGAAATAACTGGACCCTCTCACTAGCTCTGTGTGAGGCTTATTAAAAGTATATAGAATTAGATTATAACTGTGAACTTTCATAGAAAATCGTGAAGAAGTATTTCTAAGCAGTGATGCCAATTAGACATAGGGCTCGCTTGCATGGGGTGGTTGTGAAACTGCCTTTTCTGGGAATTAGTCGCGGCAAGACTAGACAAGGAGTTGTGTGGAAGCCTCAGCCAAGAACGGCAGACCTTTGCTTGGAATGAACTACATGGCCCAGGATATCTTTTCCAACTCGTAACATCTTTGCTCTGACTTTACATAAAGTGCATTATGTGGGTTGCAAATTTTCTAAAGTGTTTCTCTCTTATGTTACAGGACCCCTTTCTGTGATGCATAGAAGGGAAAAAAAACTCTTAACTGTCACTGCAACAACAGGGAGCTTTCCTGTTAACAGGGCATGGGATGAATTTTTTTACCATTACAACTTGACTTATTTGGTGCCACAGCACAGGAGAGTGGTCTAATTGTGTCTCTTGTTATGAGAAGTGGGAGTTGATGCTGATTTCCCCCTCCTTCCATTAACAAAAGCTGCAAAATTAGATACCGTGTTTGATATACACATAGCCATATATATGTATTCAAGAGCAAAATGAACTGTGGCCTTCTTTGGGTCACAAGGAAATAAACATAGTCATTAAAGAGTCAGCACCGTTACCACATAGTGAACCTTTACTCACTGTTCCTACCTATTGTTATTTGAAATATCCCATTTCCTGTTTTCAGTAACTCTTGCCAATGGGCAGGATTCAGATCTCGTTCACATCAGCGTAACTCTGGTAGCTTCGGAAGATCAGCAAGAGAAAGGAAATGAAAAGCAAGTGACTATGATGAAGTAATCCTGTTTCCACTGAAGTGCTCTGGGTTTAGTGCCAGGCAGTGTCAGAACTCAGTCTGGTGTATGGCAAATCAGGGAAATTACTATTTGCTGCGTAAGCCCCAAGACAGACCCCATCAATATACTCACATTATTGTCATCGTTGCTATCGTGTGCTAGGATGATAGCAATAATAAAATAAGGATATTTACTCTGTAAGTGTCTGAGATGAATGGGTATATATACACATATACACACACGTAATAACTAGTTACTCATTGATTCATGGAAGCTTCTTGGATCCTCACTATGAGACTACAAAATTGTAAGAAATATATAAATGACTGTGTGAAAAGAGTGTTTTTTCCTAAGAGTTTATATTCCAGCCTAGTGAGAAAAAACAACAACAAAAAACCCCAGCCTTTGTTCAATGTGCGGGGGAAAGGATTTATTACCCAAATGCTATAAAAAGGAAAAAGAAACACAGAAGTAATTGGAGGATCAAACTCACAAAGATACCTCTCAACTTTCATTCATCTTCCTCTGCAGATAAATTTATTGGAAATGTAAATACCTATATAGCATTGTGAATCCTTGCCTAGTATTATCTCTGGGTCTCAGTTCCCTAACTATACAAAAAGAATACTACTTCCTTTCTTCAGCCTATGCCAAATGTAAGCTTTGGCCCAAAATCACAAAGAGAGATTATGGCAGAGCCAAGAAATGAACTCAGATCTTCTAAGTCCTAATCCAAGCTTGTTATCATAAGCTCATCTTTCATTTGCTTTTGAATAACAACTGAAGTGTTAACCCTATTCCTATACATTTACAACCTGATGGAGTTCTTATCTGTGGCAGTAATTTCATTTCCTGCTGCCAATTTCATGAGCCTTTTAAAGCTTTTTTCCCCCTGTAATTTTCCCCCGCTACCCAAGAGATAGGCAGATTCCTTCAAGATTTCTCCAGCAAAGCTTGCCTGTCTTCTTTGGAGGTGTATGCTGTGTGCTTTTTACCTGCTGCAGGAATCATCTACTATATTTTTTTAATTACATAATGTTCCTCTCTGTCTTCCTTATCTGTCATTTGTTATCTAATCCTTCTCCCTCAAAAATACGTAGACATTTTTTAGAAGATGTCCTAGGTTTTTGCCAAATAAAAATGTTTTGCTTTAAATGAGCACTTTTTGAATTTAAATACTCCAGGCAACTTCATATTTTCAAGGGGCAAAAAATTAAGTTAATAGGCATACGAAAAAGCCAAAACCTTTCTCTCTAGATCTTTTCTATTGTCTTGCAGTTTATGAAATTTATTCATGTGGGGATTTTTTAAAATCTCATTTGGCATTCATTTAGAAATCAAGGATTTTAGAGGCATGATAGAAATCAAAAGTTGTGTTATTGGAAACAAATATGTTGCTTTGCTGTTTTAACTTGAGGGAGAAAATTTTTAACCAGCTGATATTTTTGGTGCCATCTGATTTAATATGAAATCACACTTTTATTTTATAGAATGCTGATGGCCCTTTGAGATAATTGTGCCTATGTGTTGTAAATCTAACTTTAATTGAAGTAGAAGTGTTTTTTCATTCTTTCTAAATGTCATTGTTAAGAATGTCTTCATCACAGCAGGATCTTTAAGAGTTTATCTGATTTTTTGTATCTTGTCCACCTGAAACCTAATCCATCAAAATGAATGTGGAAATAATTTGACCCAAAACATTACACACATTAAAAGAATTAGCCACCCATCCCACACATGCAAGTTGCTGAACATTTACACAGTGATGACACACAAACTATGCAATAGTGAAGGAAATTGAAATACAATGCCTACAGAAGCAGTCATACTAGGAAAAAACCTGAGATTTATACTTCTGTAGTTATTATTATTTTTTTATGTTGTGATAACACCTAAATGCAACAGCAATGCTGAATCCCATTGTCCTGCACATGGCAAGAACACACATTAAGTGATAATCCCCATCCCAAGAAAGTTAGTTAAACATGACTTTAATTAGGGCTCATTGGTCCCTTTACAGAATGTTATTTCTGCTGCTATTTCAAGATACAACATACTAATTACAACTTCACTTTTCCCAGTTTCATCACTAGCTGATGTCACGGATGTATTTAGGGGGAAGGATGTAACATGGCAAACTCTCAGGCTTAAGAGAGGTCCCAATTAAGATATGTAAGAGTCGGAGTGGAAAGGAGGAGTGGGAAGGCGCTGTTGCCCGAGGGCCTCAAGAACATGGCACTGCTGCTGGCTGAAAGTCAGGGATGCTCTGTGTCACTGCATTTGAATACTTAGTTTTTGACGAGAACTGCTAGACGCTTGAGTTGACTTGGAGACCCCATGGTACTGGCCAAGCTGTAAAGATCGATACATCCACACAGGCAATCTCTTGCCTGACCGGCCTGTTTTTGAAAAAGATAAGACAGAGAAAGCAGGGTGAAAGGAAGCTGCAGTGTTCCCACTTTACAGACTAGAAGATCTGAAACACCAAAAGTTTGTCTACGGAGGGAGATTAAAATTGCAGTGAGATTCTTCAGTGGAAATGTTTCCTGCTAACTGACAAGCAGTATCTGTGTCCAGATGAACAGATGGCTTTTGCTTCACTGTGACTCATAATTGCTGCATGGTGGGAATGTCCTCTGATGTATGAGCTTTGGGGGTTTCTATCCTTTTCTTCTTTGTGTTGTTGCTGGGCCCAAAGCACTGCAGAACTGCTCTCTAGCTTTTGGCTGAAGTTCATAGTATTATTTGTTAGCGATGTAGGCAGCAACTGTTGAAAAGACCATGTTTCTTTTAGGGAGGTTGTCTCATAATTTGAAAGGGGATATGCCTAAACATGATCACAGGGGAGAAGTCATCGTAGAAGGAAAAAGAATAACTGGTCAGAGTGTAATGGAAAGCAGCGTGGGAAGTGAAGCACAAAAATGTTGGGTGTTGTAAGGTGCCTCCTGGTTCAAAGGAGAGTAAAAACTTACCCGAGTGTTTAAAGAAATGAGCACACAATGGTGCATATGTACAGATAATTAAAATATCATCAATTCCCTGCCTCCATGAACTATAACTCAGAGCATGTGGTGTCTCTGTACATTTGTAAAGTATCAAACAGTGCTATAGATGCTGCTTCACAAATTAAAATGACACAAAAATCGAAAATTCAAAAAAATGTAATTAAATGTAAATAAGCTCTCCTGGAGATTTTTCAGAAATAGAAGCAAGTAAAATTCCTTTTAACCCAGTAGCTTTCAATCTTACCAGATCCCTGTGGGATGAAAAGATGAGCCTTGTGGCATGCTTGGAAGGTTAATGAATGTGGACTCTGGATATAGTTTCAGGTTGAAAGACTTACTGAAAATGGTTATAGAAAGCGTTTAAAAAAGAGCACTAGTCTGAGAACTTCTGTGAGTTACAACAATAGTTCGACACAGAGAGTAAACATTATTTTTTATTTGCTACTGTCTACGCCATTGAAATATAGTACTATGAATATCAGCCACAAGTAAATGGCTCTTGCAAACACACTTGGTGTAACAAGCTGGCTTCATGAAATTGTGCTTTGTCAGATGGCTGCATTCAGCAATAACTCTTACGTCTGAATAATCATTGGTGTAGCTTCAAATAGAGAGCCCAGCACCAGTAGCTTAATCTGCACGTTGCCAAAGGGCAGGATACCTGCAACAACCTTTTCAACCGGAATAAGTGGTTGCACTTGTCTCACTGAGGAGAGAGGTCTTTGCCAGGACTGTTATTTAACCCTCAAGATGCATCCGAGGGTCTAATAGTGCCCCGAAATGCAAACCTCCCATCTCAGACTGTTACCCAAAGCAGATTCCTTTCTAATCCATTCAGTTACTTCCTTCAGCATTTCAGTGTTGGTTTAGGTTTTTTTCAATCTTGAGATACATCCATGTATCCATCATCCATGCTTCAGGCTTGAAATGACATATGGAACATTCATTTTCATACCAGGAGGCTGAAGTAGGGCTGAGTTAGATAAATACACAATGTGTGTAATTCTTTCATCCATTGTAATCTCCGTGGATGTACTTTTATTTCAGTACAACTGCAATAGTACAGACTACATATAAAATCTCTAGAGCAACAGTCACGTGTGAAAATTCAATGTGATGGCAATTCTCAGCATGATATTTTATTATGTGTAAAATGCCCTTTTTCCCTAGCCCCTCACAAGTTCTGCATGTGCCTAACTGCATCTGACATACACCTCTAAAAAATGTAATGATATTTGTTTTTAATTTTAAGACCTTTTTCCTGGAGGTGAGTGAAAAGGTGAAAATCTGAGTTCCACCAGAAAAATAAATAGGCTGTCACTGCCCTCTTACATTTGAGAAAATCCTTAAGTGGCAAGCAAGGTGCCTTTCAAGGACTCAAAAACTGCAAGCCCAAACCCAACAACACTTGTGATATAAAAAAATACTGACTTTCAGAACAGTATCATGAATTTTAAGAAGTCTGACAGATAATATCTAGAATTTGTTTCATTTATCTGTTGGACATATTTTTAATGTTGCAGGTGTCGTCAATCATCATCCTGGATATTTCACCACATTCCTTCTGAGATCACGGGGAATCATTTCAGATTTTAATAAATTCTCAGTCAGATTAAAATACAGAATTATGATCCTTCTGCTGGCTTCCATAGAGACTCCTCTGGTGTCTAATTTAGATTTCATTAGCTAATATGATATCATTAATTAGACATTTCAGTGATAAGAGAATAGGTTTTCTCTTATCAAGAGAAAATCAATAGATTTTCTCAAGGGAACTCTGACAGATCTAATTTTCCTCGACTTCATGAAAATATTTGAATTGATATTGCATGGAGAATTATTATTAATATTTCCATTCCTGACCTTGGCACAAGAAGTAGGAATATAGTAATGAAATATACTGATGGCACAAAGCTAGGAGCTGTTGTCAATAAAGAGATGGATTGTACTGTAATACCACAGAAAAAGGAATGGCCTTGAGGGCTGGGGTAATATCAATGGGAAGGAAAAAAACAGTATGAAATTCAGGGTCATGCACTTATGTACCAACCCCAAGGATTTATTTTGCACTGCAGAAGATCATCAGTTAGGCTTGACAGAAGAACGAATAGACCATTTAATCACTGATCATGAGATCACCTGATCATGAGATCACCTGGTTCGGTAGAGGAATTGCAAACAGTGGCAGGAGGGTAAATGAAATTGCGGGGTGCAATAGGCATTTCCAGAGATAGATGCTAATGTGCCAAGTCCTAAGTTAGATTGTGTCTGGAATACTGTATCTGACTGTGGTCTTCCATGCTTAGGAAATGCGCTGCATGCAAAAAGTTTGCAGAAAAGGGTGACCCCATGGGCTACAGAACTTCTGTTGTAAGAGAGAGAAATAAAAATAAATAAATAAATGAATGAAAACCTCATTTGCTCATTTAGCCAAAGAGAGAACAGCTGAGAGGGTACATATTTGTCCTCTAAATGAAGAGGAAAAAAATATCTGAGAGGAAGAAATAGTTAACAAACGTGACAGGCAAAAGAAGAGTTGTATAAAAGGTGGTTATGGGAAGGTCTAGGCTGGAAACTGGGGTGTTTTATTTTTTTGGTTTATACTAGGAACAGGACTTATATTAAATCTTGCAATAGGGGTAGTGGAACAAAAATGCCATTAATTAGCAATAAGAAAATAAGGCAGTCCTACTGGATCAAGCCAATGCATTATCAAGTTCAGTATTCTCTCTTTAACCATGATAAAATTTATGCAGAAATGACAGAAATTCAACTTCAAAAATTGTTGTAATGAAGGACTAGATTTGCATTCTCCTTTTAAAATAACAAGGACAAAAGCCCAGTGGCAATAATTTTAGTTAGGGAAAGTGTATGAGCCTAGCCACTGTCTGCAGTCAGTTCCCTTTCTAGTCCCTTAGCATTCAGAATTGTTGGGTTCGTGATGTTAGATGCTATATCCATGCCTTAAAAAGTCTGTTTATAGACCTATTGTCCATGAATTTGTCTAATCCTTTATTTGTTTTTTTAGTATTATTTTATTGATGGTTGTCTGTTTTCTTTGATAATAGGGCTTTAAGCTCTATCTCTAGGTAGGTCCTTTCTACTCACTTCACATGTTGCAGCTCTGAGCAGGAACAATTATCTACCCTTGCTGGACTCCTGTGATTGCTTGTGTCACCCTTTATATAATGAAAATCCTCAGCTATGTGACTCTTTTAATATTAAGATATGTTTAGCTTCTTAAGAGCAAAATATTATGTTTCTGTAGCATAGAAGCTAGTATTCTGATGGTATCACATGTTTTTTAGTCATCAAGCAATATTCAAAACAAATAAGCATGCATTCACTTTTTAAAGATACATAGCAGACATATTTCAGCCTTTAAAAAGGCTTTTTGCCTTTTGAAATGACCACTCGACTAGAGTTGTTAGTTCAGTTCTCACTTTCAAGCTCTATCAAAAAGCAAGGATCAGTGGTGATTGCCCAGCATCTGTGCATTACACAACACAGAAAAGGAAGGGAAATTTAATGTAATTTACAGTGCCATTGTTTAAAAGATGGTCAAGACTGTCCTTGCATGAGTTTCAGACATCAGAGCTTGAGACAGATCTGAGCTGGCACTTACTCACCTCTAACACACCTTAGTCTTTCAGACTCTCTCATGGGAATGAATGTTCCATTGTCTAGCACCTTCTCTTGAACAAGACTGCTGGTGTGATCAGGATGACTGTTCTGTGTCATCACTGGCAGTTTGCCTGTACCTGCCACGTGTCCTTGGATGTCATATTTCCTGTACAACTTCACTTTTAGAGCCATGACTCCCATCCTTATTCTGTGTGAGATTGAGATAGTCATAAAAAACTCAGGAAATATCTCTCTGGGAACACCCAAATATTTGTTAAAGGCCTGAACTTTTTTTATTATTATTATTATTCATTTTTTTTTCATTAGTTATTTTATTTTCTTAAGTTTTCTAAGTCAGATTTGCTTTCAGCTTTGGTTTGTAGGTTGTCACATTCCTCAAACTGAAACTATGAATGCTTTCATAAATATGCAGAAAGGTTCTCTGCTTTCCCTTCTGTTAGTAGTTAAGTACCTTTTGTTGCAATAGTTTTAACAAGAAGTGCATTGAATTTATTGAACTGATTCACAACATGCATTTATGACCATTATAGTACCTGCTCCACAGGCTCTTACTCTTCAGAGATGGAAACACATAATTGTTGTTAAGAGCTGTGTATGATGATTGCTCTCTTTCCCCATTTTATTGTTAACAGGAAATATGTTTAAACTGCAGAACAACAAACAGATAACTCAGAAGAGGAATTGAAGTACAAAAGCCTGTTCTATAACTTATGTTTTTGTAGCATTGAATAAATATTAATAAAGTGTAGTGGTAAGTTTAGAATTCATTAAAAACTCCTAGCATATGATTTTAATTATTTTCTTTTTTCTGGAAAGACAAGAATTAATAGTTGAAATCCTATTTGTACTGGCAAAAGATCCATGTTTGTAATTGATATCCAGACTTTCTGGTAGTTGATGGACTCGCAGCTCATTGGTGAGCCGATATTGAAGGAAATTCTAACCTTTTCCAGACATACACAACCTCAGATCACAATCACATCAAGAACTGAGACAAGGGCAGACTTCATATCTTCAAAAATCTGTTAGATATCATTAGCTTTAGTTTGCCGGTAAGTCTTTTGAGCTCTGCATATAATCTAGGAGGGCCAAAGAATGTTTCTGAGCTCTCATATTCAACAGTGTAACCTAGCTGTGTCCCAGCTTCCTATTAGTACCACTGTGTCCTATCTTAGACTGTATTTTTGCTAGAAAAAGAACCTTAGTGTATGGAATAAAGCCAGAAAATCCATGCTACAAAAAGTTCTAGTCAGAATGTTCACGAATTGGGAAATGTTATAGTTAGTGCACAGAGGAAAGTAAGCTCTTATCTAGCCAGCAGGAAGCAGTTACTTGCTTACAGAGGTTGGCTTGTGACCTTGTTGTCTGTGGAAGTCATTAGAGAAGGCAAGACTTATCGACTCATAAATCTAGGAAAAGAATCAGTTATTGTAAATATCCTGAAACAAATGCAAAAATATTAACAGAATCACAAAATGGTTGACAGGGACTTCTTGAGATCATCTTGTCCAAATCGCGTGCCCAAGCAGAGTCAGCCAGAGCAGGTTTCCCAGGACCGTGTCCAGTTGAGTTCTGAATATCTCCACAGATGAAGACTCCACAACCACTCTGAGCAAACAGTGCCAGTCTTTGACCACTCTTGCAGTAAAAAAAAAAAAAAAAAAAGTGTTTTCTTGTGTTCACATTGAATTTCGTGGGCTTTACTTTGTGCCCATTGCCTCCTGTCCTGCCTGTCTCCCTCTTTTTTTCCCCCCTTCCATCAGGTATTTATACACATTAATAAGATCCCCCATGAGCCTTCTCTTCTTCAGGCTGAGCAGTCCCAGCTCTCTCAGCATCTCCTCATATGAAAGATGTTCCAGACCCTAATCATGGCCCTGAAACCCAAACACAAAAGGTCTGCAAAGCTTGGAAAGATTTCTATAAGAACTCTAGGAGGGCATGTATTCCATACATCTTCACTTCTAAATATCAAACAACAATAACAACAAAGAAAAACCTGTGAGATTAATTATGGAGGAGGTACAGAGCCTTGGTAATATATCTGAGAACTGTATCTTCATTGGTGCAATATGCTTGCAATTCCTTGAAGATGTTACAGGCTACATTATTATACAGTGGTATCTTCAGGGCAGTGGAAAATATTAGGAAGAGCATAATTTTTCTGCCTTAGATTAGGATATAATTTCAATATTTTACATTTTCTCTATTAATTCTTGTTATTCATAAAAGTTTTCCTCCCCTTCTAACTACTCCTTCTGTGATCCCATTAGGATCACTTTTGGGATGAGTTACAGAAATAAAGACCACTTTCTGAAATACTTTTTCTAACCAGAGTTTCTGTGTCTTTCTTTAGTTTCAATGAGAGTGTGTCTCCTACACAGCCTGTTTCCTTTTTCTGTTTCTACAGAGTTTCTGCACACTTCCTCTGTTTTTCCCCTTATTTTATACACTGAAGTACATATTGAAGAGAAAAATTATCAGAATATGATTTAATAGCTCTCTCTATGTATGTTTGATGTCTGTATTCCACCAAAAGCGTGTGTATTTCATAGGGAATTCATTTTGCATGCCCAAAATGAGTTTTCAGAATGTTTTAATTTTAGAACTTGAGACCATTAAAATGCATTACAGCAGCATCACAAATGTATACAACTGGAAAAATATTTTGTCCTTATGAAAATGTAACTTGTATTATCTTCCAAGCTTTACAAATCATGTATATTGTTAGTTGCTACTGTGCCTCATAATAAGATAAAGTAATACCCTGTACCACAAAGAATGCAAAAAAATAAGGCATTTACTTGGAAAATTCAAAAATGTTATCTATCTTCAGCTCCTTGGGTCAGCCTGACCTGAGATGAAGCTGGGAGGTGCACATAGTAACAAGCAGGTTATGGTTTATCTGTTCCTGCCAACTGCTGCTCCTGACTGAGTGTGATAAATCAGAGCTCTGGAGTCTCTATTTCAGTAAGAAATACAACACCAGGGTTGAAACTTGTCGGTTCCTAGATTAAAGCTTCATGTATGATGGAGGCCCATTAAAACATGAGTGCTTTTGAGAGGAACACACGCGAATGGAGGATTTGTAATCATAAAACTGACATGGTGGCAATGGAAGATGGCAATATATTTGTGTCTGTTGAATATAACGCAGAGAAAGCTGACTCCAAGCATTCATATGTTAAATGTTAGGTCCTAGAAAAGCACAGCATTGCCTTTAAAGTAGGGAAATGTAGATAATAAGCAATGTAAGTTCCTTTTACTATCCTTCAAGTGTTAAAACACTGGGGGCTTGTGTTTTCAAATCTCTCTGAGCAAATGTGAGATATATTAAAAAATGACATATATGTGTGTGTGTGTGTGAGTGTTCATATATAAAATGGCAATTCTCAGGCAGTAAGTTTAGTCAAACAGTTGCAGTAGTATACTGTATCAGGAGACTAGATGTGGAATAGGAGGAGTTTTGCAGTAGAGCTGAAATTATGTTCATATCATGTTCCATGGTTATACAGTTGAACAAAGAAGCATGGTTTCTGAAATTTAGTGTTAAACTATGAAGAGATAGTGAGCCTTTGTCCAGCACTTCAAAATGACTATCTAGTTAAAATCATCTGACACATAACAGTGCTCAGAAGGGCCAGCTAACTGAAATGTAGACCATATTAGCAGTTACACCCTGAAACAGTATGGTAGAAATACCTTTCTTAAATCGTGTGTACTTTGAAAATGTTGCAGTCTGATTGTCACTATATTTAATAGGTATAACAGTGGAGTTACTTAAGCTTCTGCAGTTGAAAATCACAGAAGCACACCTTGTGTTTAGTAATTTTTGGCAGATGGTGGAACAAGATAGCTATTTTTTCCTGCTAGAAGATAAAAATGCTATTTGACAGAGCACAGAAAACAATGTTGCTTTAGCAGCAAAATTAGGAAATCTGGTGTTTTAGAGGGCTGGAATTATAAAATACTGCATGTGTCACAAGGAAGATAACAGCAAAATAATGTAGGGCACTGAGGTTTCTCAGGATATATTTCATTTAATGCTGAATTGTAAATTCATATTCACTGTAATGGCTTTTCAAATAAGTTTAATTTTTCACACATTTACAAAAATAGTGTGTTTTGATGTCAGAGAAGAGTGCTTGAGGCCTTACTGTGTTCTTGCAGTGCCTGTTGTGGGAAATTGTCTGGAGTTTTATTTTTAATAGCTAAAATTAGGCTCTGGGCACAGCATGGAGGCAATAGATAAACACTGTTGCTGTAGAGTTTTTAAGACACCCCCATGAACTTTTTTTTTTTTGCCTGCTCCTTGCCCAAGATAAAAAACTGGCCTTGTTATTTATATGTTTGTATGGGATATTTCAGTCATTGTGATGTGGAGTGTTATGCTTCCTTAGCATTTTAAAAATATAAAACTGACAACAGATAGGAAAATATTATGAAGATGATGAAATCCTGTTCTAGGAGTGTTGCAGCTGGTGGCGTGTTTACTCTTTATCATTAGACAGAGATTTTTAATTTGGCTTGAACAGTTAGTTTCTTTTTGTGCAAGCTTTATGCAGTTGTGAACTGTGCTGCAAGGTACTTGAATAAAAAGTGAGTAATACCAGTGCAGCATTGGAAGGAAAACTATTTTTTTTTCTGTCTCCACATAGTTGTGTGAGCTTATATGTAATGCAAAATATACACAAGATAAGTAACAGTGCAGAAGCAGAGAAGGGAAGAAACTTCTAGGCTAGGCTGGATGCCAGGTCTTAAGATAATTTTTACTTTACAGTGATTTTAGGAGAAGCAGCATAACATCATGTGCTGTTTATAAATAACTGATGAAAGATCATGTAATAGGCCATTACAACAAGGCAGATATTTGCTTCGGCTGTAGTGCCTGTGTGAAGTAGTTTTACTTTAGTTGTGACAGTGACATCAGTCCTGTGTAATTGTCCTGGAAAGTTACTGGTCCAGGCACAAATCTCCTCACTCATCCTCACTCTCTTGCTGGTAATGTAGCTGCTGTTACTTTACTCACCCATGTGGGAGAATTCTTGCCTGAGGGGGTGGAATTTTGTACAGGCAGCACATTTAAAAGAGTTAAAAGCACAAGAGGTTTCCTGATGCCTTGAATTAAACTGAGTGGTTATTCCTAACCATAAATGTTTAACTCAGCTTGCTCAACAAATCACTTTCAAAATAGATATTTATTTTCAAACAAAACCAGTTGCCTTGTGAAACTGTTGGTTGGTTAGGGGAAAAAAATGACCTAATGCTTCTGAATAAAATATCTGATCTCTTGTTGCCAAGGCTGAGTCACTTCCTGTTACAATAACAAGGCTGTCATCAGCGAACTTCTCTAGCCACAGTGTAGTTTGTCAGCGTATGCATGGCTTTATTTGTCCATGTTGTTAGAAAGTTAGCACTGAAAAACATGCTGTACTAAAGTTGGAGACACCAGCTTTGTATTAAAGTGCATTAGTGTCAGATCTCAGTTGCATTTATTCCTGATAGTATAATCTCTGATTTCTTCGTGCAACATAATGATACCCACCCAGCTGTGTACAGTAATGCTGTAATTCTATCAAGGGATTCTGGACACAACATAATGCATTAATATCATCAGAGCTTTCTCAAATGGAATTTGCAGGATCATAGTCAGCTGTTCCTTATTTACAGGAATGAGATTTGAAAAATGCCTGGAAGTTCATTCCGCTTGTCACCTAACAGATAACCTCTAGCCTTTTCTTGTCTGTAGTGAGTTTTAAAGACATGTTTCAGTAATCTTTCTAAATATTAAGCATATGGTGGTTTTGGTTGCATTGGAGCAGGCTTGGTGCTCACTCGGCTCACGGGCTGAGGTGGTCTGCTTTTGCTGCTGCTTTCTCTGCACCGCTGATTCAGCAGAGCAGGAATTCATTAGGGCTTTTACATAACAGTTTGGAATTCATTTCCTGGGCAAAATAAGTTGGCAAAAGCCCTTTCTGCAGTTAAAGCGGCTAGCAAATAAATGCCCAATCCAGTGTTTAGTTTCAGTACTATTATTACTTTCCCCCTCCCCCAGGTTTCAAATATTATTTGGGAGCAGTGTCTGGCAGGCTGCGTTCTGGATGAGCCATCAGATCTGTATGTGAATCCCAGTTACTGACTCACTCTGTGCAACATAAATGACTGTTCTGAGCCTGTTAATAAGAGATGGGGGATGTCCTACACGTTCTTTGGCATTTTCTTCCTGGTCTTCTACCCTAAAAACCAAGTGTCGTACCAGGTCCTCCAAATTAAGGGGCAATGGAAAAAGTTAAACTGCATTTTTTTGTGCCTCAGTTTCCCCCACAGGAAAGATAAATTATAAAACTTTTAAATTTATTTAAGCAGAACTAAACACACAGAGAACTCTGTTGCTTTTGAGTAAACAAATAGTCTCCCTAGGTTCCTGTTTTTGTTTTACTCTGTTTACTATATTTAATATCTGTCCTGCAGGATCATTTATGCTAGTTCTTCCTGGGAGCCATGTGATGGATAATCCTAGATAGCCTGTGTCTCCTGTGCCTGAGTTCTTCAGCCAAATCCAGAGGAGTCCAGCTGAATGAAAATACTTGAGAAGTGCTACTCACAGGAGGAAGGGCATCACACTGATCTGAAGTGTGTCGATTTGAATATCCTTTTAATCCTCCCACTTTCAGAATCAAATTGTTATAAACATGGCACAGAACAAGGATCCTGTTATTGGCTAGCCAAGCTTAATCTACAGTTTCCTTGCTTTCACATTTTTACAAAAGAAAAACAAAATATTTTCAACTCTTTTTTTTTTTTCTTTCTTTTGAGTTTAGAAAAGAAAACAGAAAATGCAAATTGATATGTTTAAGTTGACCATGATGAATCTGGGATTAGTTACTATGCTCTGTTCTCTGATAAACAGAGACGTTATTGTGCTGTCTTGGATAAGGTCACTGATTATACTGTTTGGGCCATGAAAGCAAAATGTGTTGCAAGGGTTTGGGTGTCTGTAATTAACCAGTTGTAAATGCTGTGGTTGGTGGCTAAGCAGCTGTTGAGATCACTGTCAGAATTTCACCACTGTAAAGGGACTATCATGTGTTACTCCAGTGCTTCAGGGTGAAAAAGAACAGTGGTTTGTATACATTTCTTTTTTGCCTAAAACAGAATGAATGTTGTCTGTAAGCTGCACCCACAGTGTTCCAGGCTATATCAGTGGAAAAGATTTGTATTTGCCCGAGAGTGTCATTGTTTTCAGTGTAACGTATCAGATACTGAGAATATCACTGCAATGTAAAGGTTCATTTTTCACGAGGGTTTGCTGCTGCGTACCTTGAGTGTACATTCTGCTAAAGGCAGCTTTCCATGTCCATGCACTGATTCACTCCCAGAACACATCTGTGAATATAATTGAGCCCTAAGTTTGGATATTAAGAATCTCATGCTTTTTAAAAGAATATATATATCATTTCAATACTGGATTCAAGTCTCTTAAGGCTGTCTTAAAATAAAATTGGCGGTTTGACTTGGGTGACTCTTTGGTATTGATGTGTAGACAGCAAAGAACTTTGCCACTAGCAAATTATATCAATTGCAGCAGGTCAGCCACTCATTGCCTGAAAATCCAAATACTTGTAGGTGAAACTATGGTGCAAGACCTTTGGCACTCAAACCTCCTGACTCTATCTAGTTCAGGGAACGGTGAGTTCTCAGTTACAGGGAGTGGGAAGATGATGTCATTGAAAAGCTATTGCCCTGCTTTGATATTAGTAAACGTGTTCAAAGTTCTCTAGGGACCTCTAAGGGCTGAAAAACTCTCCCTACCACAGTTGCTGTGGGATAAAGGTAGTTTCTCTCTCTCTCAAAATTTATTTACCTTTTTTTTTTAACTGGAATGCAAGTGAAACCCATTTAGGAAAATGAATCTGTCTCTGCACCGTTTAAGAAAACCTAATGAAAATTAGGTTGGATGCATTCTTATGTCACTAATGGAAACAAAGACAGGAACAGAAAAATGCCAGAACTGTATGTGTGTGAGTGTGCATGTAGAAGAGGGGAAGGGGGAGACAGGATTAAATACTTTGCAAAACCATGTGGTAGGTGCCAATGTTGATATTTTTAAGCATGCCTTTCAGTAGTCACTATGCAATAACTTATTAGCAATCAAAACCTGAGGGACAGATTCCTCCTTTTTCTTTTCTGCATGCACAGCATAAAAAAAATAGAGTGAAAGGTCCTGGCAAGTTGCCAGTCCTCCTCCTCCTCGTCCGGGGGGTGAACAACACAACACTATGACTCTTTCCTTCTCACATCTTGCCTCTCGCATGGGGAAGTGAGCGATTGCTTAGCTTTTTCATGCCTACGAGCTGGGCTGGGCTTTGTCTTGCTTGTTCTGATGACAGGTAGTTTCACATCACTTCTGACTGTGTGCTGTCCTCACAGGGCCCAGCCCAGCCTTGGGGACATTTTAAATTTTAAATACTTCTGGGTCTGGGTTCTACTGCTGGCGTCTGCCTTTATAATAGGCCCATCACATGTACTAGAGCCACAAGCTCAAGGTATGTGCTAAAATTGCTGATTACAAGCATACACCTCTAAGTTGTCTCCACCTTCTCCTTCACATATTTATGAATTTAGTTTTTTGAGCTTTAGGGTCTATATGTTGTGAGTTTTCTTCCCAACCCTGAAGGCCGAGTTTGGTTTGTTTAACTGTGGAATAGTGGATTCTGTAATATTTTCCATACTGTAGTAGAGGTTTTTAGCAGGACAGCAAGTATGATGAGAGTCCTGATAAAATCATGGGACTTAACAAGGCTAGCCCTCCAAGGAGCTTTGCAGATTCAGCCTTTTTCTGAACATAACATTCCAATGACACAGAGATAAACTGAATGTTTTTCTTTACATAAAGACCCTCTCCAGATCATCTGAATGGGATTTCAATAGTCACATGATGGCTCCCATGTCACTTGCTCAGTAACATGACTTGGCAGGGGGAGGGAAGAGATGGAAAGAAGGGAAGATTTGTCTCTTTACACAGTTAAAAAATGTGGTGAGGACATTTGAAACATATTTTTCAACTCTCGCTGGTCTCAATAGCATAGTAGTCCACTTTGTAGCATTGCTGAAACAAGTAATGTTTAGTAATAGCCAGCAGCGTGCATGGAGTCGCTGGTGATGTCATTGGTGACACGTCTGATACCTGTCCCCTGCTCGGCTGCAGCTGGTGCTGCAGCCTGAGAACGTTGGAGCATCCAGCAGGATTCCAGGGCGCTGAGTCAAAGGTGAAATGCCAGCAACAGGGAGTGATTGCTGGTTTCACTGGCTGAAATACCAGTTGTATAACATATTTATTGTACTTACACAGGGAGAATGCAAAGATAGAGCAAAGGGATAAACAGCAGGAGAACTACACTGACAGGAAGAGACAGTATTCAAACTTGATAAGGAGTACAGCTGTGATAAAAAAGCTGTAATGTTGGCTGACATGTATTGTGGCTGATATGGCATTGGACATTTATAAGGGCATTTTTACTTCCTTAAATGGGGAGGTACTTTTTTTCATGTGTGTGTGTACACCATATTTCACATGCAGTTCTGAAAACCTGCAGCTGTTCTGATTCATAGCAGCAGAACTAAAGCAATATTTATAACAGGCATATGGGCAGTACTTACTGAAATTTAGGTCGCAAGCATGCAGCTAGGCTCGTGGCCGTGAAACACACACTGGACACCAGTTTTTATACTTAGGCACATGCTTCATTGGCTGCAACAGCAGTACTTTTTGCTTTGATTGACTTCTACCATTTCCCAATACTGAAGTGTATTACTAATATTGGCCTGTATCACTCATTGCTCCTGGAAATTGGGGAGACTGTCATTTGTGACGTTCTTTTTTTAAAGAAGAAACTAGAAGAATACAATTTATTACCTGTTTTGCATTTTTAATTAGTTTTCTGCTATTTTGTGTGATTGTTTTGATGTTTAGAAATAACAGGACAATGTTCACTTGTGCACTGCATGCTTTTTTTTAATGTGATCTGTCTTGGAAAGCTACTATAGAAAGAGTGAAATTTGTTGCACTTGAAATACTAGTTTTGAAGTTTTCTAATTTGGGGGAAATAAAGCTTCAATGCATTTTAAAATAAAGACAAGTATTGCACAAGGTAATGATATCAGAAAAACAACAAAGTATTTTTTCTCATAGAAAAAAATTACAATTTTTGGCCACCAACCATAATGCAAGGAGAATTTCTGTGCTTTAAATTAGCTTATAGTAATAATTATCTCACCCTCTTTCTTAATGTAAAGATTCTCATTTCTGAAGGGAGAGTGAAAGAAGTTTAATGAAGAGAAAGATCCCAAAACTCTGGAAAAAAAAAAAAAAAAAAAGAAAAATAATAGATTACATTATGGTGTATTATTCATACCAAGATTAATACAATAACTGTCTCTAAATGAAATCTAAGAAGTTACAAACATGGTGATGGGGTGTCCTCCAAGCAGACATACACATATGACCTCTCTCAAAGGATATTCAAAATCCCAGTTCCTTGACAACTTGGTAATATGCTTAGCTTTATGCATGTGAGAAGTCCCTTGCCTTCAAATTATACATATGCTTCATGTTTGCAACCAGGACATCTTCCAGCAAATTCAAGACTTCTTTCTTCCAAATGCTAACTACGTTACACGCTTTCCTCTCTTTCAGTCACTTAAAACACATGATCCATTAAGTCAATGGCAGAACTCCCACTGACTTCTGTAATGCTGGGAGTTAATCTCTCTGCTTATAGAACTTAAATGTTTCTCTTTAGAAAACTTTCCAACATTACAAAAAAGGTCATTTCAGTCTTGTACCTCTCCAAAATGGTCAGTGCCTTACATATTTTCCTTATATATATTATATCTATTTTTTGTAATTATTTTTTTTTAATTATTCTTTGTGCTTTTTGGAGGAAGTGCTCCTCTGTGCACTTTATTTGGGAATTTAAAGGTCTCATGATAATATTTGTAATAATTTTTGAGATTTATTTCTCAAGCCTGCACTCCTGTGCAAAAGGCTGGTGCTATTATCTGCACCAGAATTGCCTGCATCCTCTGGTATTATTCTTGTAAAAGATCTCTGTGGAAGCTCTGTAATTAAGAGACAGTGGCCAGGAGATGGAATATGCTGAAGATTTCATTCAAGGTTCATTTGCAAAGAAATATGGGATGAGTTTATATTTAGCCTCAGTCATGCCAAAGTTGTCCATGTCTTTCTTCTCACTCCCTAAAACAGGCATGCTAGATTTTAGTGTTCTTTACACCTCGTCCTCTAGCCTTGGCACTGCCAAGAGGTGACACAGAGGAAGAACATGTTTCAGAAGGTAAGAAAGGAAGCTGTGGAGTTGCTGCTAATGAATTTCTTACATTCATTTTTTTCACCATGTTGGTTCAAAATATACTATCAAATGCAGAGCAGAATAAGACCCAAAGCAGCAGAGCTGACATCACATCTGTAGGTTCAGAGTCAGAGGTTGGTGACTACTGGAACCAAGGACTGATTATGCAGAACACAGATCAATAAGTAAGATGGATCCTACCTTTTAGTTCAGATGTAGATTTGTCGGTATTTTCAATTTCTGTTAAGCTATTCTGAGTTGAAAGTGCTCTGAAATAACAGTGCATAGTGCAGTATTAAACTTCAAACCATTCCTGAGTACATTGAAGTAACCCTCCACCATAACTACACACTATTCACCACCATATTCTTTACGAAAAAAAAATATTCCCACTTTGAAAGTTGGTCTTTATGGAGTTCTTTTTGAAAGTAGAGGTCAGATATTAATGAGACAGTTCAGCTAGCTACTGTGTTGACGTTTCATTTATGACTTGATTAGACCCTGATTTAATGAGATACTGTGCTACATGAAAGCACATAATCTTCAGTCATTTAACACTGAGTGGAGTCTGAATGTTTCATTTTGGCAGTGTCTCTGCACTTTTGAAACTAAAAGAAAAAACACAGAATAAAGCATAATTTAAGTAGAATATTTCATTCCAACTGCAGTAGGCAATTACAAAGAAAACCATTCTAAGACTGCCCACTTCTTTGCTTCTTTTTTCAGTCCTATAGACTGTGCGTTAGTGCTTCTGAGGTTTTATTATACTGTATAGAATGTGTTTTGAATTTAAGATTTGTAAGGCAAAAGCAGACAAAAGGACAATCTCATGTTTCCATTCATCTTCCCTGTGTGTTACTCAAGACTCAAAAGGATGATGCATTGTCTAGATTTTGTAGCTGGTGAATTTCTTAAGATGACATAGAATTCTTTTACATTTTCTTTCTCAAGGTTTCCAGTGGAGGGGCTGCTCCAGAGCACCGCGACACTCCAGTGGATTTTCTCTGTTAGATGACATCTAAGAATCCAAAAGCTTCACTAAATTTTACTGTAGACTGTGGTGTCCTGGAATTGTACAAGATTTGAGATATTGCTACTGTGTTTTTGGCTTACCTCCCTTTTCAGTGGTTTTGCACTGAATAGATTTCAGTTGAACCCAAAGACACAAAGAGCCGAGGTAACCTTACTGGTGACCTGTGAATATATAGTTTTCGTATACATTCTCACTTGGGACCAAGACATCATGCCATATGGAATGGCTCACGTCTGTTTCTTGGCTTTTGGTTAATTGTGTAAACTGAAACAAGAGTCTGAAGAAAAAAGGATATATTAAGAATAAATTATGTCATGCTGAGTTGAGGTTAATTATTTAACATCTGGCAAAAGCAGATGGATTCTCAGTTAACACAGTAGAATCCATTCAGTTAGCACCTTGATAAGTACAACATCTCTTTTGCTGTCTCAGATGCCTACCTGGAGATCCTG
Source organism: Caprimulgus europaeus (assembly GCA_907165065.1). The sequence continues at coordinate 46,478,558 of OU015530.1, read as the reverse complement.
TGCTTTCCAGTTGCTCTGAAGACTGGCTAGGCAGCACATCAAGACAGTTTAAAATTATTATCTGCCGTTGCCTGCAAAGCTTTGGTAATTTGCAAGTGTGAATGATGTACACTGGCAGACAGTTTCTTACTGTGTGGCCCATTTGTCCAGAAATTTGACTTTTTACTTACTAGATTGAGTTTGGTGTTGTACATCAGTATCCTGAGATGGATGTCTCAAAGGTATTTTTTGTTGTGTTGTGGCCACTATGTATTGCCAGTGCCTATTAAAGCATTGTATTTGAGTTATTTGGGAGAATATGATTTGACACAGTGACCACACATGATGTTCTTGGTGGCCACACACAGGAAAGATGGCTTATGATTTGGTAGCATGAGATGTGGTCTTCTGTGAAGGAATCCACAATAACTCGTCTTTATGTTACCAGAAGATTTAAATATATTTAATGCTGAAGGAAATATTTTTTACTTAACATTGGAGCAACATAGCCATCTTGAATTTCTTTCAAGAGGAAATCTCTGTGGTCTCATTTGAAACTCTTAAAGGTCATTCTCAAAAAAGCATTTTCAAAGAATGATGTTTAATTATTAATACTTTTATGCTCCCCTGGGTTCCCAGGTAGTATATCTGTGCAGGGCTTCCCATGGCCTGCAGTTTTTCAGCAGCCTTTTTTCATGTGCCATTTGACTGGGTAGTAACCTTGTAAGACTATTCCGTATTAGCAGAAGAAGATTCAGCCCTGCTCTGAAAAAAACCCACAGAAATCAGAATAACAGGTGTATTAAAGCTTTTTTTTTTGTGAGCAAAGAACAAGTATGAAATGTCCTGGAAGGAGAAAAAAATCAGTGGGAACTTTATTTTTATACCTCTCTGTTCAGATCCTTCACAACCCTGAACCTGCTGGAAGTGCAAGAAGTCAGTGCTGCCCATTACCTAAAGTAAAATGCGGGAGAAACACTTTTCCTACTACCTCATATTTGTAATCCACTGAATTAAAATCTCTGGTATTGCTGTTTCAAAGTGCCAATGTCCCACAGCACCTGGAGGTCAGTGCCACCAGGCTGTGCAGTTGCAGGACAGTGCAAGTGTTAGGCTTGATGCTCAGAAAATGCTGCACTTCTCTCATTCTGAAAGGGTATAAATCAGAGGTCATACCACTGTAACCAACAGATTCTTAGCAGTTAGTGTGAAATCATCATCCAATTCAACAACTTCATGTCTGCAAGTCTGGAGATACCCAGCCTCAATGCTTCAGATCCTAGCCAAGGCATGGCTTGTGTGTTTCCTACTTAGCTAACGCTTGCACAACTGATGGCCAAACATTCTTTCTGGAGCATTTACCATTTCCAAATATATTTATCTTTCAAGTAAATAAATTTATTGTTAATTAGTGACAGCTCACTGCTAAAATATTCACTTCATTCTTTTATTGCCCTGTGGCAGAATTCTGCAAGCCATGCCAGCTGTCCTACACAAGTCTTATAAGTTTGAAGCCTTTTTTGGTGTCTACAGTGACCTTTTAAATTCCAGAGTAAAGTTGGGGCTTCACAACTTGTAAATATAACACTTGTTAATAAAATGTCAGTTTTGTAGCAGTCAGGCTTGCGTGGAACTTTCAAACTGCATTTTCCATCCACCTAATATCTCGGGACTGTGTATGTGTGGTGGCACAGTTGTGAGAGGGGTAAAACCTTCAAAAAAAAGCTCTCTTCTCTTCCAGCCATGTAACCAGGTCATAATTCTACCCCCTGGGGAAAAAATAATTTCCCTCAGTTACATTCCAACAAACAGTTGTTAGTTTCTTCATCACTTGGGTGACCTCAACTAAACCCAGAAATGACAGATTTTAAAGACTAAAAGATTGCCTAAACCTTCAATCCCTGAATCAATATCAATGTAAGTAAATAATAGTAGCAGGGGAGAAAAAAAAAGGGGGGGGAGGGGGAGGAGGAGAAGAAGCAGCAGAATGGCTAGCAGATGTTTCCTAAAGAGGATACAAACAAGGAAAATGAACAGTCAGATTTTCCTTTAACTTTATAATGCAGTTTACAAGTTTGTTAAACAGGACTTCTGAGCAGGGCAGCCCTTGCGGAAGGATTGTTTAAGTTGAAATATTCTTGATTTCCTGCTTAACTGACTTGCTTGATAAGATGTTCTGTAATGACATCATCAGCCACTGAATAGTTAACAAAACCTTTGGATTGTATAAACCCGTGTAGTTTAGATAGTTCTTGACCTTTTATGTGTACGTAATGATTACTTACATATCTGCAGACATGCTGAAAGCTCTTTGTAATGTACTCAAGAAAAATAACACTGACATCATTGAGTCACTTTTAAATACTTTTAATGCAGATATTATAGCTGTTTACATTTTAGTGATCTGTCTGTATAGTTACCTAAAGCCATTTCTTTTCCATCTATATACTGAAACTACATAAGCCATTCATGTGATGTTTTAAAGATTTGTCCAAGTTTAGGTATTGCCTGTGTTCATCCTAAAAAGCTGTGTCTGGCATTACTGTGAAGTTTAGTTGTTGCCATGATGTAAAAAAGTTTTTGTTACTCTACAATGGATCTAACGTTTCTCTTTTTCTGTAAAACATTTTTAACTGCAGAAAACCTCTTGTTATCAATGAAAAGTTTAGAATAGACCTCAATGGATTTCTAATTGACTCAGTAATGTACTTTAATTACTAGACTAATACTAGACAGCTGGAAGTTGTTGAGCACATGTACAATTCTCATATAACCTGTAATATATTATATTATCAGAATACTATGAAATAATCACATAGGATATGTGGTAAATTGGCAGATGGCCCATTCTGCATGGCAGGGGGGTGGAGGGGGAGGGGGATAAAATCAAACCTTTGAAAATCTGTGTCATTGCATGAAACAATACAGACCATTCCCAAAGTCTCTCTTCCATGCACTGACTTGAGGATGTCTGTACATAGCCCTAATCATCCGAGATCACTGATACAGCTGTGTTTTCATCACAAAATAAGAATGTTGGCTCCACTATCATAGTTAAAATATAGATATCCCTGTCTTTTCTCAAGCCAAATAGAAGAACAGTTAAAATAAATTCAAATTATTATCACCTCATATTAAATATGAGACATGGTGCATGTAAAGAGTATCTATATCACAATATAGAATCATAGAATGGTTTGGGTTGGAAAGGATGTTTAAAGGTCCTCTAGTCCAACCACCCTGCAGTGAGCAGGGACATCTTCAACTGCATCAGGTTGCTCAGAACCCTGTCCAACCTGACCTTGAATGTTTCCAGGGATGGGGCGTCTACCTCCACTCTGGGCAACCTGTTCCAGTGTTTCACCACCCTTATTGTAAAAAATTTCTTCCTTATATCTACTAAATCTACCCTAATTTAGTTTAAAACCATTGCCTCTTGTCCTATCGCTACAGGCCCTGCTAAAAAAGTCTGTCCTCATCTTTCTTATAGCCCCCCTCCAAGTACTGAAAGGCTGCAACAAGGTCCCCCTGGAGCCTTCTGTTCCCCAGGCTGAACAACTCCAACTCTCTCAGCCTTTCTTAACAGGAGAGGTGTTCCATCCCACTGATCATTTTTGTGGCCCTTCTCTGGACATTCTTCAACAGGTCCATGTTTATCCTGTGCTGAGGACTCCGGAGCTGGACACAATACTGCGGGTGGGATCTCACTAGAGTGGAATAGAGGGGTAGAATCACCTCCTTTGACCTGCTGTCATCATAATTGTTTTCAATTACATGTTCTAAAATACTATATTAGTATTGCGTAGCTGATTTGAGAGAAGATTTTTTAAGAAATTCCTAAGAAATGCTTTAAGAAATCTTTAACAGGACAGGATGTATCTTTCTATATTTGTGTTCTTTGTGGAGCTACTGTGTTCACTTAATGGGAATTGGCCTGGCAAATCCAACAGCAACATTTGATGCACAGTTTGTAAACTTTTTTGTTATGTTTGTAAATCCTTTTTAATGCTCCTGATGATTGCAAAATACGTAATTTACCCCTTTCGGTATAAATGCTTTTATGGTGTCAGCAGTCCAAGATTTCAAAAAAAGGTATTGAAATCTGGTAAGGAATTAGACTACAGCTCTATTAAAAAAAAAACAACAGGCTCCATAAAGTTCAAAAATTAGAAAGCATTGCAAACTATTTGAAGTTTACACAAACAAAATAAGTGTGATTTGACAATGTTATTAAATTCTGTCATTTAGATTTTGTTATAAGGATTTTTTTTTTTTTAAGCTGCAGTGAGGACTACAGTCAATGTGTGTTATAAATAAAAGCATCTTCCTTCCCAAAGCAAGATTGGTCTGGGTCTGCTAAGGTCTCTTTTTCTGTTGCTTTCCCTCTTTTCACCACTTAAGATGGTAGCTTCTGGGTAACTTAAAAACTTTTTTTTCATAGAGTGTTTACTTGTTTACTTACTTATTTTTGCAAGTTGTCCTGTCCAACCAGAAATTTTTCATAGCTAGCAATATCTGAATGACTGATTTACTTGATAAAATAATTTCTAGTGGCATCAACATCAGCTGCAGGCCTAAATATTGAGAGATAACTACTGCATGCTCTGATCTTTTAGACAAATGCACATGACGTATCTATGTTAGGTGACATCTTCCATAGGATTAAGTGTTGTGGGACGTCAACTGTGAATACAGCAAATAAGATTATGTAACATGGTCTAAGAAAGACGATTCTTAGAAATTCATCCCTCTCTGCTGATCTCATAACTGCACAGTAAATTAATGCTCACTGTCACTTCTTTCAATCAACAAAAGCTGAGCAAATAAAATAAGCTGTCACATTTTTCGTTCTTTTCAGTGTGAAATTGAAAACATTTCTCAAGCTAATAAACTCTAGTCTAGGACTGCTGGTATGTGCTTGACTTTTTCAAACTCTATACTTCAAAGTGTAGAAGCTAGATAAGCTAACAGCTCATTCAGTGAAGCTATTGTGTTGGAGGAAGCATGTCTATCAAATGCTTGCTCTACAAATTTGAATAGATGTCATTGTTCTCAGTAATGTCACCCACTCTATGGCTGCAGGCATTGTCTGAACAGACGGAATGTGGAGCATTTCTTTTATTTTATTCAAGGATGCTTCTTTGCAGGGAAATCAGCCATTATTTCTCTGAATCTTTTTTAGAAAAATGATAATGCAAGGAAATAGTAGTAAGGCTGAGTAGATACCTGGCCAAAACGTTGAAGATCCAGCTGAGGATTTAGCTGGATGCCCTTGAGAGTAGATGAAGCGAAGTGTAGGAAAACAAAGATACCATGACAATTAAATGTTGCTTCTCATTTTCAGAGAAACTGGGTCATAAGGCAGTATTAACTTTATTTGGCACTACTAGGGAATACATCTTTGGTTTTGTTGTTTACCAAGTGTAAGTGCAGATCACATATTGGCTGACTTTTTTTTCTCCATACTACCCTAGGTCAGTGTGTTATGGACATCTGCACGTTGCTGCAACCCAATTGTAAGATGAATACCAATAGCCCAATCACATTCCTTGTCTCAGTTACACCAGTACAATCTGACCCCTTGTGTTTATTTCAGCACTGAGTAAATTCTTTTGGTTATTTATAGATCCTTCTGAGATTGTGTCAGTGGGGTAAGAGTGAAGCTGCATTAGCAGCTGGAGTGCTCCAGAGAGGTCTGTTGGCTGGCACTTGTCCACTGGCTGTGTAAAAGTCACAGCAGAGAAGTGGCCTTGCATCTTTGCTACCATAGCGCAAATGCTCTGTGGACTTTGGGCCAGCAGTGAGGGACCTCAGGCACAGACTGAAAGAACTGTGACTCACAGTTCTGTTTTTTCTGCCCTGATTCTCCAGGAGAGAAGTAATCTTCTTCTCTGATGTGTATGATTCAGAGGTAGTATTTTTTGCCTGGTGTTCTTGAGAAAGGCATTGCGGGGAGAACAGCAAATTATATGTAATGGGCAGGACTTTGCTTTATCCAGAGAAAGTCCAAGTACAGGACAGTAGTTGCTTTACACAGCTGCGGAGTCTGTTATTGCTCCCTTATCTGACTTGGCTGAAAAGCTGTATAGCTCTGTGCTTCTTCAAGTATCTGCATTGACAAATACCTTGAACAGACTTACTGAGTTTCTGTCAATGCCTTCAATCCTCCATGGCTCCATTACAGTTGCTGAGGGACTCTCAAGGATGGCTAAGGAAATTAGATGGACAGGAACTGAGTGGAAGCTTTCTAGTGAATGAAAGAATAGAAAAGTAATTTTGTAGGTTGGCTGAGCTCTTGATGAGATGTTTAACGCTGCTGTGATTTAATTGTATTGCTAATGGTGCATTAGGGTGTTTGGGCATTTTGGTAGGAGTCTCTTGGTTATTATTTAAATTGAAGAGAATAAAACACAATAGGTGTCATTAAAAATCTCTGCCTTTATTTTGTAGAAGTTTAGTAGCACTTTGCCTGTATCTAGTAAGAGACATTGGTTCTGATTCTTATTTTCACAAATGCAATTTTACACACTTTGTCCAGGTAAAAGATTCCTGATGTTGTAATAAATTATTTATATGCTACTTTTCTGTTCATGACAGGGCTTTGCTCAGGCATAATGCCATACTATATTCCTTTTGAGCATGCCACAGTTGTGCTTCCAGTTCAGGGAATAGCTCAAGGAATATGAGTTTGTGTGCCTTGGCCCACAGAATAAATGAAAACAGACCCATCATCTCTACCATGTGCGTATTTCAGTCTATATCTTGGACCATCTTGTTGTTGTTAGAGGCACCACTGTGCTTTTTAGTCTATCCATTATAAATTAATGAAGAGCCAAGTAGCAAAGATGGGCTCTCAGAAAGGGGAAGTGGATATTGACCGTACTATTTGCTGAGGATGTGCTGCACAGCAACATATGACAGCACAGTCAGTTAGTGAAGGTGCTTAATCCTTTAATTCCTGTAACATAAAATGATCGCCTAGAATGTTCCTCTTTGGATTACCTGCTGTAATTTCTGAGTCTTTTGAAGAACAGTTTCTTACATACCTCTTAAGTGAGGTCAAAAACTTACTGAGAATAAATTCCTGTGGCTGAACATTGAGTTTTATTGTGTTTTTTTTTGCTGTGATTTCAGCAATTGCTTCTCTTCTGATACTTTGTTTTGCATTTCACTTTCCTTGTCTCTGTAACATTTTTTTTGTGTTTCTGAAACATCTCTCAGCTGCTCTGTCACTACAAGTGTTTCAAAGGAGATTGTAGTTGTATCTAAAAGATGTTGTTCTACTGATCTCTTAACTGACACATTTTTATCCTCTCCAAGGAGGATCATTTCATGACAACTCGCTCCTTGTTTATTTTGATTGCACATAGATGACCTTTACCTCTGTTGTAATTTAACTGTTAAATTTCAGGCTATAACATTATGGTTTCCTTGCTACAGAACTGGACAACCTTATTAGTTCTTTTTGCAATGCTAGAAAAGCATGTCAAATCCATTGCTGAAATGGACCCAAGGGTAAAACAACTTGAATCACAACTTTTTCAGCCAGGGTAGTTGAGTGCTTGTTTAATTGCACAAATAAAAAGGCAGGGCTGCAACTTGCTTTAACTCAAGCTTGAGTTAAAATATTGTCAGGAATAACTACTATTGGAATATTACTGGACAGCTGGGGTCATTACTATCTCAATAATTTCTCTCAGTATGTCAGTACTACTATAAATAAGAACATATTACTTTTGCATATTGTTTAACTATTTTAATGGTAGTGAAATGACCACCACCCACCATTAGTAGTCTTTTGGGCAAGAGAATAAACTTTTTCAAAAAAATGTGTTCTCATGTTTCCTTTTAATTTAAGAAGGGAAATAATTTATATTTTTTAAGAATATATTCTTTAAAACTAAGGACAGCTGCTACACTGGTTACTTCATTTAGCACTGTACCTGAGGAATCTGAAGGGCTTTCAACCACAAAAATCACTGAACATGTATCAAAACCAACAATTTTTCACATAAAATTCCTGAAAGACAGAGGAGTCTTCCTAATAGATTCATATTTAGTTGCCTTGAAGGACACCAGCAATAGAAAACACTCTTTGTCTCTGACAATTAAATATAATTACTGCAAATTAAAGAAAATCTTACATCTCAAAAAATAGAGATAGTCTTCAGTTTTATAGTTTCAGTTTCTGTTGTTTTGTTTCCCTCTTTCACTTCAGTTGCTATGTCAGCATAACAGTCTTATGGTGATACCAGGATATGGAACAGAAACTCAGTTATAGAAGATTTGTGGCTTTGGAATAGTTTGGTGATTTTTTATTTACATAGTAGCAAGAAACTGTTTAATGGGAAGCTTTAGCATTGATAAATATTTTTAATCACAGAAACATATTTTCTATGTCTTTGCCCTAGTTAGCCTCTGTTGTTACAAATAATTTTCCACCACTTTGCTGAGAAGATTGTTTCAAAGCCTAAAACTTAAATTAGAGAGTTTTATAATTTATTATCTGCATTGTGATATTAACTGTTTTCATTGCTGACTTCTGATGAAAACAAGGATGTGGTCATTAAGTGGGGGGATACACATCACACAATTTAGAAGTCTGCAGCATAAAAGTCTCCAGCTGGGTGGGTGGGTGCATTCCCTTTAAAATCAATGGAGAGGCAGAGGAATTTTTAGAGTGCACTACCTAAATAAAATATGCTAGAGCATATTTTAGGTGTTTACTCCAGGAAAAGAGATGTGGCTTTTTATGCCCCGCTGACTACATTTACTAGGTATCCACTAAGCCTGGGAAACTGGACTCTATATCCTGAGCTGTAGAATTCTAATGAGTCTTATCAAGAAAAGTACATGCAAATCACAGAGATTATGAGAACAATCTGCAAGCATATTATGTGATACTAATTTGCAAATTATGTAGGCCCATGAGTAAGCCATTTGGCTGTTCCAGACTGTTGGTCAGTGAGGAAAAAAGGACAATATATACTTTGCATAGCTGGAGCAAAATGCTCATGTGGATCCTGGGACAGTGAAGAGAGAGAAACTGATGAAAATTATGTAAGTTGTGATGCAGATAATTTTCCATCACAGGAAAGCTTTTTGAGCTTCTGTGAGATGATAAGCAGGTGTCTGAAATTGGGTTTCTGCTGGACCAGACACTGGATAAGCCTAATATGAGAGATAGCTCAAATAGTTTGAAAACTAGGCATTTTGCTCAGTTTTCAAAAGCATTTTTCCATGTTAGAATTAACAGGTGCATTTACATTGGTTAGACTCAAGACCAAGACAGTGCTCTATGGGGATTATTCAGTAGCTAATCTTCATAGTAAATGGCTATATCTCTTTTATCTCTTTCCTGTTTTTTGTTTTTTGTTTTTTTTTTCCCCTCCTTGTGATTATTTCATTTGGTTCTTGCCTCCAGCTACCTGTCTATATTTATAGGAAGGGTTATTCAGGACCTGTTTGTTGGAAGCAAGCACAGGAGCATCACCACAGCTCAACAGTGACAGCCTGATCCATAAATCAGTGACCACCAAAACGGACATCTCAGCCGGTCATTTGTGAGTGGGTGAGACATCTGCTGAATGATTTTCTGGTACTGTAATGCTATCAAAAATGCTAGTTTCAAAAATGCTAGTTTCTAACACAGTGCATTATATCAAAATGATTAAAAAACTGCAGGAGGTCTGGAGCACACACTTTTGAGATTGTCTTGGATCAGTCACCCTGTGTAGCTCAGGCCTATTTCTTCAGTATGGAGAAACCTACACAATTACAACTGATCCCAAGTAATAATAAGAAAAATAAGGAAACAAAGACACATTTTATTTTCAGAGTGCAAAATCGTAGCTCTCTGAGTATTCAATAAGAATCAATAAACTGCGAAGTCAGAAGGCACCTTTTGTATCTGAAAAAATATTCATTAGACAAAATAAATAAACTGGGCCCCATTAGCAGTTTTTAAACATACCAATCACAAAATTCCAGTGCGAACAAATGTTAATTATATGAAATCTACCAATGAATATATGGGTATATAAATTTGTTCCAAACCACATGGTTTCAATGGGAAAAGTTTTGTTTAAAGAAATTCAAATTCAATTAAATTCAGATTTAAGTGACTCAGATATCTAATTTTCATGCCTCCTTCTAATGGTTTGATATACACCCATTGAAGTCAATGGTAATCTCTGACTAAACCCTATGGGAATGTGTATGGTAGTAAATGCAATACTCATTTTTTTGTAATCAGATTTCCCTCTATAAAATTAAGTCTTAGATCCCTCTAGATAAAATACAGAAGTACATGTAAATATTTATTTTGAATATTTAAGACTAGGTTTAACATTAAATAATCACACATTTTACAGCAGAAAAATGAACTTCAGTATATAGTTTCATAATGTGATAGATTAATTCTTTACAGCCTGGCAGTGCATAAAGATGCCAATTATGGCATGTAACAGGCAAGGAAAATGTATATTCTATATTTAGGTTTTAAGAAACACTTTTTTAACATTGTTTTTAGAGAAAAGTTTAGCTGCAAAAATGAATTCAATCAGTCGACGTAGCAAACTACTTTTTAACACAAGATATAACACAAGATTCTTATAATCTTGACAGGTTCAGATGATACTGGTGAGATGTGCATTTGTTTATAATAAATCTTTCCTTTTAATCTCCAGCCTGCCCGTATCAATCTTTCCTGATACAAGGAAGCCCTATGTGTTTTAGTCGGAGTTTAAATTAAGAAGTTTGTAACCAAATAGCACTAATGATACTGGGAATCACTGGGAATCTGGAAACAATTGCAGTTGCTGTTGAATGTACATATACATGTACAAAAATTTCAAATAAAGAGGCACTGTTAATAGCACTAGTTTAATCAGTGGATTTGTGAATTCTAAGGATTCTTGCATGGTCTTTGCTTTGGAATAGTTTTGTGAATGTTCTTTTACTACTGCATAAATGAAATGGACATTATGGGGTTCCAGCACTGAAGCCCAAAGTCATGAGCAACATTTCCATTTACTCCCTTGGACAGTAAATCTAAGACTCCTCAGAATCTTTACCAATGTTGTTAGGCTGCAGCTGATAGGAATTTCCTCCTGCTATTTTTCTTTTCTCTTTTATTTCTAGGCTGCTCACTTTCTTAGATTGAATTTTATCTACTGCAACAGAGTTCTCAACTTCCAGTATGAAACATATTAGAGGAATAAACCATAAACGACTCTGCAGTTTATAACAGGGTGTCCATAAGCTGCCCTCACATAAAAGCATAGAACAAGAAAATAAGTGCAGTAAAATAATAAAAGATCAATTTCACTGCTCACTCACTCATACCATAAAACCAAAACTAGTGTCTGGCTCTAGCAGACATGCCATATTCTTTTAAATGGCTGAAAGGACAGGAGTTGGTAGTAATGATTAGTTTCTGTAGTGGATAGAAGGGAGATCTCAAGGGAAACTTATCATTTAGCCTATTAGTCCTCTTTGCATCCATTGATCTCTCTTTCTCTTGAGGCCTGCAGGTGAGTTTTTTGCTTCCTCTTGAAGCTGGTAATGTCAGGAATTTTGTCTTCAGCTTTTTCTTTCCTTTCTCTCAAAAATTTAGTTCATATGTGAAGGACTTGTTATTCTGGGTCCCTACCCAATGAATCTCCCCAGACTTGATGCTTGAACTAGATATATACCAAGAATGTACAGGAAAAGATCCCAAACAGCTATACCTCTCGTTTATGACCATAAGTGGGAGTATTCTGAGTTACATCTGTTAAAGAAAGCCAAATGTGCTGTTACTGAAGTGCTTCTTCACTAACACCACTGATACACCAGCCCCTTACACTGCGTAACTAACTGTGAGATAATTCACTGCTGTTTCTTCCTGACTTTTCTTGGAACCAAGTGACAGAATTAAGTCCTCTTTTTACCTAATTTTTCATTCCTTTCTTTGAATTATGTAAAACTCTTGAATAGCCTTTACAAGCTATGACATGGAGTGGGCTTGGTGTTGGGATCACAAGGAAGGTCAACAGCAGCACTGTTTGTATCAATTACTGATGGTATGTGCGAGCTCATGAATGATTAATCTCACATGATTAATGCTCCATAAATTCTTCTCAGGTTTGTCTCCCACATCCATGAGGACTTGGAGTTTTAACCCCCATATTATCAGTTCCTTGCTGTTTCTCTGTCTCAGCTGGCTTTCCTTTTAAACTGCTACAGTCTTGAATTAGGCCATTATTTCATCCTTGAAAATCGGTTTCCCTTTACCCAGTTCACCACTTTCTGAAACCACAGTAACTCATGATTGCTGGGGCCGGAGGGGAATTGCCTGAGAGATGTGTAATGCACTGAGCTAACATGTAAGGCTAAAGTGTAAAATTTAAGTTATAAGTGAAAGTGACAAGCAAAATTTTTCTCCACTTAGCTTTATTACTGATGCAATATTTTATTGCCTGTGGCTAAAAGTATTTATTGTCATTGTGTTTAGCTGTAATTTGGTTTCATAATTCAGCTTGCTTTTTACATTTATTTTTTCTTTTTTTTTTTCCCTGATATCACTTTGTTTCCATGCAGATTGTTGTAGTGTGTTCATGAAGTGAGTGTGTGGTCTGATAGGAGCAAACATGTGCAGATTGACATTAATCTGAAGAAGCAAAGGCTTAACTATGGTCTTATTTTTAAGCATGTGAGTATGTGGCTGAAATCAATAGCTGCACAGATTGTCCTTCTAGGGTGACTAATAAAACTGCATGCTCAAACATATATCTGACAACCTAACCAACGTCCTCGACATTTATTTAATTACACAAAAAGTCCCACTGAACACAGAGGGAATATTTTTATGCTTTAAGTTAAGTATCTGGTGGGTCACAAGCAGTGTTAAGGATCTTGCAGAATCAAGACTTGGAATTTCCATATCACATAGTAAATTGTGTTCAGAGAAAGGTAATGAGAGTGATCACAAACAAGCAAAAAACTTTCAAATGGAGAGTTTGAAGAGATGAAATGGCTTGATTTACAAGTGAGAGGAATAAGAGCAAGCATATCAAATGTATATGAAATGGAGACTACTATTTAAATGGAGGAATGAGAATGACCATTTTCTGTGATAAATAGTATAACAACTAGGAAAATAAAAAGCAAGCTGGAAACCATTATAAGTAAACATTTTTTTCTACAGTGTGTGATTAGGAATAAAGTTATTTCTCAGAGTAAATTAGACCAGTGAAGATTCCTAGTGAGACTGAATATTCTCATGGATAACAGTGGTACCTGGAGTTATAACAAATGGTATGCAAGCAATGTAATAGTACTTATTGAAATGGCCATTAAACCTTGTGCTCCAGGGCTCAATGTAACCTAACTGAGACTAGAGCTGCTGTACAAAAGCAGATGATATCTGACAGAAGGAACAAATTATTTCACACCTGTTTGATAGAAGGGTCTTCTGCCATCTTCTCAGTTACCCGGTGACAAGTAGTCTCAAAGACAGCATTAATGCTTAGATAGAGCCAGAGTCATTTCTTCGATAGTTCTAACCTAGTACTGCCCTTTAAGAGGTTTAGATTGGACATTCAGTGTATTATCTCTTGGTAGCTTTCTGTAGTATATTACTAGTTTAATAGACTGTGCATTTGAGAGATTTCTTCAATCTATGTTAAAAAAAGAAAAAGGAGGTAAAAGAGACATCAGATCTTTATTTGGGTTTTTATTTTTGTTTTGTTTTGGTGTTTTGATTAATCAGAATAAACTCCCTTAATGACTATGTCTTTTCATAGCATCATTTTTCAGAATTAGTGGCCCTATCATTGAATATGTTTCTGTTCTTTCACCCCTTTTTATTGATTTTAATATTATTTTTTTAAGATGAAAATTTTAATATTACTTTTAAATCAAGGATCATCGTAGAGTAGTTCCTGGACCTTTTGTCTATCTTTCATCTTTATTATCATCATTTTAAGGAGGATGTAGAAGGATGATGGTCTTGATGAAATCCATAATCAGTACAACAGAGCAGAAGTAGCATCATAAGACTCCTTTTTTGTGCTGTAAGCTCCTGGACAACGTAAATCACAATGTGGTCTGACAGTAGTGATTTTTGCTGAAAGTCTCATCCTCAAAATCAAGTGGCTTTTTAAAGGTGATTCCAGGTGAGCACCTAAAATTCCCAAATTGCCAGCAATGCCAATTATGTGTATTGCTTTGCCTTGTTGTGCAGTTTCAAGTGTAGATTACAGAAGTTAACATCTTGGTGAGCACTGGCATGTTTATAGCAAATTGGTTGTTTAACTTCTCAGTTCTGTGGTATGCACATCTTAATTGTTTAGTGTAATATTTCTACTTAATTACAGGAAATGTCACTTACTATATTGATGGTAAAATGAACACAGGCAATGTAAATGACATCGTACATTTTTACAATGAGAGAGAAAATGATTAATTATGAGACAGAATAAATTAACTTGTACATCAAATGCTTCTAAGAGGTGTAAGAGGTGGAGGTAGGAGGTGCTTCCAGTTTAATCCCTTCTGTAGAGGAAATTAGAGTCAAATTATATTAGACACGAAAGAGCAGAAATGGTCTCCATGGCCTAGAAGAGCATATAATGGTACCTAACGTTTATAGACACACAACGTACCATCTTGAAGTTTATATGCCGTAAGGATCACTTCATTTATCACTTGAAGTACATTGTAGCGTCATAGCATACTCCTTCACAAATTTTATTAGAAAGCATGAATTCTGTCATGGCTAGTAAAAAGCAGCTGGAGTGCACTTGCAGGAGAGGGCACACACATAAGAGGAATCACAATGAATTTCATGAAGTAGAAGCTGCAAATTGATGACTTTAGGTCAGCCGTGGAAAATTTCTGGAAACTTGATGTTAACTAGTAAAGGGGCTATGAGTCTGTAAATTATTTCTGTTCATTGTCCAGAGATTTAAGCTGTGGAATTCCCTGGGGATGAACACTATTCATCCTGTAATAAGGTCAGATTTCTAATGAAATGTGTATACTTCAGCCTTACTCTGCCTAACATAGGTTTATTCTTTCTTTCTTTGCTTTCACAAGTAAATATGTAATATTTCCTATCAATCTGGAGTTGCTATTCTAAGTGTTTTACAAGTTGAGAAGCAAATTACTTGAGGAGCAGTGTTTTAGGAGGGCAAATTTAGTTTTTAGGAGGGCACTCATCTAGGTATTCCTGCTCCAGCAGGGGGATTGGACTAGATGATCTTTTGAGGTCCCTTCCAATCCCTAATATTCTGTGATTCTGTGATTCTGTGATTCTGTGATTCTGTGAAATAGTACATTTATTTACATGAAGAAGGACTCTATTGCTCATGAACCCTCAATGTTGTATGCAGCATAAAGCTAACACCAGTCAACTCCAAGAACTCACAAAAAACAGTTCAACAAAAGCTTTCAACATTTCCCTTTCAGATTAAATGCAGCTCTTCCTCAGGATGAGGGACCAACAAAAATTAAGGCATTGTTTGTTTTGGGGGGTAGGCAAAAAGGAAAAAGAAGGGGAGTTGGATCCACAGAGGGTCAAGTTTTTGAGCCTGGCAGAAAAGGAATGGCCAAGTGGTAGAAGGAAATAGAAGGAAGACTGTAAGACATTGAAGCTAGTTCTTGGATACTCAGAGAGGGGATAGTATTTGCTTTTATTTATTTTTGTTGAACTTTTTAAATAGAAATATTTTTCCTCCCAACACAGGGTGTAAAGAGATTTTTAAAACCCTGCGTTTGCCACAAAACAGGGTTTTCTTTTCCAGACAGCCATACTGACAGCCAACATTGCACAGGCATCTCTTCACATTCCTCCTTCTGCTATATCCCTCAAGGTAATTCTTTCACTTCCCCATTCCTACTGTATACACACACACACACAGACACACTTAGGGGAGTCAAAATGCTACTAAGTCCCCTGGCATCACAAAGCCAGTAGAAATAAGTGTAAGTCACTAATAAATGTTAGATCCCAAAGCTACAGCATGAAGAAAGATGGCCTCTTTCCCAGAAGCTGTGCACTGAATATTTAAATTTGTTTGCAAACCAGCACTGAACGGAGTGTTGTCAGCCAGTGCACGTAGCTAAGTGCAAGTGGTGCAGACTGCAGTTAATTAGTAAGTTTGCTTTGCTAGGCTGTGGCTACAGCAACTTTCTTCTCATAAAACACCTTTCATGTACATAGCTGGAAACAAAATGTTCCTCAAAGAAATTCTGTCCATATGTTTAACTATTCTCCAGTGTCATCAATTCACAATGTCCTGAATAAAACCGATCCATGTTAATATGAACATACAAGAGGTTTTGAATGTCTTTATTGCATCTCACTATTATCTTGCACAAAGTCTCATGCACTTATACATACAGTAACAGTTTCAAGCTGTTGATGTATTGAGTAAATTATTTATCAATTGTCTATTCCGTAGACAGTTTGACAATTAAAAAAAAAAAAAAACTTAAATAGACTTAAAATAATAGGAAAGTACTAATTAATCATAGATACAATTTGGCAACCAAGTCTAGTGCTTGACTATAAATTGCTAAATATATTTATATTATTTGAAATATTTTTTTTATTATTTTATTTTTTAGTGTGAGACAATGGGACAAGAGTAGAAGGTCAGAAGACAGGGATGATGCCTGATATATTACCTTTTTTCCTCTCATTCATGAGGATTTATTTTGAAACCCAGCCTGTTCAGGATTTTGGAACAGTCTTTTTGCCTGCAGTTTAAATCCCTTGTCCTAAGGGCTGGAGCACCTCTCCTACAAGGACAGTCTAAAAGAGCTCTTCAGCCTGGAGAAGAGAAGTCTTTGGGGAGATCTTATAGTGGCCCCCTCCAGTACCTGAAGGGGCTACAAGAAAGCTGGGGAGGGACTTTTTATAAGGGCAGTTAAATATAGAACAAGGGGTAATGGCTCTAAACTGAAAGAGGGTAGGTTTAGATTAGCTATTAGGAAGAAATTCTTCACTGTGAGGGTGGTGACACCCTCAATGGAACAGATTGCCCAGAGAAGTTGTGGATGCCCCCTCCCTGGAAGTGTTTAAGGCCAGGTGGGATGAGGCTTTGAGTAACCTGATCTAGTAGAAGGTGTCCCTGCTCATGGCAAGGGGGTTGGAACTAGGTATTCTTTAGGGTCCCTTCTAACCCAAACCATTCTATGATTATATGATAATTTGCTTTTCTCACATATACCAGAATAAATGGTGTGCAACTACACTGAAGTCAGTAGAAATACAGAGATGTTTTTAAAACCGATAGAAGAAAATTAAACCTTTTAAAGCAAACTTACCGCAGTACTATCGTAAAGGTGAAATTAGTCAGTTTAGTCTGTTAAACACTTGTCAAAGTCTGACATTATATAAAGCATTAGCAGCTGGAATCTATTGTCCAGACAAGGATAATCAGCAAATCTAAGTTTATAAATTATTGACTGGAAACAATCTCTACTGGTGTAGAGATAACCCTGGAGAGATTGTGAAGGACTTCACTGGAGTTTATTTGCATTGCAATTCTGCTGGAAGTCACAGAGGCTTGGCTTCCTACCTACTTACTACCATTTATTTTTGATATGCCCCAAAGCATCCATGACACTTATTAAAATAGAACACTGTCTAGGCAGCCAGCAACTCTACTATATCTTGTTTCAGCAGTTACTCTATTTTAAGAAGTTCCAAAGAGGTTCAGTGTACATCTTCAAACCTATGATGTCTGTTGATTCATGTAGCTTGTGAAACCTTTGGCCTACATCAAGATTTCCAATATTTAAGAAGGGAATCTACGCAGCTTCCAGTATCCACTTAATGTTGTGGTTTAGCAAGCTGCTGCTCTCATATATATATTTTTCTTTATAATTTTTTGTATAACTCACAAGATATATTTGCTTGTAATCTAAAAAATTCCACCTTGCTATTCCATATTATGCACCTTTATTTATTTGTGGTATCTTTATATACCTTTGCTCAAAATGTGCCTTTTTTTTTTTTTTTTTTAATAGTGTCATTAACACTATATATTTAAGAATTTCCCTTTCATCTCATTTTTATGGCAAATTCTTTCTGTAATTTCTGGATGTGAGCCAGACATGTTAGAGTGAAAATTGGAGCTATTCTCCCCTCAAGCCTGCCAATGCTCTCACAACAGGGAATATTAGTTTATAAATTACCCCAGGGAGAAACGCCAGTCACAGGAAGCTCAGGAGATCCACAGGAGCCAAATCATACCTTTCTGATATTTCACTTCTGTGAACGTTCACATTCAAATGTAAAAAATGTTTACATTTAGAGCTGCATTCAGCATTATAAAAGACCACTCTGCCTCATGCATCTTTGTGAAATAGTTCTGTCTGAAATGTCTATTTCTTATGGACTACCTTATATTGTATTTTACTGGGGGAAAAAATCTGCTGGGAAATAAGCCAAACTGTCTAATTATTCCTGACATATTACCTATCAGAATATAACTGTCATCTGAGGAACAAAAGGCCAGCTTCTCTTATGAAGCTTGTTCTTGTTGCTGGTAATTTAGTTTGCTTCTCCCAAAGAAGCAGAGTTTTCAACTGATGAGCACTTTGAGATGACGAGTCTGCGTCTCAGGAACTGACAGTACGGTAATGCCATGATGCAGAGGATACAAGTCAGCTAGCGTAAACTGTAATGAAATACATAAAAGGACAGCAAACTATCCCCTCAAAAGTAAAGGCTATCAGATTGGAAGGATACATTTCCAGATCGTCCCAGTCAGCATATCACTGCATGAATCATTGCAGTTACACCAGCTGTGAATCTTCCCTGCAAGAACTAATTGTTGACATTTGTGTCACCCATTTCCGAGTCTTGATACTTCATATTTCCTACCTCCAGTTCTGCCACTGGATGTTGCATGATTATGTTGTCTATGGCCCTGTCTTCCTCTCAGTGAATAAGATGGAAAAGGAATGTCTTGCTGGAAAGGTTCAGGCCCATTATCTATTGCAAATTTCCTGGACATTCACAGTGAAAAGAAATGGCACAAACTGAGACTCAGTGGCCTGGAGGTGTAATTAGATTTTTAATTAGAGGATAAGATATAAACTCATACATTTGCATTAAATTTGTTTGTCAGAGGTTTCCTAAGTGTTTAGTACTTTCTGGCCTCGACTACCTCAGAGTGAATATGAAATTTAATTCAGCAAAACTTTGTTTAAAATGCCTCTGTAGTTTGTTGTTCTGAATTTCTTTATGTACAGAATGTAACTGAAATTTAATTGCCACTGCAGAGGAATCACATGAGCAAAACAGTGTATGCCCCTTCTCTTGTCTCATGGGCCACACAGTAGGGAGCACAATCATCTAAACCTTCGTGGGGAAAAGACATAGGAACAACTGTCCTGTGAGGAGCAGGGAGCTGGACTTGATCGTCCTTATGGATCCCTTCCAACTTGAGTTACTCTATAAATTCTAAGTACAGTGGACCAAGGCAGGTTTGTGGAACAAAAAGTGCTGACAAGAGGGAAAAGACTCCATGAGAAACAAGATAATGACAGGAAGAGTTAAAGTTGACTGGAGGAAGGGCTTAAGGGTGGGAGGGACTACTATCAGACATCTGTGTAAGGGTGATGTTCTTAGACTGAACTTCAAAAATACTTTGCCATTTAACTTTTTGAAGATGAACAGTTAATTCCCATTGATTAACATGCCTCTCCTTCTGCTCATGGTTACTCCATCCACCAGCTCCAAACCTGCATGTGTCTATGCCTCCAGCTGACTTCTGTTCTTCTCTTCATGCTCTGCTGTCTTGGGGCAGATTGAAGAGGACAGGCGGCATCCTGGGCTTCCTGCTGCTCTGAGGGCTAGCTTTTCTAGGGCTAGAGTTTCTTCCCCTCTCCTCGTTTTCTGTCCCAGTCCCAGACACCTCCTAGCAGGGATAAAGACAGGGTGCCCAGGGAGGAGCAGGAGCCCTCGCTACCACACACTCCCTCCCTCCAGCCCCAAGATGTGCTTTCCCACCATCTAAAATTGGCTTCAGGGTGGACCGCTGCAGAAGCCACAGCAGGGCTCTAGGGACCTAGGGGCATGTGCTGGAACTGCTACTCTAGAGGAAAACATTTTCCATGTTCCCTAAGGACAGCTTTTGTTTGTTTATGTTCAGATACCAATCTCTTCAATTGTTTGGGAATGATAGGTTTCTTCCCTTGGAACTGAAAAACACAACCTTTGTAAGATAGAGGTAGAGAAAAGCAGCTGGCATTCATAAGCTGCTGCTTGGCATGAACAAAGGATATTGAGATAAGACAGTGTAAAAGAGAGGTTTCTGTTCTCTGCATTAAGGGCCTGATTATGCACAGATGCAGTACAGGCATGGGGGAGGCTGGGGAGAGAAAAGGGGCTGTGAAGTGGCAGGATCGCAGATACATCACACACTGGGAATTTATCCACCAGCCACCTTAACACCTTAGCAAACCAAGCTGGAGTAGTATTTCCTCTTTTTGTTTTTCTGGCTGTGTAGTCAGAAATATTTAATATTAAAATAGGTCAAACACAAAGAGAGAAAGAGGAATGGAAAAGTATACAAATATTGGCCATGGTTTTTATGCCTTTTTCAGCTCTGCAGAATTCTGGAAAACAAGATTTTATCAAAATCTTAAAGGTCTCAATTGTTTGAGCAGCTCCTTAGGCAGATTAGAAAATGAAAGCAAATAAGTTTGTTTTCCTTCTTTTGTTTTTAATTTTTATATTGGTTATATGCAGTGCTTCAGTGAGATCGGGCCTGTTTATATTTCTTTCCATGTTGCAATAACTTTGGGGAAAAAAAAAGAAAGTGCCTTAAAATAGTTATTACAAGTAGAAACCTTGGCCAGGCCCCTGAACTGGGTTTATGTCTTGTTTGATAGAAGTCAATGGAAAACTCATATCAGTGTCAACACTTTTGAGGGTTTTTTTGCTGCATTTATCATGCCTAGATAGACAGGTGATAGATAGAGAGCTAGACATACCTGGAATATTTTTTCCATGAAAAAAGTGACAGATACTAACAGACACTATTACAGTAACAAAATACTTCTGCACTGATTTACAAAAATTCATTATTGTCTCCATCACAAATGCACAACCTATAATTATAATTTATAGTATAAACTCTATTAGAACAACAATTAGAGATTTATTTATTTTTTAGATTTCTTTCAGAATTGAAATGATTAGCGCAGGTTGATGGAATCTAAAAAAGCATTTGTACAGTGAAGAAAAGTATCAGTCCCATGTTTGGTATTAAACTAACACAGATAAGCTTACAATTAATTTAGGACCACCCGTTAACCCATTTGAAACAATCTATTTGAGTTAAAAAATCCTGCCTAAGTGGATTAATAATATTAGTTGCTCAAAAAGGTGTTTTAAACCATTCTTTATAGGATCCATAAATGATCCTATATTCTAAAGATTGCTTTAAACTGTATCCCCTAGATGGAAATGCCCTTTATATCTTATGAACCATGTCAATTTAAACAGCAGCAGCGTCTCTTCATGGCTGAATACAGACATGTAAAATCTGCAGCTAGTTCATCGTATGGCAATTCACCCTCAAGACAGCACATCCCATCTGAGCTGCTGGGTTGTCTTTGCCTCCCACCCAGCACCTGGGTGATGGTGTCCCCTTCACTGGTAGCACACTGGCTGGCATAGGACCTGGTAAGTCTTTCCATGTACCCACAGGAAGTGTTGACCCTGGTAGCCTTTGGAGTTAAATGAAAAAATCCAAGGGGATCTCAGGTAGTAGGAAGTCACATGGGTTTCCTGGAAACTCTGGAAATGTGCCCAAGTATGAAGGCTTTGCAATGTCACCCAGCTTGACCCTGAGTACCAAGTTCAAAACCCAGTGGCTGCTGTCTTCGCAGCCAGCCAGCTGAGCAGAAGGCAGAGCTGTGCTCCATGGCCAAAATACATAATGGACCAGATCCTCATCCTATGTAAACAGGGAAATGACTGTAACACAGCTAAGTCAATTGACTCTAATCAAGGCTCTGATCCAAGAACTCAAAGGGCATGTCTACATGGTTCAAACCAGTGGTGTATTACACATCTCTGAGACAGATTCAAATATTTTCTTATATGGCACAATGCAGTTCCATATTGTGATATTAATTTGGGTCCCAGAAATCACTCAGATTGCCAGTTAACTTGTCTGTAACACATGGTTACAGCTGTATACATACTGGTGTGTACGTATGGTGTCAAGGAGATCTCTGTCCTGCCATATTGCATGATATTGTACCCAAAGTCACACTGATGACAATATTTAAGGTTAAGACAATACCACCAAAGAACCCTGATTTTTTCTTTATTTCTTTTTAGTTATACTTGAACTGAACCCTGCTTTTGAAAGGAAAATTGATTTGCCACATGTTACTGTGGCTATGCTCCTGGTGGGAGATGCATTTTTTTGTTTTTGTCTTTTACACTTTATGTCATTACACTGCCTATATCTAGCCCTTGAATACTGGAGGTGCTGGTAGGTTTGAAATCCTTCTCAGTGAGCCCAGTGAATAAAAATTACTATCTACCTACCTGAATGATTCAGGTCCTTTCCTTGTGGATGGCTGGATCAGATGGACGTGCACAGTCCTGCTGCCGATGGCAGCGGAAAGGGCACAGATGGAACAAGCTGGTTGGTGACATCCCACTCCATCTTCTTGTGCAGCAAAACCAGCCACAGCAAGTGCCAGATCATTGTGGGGAAAATTATTTTATAAGCATATCATAAGCAATAGTTTTAAATTTCTGTGATTTTCAGAATGGCTCCTTTCACAAGTAACTTGAGATAAAGTGTGACTGTACCCATGTCCCACTACACTGGTGTGCAGAAGGTTTATATAAATCAGTGCTGGAGAAAGGCCTTTTTTCCTTTTTAAAAGTTTGTCTTTTGGTCCCTTGAGAGGGAGTAATCCAGTGGGTTTATTTGTTTTATCATGCTCACTGCTGCTTAAAAGAAGACAAAATGTGGCAAGCAGCTCATTAAGAGAGATTGGATCTGTGTTAATATGCAAATGCTAATCCATTAGGACCCTGCTCATACACCAATCAATCAATTAACTCATCTGTCCCTGTATTGTTCATTATTTGAAAAATGCTTTTAATCATTTTGCTATGCATTAATTAATAGCATGCCTAGTTGAAAAGAAAAAAAAGAATTTTAGCATTCCTTGGGGCTTACATGTACAAATATTTAGTATTCAGCTGTGATTCCATGATTAAGATGTATCATGTAGCCAAAGATAACACAGGGATTTACAGGAGCAGAGGTACAGGGCAATTTGATTTTACATCAACTATTTCATATGTATCTTTTATAAAGCACTTGATAGAGTAAGCTATTATATGTAATAGATTTATACGAAATAAATTAAGAATTGCAGAATGTTAAATCAAGAGTATAACATATGTTTTTCTTTCTGTTTCTGTGGGCCAAAATAATAGCAAATGGAAACAGTTCTACTGTCTTCAAAGGAAATACTACAGAAGATACAAATTTGGCTCCAAAATTCAATGAGATGATAGCAATAGACAGAAAGGCTATTCTGGATGGGACTGAATTTTCTAAACAATAGTGACTTTCTATTTTTTTTTTTTTTTTTAAAGTATCAGATGAGGAAGGAAATGGGTCACAATAAGGAGATGAAAATTCTAAACTGGGAAATAGATGTGCAGTGGGACAGGCAGTTCAAAATTGATAGAGGTATGTGGAATTATTTGAGAATAGGATGTGCTGAGCTTCCTGAATATCCTAGAAGTCAGGCAGTAATATTTTACAAATGCTGCATGCTGGAGTTTGGGGATGTTGTAGAAAAAGGAAGAGCAGCAGTCAAGGTGAGACAAGAGTGATATACATGAGAATTTAAACAAAGGTGACAGTTGCAGAGAGTGTCTGAGGCAGATTAATAGACACAGGAAAAATAGGACCTGAGGAAAGTTCAGGATCAAGGATGAAACGAAGGTGACAAAGAGGTAAAGCAAAATGGGAAACCTGGTTTCAGAAAAGTCAAGAATGATTGTATGGGGCAAAAGGATGTTTCTCTGCTGCGTACAGAGCTCTATTTCTCTCCTGCAGATTAATATGGCTTTTACGCAGGTGAGTAATCCCATTAATTTCATTTTCTTTTAAATCAGCCATTGACTTCAAAGAAAGTCTATACCTGAATATGGGCTCACAGATGCAGTGATTTGCAGGCTCAGTGTTCAGTCTGACCTAACAGCCAATTTTTAAGCTGCCCCAGGGCCTAATCCTTGTCCCTGTGTCAGAGAGGCTTCTGAGCCCTGTTTGCATCTCCCTGAATGAACTGCTCCTCTCCTTCACTGCAGCCTTCTTCATGTGGCCATTACCAGAGTGATCTTTGTGTCCTGGGACAGAGAGAAATACATTGCTGCTCGAGTCTTTATGTTTTCTGTCTGCTCTGTCTTTAGTTATTTAGTTGAAGGAGACTTGGAAAACCCATGCATTATGGACTGCTAATTCTCCGCACACATCTGCTTTGTTAAGTATGACTCACAAAGCTCAAATTGCAGAGTGTTTATCCGTTTGAGATCCTGAAGCTTTTACTGTAACAGAAGGAAAATGACTGATCCCCTCATTTAAAGGGCTGTTTTCCAAAATGTTACTACACTAAGGATTTCTAGGAACATCACTGCTTGCATAGATAAAGCATCAAGTTAGATTTTATCAGTGAATATATGCTGAGAAATGTGCATACAGAGTTGAAATGCTGTCTGTAGTTGTGAATTAACCCCTCTTTTTATATTGCATCAGCTTATACTCTTTTTTTTTTTTTCTTTCTGAGTTTTGTGAGTTGTGTTTATATGTTCTATTTTGGGAGGATATTTGAGAACCTATTCAAAAGCAGCATGTAGTAGCGAAATAAGCAGAGGGCAGGACCTCACCATTTATAACTCAGGTCATGCCACTTATTTACTATTTATTACTCATATTATTTTCCACTAATAATATTAATATACATTTTTGCTTCACCATGATGGTTTTATTCGACACAAAAAACCCTTTTTTGGGTAATGTCTGTTCTGAAGCTCCTGAAAGCAGAAATAGAAGAAATGGTACAAAAGTATGGACAAATGAAGGTGCTTGTTCAAGGTCACCCTCCAGGCAAGTAGCAGAGCTGGGAATAAATACTGAGATGGAGAGTGTGCACTGTGGAAACGCCAAGGTCGGAAGCATATGTTTCATTTTGAGGGTAACTATTGGGTGTGTAAAATATAGCTACTTGAATAATTAAACCTGTGCTCTGACCTACTGTATGCCCTGTAACACTCACAATATACCAGGCTTTGAGAGGAAAAAAAATGATGTTATGGAAGAGATGGCAGCTTCTGGGCAGGAGCTGGCTGTGGAGTGGTTCCTGAGCAGATGTGCTGACTGCAAGTGCAGTTCTGGGGAACGGACAATTCCCCACACTGCACTTTGGATAACTGCTCCCATAAGAGACAAAAGGGTTTGCTAGAAAGAACTGGTTAGAATATCTGTAAGTGTGTAGGATTTGGACTTAAAGCTTTTAACTGATTTGGTTTTGGAAAGTTTTCTAGGCTTTCAGAGGGTAAAAGAAGAAAAAATGTGTTTTCTTCAACTTTTTAATTAAAAGAACTGGAACTGAATTTCTGCAAGAAATAGCACTTGTAAGAACATAGAACACCTTTAGTTTTAAAAAATAAAACTAAAACTTCAACTGAAAATTTTTGACCAGCTGTAATTTTAAACATTACACAAATGCAATGTCTTTCCCTCTTGGAGGATGTGGAGTTTGCTAGCAGCAGCCATGGGGACAGCGTGAGTAAGTCCTCTGGAAAAACACCGTGCTAATGTGACAGGGAGTGGCTGCAAGATTCGGGAATCATTTTATTTATGAAAAGCCATCATTCACTCACTGACAGGAAGGACAAGTAAATTATTGTGGCAACAGCCCAAGATGTGAAAGCCCTGGCACTCATTCCTTACTCTACCTCTGTGCTCTGAGCCTCAGACTATAAAATTCTCAGAAGTACTGAATGCTAATCTGATTTTGTTTTAATTTGCTATCCATAAACTGGGAGTTTCAACACTTCCCTGCTTCCCATAGAATATTGAGTGGAAAAGTGCACATGGTGTCTGTGGAGTTGTATGGCCACAAAAGCCAGCAAAACATCCAAGATCCTGTTGCTAAGGAATATTAAACAGGAATTCTGGGGGCAGAAGAGATATTGTATCCAACAGTATCCCAAATTCTGATGGACACAAAAGAAATGAATAAAGTGGGACTCATTCATCTCAGTACCATTTAAAAGATTTGGACAATGAGTTCTCACTGGGAAAGGACAAAAATCAGTAATGGAAGTTTTATTTTCAAGGCATTAAACAGGAAATTCCAAACAATGGAAAGTTCAAAACATTAAATCTAGCACCAAGACCATGAGTGTATTTCCTTTCATACGTATTTGTTTAGATATGAAAGAGTGAAAAATATTTATTGCCCTTCCTGCAGTGGTAAAGGCAACATTTTTTTAAAAAGTCGTATGCATCTGGTCTTGGGATATGTTTATACATAGCTGAGGCCAGATAGGCTGCAGATTTTATGGGTTTGTGTTTGGAGATGCAGAAATTGCATAGCTCTCTGTGCCGATCTCCCCTGCATTCTTGTGAAGAGAGAACTGCAGAACTAAGCACTTCTGACACTGGAAGAATTCACCAAGACATGTTCGCCTAACCCTGTGATTACTTCTATCTGTGCCTATAAACATACTGTAAATCATTATGGTATGGGATGTTGTCTCCTTGCATTGATTGCAGATAACAGATGACATTTTAAACAAGAGAAAAATGAAGTCCTCCCGCTCCTGACATTTTCACCACTTCTTTTCTTTACTAATTTTCAATGTCAGAGACAGTTTGTGCCAAAGTGCTAAAGTGTTGCTTCCATAGATTTGCAAAGTGAATTAAGCTATCCATCCATCTCCTCTGAAGAGCTTATTGATATGCTCCTTGCTGCGTGAAAGGGATGAGAGAAACAGCTTTTCAAAGTACCATGGTACTGATAATTATGTATAAAAATTAACAGTTAGGCCACTGGTTTTCAAAAAAGTTGTATCCTCACTTAGATTTTAGCCTTCTGTCTCTGACAACTGTGACTAACTGTTCAAAACTGAGACATGCACCCGTTGGCACATTGCCTTGTACCCCAGCTCCCTCCCTGCCCCCTTACTTTATCTCTCAGAGCTGTTTGATAGGTTACCAGAGTTAGACATGGAAATCTGGACATAAGCTAGTGAAAGGCTTGCACCTTTCAAACCCAAACTTCTTTCAGTCACCATAAGTGTGTGGTCCCCATGAAGTCTCTCCCCAGCATGCTTTTATCTACCAGATCCATGATTGCCCATGAATCTCACATAAGAAATATGAAAGCCAGAACAAAAAACTCCTCTCTGAATCTATACAGTCACTAGTCCTGAGTCATCAAAAATGCTGAGCAAAATTTCCTGAAACAGGAAGTCTTATAAAAAAGTAAGTAAATAAGCAAAAGTACACATGTATTGGAGTCTTTTAATTCATTCCTATTTTCAGAGCTCCCAAGTTCACTTTTTAAAATTTTATTTCATAAATTAGGTATAGAATTTTCTTTAAAAGTAAAAGTGAAATGGAGATCCCGTTCTTTTCTCATGCTCCAGGAACTGCAACTTGGAAAAAGCTTTCCCCAACACCTCCAGATGTTGCAATATCTTTACAGATGAATTCTGGTCACAACCACTGACTTCAATGTTCTCTTTTAAAAATGTAATATATGCCACTGTGTTCAGGAATGGTTTTGCAGAAGACATAGACACAGGTGCTTCTAGAATTATTAAAAATTGTTTGCTCCTAGGTAATTTTGGGTGAGGAATGAAAAATACTTACACTCGGCAACAGTGAAACAATGTAGATGATCCACCCTGGCCTCCACCAGCTAGTGACCAGTTTTCTATCAGTCCCACATTTGTTTGTATAGACCTTTTAAAAAAAACCGAGAGACCCAAAGTGGGCAAGCAGAGGGGCTAGTTTAGGAACCTACATAGCTCATCACTGTCCTGGGACTGTGCATGCTTGTGTCTGATTCCTTGTCTGACCTCAGGAGAGATCTTGCCTCCTCCCTCCACCTTGTGCCTTATTTATCCTGTTTGTAAGATGAGGTTAATGATTTTGACTTCTTTTGTAAAGCATGATGAGATCTGCCAATGAAAACTGTCATAGGAAGGTCAAGGACTGTTATAATGACTGTAATGGTCATTCCCAGGGCTTTGGAAATAATTAAGATGGTACAGACCCAGAAATAAATTATTTCACTAGATAGCACTTATGCAGTACAAAAATATGAATTACATCAAATATCAATTGCATCTTTTGGGTAGCAAATATATTCCTCCCTTTGTTTGGAGGTTAATGTCATTTTCTGTGATCTCTAGAAGATCCCTCTTAGAAGCCTGTGCCTGCCCAAGCAAAATATCTAAACAATGCTGAAATGCTTTGCTGAATCACACCTTTCAAGATTATTTGCTGGCAATTAACGTTCTGTCTAATTCCTTCATGGAGCTACTGGATCGCACTGCTGTATTTGCACTTCCCTGCTGAGCTTGATTTGTAGAGCCAGCTAAATCATATTGCTGATTTTTCTGGTGTGGTCTAGGCCTTCAAGTCTGAGTCTTATTCCTTTCTCTTATCTCTCATAACCACAGCAATGCCATTTCGGTTAAGCACTTAACTTGATTTCCTCTTTTTGAGTGAAGTTCACCCCTGGAAGCTTTGTGTGGTAGTGCCACACCACAAGAGAATGATGAAATCTGTGTGGATGTGTTGCTTCTAGAGAAGTCTTGAAAAAAATATGGCTCTGAACCCAGCACCCATTAACTTTGTCTGCAAGCCTGGGTGCCATCCCCAGCACAGGTATTTAATGTCTTCCTGGAAAATTCTGCAGGATTTACCCCCTCTGTGAAATCTGTAATGCTTTTCCAGGGATTTTAAAAGAAAACCAACCCAAAATTTTAGCGCAGTGCACATATGAAACAAGTAGTAGGGAAAGACCATGGGATCAATAAATGTCTTTAGCAAAAAAAAAAAAAAAAAAGTGAAAAAAAACCCCAAACTTGGAGGCAATTACCAAAACCCTGTTAAATAAGAGCACCGACTACAATGAATCAGTGAGAAGTCCAAGGTTTTTGTTAGCAGGTTGTAACCCATAGCGACGACAGACTGATTAATACTGAAACTGCCTGCAGCAAAGGGACCTGGTGTCAACAGATGAGACCTCTGCATTACTCAGAGAGGTCTCCTGGAGAGGCCAAGAGCATTTTCAGTCGTGCAGTTTCAGTCTGACTGTGGGTCAAAAGGTACAAGCTTGGAAATGAACAGGAGAGAATTTTACCTGCCTAGGGAAGTTTAAGATATTAATATGCATAACATGATTTGAATCAGTTCTATAGTTTCCATCTTCTTAGCTACACAACAGGATCTAAATATTATGCTTTTGGAAAAGGTTCTTTTATTGTGTGGGTTTTTTTCCCTCTACTCTCCTTCCCCTCTCCCCTCTTCTCCCCTTTCATAAATCTTTCAAAATCAAGATACTTTTCTCATTACAATTTCTGCATCTGACATTAAAAAATGTTTTAAAATTCATAGCACATTGCTTGATGTTAAACTTTGCTCAATAATGGACCATTAGTTTACTTGATGCATGACTCTCTGAATACTTTGTACCAGTAAATATAACAAACTTATGATAATTACTATGTGCAACATGTTTGCGTTCAAACATGACCTTGAACTTACTTCTCAAACATTTCAAAAATGTCAGCTATGATGATGATCTTTGTTCATTACTGAAAGGAGTTTCTGGGTCTGAATTGTGTAACACGCATTTATATCTATTAAATATGATACAGTAGAGCTATTTTTATTGTTTTAAACTTTAAAAATGCTTTTAAATCTCAGTAGCCCTCTGAGTCATATGATCCTGTGACCATCTCGGCACTTTTCCAATCCAAAAGTCTATTAAAAGCTTTGACAAAAGAAACAGTTTATTTCAGAAGCAGTGACAAGGCCAACCTGTACACTTATTAACACCCTGCTAAAAATGACATATGCATACAACAGCACATTTTGCTAAGAGGTATATAGTCCTAATTTAAAAAGCAAATTGTGTTATTTTCTATAGAAATGCATGCATTATGGTGTTCACCTACATAAGCAAACATCCACAGCAAGTGAAGGTGATACAGTGACATAACCCCTGACTTTTTAATCACCTGAGCTTAGTGTTCTACCAGTCCCAGCTGGATCAGCCTCTCTGCAGTGAATGTGATAGCTCAATGGTACATCCCCCTTCCTGGGGCTTGTCTCCTGCTGGGGCAGGAGGTGTTTAGGGCACAAGATGGACCATTGCCTCCATTCTGCGGGGCAGCAGTAGCCTGGTTCCCTGCCCTTGGTTTAGGCAGTGAGCTAAGGAGGTTACAACTGACCCAATAGTTCAGGCAACTTGCCATGGGAGAGAAAACATTTCAGCGTGAGATGCCATGATAGTGAAAACACACAGCTGCCAAAGTCTCCTGCCCTCTAGTAGATGATAGTGACCTTTAACTTACAGCTGAGAAGTGACCCTCACCTACACCATGTTCTGTAATAATTTAATAGCTTTGTTCCCAGTGGAAAAAACCCAGTCCTCATAAGGAAGAAATTTTTTGTCTAGGAACTGGTGTGGCGTAAAACCTAAGTGACTGCCTCCAAACCAGAACATGATAGCATCTCAGCTGGACTGCCTGTGTTCAGAAGATGGTGAGATTCTTTCCCTGCTTCCATCAGTGTATCTTGCTCAAATGCTACATCCACAAACAGTTAAAATTAGAGGGCCTCTGTCCTTGTGCTAAAAGCAGCAGCCAGTTCTACTTCTCTGATGCATGTTTGCTTCCAGAGCACTGAGACTGCTTTTAATAACAAAGTGAAAGTGACACTGGTGCCAGTCATTTATATTCCCCTATGCATATTTACGTTCAGCTTCTCATGCGTCTTTCCTAAATTAGGTACTGTCCACATTAGAATTCAAGCCATGCCAGCCACAGCTATGTTTAAATGTGGTTGCATACTAGTATGATTCCAGCATACCATTTCTGACCACAGGGGAACAAGGATTTTTAAACTGTTATTGCTGTTTCCCTTCTCTCCCAAAGCAGTGTACGCTGCACTGTGATGTTGATGACAGGTCAGGGCTTCAGTCGATGTAAATTGTGTGATTTTGGTAAAGCCATATGTATTTTGACCTGTCTAGGCTCTGCTTCTGTTTGTCTGGATAGACTATACGGACTGTGATTTAGTACGACAATTACTCTGGCAGGCAGAAAATGCATGGATCGTGTCACTTAGTTCATTACTGGAGGATGCTCAGACCTTTTGGGCAGGGACACAGAATGGCATAAAAAGAAAACCCTCTGGGACCAAAAGCATTGCATGAGAACTCTGTTAAACAGGAATAATAACAAATACATTCCCCATTGCATCTCAGTAGCAAGGCTATTCCTTCTTCAGAGATTAATGCTGCACTCATGGCTAAAAACGTATTATGGTAAACTTTTGAACAAAAATTCTGTACTCAAAAACATGCCATGGATTGTTCTTGCTTTATACTACATTTGGAAAGCAGAGATTTTCAATAACATTGTGATTTAACTTGTATCACTCTGGAATAATGCACTAGTGTATAACTGACCATGTAGTCAGGTAGTGATGATTCAAGGCTGTGGAAAATTCAGCCCTTTAGACTTCTGTTTGAAGAGCCATTAAATCCTGGTTTTACACGACGATGGACAAGTAAAGGCCTCACAGTTCACAAAGTAGCAATGCAACAACTGTATTTTCAACCCCTCCAATAAATCTCATCCAAAAACTGAGGTCTTGGAGCAGGGATTGGAGATAAAATTCATAAATCAAACTGGAGGTAGCCCACCAGTTTGCCTATTCACTGAATGATGGAATCACCTTACTCATGTGGAATTCAGGTTTAAATCTTTGCCTATACCTTAGCTCATATGGCTGAAAACTAGGCTGTGGCTTATATTCAAACTCTGCTGTAGACGTATGTAGGGCAGAGAATGTATTTTTTACTCCTTAAGGTGAGAGATAAATAGCAATTTAAAAGAGAAAGTTCAACTTTTTTTTTCTATAACATCAGGAAAGGCAGTCCAGTAACTGCCACAAAACCATTTCTGACAGGGCAGACAATGCAGTTTTTCAGATAGGAAAAATAAATGTTTATATCCTTAAGAATATTGTTTCTCCAAAAGATCTTGAAAGTTTTTAAGGGAAAAATATCTCAGATTTCAATTAGGAGACTATCCTGAAAGACCTGGTACTTGGCTCTTCTACCTGGGCCTATATCTACATACTCACCCAACCACTACCAAGTGGTGTAAAAGGTAAAACGAATTTGTCAAGCACGCTGTTGGGTACGATGACATTTCTGTGAAGAGTCTGAGAAAGGGAATATTGGTAAGGGAAAGAACAATGCTTGTTTCTTGATTAAGGAGGTGGGTTCATACCCAGGAAAACAGTCTGTGCAACAGACTTACTGTCATTGGGTGAGCCACTTCAGTCAGGACTCTGAGAAGCCACTAACATCACACTTACAAATAGAGGCAGCAAAAGCTATTAACATAGTATCTTTTTGCCCCTGATTTGTCGGTAACTTCCCCTCCACTTTTGGTCTACTGCTGTCCTGACAGAGCATTTATCACCACTTGACTCACCACCCTTCTGCCTGGCGTAACTGATTTGAAGATTGCTTGCTGGTGGCTTGCAGAGATTACAACAGCCACACAAGCTGAACAAGCTCTAAGGGGTTGCCCATGGTCACTTTTTTGTAGAGGAATGAAAGGCTGAGTTAAGGTTGGAAAATGTTCTTGAGTGAGAAATGCCACTTTTGATTCAGCTATTATGAATCTATTATTTTTACTTTTTAAGAAAAAAAAAAAAAAAAAGTAAAAATGTATTACTTTGGAAGTTTCATGGGAGGGCAGCCTCTAATGGAAAAGTATCTCAAGCTTTAATTAGGACACTATCTCAAAATTGTCTCAAGATCATAAATTAAAATAATCTAATTGAACCTGCCTCATTTTTCTACCAGCTAAGAATGTGACCCTTTACCTCTATCTGAAGAAATATTCAGTCAGAAATTATGCTTCTTTATAAAGTGTTTCAAAGCCTTTGATGGGCTGTGGAATGGCAAATGTCAGTGCTTTAGGCCACCTTCTTTAACTTAATGGAACAGTTGTGCATTTAAAGAGATAACATATTTTTGGTGTGGTGTACATTTGAGTACTGCTAGTTCTGTCTTCTTTGTTTAATGTGAATGCTCAAAAGCAGTAGGTGGACTAACTTGTGTTTGGAGTACGTGAAGGAGTTTTTATTTTTCAAATAGAACATATTCCTTGGATTAACGGACTTTCAGTCTTCAAAATGTCTTTCCTATACCCATGTTTGGATGAAAAGCCTTCTAATAAGCTGTTATACTACTGCTGGCACAACTTCTTACCACAGGTTTGCCACAGGAACCATGATTCACACTATCATGTGTTCTGGACTACTTAAAATTACAGTTATTAAGCAGTTCTGAGAAAGGCAAAGCTCTTAAAAAATCAGCACATCCTGCAGGGCCTCAACAAACATGTCAGGTATCCCATCCCTGCCACCCACCCCACCACAAATTCAGAGAGGCA
This sequence comes from Caprimulgus europaeus, assembly GCA_907165065.1. Next base: position 46,444,810 of record OU015530.1, on the reverse strand, counting down.
TTTTTATAGGGTTAGGTCCAGAGCTATGTGCTGCAACAGTCTCTTTTGACCCATCTATCTTTCAAAAATGTTCTTATTTTTTCTTCCTTTGGTTTTCTATTTTTCCCTTTAACTTTTTTTGCTGCTACTTACTACTTCATGTTTTCACTTCCCTGATACAATTTCAGAGCGATCTTGGCTCTCTTGTCTCTTTAGCTTCTTGCAAACCCTTCTTTCACTTCATCCTTCCCCGTACACCACAGCCAGTGTGCATCCAAATAGCAGACCTGGGTCCTACTATGACATTAACTGATATCCAACAGAGCCAGATCTGAGTTTCCTGTTGTCCGTCTTGCCAGTATATTGAATACAGAAATTTTTTTGCTACTTTTTTTTTGGGGGGGGGGGGGGGAGAGAAAAAAAGTTAGAAAATCCTATTGCAAAGGGCAGTAGCTTTTTCAGATGGGTGTGTCTGTCATGCTGGGGCCCACAGCTTAAAATAAATAAAATCCTGGGATGACTGTGCTGGCTAATTTACGAGATAAGCCTTTTATGTTGGGGATTTTGTCTGGACAAAGTGAACAGGCTGGAGAGCTGAATATGCAAGCAAACCACTTACCGTGCCTCTTGCATCACACACTCACATAACTAATATGTTAATCATCAACGTTCAAACACAGTTACCAGATACGGTGCCAGAAATAACTTCTGTCTCTGTTATTTTTGTTGACCTACCATATTTCTCCACTTTGGTCTCTTGTTTCCAACCCTCATTCATTTTTGGTTTAGAAATCAGTAGACAGATCAAGAGTTTCATAAAAACCTTCCTTCTCTAACTTTGCCTTTGTATGAAATATCCCTCTGATATGCCAAGCATTGCTGTTGGCTATTAACTTTCACTTAACAGACTATGAATTCATTTACCACGCTGACATGGGCAGTTTGAATCACAGCGTGAGTCACAACTCATGTTATAGTTTGTTCAATTATATCCCAGTCATTTGAGCTAATTGAGTCAAATGATACAGTGTCACAGGACTTACTGTAAGTCCAGAGGATTTCTCCTTCTGCCTAAGCTGCTCATCTTCAACTGTCAGCAGCTCACAGCATTCAGTGTAATCGCTGCCAGATCCCTGGCAGTGACAATCCCCAGCAGCCCGCACCCCTCTGCGTGCCAGCGGCTGCTCCGGGCTCGGGTGCCTCGGCACCCATTCTGTGGCCACTGGTGCATACATGTGTCTTAACCTTGCTCTCTCCTCCCACACCGACCAGTCACTGGGCACACACAGTCCCCCTAGATGTGTGCTGGGTCCCTGAGTGCCCAGTTTCCCATTTGACACTGGGTTCAATGACAGTAGCATTTACGCCTGTGTTGTAAAATCCCATTGCATTTAAATGGGGATGTTTTACTTGGATTGTAAAGTACTTTGCAGCTGTAAATTAAGTAAGCCTCCTGTCAGGCCTGGGAGATAAACAAGGAACATTATATCCATTTTAGAGGTAGGTAATCTGAGGCACAAAGAACTTGAGACAAGAAGCTTGGCCACCTAAAATTAGACACTTCGGTCCAAATTAATAGATTGTGAATCAGTTACTCATATTAGAAAGCAGCTATTCCCCTCCAACAATGTCAAGAAGACTGCAGTATGTGAAGTCTTTGAACTGCACTTCACAGCCATGCATGGTAAAAGCTTGGGGAGATGTTTAGACACTGAGTTCCCAGTTAAGCCTAAGGAAAAAATTTTAACTGAGATTATTTTCAAGGAAAAATGTGACTATTAAACAAATTAATTGTTTTGGCTTATAAAAATATCATTCTTTAATCAAAAATTGCCTTCAACAGAAAAAACTTTATGTTTTCTTTGGAAAAGTGATTCATTTATCACTCAAATACTGCAGTGGTACTTCATGTGAAATTATGAGAACAGAACAACTATGCGGGTGCACCTTGAAGCAGTGTCCAGAGACATCTTTCAGACATGTCCATTTTGGATAAGGATGAACCCCAGGAAGGCTTCTCATTCAGGCTACAGAAACAGGAATTTGAATTGTGCTGGGAATTTCAAAGCAAGCTTTGCAAAATCCTTGCCTCATTTTTCTGCACCCAAACTATGAGAAGCAAGAGTCACTTGTTAACAGGGAGCTAGTGGGGTGTGGGATAGGCATGTCTCAGGTCAGGACCTGTGAGAGGTCTTAGAAGTCCTCTCCAAGTCCTAGAAGGGATCTCCAAAAGAAGGCCAGGAAGGAAAAGTGCCAGTGGTGGTTTTGGCTGAAGGTTGACAGGCTGTTATGGAATAACCTTTCTCTCAGTAAGTCAGAGCCCAGAGGGATTGACTTTTCACCCCTACAGATGCTGCTTTCTTTGGAAGTCAAGTAGTGACTCCTACCAGCTCTTCAAACCACTGACTTGTAGAGGATTTTTAATTTACTGAAACAAGCTTAATTCAGTTATTATTCCCTTTAGAGTAGAGCTGACAGTAAAATGCATCACTGTAGAGAAAAGTAACCCTTTCTACTGTTTTATTTATGTTTTTAATCCCTGCTATAAAATAACCTTTGGTTTTATGCTTTGCTCAAATGACATAAATGATTCAGGTTTGGTGACCCACATATGAAAAACAAAGCTTTTACCAGGTAAGAAATTCTCATTTAATTCTGTCAACTGGCTTCATACCGGACTGACATTCTTACAATTCAAAGACTGCTTTTCCAATGTAAAACACTTGAACGAAAGGTCAAAACACACAATGTTGATTTAGATGCTACACAGGGACCATTTACACATAACTAGTTGCAGGAGTACATATTAGATCTTCACTTCAGACTGAAATTTAAGATGTTTGCAGATTGTAACTGCTAGCTGATCTATTACCTTGCCCTCTTGGCTGCAAATTGCCTTTGTGGCACTAGGCACCCAAGCATAGCAGTACTGCTGTAGCCATTACTCTGAATGGATGGCCAAAGGAGGGGAAGCTATGCTTTCACACCAACAGAATTTGTTCTTGATGGAGATCTATTTATACATTTATAAAACAATGCAAAACACACATCTGATGAAGCATTTCAGTAGTAGTGGGAATATCTATTGCTTTCTTCTGAATGTGATGACCCAATTTACGTGTTGATTTGCTCAGCATCTGCTGTGATAGTGGAGGAAGAAGTCTCCATAGAACCACAGAAGTCACAGAACAGAAATGGGGAGGGGATCTCTGAAGGACATTCAATCTCGTGCTTGAGGCAGGCATCTCACCAGCACTAGATAGAGTCAACCATGGCTTTGCTTACCCTAAATCTTTAAAATCTCCTGAGATGGAGATTCCACAGCCTTCCTGGGCTGCCTTTTCTAACATTTCTTCATCCTTCCAGTGAAATAAATTTATCTGTGTCACCAATTGAAACCTTTCCAAGCTGCAGTTTGTGGCTGCTGCCCCCTGCTATGTTGTCTGTTACAAATGAGAAGAGTTTGGCCCTCTCATCTTTGTAACTTCTCTTCAAGCAATTGTGGGAAATCCTGGGGCAAACAGGGAAAGTATGTGTTACCAAATTCATTAATAAACCTGAAAACTTATATACTAAATTACACCAGATTACAGCTATTGGGGTGCAGGCCTCACTCATATGAGCCTTTCTGAATCTCCCAGATGAGATTCATGCTACAGAGGTGAAGTGCTCCTGTTAAGAAGGAAGTCCTGCAATTCCCATCAAGAGTCAGTGGAAAGAAGACTTCAGGTTACCAGTATCAGGTTCTGGAGGTGCCTGACTCTCACCACGGCTGGCGTTAGTTTACTCAGCAGCTGGGGACAGCTGCCTGAAAGGAGGTGAAATTTGATGCTTTATATGTCCCGTACTATGTGTCCCGCACTACGCGTGATTTTTTTTTCTGTGTAGAAAAGGCTACAGCTTATCCTGCCCAAAGTGTTAAAATAGTAAAGGACAGCCTAGGTGTCACATTACTATCATTCTTACCACATTAAGAAAAAAACCCACAATTTTCCCTTCTTACTTTCTGAATATTTTACATGTTCCTTAAAACTTACATCAAGTTTTATTTCCTTCTAAAATGAGAATAAGATCATCAGAAACTAATTAGATCTGGTTCTAGTGTAAAACCACAATGGAAACTTTTCTGAAATGTCAAAGCTGCCATGGTTATTACTTGTTCTGGGCTCTAAGGGAGCCAGAGTAGTTTCCAGTCTTTGTGTTATTTCTTTTCTTGCCATTTATTTTTTGCTGGTTTTTTTGTTGTTGTAGTTGTAGTTGTAGTTGTTGTTGTTGTTGTTGTTGTTGTTGTTGTTGTCATTGCCTAATATACATAACAGCCATAAAATATACCTAAAAAGACTGTTGTGTATCCCCAAACCATGTATACCACACTAACTTTTTTTTTTTGTTCCTCAAACACTGTAATCCTGACCGTAAGAGTCATGAGCTTTGGGTAAAAAATAAATGAGCACATCTGTCTTTTTATTTCACTCCAAGATATCTGGATAAATAAGTATGTATTCAGACTATCACAAATAGCTGTGCTGATAGACTAGTATTTCCACGGCCTCTCCAGTTGACTGATATTATTTGGTTAAGGGATTGTTTTTCTTTGGTTGGAAAATGTTGACTTGGAACAAATGAAACTTGTAGGAATGGGTTACTGTTGATAGAATTTTTTCTCTTTTGAGATTTTATTGCCTTTCTTGTACCCTTGATGACATTTTGATCAAAGTGAGAGTGGAAGGAAAGTCGTCTCTGGTTCTCAGTGTGAACCTGAGCTACATCTTATGTCAGTGTCATGACCACTGGGCACTGGGGAAGAAGCAATGGTGGTGTCTCTCACTTTCTTTTTAAAATTCCTACCCTGGCACTGAAGTGCTGATTGGAAGCTAGACTGCAGCCTGAAGAAGGGCTCTAACCACCTGCCAGTAGACTTCTTAAATTGCAGGGCTAGAAGAGACCTCAGGAAATGATCTAGTTCAGTGTTCTCCCTGTAGACAGGATAAGATATGTGAAGTTGTTCCTCACAGATGTTATTTTAATCTGTTCTTAAAAGCTTTCAATGTAGAGTCCACACCTCTGGGGATTTCTGTTTAAAGCTTTAAAAATTTCTCAACTAGCATCAGTATCATAATTTGGGGATTTTCTTGGTTTTTTTATGGGAAGTAAGAGCTAATATTCTCATCGTCTAGATGGAAAACTGAATTACAGATAGCACTGGGTTGATTCTGGTGATGCAGAAAACTCCACCTTCCCATAAACCAGCTATTCAACACAATGGATATACACTTTAATTCTGTCTTAATGAACATAGCAACAGTTCACAAGTGTTGATAGTATTTTCTGTATAATTAACCTCTAACGTAGCAATTTACATCGAAGACAATAGAGCATTGTTTCCTATACTGTCCTACAAAGGGTTCTCTCCACATGTGGCATGTGTTTTTCAAAGCTAACCATATAGCTGCTTGCTTCCTACAATTCTTTCTAAAATCTTTCAACAGATTTCTTACAGAAGGTGGACAAATAGCAAATCACTGGAAGGGATTCAGAGAGTAAACAAAAAATAAAGGAACAGAAAGGACCATAGATACTCATCTTGTGTTTTGAATTTGCATGTTTTCAAGGGAAAAAAAAACCCCAAACCAAAAACCAAACAACAAACAAACCAAAAAAACAGGACAGGTTGTAAACTGAAATAAGTTTCAGTGTCAGCAGCTTTAATTATTTTATTGTAAATCATGCAATATTAAGTATTTGCTTTGAGCTCAAAACCTCTGAACACGTGATTTTTGTTTTTTGTGATTAAAAAACAACACCTAAAACTCCAAACTTTAGTGTCAAATTGCGGTGTAAGATGAGAAATGATCAAACTTTCTAGGACCATGAAAATCATCAGAACCCATGTTTTGCATGAAAAAGATATATCGTAATTGCTTAAACAACCTCGTATTTGTTCAGAAGAGACTATGTAAAACAGTGATTACAACAGCTGTAGATTTGTCCCTAGGCTTATGGTAAGGAAGAGTTTATAACACCTGCAAAAGCCAAAGAGTAAATTCACCTAAACAGTGAATTCTTTTTGCCACTGTATCAGCTGGTATTAGTTATGTGAACAAATTAGCAATTGGCTTTTGAGACTGACTTCCCTCTGAATGGTTTTCTGGGATAAATAGGCTAGTACCTGTTTTAGCAAACTCTTACTGGTTTAGAGAAAGCCAAAGGCTATGAAATAAATGTCTTTCATTTTCTTTTCAAGAAATTAGGCTTGATATTTATGGCTTAACTATTTACCTCCATTAATTACTATTTCCCTTACTTTCCTCCCATGTCTCCCCTGAGGAGACTTAAAATACTTGCTGTAGAAGAATCTTCCTGATCAGCAAGTCCACTCCCTCTTGCCATTCTTTCACATCTTAAAATCACTTCTGTAAATCTGTCAGATTTTCCCTACCCTCTTCTCCTAATGGAAGGTTGTTCATGAGCTTAGATGAGGTGACAGTTTTAATTTCCAAACTATGTTATTTGCTGGTCATTTGCTTCTGTGTGGCAGCTGTCATCTATCTTCATTTTGTATTACTACTTATCCTGACAATGTACATTTCTATCTATATTACATTACTAAGACTGCTTGGGATCCTTACATTTGACTTTATAAGAAGTAAGAGGTAGTTTTGGTTATTATGGTTTTTATTCTGTAAATGGAAAATTCCCATGACTTCCATAGAATTCTTGATTTCTAGTAACTTTTTTACATGATTGCCTCACGTTTTCTATGTTAAATTGCTTTCTCTAACTTGCAAGAACACAGAAGAATGAGGTGATTTGTTTAACCACACATTAATAGCTGCTAGAGTTGTAGGGGTTTTTTGGGCTATATTGTTACACAGAATTATTAAAGGTCTTCAAGATGAATGCCATCTTTGACTAAATTCAGGAGGTAATTACTATCTTTAGTTACTCAGGCTCATGGCAGAACCCAATAGAAAGTCTGCATGAACTTACTGTTTGATAGCACAATGTTCGATATGTATCCCCTGGGAAACACCTCTGGTAGGTTTATTATTCAAAAACATCTTATAACAGGCTCAATGGCTGAATTGTCTTCTTGATAATTCTATTATAATTTCCCAATATATCTAATTTTTCATTCAAAAGATAATGAATAGGCATTTTCAGGGTTGATAAAGATGATGCAGACCACAGCAAGGAGCCTATGTTACCAAACAGGAAGTGAAAGAGCATTTTTGAAAATATCTATTTCAGAATAAACTGAAACAGGTGGTTTTGCATAGAAAATCAGCAATTATTTTTATTGTTGTTAGGACTTGAAGAGTATAAGAAAAACTAATTTTAAAATTTCTTGTCTCTTGTGTTGATTTCTTAGATATACCTTGGAAAACTAGTCTTTCAGTCTAGCCCCATTTAACTGTTAAGGACAAATGAATGCAGGCAAACATAATTTTCCTCTAGCTTCTGTATGTGTGATTATTTATAATAGTTGCAAGTGATAAAGCTATGGTGGCTCAAAGAGTTACTATTTAGAAGCTAAAACATGTCAGCTGGTTGTGTTAAGCGCTCCAAACCATTTGCAATCAGTGACTAAAATAGTGCTTCAAGCTAATGTATTTCACTTGGGAGCTGTAGTGGGACAGCAGCATACACATGCTCACTTAACGGAGCTTAGCTAATGAATGGTGACTCGTTAGGCTGCGGTCCTTTGATCACTTACAATATGAATGCGTAGATGAAAGCAGGCATAGTTCAGCAAAAACTGAATTATTTGTAAAATTACAGATCTGACTGTGTACTATAAAATTGTATATCCTGTGATTTAGTATTAGAAATTATCAGAAACATTTCCTCTCCCTCTTTTTTATCCAGAAACTGATAATAAATTGTTCATTAAAAGGTCTTGGTTGCTTTGTACGTTGTTTTTTTGTGTGCCTCTTTGTTTGTTTTTTTTTTGTTTGTTTGTTTGTTTCCTTTTTCTTTTTAGCACTCCAATTATAATTTTCCTGTAATATGATCAAAAGCACAATTAAGATGATTTCTACAGTGGTACAAAAATCTTCTCCCTCAAGATCTATTAGCAGATTTTGCGCAATGACATTTTAATAAATAGAATGTCTATCATATTCCACTCATGATTTTGCTCTTAGAAATTTTCTTTATCTAGTCACAGGCCACAGAAGTGTAGAGATGGAAATACATTTTTTTTTTTTTCAGAAAAAAAAATTGTTGTTCTGATCATCCCATGAGGCAGGTAATAGTAAAAAAAAAAAAAATCTCAAAACTGTCCTCTTCCCCCAAAAACAATTATCACAATTTTTCAGATGTCTTTAACACTCTGTGACCTGGATGACCAACTGCGAATAACAAAGAACAAGTGATGAATAGCTGGAATGATTAGTTTGCAAACAAATCATCAGCTGAGTATCACTTGTCCAAACTATTCACCAAATATTTATAGAGTAAGAAAGTAGCATTGCTTCATGAACAATCTGATTAGATGTGACACTTGATATGAGTCAAGGAGCTGTGATATAGATGGTGAGCCAGATTTAGTGTGATATCCAGAAATGAAGACAAGACGTGCTTTCTCTGGGGCCTTTCAACCACTGATGTAGCAATCAAACCAAATATACATAGGATGAAATCACCCAACTTTCATGGACCTAAATTTATGTAGAAAAGGACAGTCTCTCATAATGAAGTTCAAAACCAGTGAGATTTTACAGCTGGCATCTTAAAGTCTTTTATGATTTATTTTTCCATTACCCATCCCAAGTTATCCTGGCTTTGCTATCCTCTGGATATGCGCCTCTTGTTTAAAAAAGTGTTTTGGAATATTTTTTTCCTTCAGCTCTCCTTCTAGAATTTTGGAAATATATCTCAATATAATATCACCTTCAACCTTAACTAATATGTTCTTTCAGGTCATTAATGAAGATACTGGGAAAAATAGAATGTAATCCACAGCTCCAATGTGTTAGTAGGAAGCTTCCCAGAGGTTGCAGTAGTTTATATTACTATTCTGATAGGAGTACTTCAATGATTTCTATGATGTAAAAATATTTTTGGTGCTAATTTAAGAGCTAATCTGAATTGTACAGAAGGTAGCACTGGTTCCATTATCTTTTCAGTTTAAAAAAATTAAAAATCTGTATTTCAGTGAAAAGCTCAATTTTTCATTACAAAATTGGAAGATGATATGTTTTTGACTGCAATCTATTTTGATTCAAACATTTTACCACTGGACTTTCGGGAATCTTAGCTTTGATGAAAAAAAAAAAAAAGATGGTCTTTCCTGGGATTTCACATTTTGCAATATATTTTGCACAATACTTAACAGAAACATTAACATCTGGACATGACTGTTTACTTTGTTTCCCTGGGCTTCTGCCAGCATGGTGATTCTGAATTCAATGAAATTACAATGGGATAGCAGTACAATGGAACAGATAATAGTGTTATAATCCATGTCCTTCTGCCCACAATGTTTAAGTTAAGCTAAATTTTGCTTTCTCTTGTATGTCACCTAGTTTATTACATAGAAAAGGAATTATGCAACAGCTGTGTAAGGTTTGTGAGTAATTGCTTTATGGAAGGCCACATGTACTCCACCCAGTTAAAACCTGAGTTTGTTCTCACACCAGGTGTAGATGGGTCGAATGTGCACTGAGACACAATCTCTTTTGGTATGAATGGGCAAGAGTCCATAAAGTTTATGGGGCTACATAAATATATACAAGCAGCTCCTTGGAGTTTTCCTGTTAAAAACCTTCTGCTCCATTGGAAGAATTCTGCGTTTAGCAGAGGTAAATTCAGAGCCAGGGCCTTTGCACCTACTATCTTTTGTCCTGTAAATTGTCTCCAGATTCACAACTGTTAACATTAAGGCTGGGAAACTGAATGGTTGTGGAAGAAAAAGGATTTAGGCAGGAAAACTGAAAACACAGGATCATATCCTTGATGGACCAAAGTTCATGCAGGCCATTTTCCCCTCTTGAACCAAAGCCAATGCTACAGGAAATGATTCAGTTTTGAGTAATTTGGCCCCAGAACTCATACTCATCTCTGTCAGAGTGGCAGACACAAAATGCATTATTTCTTCTAATACATTTGTTTTTGTCACTTGTGACCAACTATATTTCCAGTATTTATAAGAGTATAGATGCATATTTATTTAGACACACACAAAGTTTTGACTTGTATAACTTCCTTGTGTGATCAGCTTTCTGGTAAGAGCTTGTAATCAGGATGCATCTATAGCAAAATTCAAGGAAAAAACAAGGCCTTGAATTCTTGAAATCTGACAGTTCCTGAAGAAGTTTTTATGAGGGAATGTTCTGGATTTAAATTTAAAATTAAATGCACACACCATTTGCGTCCCGATGGTGTACTTGTTTTGAACGGTTGGAGGATGGTATTTATTTAAGGCTATTTTAAGCATTTAACTATTTTGAAATTCAGTTTACCAAAGCCTACAAACTTAAATTCTCCCCGTCACTAATGGAGAAAGATCAATATCTCCAAACATTGAGTGTGAATATCTTTGGAGGATATTTAATGTAGGACTATGTGGATATCTTCTACTGTGGCAAAGTTTTGTTTGTTTGATTTTTTGTTTGTTTGTTTAAATGGCATAAAGAATTCTGGTGGGTGACTAAGATACAGAAAACAAAAACAAAAACCCTCCAGTAATTTTGTATATTTTTGACATAATGTAGGGAAATACAACCCTTACCATAGCAGGGCTTTTTGTGGCCTGATGTGCACAAACTGTGGTCAATGACTTGAATCAAATACAGTCCCTGAGGTAAGAGAATATGCTCATCCCGCGCAGCACACAGACCATGTTCTCAACATCAGCAAAGCTCCATGTGTGAGTATCTCAGATCCTCCAGCAGATCTGAGACTGAAACAAGGATTTATGAAAATTGCCCAGTGACATAAACCAGATTTTCGTTACAGGAAATATTTAATTTTGACAAGTTTTTCTTAGAATTAGTAACTTTAGCTTACTAACTTCCTCTTTTTGGTATCACAGTTTACATCACTGTGACTGTTACCATAGATATGGAGTATGGTTGTTTCCATGGTAACACATGGTGTGCCACAAACAAACAAACTACATAGCGATAACTTCATTTGAATGTCATCATTCTATGCTACTGTAAGCAAAATGTAAGTATTAATTGAAAGAGGATGTGAACAACACTTAACTTTTTTTTATGGCATATTCAAGTTGTTATTTAAATGCACATTTTAATGAAAATCCAGCAAGGCAAAGTCATCAAATCTTTACAAAAGTATGAGATAATATTTTAAGAATCTTAAAATCCTAGTTGTAACTCCTTTTTTACTCTGATAAGGTAGCTTCACCTCTGGTCCTCAGATTTCACCTGTATGAAAAAAGGATAATGATATTTATGTGCTTTTAGAAGTCAGATGAGACAGTTATGTTTCAAGGAATTATTTAGAGTAATTGCTGTTGTTATTATTATTATTATTATTATTATTATTATTATTATTATTATTATTATTATTATCATTATTATCATTATTATTATCATTATTATTATCATTATTATCATTAAAACTACTTATTTGAACAACAGAAAAAGAATTCAGAACATATTCCTCATTACACTATATCTGTTCATTGAAATAACAGCAGTCTCACCTGAAACTGCATCTGGCTTAAATGTGTAAATTGCATATGACCCTGAGTTTCTGATAGTCATAAAATATGAGTCTCAACATTTTAAATTGTTTAAAGAATATAATTTTAAATGTTTAACATATTGCAATTATAAGAAGCAGCTTTTTTTTAATCTCAGCTATGTGAGCCACAAACCAGCCCCAATTCCCACCACAGTCCAGTTAATGACATTTAAAATTGTTCATATCTTTGGATCTCAAATTAGAAGGACCTATTTTTATGATGATCCAAGCACCAGTGTCCAATTCGACATTTGCACGTGGGCTTAGAAAGAGAAAGACAGGTTTATTTTGTGTTTGGCTTGACAAAGCACTGTGAAAAATAAGGTGTCAACCTGCATGGTTCCTGGAGGCTGCATACATGTTACACACATCAGTAATATGAGGGAAGTTATATTTAGAGAGTGCAGTAGATTGGAAAGACAAGCAGAATCACAAGAGTATTCAGTCTTTCAGCACTAGTAAAAGCATGTAGATTAAAACCCACCTGGGTAAATCAAGAAGGTGTTAGTGATTCCAGAAAAAGGCTCCACTAAATATCCATAAAACCACTATCAGTCTGGCCACTGTACGGAGAACTCGTGTCAGCTCAGAAGTTCAACACTGGGAGTACCTGAGATCCCCTACCAGCCCTGAGCAAAACCACCCTCCTCAGCAGCTGCTATCCTTTACAATCAGACTGAAACTCCTGAGGGAGGATGTTGAGGCCTACCAGAGGATGTGTAAAATTTACCTTTGGTAGCCAGCCTTGGCTACTGAGATGATGATTTTTTTCATTCATCTTATGATGAATGAAAAATATATTCATATTCACTATATGAATAGTCCAGTACGATTTTACTAATATAGCTTCAGATGATTCTTTCTGTCACCACGGGCAAAAGGCCGAAGACTTGTTATTATCTCTGCTTGTGAGCTGAGGGAAGGCAGGATCAAAAACTTTATTCTCTCTGTTTCCCAAAATATGATGATGTTGCGCAGCCTACCTCTGTTGCTGGGAAAGGACATGAGCCATGAGCTGTCTCCCAGGCGATCCTCCAGACATCCCTCTTCTCTTGAACACTAACTAGGGCACTTCACTCTCCAAATTGTGGTGCCTCTTTCTACAAATGCAGGGATCTGCCTCGTCTTGGAGTTACTCTGCGGAGATACAGCAATTACTGTTCACCACAATTAAACTGATAAAGTGAGAGAAGGCTTAAGAACTTTCTGCTTCTAGGAACAGAAATCCTTACTCTGTCTTCCCTCTCTCTACAAAACGAGCAATGCTATAGAAATAAATGCTTACAGTTCATTAGAGAACACTGCATTTTCACCCCGTTTCCTAGAGGTTGTGTTTTCACGTGTGGTGCACACGTGAGACACATGCCTCTGCGTGATACAACCAGGACCAAGTCAGCAATCCAGGAAATGTCACTTACAGAGATTGTTTGGTGGAAAAAACGCAAGAGCAGAGTCACTTTTTTAGCTGTCACATGTTAGTAACTCTGAGGTTTTTTTGACTTGGTGTCTGTGAGGATGAAGAGACTCAAAGCATCAGAGTAGACTTGTACAGTACTCATTGCACTATTCTTGCCTAGAGAAAGATATCTGGGTAGCTACTACAGCCATCTTGGGAATCACAGCAAGACTGAGGTGACTACAACTTACTTTGGTGTGTCCAAGCAAGTGTGCTAGAAGTTTTAATATCTGAAGTGGGTGGCTGCCTGCTTTGCTCCTCATTTTTCTGTGTACTGTAAGAAAGAAAAAAGAGATAAATAGGAATGTAGTTTAATTTAACCCACATTCCACTTTCAATTCCTGCACCACTATGACATATTGAACAACCTTTGTTGCAACTGAAACACATTTCCCAAAGCTGTTGTATCACAATAGCTGATGGCTGATTTAGAATCACCTACATGCAATGGATTATATGAACCTAAGCTTTGGTAAATACTACATAGTAAAATTTATCTAGCTTTTGTGTCTGGAAATTTCAGGCAAGTGAGTGCTGTGAAACTCAAATGCTGAGAAAGCAGAAGGAAATCCCAAATGGCCTCAAAGTATATTTTAAATCTCATGAGTCAGTGTGGGGATTCTTGACTGACCTGATTATTTAATGGTCAGAACTGGCAGTGCTTTGCTGGCCAGTAAAACAATACTGAGATTTCTTTTCTTTAGTGTATTTCATAAGATATTCTGATAAACAATAGAAATTGTGAAAATGGACTTTCCTAATTACAGTAGTCAGGGAAAAAAAGAAAATATATATGTGTTTGTAGTCAGAGTATAGCAGAATGAAGTAAAAAGAAAACAAAGCTTTGTCTTTCCTTAAAAGCTATGAAAATGCACTAGCTAAACGTGTAACTCGTATTAGGGGTTGCTAACATCATGCTATGCTTTGTATTAAAAACCCATAAAAAGAAGCCCTCCATGAAGAGATCAGCCCCAGGAAGACAGTACCACAGGAACAGATGGGTTAAATAGGAGGTCTCAGCCCTCTTTTCTGCCAGCTGCAGAAGGAAACTGGTCTTAACTCTAAAGTTAACCCTCAATGTCCCTGTCACATCCCATAAAATGTTGCATACTCTAGTTGCACGTTTGAATGCCTCCTCACCTCACCCTTCCCTTCCCCACCACCGGGCCCTCATCTTTCAAAACTGCAATGAAATATTGAATTGTCCTTTTCTGCCTCCTGGACTGCATCTGACATGTAAAGAGGGGACTTCAAAGCAGATGTAGGACTTTTACCTGACACCTCCAGCCAGCTGAGTCCCAAGTTCACAGGGGCATCATCTACACAGTGCCCAGCTGCAGCCTGGCATGACAAACCCTCTCCCACCACGTTGCAGCACAGACTGTCCCATGCATTGGGAGGGGAGACACTGGAGAACTCTGCCTTTAGCAGCACCATGATCTCAGCCACAGCTTGATTAGCACATTTGCCAGCTAGAATAAACAGGGGTTGAAGTCATAGATTCAGACTAGGAACTTCTTAGGACAGGCACTGACATGATTTTACTGTCTTGTGCAATTCCCAAAGCAGTGTCAGTTGCCCCAAAAATGAATTTTACTGTTGTACATTAGCCAGTAAGAGGAACTTCAGTCAAGATGTTACCTCTGAGATTGAACTGAAAAACTGAAGAGATGATAATGCTGAATAAAATATTATATTAGCCATAGCATATTTTAATGAGATAAGAATACAACGCTGCCAGGCTTCAGTGTATTCTGTATCTTGGGTTTCTTTTACTTATTTGGATAAAACACCTTTGCACAGCAGATGAAATCTGATGCAATCTCGTCATCTGACTGAATATGCTTGTTTTCCTCTGCAGCTGAAAACATGTGAATTGCCCCAGTCAGGATCTAGTTGTACTGATCTGCACATTGGGATCAAGGTTTCTTTGCTCAAGGATCCTGGATGTTTCTTGCATGACTCACACACTTCTAAGCCACTAAAGCTAAATACCTTCAAACAGAGAGACTGCCCCTCTCCAGAGAAAAAATAGCTGGGGAAAGTTTAAGCAGAGATGTCCAGGGTTTTTTTTGTTGAGTGGTTTTTTTTTTGTGGATTTTTGTTTGGGGTTTTTTGGGGTTTTTTTTAAATATATATACATGAGAGGAAATAGTACAGAGTACTTTTGTCATTAAGAGCTCTGGGCTGGGAGCTCATTCTTCAGTTCGGGCTGCTCTTTAGCATGAGAAAAGCCGTTGTCTTCAGAGGAGGAGAAGACTGGAAAGAATTAGTGTACAGCTGTTTATGTGCACTAGGGCTTAGTCATCGTTTGTATTGCAGTGTGTGGACTGACATCCAGCTCCTGCAGCTGAAACAATGGAGTTCTGACTTCAGTGGGTACTGGGTCAGACAGCAAGCTAGAGAATAAATAAAAAATCAACATTAATTAAGGTCACCTATACTTTAAGTAATTATACAGCAGTACGAATGGCAATGCAAAACAAACATTGGCAGCACAGCGGTAAAACAGCTTGAGGAAAGAGGATCCGTTCATTCAAACTGACACTGTAACTGCTAGACATAGTTTTCAAATGAGCTGTCCCTCTTGAGTTTGGCAGACAGGATCTTTTGGTTTCAGAGGAAGAAACAATTCCCATTGGAGCAGCTCTAGCCCAAGCTGTAGCAGTGAAGAGATAGCTTGACAATTAGGCCCTTTTAAGGATATTGCCATTAAATTAGTCACTTGAAAAACTAACAATCAGCTTGTGAGATCATATTTTTATTAGGCAAAGATCTTTTAGTTTTTATTAGAGCAATTAGTCCTTTTATAAGTCTCAAAATAAAATTAATTTTTGTGGTAATACAGCATTAAATAACTCCCCTGGTTTCAGTCAAGCACAGGATTTTTCAGGAGAGATTTGTTTGTTTGTTTTACTTTGAGGGGGTGGTACCTTCTTCCTCTCAGTTTACAGCAGTTTTTATAAGTAAGCATGGGCTTGGAGGCATGGATCTCTGAAGGTAGTTGCCGTATTCAAGAAAGAAGCTCACCAAAACAGGGTATTCCTTAGCCGTTCTCAGTAACATCTTTCATCTGAATACACATACAGTCTCAATGCCATTTCCCGTGAAACAGTGAAATGGCACATCCATATAAAAAAGATCAGATGTTAAAAAGGTATAATTATAACCTGGTCCCTTCACTCTCTCTTTTTCTCCTCCAAGACAAGTTTTACTTGGATAAATAGCATCTTGTTTCTTCATTTGCATTTTTAATGTCTTGTTTGCATTTCCAGAGCCATCAGGGTACAGAGCAATTTTTAAGTATTTTCTCAACATGTTTTTAACCATTGCAGCATATTTTTTTTATGTTGCTGTTATCTTTTCTTTTTTTTTCTCATTTCTCACATTTATGTATTAAAAATAGCATAAGTTTTAAGAATGTACATAGACACTTGTACAGTACTCTGTACAAGTACAAAGCATCAAAGTCATGCTACCAAATAAAAATTCTCTAACAGCTACAGCATAGATTTTAGTTTACTTAGCTGCAGAAGTTTGAGACGTTATTTAACCACAGCTTTTTTTTCTGTGTTTCTGTTTGACCTCACTATGTGCCTGCAACCTTCTATTTCAGCCACCTCATAGCAAAGTCCAGCACAGCTCAGTCTTCAGATGGCTGATAACTATATAACCATACTTTTCCCAAAATAGCTGAGATAAAGGCACAGTTTCCCCAAGTCTCCAGTGGGGATGGTGAGCCAACAAAAAGACAGTGAATGTAGCAGGAACAATAAACCAGTGCAGTGAGGTACTTCAGTGCTCAACTGTCAAAAGTCATGGTCTCTGATCTCACAAATCCTCACATGTGTTCTCTACAAGTGAGAAATTAAATGGGTTTAATCAAATTCATATATATAAGTATATGTGTGTGTTTCCAGATGCATGACATAATAATGTTGGCAGCATGATACAATGAAATTATGTACATACTGCCAGAAGATCTCACTATTTGGGAGTTAAATTCCCACAGTCAATCATCTAAATTTTAAGGATTCCTTAACAGCATATGAAACAACCAAGCCACAATAACAGTCAAAGCCAAAACATCATATTGTTAATATAATAATGATGTTGCCATTTAAATAATTATTTGAATATTGCAACAATTTGAGGTACTTATGCCCATGCACTCACAAGATTTAATAGCTGCACCATTGAGATATAAGTATGCAGTTCATTTTATTTAACTACAGAAGTCTACAGCTCATCTAGTCACTCAGCTTGCTTTATGGTTATTGGAAAGAAATAGCCCTTGGAAGGGCACACTTCATCCAAGTTGTTTGGGGACATGTTAGTAAAGATACTGTCATGAAAATGCAGGATTTGAGGTCTTCCTAGTCATCTCCAATGTACTTATCCAGATCTTGTCAAATGAGTCCTGCCCTTATTGAGTAGATGTCTGTATCTCTACCTTCTTAAGAATGGTTAGCAACCTGTATTAATGTCTTTTAGTCTTTAGCAATTAAAGTCTTAATTAGATTTTTGTGTATGCTGATATTTACCACAGGAGAATATTGACTTTAATGCTATTTTCCTGTTCTCTTGCCACATTTCAGCTTGAAATCCCCTTTTTAGCTGGTCACTCTGGTCTTGGCTTAGAGAACTTTGCAATCTCCCATTTTGCTAAACAGCAACAACCCTTTTTTTGTTTTAACATTTCCAAAATAGACTTCTGAAACCACTTTCCTCACTTAATGTCTGTAGTATTTTGACTTACTGTGTCAGTCTCCTGCTGGACACAAATTCCATGTTCTGACTTGCCCCAGTACCATAGATGATCTCACAGTTTACTTCAAATATCAGAGCAGTTGATAGGTCTTAGAATGGCTTTTCTAGAGAAGTAGAGGAAGCTAAAACCAAATTTATTCTAAAATGGGGCTTGATAAATTAGCTTAAAAGACTGTCTGATGTGGTTGCCTTCAACGGCAGGGAGCTATGACAGCGAACATAGCAACCGAGTTATCCTTTTTCGTGTGCTGTGTTCCTATGTCACTTGATGTACAATGACATTGTGGGTAAGCATATGATGTACTAAGAAGGAAACTATGTCTCAGTGTGATCAAGGAGATTTGATAATTCTTATCATACTTGGGACCTGGTCCAGAAACAGTGAGCAAGAACTATTAGAAAATATGAACAAATTTTTATAGCCCCACTACTCCCCTGATGTCACTATATGCTGGTAGCATAACTAAAAGGAAATGTTTGTCAATATTTGCTGATCAGCAGGAATATTACAGTTCTCTGTGTAGTTCTCCATGGTTTTAGAGAAGAGGATTGTTGCTTTCCTTTCTTTAAACTTTCTGCACTACACGGGACAAGAGATTTCACCTCATGGTTGCTACGATTAGCCACTGGTGGGATTGTTCAGTTGAATTATGTGGCTTTGAATTAATCATACAAATTACAATTGCAATTATAACTATAATAAACTATAATTTACCAGCCAGGTACTGTATTTTACCAATAAAAGCTGTGTGTTCGATGCTGTCGTAGAATTTTTCTGAAACACAATCTTTGAGAACTGTTGTTTCATTGTTTGGTGTCCCTGGAAGTTGGAATACTTTTTATAGCTCTAGACTGTTAAACATTTAGGGTCTAGGCTTTCAGAGTGAAAACATTGGACTTCATCCCTCAGAACCGTTTTGCCTATATTTAACTTAGACTACCTATATGAAGAAGGCTTGCTAAACTCAATGAATCTATTTGTTTATACAACTTCTATTATTTGCTTAAATGTTTATCTATTATCTTCTTCCCTTGCTTAAGTTAAGTACGTTATGTTTTCCATTATTAGTCATGTGTAGCTTCTTTGAAGCTGCAGTGCTTGCATTTGAGTTTGTATCCCCATTTCAGCAAAAGAGTGCTGCATCTGTTTCCATTCTGATCAAACATCTGTTTTCAGCACAGTTCACTTGGGGCCTTTGCTGTAACTCCAGAGCATGGCTTCTTGCTTCTGGTTACATACTGATATATATTAACTACTGTGATAAAGCCTCTCAAGGCTAAGCATTATTGAGGGCTCTTATTTCATCTTCCCACAGCCTTCACTTATTGGGCTGAATCAAGATTATAATACTTTATTAGAAAGACATATTTCCAATTGGGCTGCTCTGAGCCTGCCTGGCTGTAGACCAGTAGCTTAACTGTAACTTCATCCAGTTGGTGCAATTTGCAAAATAACCTATGCGTTACAATTCTGTGCTGGTTTGGTAAATCAGTGAAAGAATTTTGCTGTCCTTTGGAGGGCACACTTTGATTGACTCAATCAGCTATGTAAAGTGAGAAATCAGCCTCCAGGTCTAACTCATGTCAGATGACTAACGTCATTGATTTAAAAACTCCCGATTTATATTCTAGTGAGTATCAAACGCTCACATCAATATAATATGCTCACATATTGTTGAAAATGCAACTTCAAATAAAAATTATATTTAAAATGTTAGAATACATTATTAGGATTTGAATGGACAGAGCACATTTGTCTGACCATGAGGTAAAGGCAACAGCATGACTGTGGTATAAAAGGGCTGAATTTCTGGAGCTATACTGTGTTCGATCTTGTTACAATGTGTTGGATGCATTCTAGTAATCAGTGTTGTCTCATGTGTGAAAACAACATTGTGATGCAGATTGTAGCTGTCAGATGACTCTCACTCAATTATAAAATAGTCTTCGGAGACCAAGAAATGGAACCATGCAGTAAATGACAACTTAACGCAGATAATTAATCAAAGTTACGATCTTATTCTACATTTTCTGAAACAGCAATTACTTGTGAATTCACTGCACTCATTGCTCTTAATTATAATCACATGTGAATAACCTAGCTTCTGGACACCAGCTGATACTACTTGTGTTTTATTGAATTATATAAGACACATGACCCTCCTTTTGCAAGCATCAAATCAGGGCATTTGTGTTCTTATGAATGAATCTCCTAGCAGTTAATCTCCTAGCAATTTTTCTGAGTCACAAGAATTTCAGTGACTTTGCATGTCTCAAAAATCTCTAGTAAATTAAAACAAGAATTTGATTTGATCATGTGGGAAAAACCTTTTCTCCTAGTGTTAAAAGAGGCTACATTTTCCATCAAATATATCTGAACTATTAGTTGAAGGCAAGGCACTGGCATGCCTAACTGATGTATATAGATAGTAATTGGACATGAATTTTTAAAGAATCACGTACATCATTCAGGAAGTCAGCAAATACTAACTACATAACGTTTTTGTCTGCTATTCGAGAAAATTAGTGATCATACCAAATGTTTTACGAACTAACAATTTAGCTAATGTTATCACTCTAGTAAGAATTCTCAACCACGCACTGGAGAGTTTAGCAATTTCTTCTCTGTTTTATATGAAGAAATTTATTTTGTTATAGAGGAAAGAACTTACTGGCATGAATAGATCAGTACACAAACACTTTTCTGTGTTTTTATTCCTTTTACTGATTTATGAATAGCTACTGGAAATTATTTTTCCTTTAAACTTATCTAGTTAACCTAATCAAATTGTTCAGTCTTTCTAGAGTGGAGTAAGTCTTTCTAAATGCTTAATGATTTGTTATCAGGTTAAATCCAATCCACACACACACCCCAAAGTAAGACTTCTTCCAGACTCATGTAATGTGGTAGTTGTGTAAATTCTTATCCTTGAAGATGTATGAGCGTAGTTGACCGTAGCACATAGACAAATAAATCCACAGAGTTCTGAAGATGCTTTCATTTTATAATTTAGAAGAGAATGATGCATTTTATGGAGAGATTTTTCTACCTTCCAGCATCTGAAAGTAGAGGAAATACATTGATTTCAGTAACATTACTCATGATATATAGACGTTAAATTTAACCCCTTTTTGTCATTAGCTAAAATGCTTTCACTAAATGGTGGAAGAAGCTAAAAGTTCATTTTCTAGCACCCATAAATTACTTTCTGTGAAAAACCAAAACAAACTCCCAACCTTTTGTAAAAGGTTTACAAAAATACATAAATTTTAAACATCTCCATCCCCCCCTTTTGTAGAGGTGCTTATTCTATACGAATTTATATTTTGCAACTAACCAACAATTGCTATTTATAGTTTGTCCCACCTCCCTCCATTATGATTGTTTTGTTGTGCCTAACACTCTGGAAAATGGAAGGTGACAAGAATTGCTTAATATCATTGAAACTCAAACTATTTGTTCCTGCAATTTGTGAAAAAGAGACAAAGGGATACTAATGATCAATTTATTTAGCTCTTTTTGATCTCTTTGTATAAGAGTGAGTTGTAGATACTGAAAGTTCACAATACTGAAGTCAGAAGAAGGTTAAATAGAACATAAAACCCACCCTAAATGTAACTTGAAAATACCTATTAAAAATTACCTATTACCTTCATTAGTCAGACTGAGGCTTGAAACAACAAATATGTGTGTGCATTTGTACCTGGCTCCCTGAATAGTCCTAGTGAACCCTAAGAGAGTGATTTAGGATCTGTGGAGCAAAATAACTTGGAGCTCTGGTAGCAAAATGCTGACATTTTTGATTCTATCAATATAAGATTTTAATGTCCTCAGTGATCTTCCCTGTTCTTTGCTAGAAACAGAAAATCCAAGTAATACATCTATTGGCACCTCATTTCTTCAGCTCACACCTCAACACTGAATTTTATACTACAGTCCCTGACTGTGAATTTTGGTGGCTGAAGTATGGCAAAATCCATTTTGCTACCTCTGGCAAAAAAGCTTGGCCATACACTATAGACACTAGTACCTTTACTGCCAAAGTTAAATCAGAGCCCTTAGTGGAACGTGCACTGAAGCTGAGAAAAAGCACAAGTTTTTGTGGAAGTAGATGAGGGAAGGAATCTATTATAAATTGTGATGCAGTTCCTGGGGACTCACTGGGGACAGATTTTTCTATGTTATTTCTAAGCATGATTTTTTTTTTTTTTGCTTTATGAGGCATTTGCATTGCAGGATGTTTCCACAAAATGATTTGGCACTTCAATTCATTATTTATCCTTCTAAAATGAATCTGACCTAAAATTGCCATGCTGTGGAGTGTTACTGTAGGAGTGTTAATATTAATGCTGGTTTTTTAACTCCCACACTGGTGGGTTTAGGCAATAGTGCTAATTGCAAATTCTTAAAAACATTATGCTTTCTTTTAACTTCTGAATTCCTAAGGTCACAGCAGCCACTTTATAATATAATTTAAACCATGCAGCTTTAGATGCTTTTATGTGAGATTTTATTTTGGTCTACATAGTGTTTTATACGAAATTTTAAAATCTCTAAAAAATATGTCTCCCCTGTAGAAGTGAACTGGTATCTTCAGAAAGAGAGAGTAAAAGAAATGTAGATGCATTTTAAGCCGTCTGTTCTCAGCACATCTGAGAAGAGGTTCCACTTTCTGAATTCTGCTCATTCCTTATGACGAACCATTGGTTTAATGAAAGAAAGCTTTTGCTGAATTTTATGCATGCTCTTGAATTCCTGTGGAATTCCTGTGGAATTCAAGTAGAACTGAAGCACAAGATTAAATTCTAGCATATGCTTTTCTTACAGGAGCTGACTAAGCCAAATCAAAAAATGTCACCAACTGCTTTTTGGATTAATTTTTCTGCTTGTTTAGTGAGTTAAATCAGCTCACTGAATACTAGATTTGAATTAAAGGCAGCAGCATCAGTCTGAGGTTGGTGGTCAGGGGAAAGGACTGGGACTATCCCTTCTGGTATCACCAAGCCATTCCATTATCTTAATTATGCAAGAATTTAAGAGCTTGTCCTTGTCTCCTGAGTTAAGGCTTACCTACTGAGTCCTCCTAAGGAAAATAATTAAACTTGAGCATTTTTAAATGCATATTGATATCCTTAGTAATCTTTTTATAATTTTTAAAGGAATTTGTCCTTTCCTGACTACTCAATAACATTGAACTAATACGACTACGAGGAGGAAGAAACGGTCACCCTTTGTTGTTAAAAGTGTAGGTTCTAAGAAATTCTACAAGAATCAATCTATCCCAAATAAGTTGAATCTATCCCAACCAATTAAGTTCTCACCCATAGAAAAAGATTGTGTGTTACTTCTCATATGCATGCAATGTAACTCTGTCTTTCCATTTTCTATAATCTGACCATTTCTTTCATTACTTTTTTTTTTCCCTCTTGTTGTCAGCCATAAAAAAAAAAAATAAGACCAAGCTGAAACCTATGATTCAAGAATCAAATTAAGTATCTGGGCTTTGGATTTGGATCTGTGCCTTGGGACTGCCTTTCCCTTTCTTCCTTTCTTCCTTTCTTCCTTTCTTCCTTTCTTCCTTTCTTCCTTTCTTCCTTTCTTCCTTTCTTCCTTTCTTCCTTTCTTCCTTTCTTTCCTCATTACCAATCACCTCCTGGGTGGAACAGTGCCCTAGAACACAGAGGTATGCATACTTGGCAATGTAGTACCTTCTGCAGAGGCTAAATGGTAATGTAGGACTTACATACTTTCCCTGAAATTAAGTAATGTAAACACTGTGAAGTCATCAGTGAAGAGAGGCAAGCACCATGATGATTTGAGCAGCAGAAATGAGACATCATCACTCTACTTTTCTTTTAGAATTGGGAGGATAGTAGTAATATGTTTAAGCCTCTAAGCTAAGTGATCCACTGTTGTTTCAGATCCAGGTTCAGGCACCCTTGCAAGTTTATTTCCATAAACTTGGCGAGTAAAGAACTTTTTGAGAACATTATACTTTAGTCTTTTACTGGGGGAGTAAAGCTATAGAGCATATTTCAATTTCTGCTGTAGATATTAATTCTTGTTGCCCACTACCCACCTCTGTCTGTCACGGAAAGATTTTACATACACAATATAAAATATATGCAGTCTACAGTTTTCATTCCACATGACAGAAAAATTACAATAGCCTTATGAAATATATTAACTTCCAGTTATCATGTAATACGGCACAAGGTGCATGTAAAGCAGAGAATTATACAGACATTATGAAGCATCCATATCCACAGAGTGCAAAGAAAAATGATATCCAATTTTCATGTGCAGTTTAGATTTGAAATTCTTTCTTGAGATGAAGATATTAATATTTTGATAGTAAAAGGTCATTTTTCAGTAGCATTCACAGATTGCCAGTAAAGGATAATGCTTCCCTAGTGGACAAGTTTTTTTTTTTTTAAATATACCTTCCACATACTAATGGAATCCCGAGAAACTAATGTCTGGTTCTGTAGTTTGCTAGATAAAGAAAAAAAAAAGGACTTAGGAGACTACTTTGTGCTGAATAATGTATTTGACTTATTTCACTCCCTTTTCTGCTTGCAGAATATCTAAAAATCCATTTAAATTTCAGATTTTTATGGATTTGTTTGTTACTCAGAAAGGTTCAGTGAGCACTTACTATATTTTTATATTCTTAGTAAAATGCCCACAGCATGATCTAATGATGACCTAAGGAATACACTGTCATTTTATTTTCCTGAATAGATAACTTAAGTGCCATGTTTAGGAAGAAAGAAACGTCTATCTGAAAACTTCTTAAAAGCATATATTTGTATGAACATTATCACCAGTCCCAGAACTACAATTAACAGCTGCAGCATTTTAGGGCTCTTCTTTCTCCTCTGAGAAATGTCTTTTAAAGTTCCCAGGACATATAGCTGTTTTTCATTAATATAGAGGACCTGAAAGCCTCACCCAGTGGTACTTAAGGAGATAATTTCTTGGGGAATAGTAGCAGAAGTAATTGGGAATTTTCTGATGATAGAATTTCTCTCCTTGGGAAATTCCATTTTGTTGAAATGGGAACTTCCCACAGTAACGTAACAGTTTCAAAGAAATTAAGATCCTGGGAAGGGATAGGGAAGAGCAATACAGAAAAAAAAATCTCACCCATACCCAAACAGCCTTGTGTTTGTATTCTTCAGTGTCAAAAGGGAAAGATACTTCATGTTGAGGTTCTGCCTAATTCGGAGCAAAACTTTGTTCTTACTGGGAAACCCGAATGATGACTTTAAGTCACCATAGATTTGCAAGGTGTGTTTCTTGTTGGAGGTATCCCACTTTGCATATTTAACATAATATTCATTATAACATTTTCTTGAAACTCCATAATCTGTATCCTGGGGGAATAGCTAAACATCCAGACAACTTTTAACTCTGAAAAGTATCTTCTTTAGTTGTTCTTTGTGGAGCTGGAGCTCCAAAATTGGAGCATTTGGATAAATATATTTAAATATATTTGGGACTTGATACAGCAATTATGCTTTTGTTGCAAAATAAAGAGTAATTTGACATTGTTACCTTTACTTTGAATTGACCTTCTTTTGGTTACTATTCATCTTAAGCACCAGTCAGGCTACAATCTCTTGTTCAGTTAACTATTCTAGGGAACAGTCACTCAAAATCTCGCCCTCACCCTAAAGCAATTAAAAACTAGTGAAGGTGGATGAGGTCTTCTATTTGGCAAGCACAGCCTGTATTCATTGTTTTTAGATACACAGAGTTGGCTGCACTGAATCTCAGAATGTTGAAATATGTCCAGTTTAAGTGATATCCAATGACAGTATTTTCTTCAAGGAACAGTGTAAAAATATCAGCTACTACTAAGCTAACACATTTAGGATCCAACTAGAAAAATACCTTCTCCACAATCATTCTTTTGTTAAAGATAAAACCATATAAGTTTATAATTTAAGGTATACTTTCACTCTAGATGTCTCTGGACTACAAGGAATCACTCCCTCTCCTGCCCAGAAAAGCTAAAGTTTGAGTATACATTACGTAAATTAAATACATTAATTCAAAACAAAATTTTCAATCAGAGGGATTAAAAAAAAAAAGTCAAACAACTTGAAACAGCCAACTCATGCTAAGTATTGAGCTGTTCATCCATCATATTATAAGTCTTTGATAGACTACTCACTGTTTAGCTTCTATAGAATAATCATTCAAATCATATTTGACTACATTCCATAGAATAAGCATTTAAAATCACTTTTTATTATGCACTTCATTAACCCACTACCAAATTTGCTATGAATAATCACAGGCAGCTACGAAGCTAAGTAAATAAATACATTTTTTGGTTCTTGTCTTTTATTTTTCTTTCCCTGGGACAAGTGGCTACAGCATGTGTGGTATCCAAAGTCGTTTGTCCTTTGACTAGAATCACCAAAAGCAAGGCTTAATAGTTGTAGATTAAAATCTTTTGATGGAGTTCAATACTATAGTTATTTTACTTGAAGATAAAACCAGGGTGCCTTTGGGTTAATACTGAACAAGAAGGATACTATTATTTAGTATGTGGTGTTTTAAGTTATTTACTATGTGAATATTTATAATGATAGGTATTCACAATTATACTGAACAACTCAAAATCTTCCTATTTTGATTACTCAATATAAAATGAGGGGGTGTTTCTAAGACACCCTGAAAGAAGATTCAGGTTCTTTCAAATAAGTCTAAATTTAACTTCATGCTGCTGCTTCTGGGTGAAATCATGGCAGAAGGTGATGATAGTTCTGCTGTTAAGCTCACCATGGCCAGGATTTTGTTTTACATTCTCAATAGTATTGATTGCACTCAGCAAAGGCAGAAGGGGAGAAAATTTTTAATATGGGAAAATCAAAGGTCCCTTCACAGTCTCATCACTTTCTTTCTACCTTGTACCGTTTCCATGTCCCAGTGAGACCATTCATTGCCCCAGCCTTTTTTTAATTTGCTATTCCTAAATAATCTCACTTCACTATATAAAACCCCCCCCAAACCACAATTGTGAGAATTATATTCTCATAAAATGGTTTGGGTTGGAAAGGACATTTAAATACTACCTAGTCTAAACCCCCTGTCACGGGCAGGGATATCTTTCACAAATGCTCTATGTGATATGCTATGTTCTAAAATTATATGTTTCTCTCTGGTGCATTATGGTACTTCTTTGTGTAGAGAACAACTGAAGCTAGAATACAATAGTATTAAGCAGAAGGATTTGAAGGTTGATTCTCTAATGTTTTGAACCATGTGTATTCAGCTGTCTGTGTGATAAATGGGTGTAAACTGCTATTGTTCTAACTTGGTAACACTGTGGATCCAGTACACAGAGCTGTAAGTGACAGCAGCAGGGAGAGAGCCAAGGGTGTTTGCCTTCTGACCCACATAAACCAAGATAAGATCAACAAATATGACAATAGGGACAAAGTCAGGCAATCACTGCAGTTTTTTATCTGTTTCACTGATTTAGAGTATATCTCCAGGTAGAGAAAACAGCTGGCACCCAAAAATAGAGCCGAAGGAGCTGGAAGATGTAAGAGGTAAGCTCCTTAATGTTTGCTGAAATAAAATAATAATAATAAAAAAACCCCTCACAAGATACAACCTCATCCACCAAAAGCTACATTCCCTCTCTATCCTCCTCTGCATCACTGAACAAAGTATCTGGAAGAAGACTGTATTTTTAGTTCAGTACAGGGATCATAAATCAAAAAAGAAATACTCCACAAAGATACAACTACTGCTGCTACTACTTCTATCCGGTCAGGATGGTAGAACTCTGAAACTGAACCCTGAAATACAAAATGTAAAACTAATTTTAAATTTTAGATCAGATAGAAAACTTTTTAAACTCCTGGATGAAGTATGGTTTTCAATTATGTATTACTTCATTTATCTGAATCCTCTTTTCTTTGCATATATTTTTTTTAAATGTTGTTAAGTTTTCATAAGAAAGAAGTTTGTCACCATTATAAATAATAACATGAAATAGCATTTCAGCATTTTGAGATAACTTTAAACATTTGAAAATCTTGAATATGAAATATTGTGTCTATGTATTTTAGTGCGTGGTTTATTTTTCTTTTCTTTCCTCCTTTCCTTGACTGTAATAACTAGTTTAGTACTAATATAATTTCACAGATAATGCTTGGTTTCCTCCACAGTCATCTCCCTTTGATAATTCTCACGCTTCAGAGAATTCAAAAACAAAGTTATGAAGTTTTACTTAACAGTCCAAGGATTTAGGAATGGGAACATTTTTTGTTCTTGAGTCAAGAGGCTCTGAGACATCTGTTTAAATTTAAACAGTTAACCCTTGTGTCCCTATTGACTAAGTGGGAATAGTGGCAATCTTAAAGGTAACATGAATAAGTGCTTTTGTTGGTTCAGGACACTACTGCCATTCTCACTGGAGTTCAGCAATGAACGTATGCAACAGAAAATATGCATGGCACTTGAACCAGAGGGGTTTTAAAGCATAGCACAGCCAGGATCGTATACTGTGAAAATATTTCACAATGCTAGATTTTTGATGTCTTCTTGAAGTCAGAGAAATCTTGCAAAGTAGCAAGGGTTACACAGGTGCACACATGCACATGCCAAGAGCTCTTATCTTCTTGTTACCTTACCACAGATTGAGCTGATGAGACTGTAAAGTAAAGGGTTAGTTTAACAGCACCTTTGAAGAAAAGTATTTTAGACATCATTGTCAAACAGTTGTCAGTAGAAAAATAGCCATCTCCAGTGAAGTTTAAAACAAAATGAGTGCTGAGAATAGTCAGAAGGTCTACAGAGCCTATACAGGGGGTGATTTGTAAAGACCAATGACAGAGCTACTGTTATGGAGGGATCACCAGCTCAAACTGCACAGCTGCAATTCAGGAGGACCAGACCACTTTTCAAGTTGTCTGTTATCCTGAGAGAGGAATAAAGTAATTCATCCTGTGCAAGTATGGATTAGCTTTTTGACTGTAGGTAGTTATCACAAAATCAGGAGTCCAGCCAGCACAACTGCCTCTCCATGTTCCCACCACTGGAAGATATGGGTAAGGATAGGATAGCTCAGAGGAACATATCATTAAAACCACTGCACTGGGGTTGGCCTGAGGTTTGTAGGTCTTCATAAACGAATGAGTTGGGTTTGTGTGTGTGTAGGGAGGTGGGGGGGGTTGGGGGACAGTTTTTGGTAGCAGTGGAAGGGGCCACCTTGTGAGAGCTAAAGCCACCCTGGCTCCAAGGCGTATCCCTCTTAGCCCAGGCTGAGTCAATTAGCAATAGAGAAACGCGTCTGCAAATCCATATCTGTGAGGGGAAGGTCTGTCTTGAAAAGAAGAAGATGGAGAGAACCTGGAAAAGAGGTCATTGACCTGAACAAAAGATCACTATTGGCTTAATCAAAGACAGAGCTTTGTTTCCAGTAGGGAGAAGGAGGAGGGGGAGGACAGAGAACCTCAGACATGCAGTTCAACTGCAAGGAGCAGGAGAAGGCAAAGGAGGTCCCCTACAGCCCATGGAGGTTCAATGGTGGAGCAGATACCCACGTGTAGACCATGGAGGGCTCCATGCTGGACCAGAAAAGCTGAGCCTGAGGGAGAATGTGACTGAAACTGAGATCCTAGAATTGCTCAATGCCAGAGCAGGGGTGGACCCCCAGAGCTAGGGGCTGAAGAGGTGTCTTGGACTGGAGGCCTGTCTTCAGCTCGTGGACGTCCCCATTCCAGAGTCAGGAGCTGTGCCCAAAGAGGTCCATGACTCCATGGGAAGCTCACTCTGGAACATTGTGTTCCTGGACTTTCATGCTCGGAAGAGTGGCAACAGTGATCTGACTGTAACCCCCATTCCCTGTCCCCCTGTGCCACTGTGGGAAGAAATCAGGAGCAAAGTGATCTGAGCCCTGGAAGAAGGGAGGGGTGGGGGGAAGATGTTGTAAGATGTGGTTGTTATGTCTTACTATGCTGCTTGGATGAATGGCAATGAATTAAATTGTTTTTTCTTCCCTAAATTGAGTCTGTTTTGCCCGTGACCATAAGTGGTGAGTGACCGTCCCTGTTCTTCATCCTAATCCATCCCTCCTTTGTTGTGATTCCCTTCCCATCTCACCAGGTCAGGGGAGTGAGTGCAGGACCGCATGGTCTACTTGTGGTTAAACCACCACAACGGCCATCAATCTGTCAATAGCAGAAGATTACAGAAAGATATTAAGCAACTGTCCGTATATGATGAGATCAGGAAGCTAACTTGACTGACATCACTTAGTTTTCAATTGAATCAGTTTCCTGGGCCAGTTGGATAAAGGGACAAGGCTGGAATGCATGACCAGGGTGGGAGGTAGTGCAGTACTTACATCGTCTTGATTTGTTGTGAAACTGCAGTTTAAGAACAAAGACAAGTACAGTATGTCTTTCAATGGCATGCTTCCCATCTTTGGCTAATCAGTAATGTGGAGACCCTCTGAAGCAAAGGTTGGATTTGGACTGTAATGATTAGTTGCCACTAATAAACCCATCCTCTATGCATTTGATAAATCTCTCTTTGAGCCTGTTTGTACATCTGACATCCCCAGAATTCTGTGGCAGTTGGTTGTACAGCCTAAGTGGTGTCCTCAAAAAAGGTATTTTGCTTTGAATACAAGAAAAAAAACCACATGAATATCCTTGTTCCTCTGTCCAGTCCCATAAGGCAATCACAACTGAACCCCGGATCTGGTCACTGAGCAGTTCTGAAAACAAACAAAAATCAAAAGATTTGAAATGGAAACTTCAAATTTCTCACGTAAACTCGTCTTTTGTTCTCCATCTCTCATTTTCTTAAGTAGTGCAGTAATTTGATTAAAAAAAAAATCAGTTTCCCACTATCTAATTTTCCACAGCAATAATCACCAATGAATGATAAGAAAGAAATTATTTCAGTATTGATCTCAAAGCTGGAAGAAGTTAGAATATTATGCTTTCAACTGTGACGAAAGAAATTGCAGAATGGGACTGGTCATTCCATTCTCAGTTTCACAGACAGAAGATATATGACGTTGCCAGTCTGCTTGACCTTTAGCAGCTAGAAAATTATTACATCTTTGCATATCTCAAACATATGTCCTGGTCCTGTATTTAATAAGCCCCCTCCCTTGTACCCACAAAGAATATAGTCGGATTTTTATTCACAGAACATGGGATCATATAACCACCAAAAGTGGTGTCTCAGGAATCAAAGTCAGTTTCATCATATATGTCAAAGATAGAATCATAGAATCATAGAATCATAGAATGGTTTGGGCTGGAAGGGATCTTAAAGATCATCTAGTTCCAACCCCCTTGCCATCAGCAGGGACACCTTTCATTAGACCAGGTTGCTCAAAGCCTCATCCAGCCTGGCCTTAAACACTTCCAGGGAGGAGCATCCACAGCTTCTCTGGGCAACCTGTTCCAGTGTCTGACCACTCTCACAGTGAAGAATTTCTTCCTAATATCTAATCTAAACCTACCCTCTTTCAGCTTAAAGCCATTTCCCCTTGCCCTGTCATTAAATGCCCTTACGAAAAGTCCTTCCCCAGCTTTCTTGTCGTTCCTTCAGGTACTGGAAGGCTGCTATAACATCTCCCCTGAGTCTTCTCTTCTCCAGGCTGAACAGCCCCAAATCTCTCAGCCTGTCCTCACAGGAGAGGTGCTCCAGCCCTCGGATCATCCTTGTGGCCTCCTCTGGACTCGTTCTAACAGTTCCATGTCTCTCTTGTGTTGGGGGCTCCAGAACTGAACACAATACTCCAGGTGGGGCCTTACGAGAGCAGAATAGAGGAGGAGAATCACCTCCCTCGACCTGCTGGCCACGCTTCTGTTGATGCAACCCAGGATTTGGTTGGCCTTTTGGGCTGCAAGTGAACATTGCCAGCTCATGTTGAGCTTCCCATCCACCACCACCCCCAAGTCCTTCCCTTTGGAGCTGGCCTCAATCCACTCATTGTCCAGCCTGTATTTGTGCTTAGGATTACCCTGATCCAGGTACAGGACTTTGCATTTGGTCTTGTTGAACTTCATGAGGTTTTCACAGGCCCTCTCAAGCCTGTCAAGGTCCCTCTGGATGGCATCCCATCCCTCCAGCAAGAGGGGAAAGATGTACATAAGAGGGGATCTCCAGCAAGAGGAGAAGACCTCCAGAAGATCCTCTCTTATGAAAATTTTTGAATGATTGATACAGCTGAGGAGGAAAATATAAATTTTCAGGAAATCACAAAGTTCAATGCTCTTTAGTGGAAAATCTGAATTGTTGCTATATTTTCTGTGGAGAATTTACAAAAAACAGTATATAAGTTCTTTCTAAGGCAAATGAGGTTCATACCTTTTTTTTTTTTGTATCTATGAAATAAAAACATTTTAAAATCTCTGCACTGGAATTTTATCATCTCAGTTACTCAGTCACAGTTACTGTAAAAACAAGGATAACTTTGCATTATTAACTAAAGTGTTCTTTTCCAGACTGAAACAAAACTGTTTCTTTTGGCATATTGTCACTTTGGATAATCTCAAACAAGGGAAAATCCTAAAAGTAGGCTTATTGTTTTAATAGGCCTGATTTTGATTTGAGTTTAGGGCTCTCATCTCTCTGCTGGTTTTTCAACACACTCTTCTCTCTGTTCCAAATCGAAGCTCTTCTGGACAGTTGTGTGTGTTGTGTAGTTAGGGAGGTTGTTTTTCACTGTTACAAACAGTAAAGCTGTAGTGAAGACTTGGGATTTTCACTGTCGTAGCTAAAGGACCTCAGTTATTTCATATTACGTCTGTGAATATTTGGATTCAATTAAGTTAACACAAGAATAGACATATGCTACAGGCTTCATTATGGTATCAGAAATAGAATGGTGAATAACAAATGCCATTTAATGACAGCTACCAATGCACAGAAGGTTATGTGTATTTCTAAAAATAAATACGATAAATTCACAGTTGGGTGACTAAAATTAAATATTCAAAGCTTTGTAGAAGTTCCTAAATAAAAGGCTACTGTTCTTAAAGCTAGCAAGCAGCTATATCTCCCACCATGTAAAAAAAGGTATTCTGGAAGTTCAGACTTAGTCTAGTCAAAGTAGTTTTGGTATTTGGGGTCTTTTTCCTCCTCCATCTCTTTGGTCTCCTTCTAGTTATTGTAAAAAATTATCCCATTTTCTTGATCCTACTCTGGTATCTTCCTTCATTTGGATGTTCCTTGAAACCCCTCCGTCCGTAGCCCTGTGATCAGGATTTAAAAATAGCTGGGTAATCACTGAAAATGTAGCAGATTTCTGTGGCTAAAAAATTAAACAAATCAAAGGTAGCCACAGAAATTTTTGGTCAAAAATTGAAAAAAAGGTCAACTTCTATTTAAGTTCAAAACCAATTAAACTGAATAGAAGATAAGACACTGCTGTTTTCCAAACATGTCTGTGTGACTTTATAGCCTATGACCCTTGTCCACTTTAATGAGACTCAGGTCAGGTTTGTAATACAAAATGTTGCTGCAACAGCTCTGTTGATGAGGAGGATGGTAAAGTATGATGTGTGATTGACAGAACTGTGCTGGTGAAATAGCTAGTGCAAGCACAGGCATATTGGCAAAGCTGTGCTTTTGCTGACGATTTCGTTGATTCTGAGTGTGGAGGGGAGAGGAGGAAG
Source organism: Caprimulgus europaeus (assembly GCA_907165065.1). Next base: position 46,411,221 of record OU015530.1, on the reverse strand, counting down.
GAGAAAGGTAGTGTAAGAGTAAATGATTCTAGGCAAAACACAGTTTTATTTATATAAAACACATTCATATTAAGAAGGCTTTGCTTACAAAATGTATCAATAATTAAAACTGGACAGTCAGTGACCCTGACACTTAAAATGTGTATCACTGTTTAGATAGGATAAGGCGGTGTCATACAAAAAGTGTACATTTACAAAGGGATCCCTGATATTTCCTTTTTAAACGAAAGTATAGTAAACAGAAAAAGGAAGAGCCACACTGTTGCTGAAGAGCCATCCCAGATTTTTACACAGAACAGAAACAGCCCCTCATTTGACACCCAGATATAGCAGAAGTCTGTGATGTCTTCAAGAGAGTTGCAATTTAAAAAGCTGAAAGGTAGTAAATGCTAGTATATAATTGATTGATGTATCAGAATATCTCATTAAATAAATTATTAGATTAGGCTATTTTAATCTGGGCACCAAGTACCCAAAGAAAAGAAGTGGCTCATTTAGAATCATCAGCTCTATTGGGTAATTACTTTAATTAGGTACTTTTTGAAAACTACACATTAACTACATGACAGATCAGAATTGTTTTGGTCTATTGAGTAATTATTTAATTAGGCCACATTTAAAAACCTGTTTATCTCCCATATAATGGTTGGAACCAGCTCCTTCTGGTTTATTTTGTAATTATTTAATGAGGCCAAGCATATCAATTGCAAAAAATCCTTTCCAAGCATAGTGCTACTCTGTGCTTCAGGGGAAAATAAAATTTAAAAAAAATTCTAAGGTGTTTTCGTAAGAATTTACTACATGCAAACAGAAAGATGTCTTTCACTTGTAATGTTACAAGGAATGAAGCAAGGAGGACAAAAAGGTTACAGCCTTTGTACAGAAGGACCAATGCAAAAGACTAAAAATTAATAAGAAGAAAAATATTAATCACTTTTGTTAGACCATCTATGCAAAGGTAAAAATGGAAAGCAGCCAAAAGTCACCTTTTTCATCTGGCCAAGGCAAAATGAATCAGGGATACAAGATATTCTGGCAAGGTAAAGATGATTCAGAATTCTTAATTAAACAGAGATAAAAGATCAAAGCAGAAGCATGGTCTAAGGAAACTTTGTTTCTTTGTAAAAAATCATCCTGGATTAGAAGGGAATGATGATCTAACATAATTTTCAAACTAGGGAGATCTTCAGACTAGATATGATACTGTCAACATTGAAGTCAGTGCCACAACTTCCACTCATTTGAATGGAAGAAAACCTGAATGTGTGCCATTTCAAAAATGAATGATATTTTGCAAGGAGCCACCTAGAAATGGAAAAACTATTCCCTAGTATGCCTAAAATAATTTTAAAAAAATGGTTTTGTTGCTAAATCCATGGATGAATGTGTATTTTTCTAAGGTACTTAATCACACTATTCTTAAAAGGATATTAGAAGAGCATGGAAAGAGTGGTGCAAAGCCTAAAGCTCTCCCTGATTTTTTGTATGTGCAGGGGACTTGTACAAGATTCTTGCCAGCCAACAACAGATATGTGATTAAGTTTATGAGTGCTGGGTTTCATGGGTGATGATCTTTTTTTAAAAAAGTGAACACTGAAGGGATATAGAAATAGTGAACATGGGAAAAATATAAAAAAAACATCAGCAGCATTTACCCACTGCATCCCGTTGAGAAGAAATATATTCTTCAGATGTCATTGCATGATTTTCTGATGTTTGATAAGGGAGAAAAGGTGGAGGCAGAACAGTTTCAACTGAAAAGGAATAGAATGGCAATAGTAACAGTATTGCTGTAGCTGTCATGTCTAACCTTGCCTTACTCAACAGCAACAGAGTTTCAAATAAAAACATGAGATTCATTAATGTAGCTGTAATATATAAGACCTTTGCCCTGAATCCATCCAGAATTATGGCAATTTAACAAATTATTGCCCATCAGTAGAGCTGCAGGAACTGTCTGTGTGCACACTGTGAGCCTGTGCCTGGCAGGGGGTTTGAATCTGTTCAACAGAGATTTATTTTATGTCATACTATCTCAAAACCCAGGAGAGCTTGTGAACATTCAGAGTAGTTCCATGCTAACAGCATCTGAGCCACCCTAGCACTGTCATGGGTCTGAGCAATTTGACTCCTGAATTACTTGAGAGAATTTACCTGGCTCCTGAAGATAGCTGAGTCACAGAGCTTAGGAGCAGGCGGCTTTTAAATACACGAGGCATCATGAGTTTATCACATTTCAACTCCCATAAGCCATTGATTTTCATTCAGTTGATCTGTATGAGGACCAATGATTTTTTTTGTATATATATATTTCTTACACAACAACTGAGGTCTCAAGGGAAAAACAAGGAATAAAAAAAAGGAGGAAATAAGCAAAAGCTCATGATGCCCAAACTGCTCCTGAACTGGATTTACGTGGAATTCTAGTCACTCGTAATTCTTCTCTCCACTCCACTCCTCTGCTCAGTGGCTATCTGAAATGATCCAGTTAACAGCTTTAAAAACTCCCCAGGCCTCAGTTCCTGAAAGGGTAATGCTTCTGGACAGAAGTAAAAAAAAAAAAAAGCCTTTCTTGGCTTTGTCTCAGGAGGTCCTTCAGACATTCTTTCTACTGTATTCTCTAATTCTATCCAGACTATTATCTCTTGCCAGAATCCCCTCTGAGCTTTGGTGGAAGAAAGCCCTATGCACAACTCTTCACTTGACTGTATTTTTCCTTCTTTTGGTCACTGGATGTTGAGGCAGATTTCCCTTTACAAGGAAAAATCTGTTTAAGAGTCTAAGAGTAGGAAAATTCAAGGAGTTTCACTGTTTCTCTCGCATCATTCTTTGTGTCAATGTGGAGAGAGAGTGAGGCAAGAACAGGGGGAGGAAAAGGGGCTGGATGGTTGACATTTGAGTATTTAAGGTGGTTTGATCCTTGAAATCTTGAGAATACCTGAGGTCTTGTAGAGTCTTGAATTATCCTTTCCTACAGCTCTGTACCTCCTCACAGGTCCTCAATTCATGACACTCCTGATGAGTGTCTCATAGCGGGACTGTCACCCTACTTAAGACATACTTTATTAGTAGTGATGCTGAGTTGGCATAACAGTATGATAAAATGGAGGGCTCTAGAAAGGGGTAAGCTCTTTGGACAGAAAATATATTGTACATCTTCCTAGGCTTTCATTGCTGAAAAAAAACAAGACACAACTTTCTTCTTTCTTGAAGCCTGTGGCTCAGTAATAAAAGGAAGAGACAAGAAAATAGGCTTAGCTAGGACCAATTTGGTCATCATAAGCTGAATCAAACTCAAGGCTCATCTTCTGCACTTTTGACTGCCTCCTATTCCTTGTGTCTCTGACATAAATGGGAGATAATCTTTGTGTGCCATAGGGAAATGTCCAGGTCTGGTGGCGTTGTGCCCCCTTCCAAGCTTTAAAGCTATCTATAGTTTGTAAGAAGCTCAAATATGATTTCTCCATCCAGGAATAAGAAATGACCTGTACCTTTTTCATTTTTTTAGCTAAATTTTAGCTATTTTTAACCTCTCTAATAAAAGGCATCACTATGAACTCTATGGTATTTTGGTTGGATTCATCCCATTTTAGAATTACACAAGTGCAAAAAAAACTGTTTGAAAAAATTAAGTAGATTCTTTTAATACATACAAATAACTCCGAGTGCCTCTGTTTATTTGTACTTAAAATTTGGGAAGGGAGGGAAAATACTTTTGGGCAGTGCTTATGTCAGTAGTTCGTATGCCAAGCTTCAAGTTTTGATTCCAATTATATTTTTAAAATTTGACTGTAAACCTTTGGCAAATATTATTTCTATTGGATTACTAACATAAGCTGAACCATAGAACCAAAAATGTTCCGCAGGAGTTGTTAGTTGTGGCAAAACACAATAATATGCATGAAAATAGTTATGCATTTAAAGAGATCATGTCACATTCTGACAAAAGTGGCCTAAATCATGCTTCAGGAAACCCTCCAAAGTTCCCATTTAGTGCTCGGAATTTTCTTTCCAGTATGGTTGATTGCCAGGATATTTGTGCATGAATTAAATTTTATTGCCTCATTATACTTGACTGATTTGTGTAGAGGCATTTGTGGAACCATGAGCAAACCTTTTAAGGTTTTAGGGGTTTGGTTTGCTGCAGGGAAAAATCCCGCAGTTTCTATCTCACTGTTGGTTTGGATTTCCTGAGAATAGGCCTTCTCATCACATTTTCCCCAGTGTTTCCTAGTAATAAGCCTGGCTAAAACAACATGCTTACTCACAGTCAAGATTTACAGGGGTTTCTCAGAAGCACTATGGTTGTCATTCTGGAATAGTGGAATTTCCTTAGTTTGTGTCCTGGTTTTACTAGGATAGAGTCAATTTCCTTTTTAGCAGTTAGAAGAGCTGTGTTTTCATTTCAGCAGAACTTGTTATGAGAAGAACATTGATAACAGTACTGGTGTTATTAGTTGCTGCTGGAGCTCAGGGCCATCGTGTTTGGCTGGTTCACAGCTGCATTAGGACTGGGAGGGAGAAGTGTAGTGAATAGCAAAACCCAGAACTGGCATTTGGATGTGCCAATGAAATATTCCATATCATATCACGTCATGCCAGTATATTAACCAGGGTCGACCAGAAAACAGGAGTATTCTCTTAGGGATCGCTTGGGCTCACTCTTCTGGGGTTTCGGTTTTAGGACTGCCTCGGCTCCAGGATCACTGGATGGCACAGGCCGGGCATCGGTCAGCGGGCGGTGAGAAATTTCACTGTGTATCACTCATTTGTGTAATTCTGTTATCACTGTTGTTCTCATTATCATTTTATTTTAATTAGTAAATAGTTTTTATCTCAACCTGTGAGTTTCCTTGCCCTTTTCTTTCCAATTCTCCCCCCTAATCCCTGGGCAAGGGATGGGGAGGGTGAGAGAGCAGCCTGTGTTTGGCTGCAAACTGCAAGCAAAAAGGGTGAATCCACCCGAAACACCACAGCTCCTAAAAGGAAATTTTAGGGCAGTGACAGCTTGTTTCAATACATTAGTTATGCTGTTTTTCTCTCTGAGGGGTGCAGTGGAGTATTTTTAATGCTAGAGAAGCAAAAATAAAAAAGTCAGTTGATGAGACTGGCTGTCTCTTTGGTCTACATGTCAATCACATCTCAGTGAGGAGTCACTAAGGAGTAAGAATGGCCAATACTATTGTCCTTTGTGCTAGGAGGCTGGACAATAGGCAGAGACTGAGGAGCCCATGGTGGCCAGTGACACAAGGCAGGTGAAGGGGCACCTGCCAAGACACCCCACAGGATGGTGGCTCCCCATGGAGGGCAGACAGGGACTGTGGGGACTCCTTTGGGCAACAGGCAGGGTCCATCTCAGCGACAGCCAGAAGGAGGGCAGCTCCAGTCCTGGGCATTGGGCACCACCCTGGGGACAGGGACAGGCCAGGATGTCAGTCTGTGGGACAACAGGGCAGGGCTGCACTTGATGTCCCAATATAGGGACTGAAAGCTCTCAGGGGGCTTGAAGGTTGTCATGGGCTATGGCTGGGGTGAGAGAGGCCCCAGGGGGCTGGTCAGGGACAGTGGGGCTTGTCAGTGCCTTCAGCCCTGACAGTGTCTGCCGGAGGGAAACCTTGGTACCAGCACTGCCATGGCTCGCAAAGCTAAAGATAAATTATGACCGAGTACAAGATAAGTGATGTGTAGCTCTGTCAAAACCCACAGGACAAATCCCTACAAAGTGGGTGGAAGTAGCACTGCCGTCTCATCTCACAGATTGGTTCTTGCACATTGCCAAAGTGGCTGTTCATTGAGCTGAACTCAGCTCCACTATGCTCATGCCATGACACTGGCTGTGGTAGTTTAACTTGACTGGCAACCAAACAACACACAGCTACTCGCACCAACCCCTCTTCCCTCCTCCTCCATCCACCAGGGAACAGGAGAGAGAATTTGACATAAGAATAAATTAATAATTAGAGTAAAATAAAATTAAAATAACAGCGATGATAATAATTTTATATATATATATATATATATATATACACAAACGAGTGATGGACAGTACAATTTCTCATCACCCATCAATAGCAATCCTGGAGGAGCGAAAAGGAACCCAGAACCCAAAACCACAATCCCAAAAGCACAAGCCTAAGTGATTCCTGAGAGAATCCCCCCACTTTCTGGTCAGCCCTGGTTAACATTCTGAACATGACATAATATGATATGGAACATATGGAATATCCAAATGCCAATTCTGGGTTTTGCTAATTACTATACTTCCTCCTTCCCAGTCCTTTGCACTTGCAAATGACCCAAACACCACGTCCTTGTTATCAACTTTGTCTCATAACCCAGATATTTGCTGGAGAGACCACTCGGCCAGCCACCCCCAATCCAGGAGGTTCCTCCAGTGCATCGATGATAACTTCCTGATGCAAATGGTGGATGAACCAACCAGGAGGGGAGTGACGCTGGATCTGATCCTCACTAACAAAGAGGGTCTGGTTGAGGCTGTGAAGGTTGAGGACTGCCTGGGCTGCAGTGATCATGAGATGGTGAAGTTCCGAATCTCATGTGGCATAAGCAGAATTACAAGTAAGATTGCTACCCTGGACTTCAGGAGGGCCAACTTTGGCCTCTTCAAGCAATTGTTAGGGGAAATTCCATGGGACAGATTACTTGAAGGTAAAGGGGCCCAAGACAGCTGGTTAACATTCAGGGACAGCTTCTTCTGGGCTCAGGATCAAAGCATTCCGATATGTAGGAAGTCAGGGAAGGGAGCCAGGAGACCTGCTTGGTTAAGCAGGGAACTGCTGGCCAAACTTAAGTGGAAGAGGAGAGTTTACAAATCGTGGAAGGAGGGGCTGGCTACTTGGGAGGAATATAAGGATATTGTCAGAGGATGTAGGGAGGCAACTAGGAAAGCGAAGGCCTCCTTAGAATTAGATCTTGCCAGAGGGGTCAAGGACAACAGGAAGAGCTTCTTCAAATACATGGCAGATAAAGCCAACGTCAGAGGCAATGTAGGCCCACTGATAAATGAGGGGGGTACCCTGGTGACAGAGGATACAGAGAAGGCAGAGCTATTGAATGCCTTCTTTGCCTCTGTCTACTCTGCCAGAAGTTGTCTTGAGGAGCTCTGTACCCTGGAGACCCCAGATGGAGACAGGACAATGGAGAAGATTGCCTCAGTTGATGAGGATTGGGTCAGGGACCAATTAAGCAACCTGGACATCCATAAATCTATGGGTCCAGATGGGATGCATCCACGAGTGTTGAGGGAGCTGGCTGAGGTCATTGCTAGACCGCTCTCCATCATCTTTGCTAAGTCGTGGGGAACGGGAGAGGTGCCTGAGGACTGGAGGAAGGCAAATGTCACTCCAATCTTCAAAAAGGGCAAGAAGGAGGACCCGGGTAACTACAGACCGGTCAGCCTCACCTCCATCCCTGGAAAGGTGATGGAACGACTTATCCTTGGTGCCATCTCTAGGCATATCAAGGATAAGAGGGTCATTAGGGGCAGTCAGCACGGCTTCACCAAGGGGAAGTCGTGCTTGACCAACCTTCTAGACTTTTATGAAAACACGACCAGGTGGCTGGATGATGGTAGAGCAGTGGATGTGGTCTATCTTGATTTCAGCAAAGCATTTGACACGGTCTCCCACAGCATCCTCGCTGATAAATTGAGGAAGTGTGGATTAGATGAGCAGGTAGTGAGATGGATTATTAACTGGCTGGTGGGAAGAAGCCAGAGAGTAGTGGTCAATGGGGCGGAGTCTAGTTGGAGACCTGTGTCTAGTGGAGTCCCTCAGGGGTCAGTACTAGGACCAGTATTATTCAATATATTCATAAATGACCTGGATGAGGGAATTGAATGCACTGTCAGCAAGTTTGCTGATGATACCAAGCTGGGAGGAGTGGCTGACACTCCAGAAGGCTGTGCTGCCATCCAGAGAGACCTGGACAGGCTGGAGAGCTGGGCAGGGAAAAACTTGATGAAATATAATAAGGGCAAGTGTAGGGTGTTGCACCTGGGCAGGAACAACCCCAGGTTCCAGTATAGGTTAGGAAATGATCTCCTAGAGAGCAGTGAAGGGGAAAGGGATCTGGGAGTCCTGGTGGACAGCGGGATGACCATGAGCCAGCACTGTGCCCTTGTGGCCAGGAAGGCCAATGGCATCCTGGGGTGCATTAGAAGGGGTGTAGTCAGTAGGTCAAGAGAGGTTCTGCTTCCCCTTTACTCTGCCCTGGTGAGGCCACATCTGGAATATTGTGTCCAGTTCTGGGCCCCACAGTTCAAGAAGGACAGGGAGCTGCTTGAGAGAGTCCAGCGAAGAGCCACCAAAATGATTAAGGGAGTGGAACATCTCCCTTATGAGGAAAGGCTGAGGGAGCTGGGCCTCTTTAGCTTGGAGAAGAGGAGGCTGAGGGGGGACCTGATTAATGTTTATAAATATTTGAATGGTGAGTGTCAGGAGGATGGGGCCAGGCTCTTTGCAGTGATGACCAATGATAGGACAAGGGGCAATGGGTGTAAGCTGGAACACAGGAGGTTCCGCTTAAATTTGAGGAAGAACTTCTTTACAGTAAGGGTGACAGAGCACTGGAACAGGCTGCCCAGGGAGGTTGTGGAGTCTCCTTCTCTGGATACATTCAAGACCCGCCTGGACGCCTTCCTGTGTGAACTCATCTAGGTGTTCCTGCTCCAGCAGGGGGATTGGACTAGATGATCTTTCGAGGTCCCTTCCAATCCCTAATATTCTGTGATTCTGTGATTCTGTGATTCTGTGATTCTGTGATAAAAAATCCCACACTGAAACCAAAACAGAGTGCTTTCTAGATACTAAGAAGAAAACTAACTTTCTGTCAAAACCAGGGCACTGGCCTGTTGCAGAGCTCATTCAGAGTCTGGATATGAGGATGAGGTACCGAGGAGATGAGGCAGAAGCTGAGTGCAAGCGCAAACCTCTGGGAAACCTCATAGGCTGAACAGGAAGGTGGTTTTAGATTGTTATTGTCTGCTGGCTTTGACAACTGCTTGCTGCATGGTTTTTCTGGATCACTTTCTTGGACTTCACTACCTACATTTCATCCAACTTCCATTTCAGACACAAAGTAGGCACTCTCAATTTCATCTTTCAGTCTTCTCTCCTTAACCTAGCTCCAAAAAAAGGCAGTGGCAATGAACAAAACCCACCAACCTGCTGGGCAAGTGACACTCAATATGTTTTTTTGGGTGTTTGGATTTTTTTAGCACAAAAGCTAACTTTTCTTTTGTGCTTTCTCAATTGTTGCTGCTCAACTAAAAGTGACAAAGTGGGTGCTGACTGAAAAAAAAAAATCAAATCAATCTCTGTAATGCCAAAATGTTATTATTTTGGGGCTTTGACTGAGAGGAGAAAAATGTTTTCATTTTCCCTGCCATTGTGTCGTGTGTCATTTATGAAGCTTCTCCAAACAACTCTTTTTAAAAAAAAAAATAAATAAAAAATTAAGACTGCACAAAACCTTTCAAATATTTTCCTGAATTACATAAACATATGTGTCCTCTACAAAGTATGGTAAGTTTGTCTTTTTCTGCTTCTGCAGATCTGAAGGCATCTGAATTGGGTTTGTCCAGGATAACTCGAGAGCTGGACCTGGGTCAGTGGACACTGTAGGTAGCTGAAGTTCAGAAGAAACCCTACAGCATTCATATTGTCTCTTGATTACACAGTGCCCTGTGGATTTCATAGACTTTGCCAATACCAAACACAAAGTGTAAACTTGTCTTCAGGCTTAATGCACCTCACAAACTCATCCCACATCACTGGAGAGGTGGAAAACTTAGATTTAAAGCCTAAATTTAAGCAAAGAGAGTATCTGATCCTCTGTTTAGAGAAAAGTAACTTTTAATTCTGTGTGAAAAATATGATACTCACCATAGAATAATATCAGCTTCAAACAGATTTTAATTGTTATTAAATATATTAGCTTGAATTCTCAGATCTCTCACATCATGTGTCATTCTATGAGAGGTAATGGGGCTGCATGATATGCAGATATCATCTAGCACTCTGGTGGCTGGAGAGTTCAGTCTTGGTGACTTTCTGTGAAATATATAAAGAAAATGCTAATGCTCATGATAATGCAAAAATTTTTTTCTACTCCAAATACCTTTCTTTCTGATGGTGATCCAGCTTAGAATGTGCAAAAGGTTTGATCTTGAATGCTTCATGATTTGGTTTGTATTTAAACTTTCTTTCCATTTTACTTGTCCTTGCAGCTCTATCTCCTGCTGCTCAAAACTGAAGAAGAGAAATTCCAACTCTGATATACTGGAGTTTAATTTTTATTTTTTCTTTCTTCTCCATGCCCGCCCCCGGCCCACCCCCCCACCCCCCTCCATCCTCCTCATTTTGCCTCTGCACCTGTGACTTCCTATCACCATGGAGTGTTAAGACCATACTAGCAGACCAATACTTCACTTAATCCTGCTATCTTTTACAGAAGGAGCAGTGTGGTTCTAAACAGCTCACCATTCCCATAGAGTCTTAAACTTAAAAAAACCCAACAGCTCCCCCACCATTTATCTTTTTTATAATTTGTAGAGGGTGTTGATTTTTGAGTAGATTAACCTAGGATGTTTTGGCATGTGCTTTTGATGCCTGATATGCAAAGGCTCTGTTGAGATTCTTGGTTTGATTTTAGGATAGAATAATATTTATTGCTTGCTTGGATAGCCATAATTTCAAAATAAGGGAAGTTCCTGAGGACATTTCTGGTATCTTTTCTTTCACAAAAGGGAAGATAAAATGAGGGATATGGAAAAAAAAAAAAAAAGTTTAATTTATTTCTGGTTCACACAGGTTTAGCTGAAGACTTTAATTGTTCCCACAACAATTAAGCTGTGGCATGTTCTAGTGTCTGGTCTCAGATTTTACATTTCATTTTCTCTTATAAGACTTATAAAAAAGTTAACTCCTAGACTATAAGGATGGAGTTACATGCTTGTCTAACTTGTCGAGCTGTGTCCAAAGGGGGGTTTTGTTGAAGGGTTTTAGATCCTATATCCCTTCAGGGTGTGAAGATTTGATCCACTCCTTGGTGAGACAGTTTCTCTGAATAAGTCTGCAAACTCTATTGATCATTCTCTTTCAGTAAAAAAAAGCAGGAGGAATGCAAATAAGACCAAAGAATATTCATTTATAAATAGTGGTGAATGCTTGTCAGAATTTTTTTTCTGGTACAAAAATAGACATATCTATTATTGCATGTATCTGCAACATTTTCACCAGGTTCACAACAAATTCCTGAAGTAATCAGGGTACTGTCACTAACCCTATAAGGTTTTATCTTCAGAATCTTATGTAAATTATCTGTTAGTCTTTTTCTTACAAAATTGGACATGCTTAATTCATAATAAAATCTTTTATAAAATTACTTTCCTCCAAGAAACAGACTCTTTAATATTAACCTTTATACATAGTAAAAATTAAGCATTAGTATAAATTGTCTGGTTTATAGTGATTTTCTTTATTCTAGTGAGAGATATGGTATTCATGATGATGTACTCATCATTCTCAATACAAATGCCCAACCTTCTGATGAATAAATCTGCCCAAATTTGTTAGAGATAAGTCTGCTAAATGGAGGGCAAAATATGATTAATTCTCTATGAAATTACCAAAGAAGAATTTTCATGGAATAGTTCTGCTCATATAATTTTGCAGATTCACAGAGTTTAACTGATGAGACTGAAAACCAAGCAGGACCACTGAATTTGTATTCTTACCCTTGGAATATAATTTTGCCTAATTACTCAATATTGGAAAAATGAGAAGTTATGTTTTTATTTGCACTTATTTTCATGTAACATTTTGTTTTGAAGATACAGAGATAGAGAACATCAAATCATTGAGATTTTGTTCTGGTGATGAATCATCCTCACTTTTAAAAATCTACCCCTTCTATTGTTTTTAAGAAGGTTGGCTTTGCTTCCAACCATTATTGTTTGCTCTGCTTTAAACAATGGAGTCCATATTTTCACTGTTAATATCTGTCAATTAAGTCACCTCTAAATCTTCTGTCTGATTAGTTAATCAGGTAGAGGTCTGTAATCCCTGAATTTTAAGGTATGTCATCTATAACATGAATAATTTTTGTGACTATATTTTCTGCATCCATTCCAACTTTCCAAAAGTGTTTTTTTAAAAATATAAGCACAAAGAACTACTATGCTTTTCAGGAATCAAACTGCATCCAGTTTTTACATTCACACTTAAAAAATGCTACTGAAAAATGTGAAGTGTGTGCAGAAAATAGTGCCACCAAAAATAGTGGCTTTAAACCAGTCAACTGCATTATAACATGCTTCCTATCTGAATTCCACTGAAATCACTGGAATCATTATGAACTTTGAGATCTGTCTTTATTCTTTTTATTTGCTTTTCTTCCCCCCCCCCCCCCCCGCCAATGAAAGCTTACTCAGATGCAGATCTTCTTTTCATTATAAATTTTGGCCTTTGCTAGTTATCTAATAGTTTGATCATCTTTTAGGGTCCTTATTATGTACTCTCATGCTTTATTTTTGTTCCTTTTGTAGAAGGACTATCAAGAGGAAAAATCCCTGGCAGTTGGGAAATGCACACTTGGGAATCACATGCTATTTATTAATATTACAGGGAGAGATATATATATGTTTTCAATGCAGCTTTAAACTTTCTCTCTTCATTGTTATTAATGTGATTTAAATCACAAGAAATTACATTATGTTCAATGAACAGCAACTAAAGTTGAGCCAAACGTAACTTAATAAGGGTGAAGCTTCTTCCATTATTTCCAGGAGAAGACTATATATGTTCATACTTGCTTGGAGCTTTCTTGTGTTGTGTGTTACAGATGAGTTCATAGGGTTCATTTTGTGTGGAGGTACAGAATTCTTGCCAAAGCAATCTCTTACACAGACCCATTTGTCACTCAGGTATCATGGCCCTGCTACATATCATGTTGGGACAGCAGTTACACCAGACCTTGAGAATATGTAATGGATGCCATCTGGAGATCTGGATAAAGTTTCAGTGTGCAGCTGAAAATTTGCATTCATCATTTAAAGACTGTGAAGATATCAGAGAGTTTGCTTGGCTGAAGTCAATCAGTTCCTTAGAAAGAAGAAACATACAAGTTCCTTAGAGTAGATTTGGCGTAAATTGAAGCCAGATTTGACACCATGAAGTCAAAGCAGTCATACCAGTTTTACCAAGAAATGTATCACTTTCCCATCCCTTCAGGCCTACTGATTTACTGAGTTATCCTGTATGTATATGTGCAGTTTAAAGTCTGTTAAAACACCATTAAATATGATCATGTATTTAAAAACAGACTTATGGTCAGATGCTGAAGTTATTTCATATGAACCCGTAGTATGCAACCTACCAGTTTTTGGCTTTGACCGACATGCACTCTTTTTTTGACTTATTTCACTTTGTGTATACTAAATTATCTTTTGTTTGTTTCTTTTTTTCTTTCTCTGATCTGTGGTATTCTTTACCTCTGAGTTTCCTTGGTATTTTTACTTTCAGGATGCAGCTGATTTTCCCAGAATAGTGAAGATACAATCTTCTGCCAGAGTTTCACTTCATCTGCCTTTAATAGGAGGATTTTATTCACTACTTTCAGTGTTTAATAACTATGGAGCAAATCATACCTCCTGCTGAGATGCTGTCTGGCTGCTTCCAAGGTATTGTAACTAATGGAACTGGAGAGCAATTCTTGTCATATACCAACAGTTTGAAGGGCATCAAGAGCTCTGCAATGTGAGCAGAGGTAGGCTTTGTATAAAAAAGACAGGTCTTTCAGCACGTAATATTGGTTTCCCTAAATGTACAATATTGATCTCTTTTCTCCTATTTCTGTTGTCTTTCTAAATTCCCACGTATTAATTAGTGAGAAAGTGTGTAGAGTCTTTGCTAGGAGACTAGAGCAGACAAAGATCTTCCAGCTTAAGGGGGGGTCCTAAAAAACCTTTATCTATGAGCTCTAATTCTACTTTGTTCCATTTTTGTAGTTTAAAATATAGATCATAAGCACATTGATGCCTTAGTATATTGCCAACACTTTACTTAATTCAAAATTGATAAATAATAATATAAATCCACTCCCTACTGACTTGAATTTGTATATTTTCATTGAATTGAGCAGTTCCATTGTCAGAAGTGAAGATGCATTCTTACTGCAAATTTTTATTAGTGATTTTGTAAAGCATACATAGATTTCAGTTCAGTGAAAAATATACAGGGGAAATAATTGACATCCTGTGGTAAGTCAGTTTATTGAACTATAATTTCCATGCTCTTTAGCAGTGTACACGATGTCAGCTTCACAGTGTTTGTGCAGCCACCTGAGAGAACAAAAATGCTGCTTTCTTCCTCCTGGGGCAGCATCATTGTTATGCTGTAGCTGACAGCTAAGCTGCAGATTGTGCCCAGGACAATCTCACTAACACTTTAAGGATCTACCCTTTTCATTAATGGATTTAAAACAACTGTTGACAAAGCTTATTGCAAATCTGTTATAGAGATGAGAGCAGGCTCTATGCTGCTGGAAGTAGGACGAAGCATCAGATCTGTCCAGAATATTACCTCCCTCTACTACTGTTCTGTTCATACACTTCACAGTCTTTAACACTATTTACCCTCACAAATCTCTGTAGTGGCAGCTGTGCCTTTATCTCTGATTTACAAGGGAGGAAGTTAGAGTACAGCTAAACATCTTGCCTAAAGTCATACAGGAAGTATATAGTGAGTAGGGAAGTTAAATGCTGGATTAGTTCCCTGTTCATTAGAGCTTTCTTCCCCATTAAATAATCTTTGTTTTTGTAGATGAAAATGAAGGTGTTGTTTACTGTGAATTGTAGTGTAGAATACAAATTCTAATGTTTTTATGTGACCAGTGATAACATAGTAAATGTGTCTGAGCAATTGCTTAATGCAAACTGGAAAATAGGAATAATAGCAAGATTTTTCTTGGAAATGCATGTAGGCTGTATAAAAATGAAAATTGTGTGTAAATAATTCACAGTAGTATTGCCCACAACTGACAGAAAATGGGCTTGAGACGGAACAGCAAACCACTACAAGTCAGTAGATTTGAAATGAGAACGTGTAATGGAAAGCCTTTTCTGTTGGTTCACACATTGTGCTATCACAGAAGTCAGCCAGAGTTGAAGTGTAGTCACTGAGACTTACGTGTGAAGAAATAAAAGATGCAATGCTGATGGTGGAAAATATTTAGTTAGTTACAATTTGTTATTGCGTACCAGAGCAACTGTGAGATAGTATGATTAGGATTAACCACTTGCCACATAATATCATATCAAGCATCTTTACTGAGGCTGCACATCTTAATGCTTATCTCAAAATTCAGGGAACTATCTAGGAGCCTTGTTTCACAAAATATCTTCTTCCTTGCATTTAGGATGATTCAGAGATAGAGAAGGGTAGAGAGCTCTGGTTACAGACTTGCCACAAGGCATCCTAGTGAAAGGTTAGTGAGACAGGCTAGATGGGACTGGAGTAGTCTTGTAAAAATCTTATAGAAAGAATCTTGTGCCATCCTATAGAACAAAACACTGTAAGTTGCTATGAAAAGCCATGTGATTTCCATTAGATCCAGCCATGGGATTTTTCTCAGGTTACTATTAATGGACCCATCTGTCACAATCCAGGGTGATATACAGTTCATAATAATTTCACTTTATTTCTGTGTGGAGAGATTGTTATGGTTGAGTGTTGCTGGAGGGTACACTAGATGGCATTCTTGATAACTCTGCTTTTCTATATACACTTGCTGATGCTCAAATATGGTTAAGGGATTCCTGGAATAATTTCAGCAAGTGTCCTAAATTCCCATCTGTGTCAGTTGCTTAAATGCTACACATATAGTTCTGGCAGCATATCACTTTCCCAGATACAGGAGACTGGATGGCTAGTGTTTAAGCTTTGACAGCTCGTTAACTAGTCGTCACCAAATTTCTAGGTTACCTGTTTGGAGATAGTAGTCTCTCCGGTGTAAATCAGTCTGCTTCTACTAAATTCAAAGGCAGTAAGATTCTTTACATTAGCTTCAGATCTGGCCCACTGCCTTTAAAACTGTATCCCTTGAAAGCTCACCTGTGAAGAAGCCTGGGGCAGACAATTGTGATGACCTTCTACATGATAGTATTGTAACATTCATCCTCTTTCCCCTTGTAATATTTGTCACCATCAAGTTCTATTTAATGTTAGATAAAAAACAGCTTGGGGCAAAGCCATTTCTGTTTACATTTTAAACTGCAGAGCATTCTTTGGGGATCTGTAAAAATAAAAACCAACAGGGCTGATGTCCATTTCTATAGCCCTTATCTGCACCATATAAATGAGCACAGTCAGTATTTAGAGTTCTTATAGGAGATAAATCTATTGTATTTGCATTTTTGTTAGCAATCCAGGAAACTTCAGACATAAGATTTGTTATAAATAAATATTTATGTATTAGATATAATATTTCTATCTGACACATGTAGCTATGGGAGGATTTTATGCTGTATTAATATAAAAGAATGAATTGAGATCAAAATGTCTGTGTTAGTTTGATTCAAAACATCTAAGAAGGAAGTAATCTGTCAGTCAGGAATTATTACTCGCTAGAGGGATATTTATCAATCATTCTAAATGAAAAAAAAAAAATCAAAGAGCAGTCTCAACCTAAATGTTCATCACTACTCTAGCTTTTGAGGTTTCAGATATGATTTCCTGGTCAGTGTATTTTTTTGAATAAACCACTACAAGGCACAAGCAAAAGATATGTTGTTGATGAAAGAAGCTTCTGTGTCTGTTCTTTATAGTCATCAGAATACGATCATCAAGCATGGTCTGAAATTTTGAATCACTGAACTGAAAGAGATCTTAAAACTTCATCTAGTGCATCTGTACGTTCTAAGACAGGATGTAGTGTTTTTAATCTATGTCAAATAACTTCTGACCATCATTTTGCATAGCATTTTGAACATATGTTAAAACTAACTAAATAAACAATCCAATCTAGTCAGATCTGTCAATATTAAATATGTTGAACATTAACTTGACTATTCAGCTGAGTAAAATGTGAAAGGAATGCAGTGTGTAGCAGTAGTATTTGTTTTTCATTAAAGTAGTTGCTTTATATGCTATAAAACTTACCAAGTGTGTTATTTGACTCTCCCTGTTATTAATTTTCCATTTACACCTATTTAAACTGAGGGTTAAATCGGGGTCAGTCACCCTGTCATGTGTAACTAGTTCAGTCATGCAGTTTTGTGAGTACTAAAATTTGGAGTCACTAATTGATGAGTAATGTCACATGGAGTTTATTTGTGTAACTCTGTCCTGTTTTGTCTTTTGATACACAGGGTTGAACCTCTTCCTGTGTTTAATTTTGCCTGTGGATTTTAGATTCCACAGTAAGTTAGAGGGGAAAAAAGCAGGAAAATGTAGAGGAAACTTCCCAAATTCTTGTAATGCCATCTCACACTGAGTGATCTGTTTCACCAGAAAATCGTTTATTCAGCATATTAACTGTTTTCAAAATACATACAAATATGCTCTGATTTGTTCCAGTGTGCTCAGCATTTGAAATTACTCATCAAATTCCATACTTGCCAAAAGTTGACTGTGAGTTTTTCATAACATGTCTGTGGACACCTTGTCTGTGTGTCATGCAACGATCCTGTTCCAGTAATAAGCAGCAGATCTTGACCTAAAAGATTGACTATTGTTTTGAGCTTTTCACTGCGTTTATTATGTTCTACTTGTCTAACTGTATTTGGTCTGGCTGAGATTGAGTTAATTTTCCCCACACTAGCCCTCATAGTGTTGTGTTTTGTATTGGCAGCTAGAAGGGTGTCCAGTCAAGGTTAACCCACCACACTAAGTATTTGGTCATCTCTTTCATATGTGACACTGTTTCTGTTTCCTTGTTGGATAAATTTCCATGCCAACATCAGTTCTCAAGACAGGCTTGGGAACTGTTCCAGCACAAAGATTTGTACCTACATATTTTCATGAGTCAATTCCTATTTACATGCTAATTAAACAAAAATTTGCTGATATAAACACACTGGCAGATAAATAGAAGTGATAGTAAGTACTATCAAACTGAATTTACTGGTCTTGTTCTTAATAAACAAGTATTTTGTCTTGGTTTTTTATACTTTTAATGCCATTTATTTAAAACTCCTTCCTGTAGTGTCTGCTTCAAAACAAGAAATCTGTACAGTAACAGTTACTTCATCCTCTAAAAGATCACACAGATATTATGATGACCCAAAGGTGAATACCAAGCTATTAACAAAGCCTTAACTAGGTGAGCTTTAATTGATTCCAGGTTTTGTAGTGAGATTTCACATTGTTGTGTACAGTGAGTAGCTGCATGAAGTTGAATCACATGTAATTTTTAAAGAGCAATTATAATGATTCCTTGTTAGAATGCAATGTTCCCTGTAAAAGAAGGAGGCATACCTCAGTGCTATCAGGAAATCACTGTGTGATTCTTACATTAAATATATTAAAAATGCGCAAATATACATAAATGTGTATATGCAGATATATGCATCTATGCATGCAGGTATAGATATGTATGTGTGTATACAAAGATACATATTTATACATATATACATATACACATCTGTTTATATACATAAATGCTTAAAGTTACAAACATGCACACTTCTGGCATATTTACTTACTGTACAATTTTATAGCTATAGAGAAGAAATCAATACAGCTTTGCTTTGGAGACAGAGTGGATTTTGATCTTTTTAAAGCTATGGTGTGAAAGGCATTTTAACTAGAAGTCTAAAGTAGGTCAACTTTGGATTCCTTGCTGTGCCAAGGGGGACTAATGCATAATTATGCTATGCTTTTGGTCTCTCTTTAAAATAAAATCTCATCAGAGCAGACAAGGGTTCAAATAAGTGTTACTTAGGCCCTCAGTGACAGTAATAGTTTTCTCAGTTCATTTGCTCTTGCTTTACTTCATACAGCTGTGCATGAGAATCTGGTCTGCAAGTCATTATACAATTTTGATGTTCCTAGCTGAATCATCTGCAGAGATTGATTGAAAACATACTTCACCTTTGATGTGTGTTTTCTTTTTTTTCCCCTGCATTTGCCTTCATATTTAGCTCATTATGTTATTCCTGGAATGCTGAGTGTTTTTTATATTCATACACCCATGAGGACAGCAAAAGGTCTAGCTTGCACTATTAGATGCAAATTACATCTAATGTCCTGTACTTAAATAAATCTCAAAGTACTGTCTTTAACGGATGAATGACAAGAAATATAAATGGAAAAAATCTTTGGATCATACTGACATGAAAAATACCATAGCAGAAAGATTTAGGCGTTGAATATTGATCTTAACTTTGCATTCTCTGGCTGTTCCTGGATGAAGTCAAAAGCTTAATATTAGACTTTTATTGTATTCATTAGCAATCTTTCATTTTGTACAAGCAAAAACACATTAAAATGTGTGTTGTATCACTAAGAGATGATGTAAATCTTTATTGAGTCTTTATCTCTTTTCACATTGAAGGCTGGTTAATCCCTTCAATTTTCTTTTATGAAGGAATAGATAGACCACACAAGAGCCAGAGGGATGAGACTAAATCATATCATCTCTGACAAAGAAGTAATAGAAGCATTGAGGATGTGTGGTTCTGAGATATGCAGGGTGTAGCTAGAAGATCTGGAGACCAGCTATGCTCAACCGTATCATCTTTTTGACCAAAAGCAATTTCTCTGTGTCTGACAATGGTGTATTAGCTATGACCTTATTTGTCCCTATTTTGCATAATTGAGTATAAGTTGTATTTGTGGACTTTATGTGAAAACATGTTTGTAAGAAGCTGGGTTATTGAAGAAAATGGATATTACATTAACATATTGCATCTCTATGTTCATACCTTCTATATAAAATATATCTTATTGGATTTCCCATAAAAAACATGTATTATGTGACGATTGCTCTCATCACAGAGACCAGGTTATGGCTAGCAATCTCTGCAATTTGTGTTCAACCTGAAGCAGATACCACTCACAACCATTTCCATCCACTTTGTATATGGCATCTGGATAGGGCACAGCCTGAGTTTGAGGCTGTTTTCAGCTTTCAGAAATCTTTCAATTTTTTGTTGCTTATCCTCAGGCAAACACAATAACCACAGAGCTCCAGGTAACACTGGCAGCTGGAGGAGGAAAGATAAATTCCATATGCTTGTTGAAGCTTGGTTTGTCACTTTGTAGAAAGGAATGCCAGATTCAAAGAATTTTAAGCAGAAATCATACCTGAGGTAGACACTCACCTACTAGCCAAGACACAAAGAATGTGTCATTCTCAGAGTAGTCATGCTGACTTTTCTGGTTTCTTTCTGGCCCAAAGAACCTGTTATTTTCTGCATGGCCTATTAGCTCTGACCACTGACCTAAGAAGGAAGAAATCCCTTTGACAGAGGAAGGAATTAGCTTTCATCTCCCACTTCCTGGGGAAGCCACTACATTTTAAACAAATGGTCAGTTGCAGTGTGTCCTTCTCCAAGAATCCATTAGCTGTGAAAAACACTTCAAGTTTTCTGGGGGTCTGATGTGGCCTATGTGCATAAGTTCTACCCTGATAATGCTTACCAGGACAGGAAGACCCTGGAGGGACTTCGGTAAAACAAACATCTGCTTGACACCCAGCTTGGTCTTCAGTGTGAGCTTTACAGTGAAATATTTAACTGTTCCAAAAGTTCTGCAGTTGTGCAGAAGTTAAGCTCTTTAGGAAGTTTAAGGTGACAAAAGGCAACAACCTTGAAGACTAGGTGCTAGGGGCTTTCAGGAACACCATTTTGGTTGTAATTACCAAAATATGACCCTTTCCTCAGGTAGGTGCCTAAATCCTTTTCTTGTTGTTTATTTTGGGTTTGGATTCAGCCTTAAATCCCAGGCCAGATAACATCTTGCCCCTAAGCAAAACTTGTGTGATCTTGTACTCAGTGAGGTGAGCTTAAGTATGAAATTGGCCCTTTAATCACCTGTCAGCTCTCTGAACAGCTGTCTGGCTCTCAAAATGTCAGCTTTGCAGCTGTTTAATCATGAGAACAATTATTTGAAAAGATGTTTTTTTGGTCTTCTGAATATTTATAGTGCATAAGTAAAAGGGTGTGTTTGATGCAAGCTTTCTACCAAAAGACCAGTGTGATGAGGAGTATAATGGTAACGCAAGAAACTCTGAGCCAGGTCTTGTTTCCAACTGTAGGTTAAATCTTACCCTTAATGAAAACACATTGCTACTGATTCAGAGGACAGAATTCTTCTTGTAGTAATGTAGGACATAAGCATTTACCTAACATATGGAGCACTGCATAATTTAACTACAAATTTCAAGGTTCACTCAAGTCCAGCTGAAGGAGTCTTTATAAGTAGACAAAGTATCTCTTTTTAAAAATCATAGAGATTATATTTTCATAGCAATACTATTATCTTATATGCTCATCTCTGAAGAGCTTGCTTTCTCTAAAAGCAGGAAATTATTCTGATAACAAAGAAGAGTACAGTTATGCAAATAGCACCTACAAAACCACTTCCTTTGAAGAAATAACATAAATGATAGAGCAGAAGCTATTTAGGCATTTTAAAGAATTAGGCATGATAAGCACAGTAGTACAATCATTTTCTCAGCTATTTTCTATGAATTCAAGAGTTTTTATGTTTTATCCCCTGGAGGAAACTACCTCCTTGTGGCTGGTGAATATACTTAACAAGTGAAGGACCAGTTCATTAGCTAATGCATCTCAGATTTGAAACTCAAGTCGGGAACCTGCTTCTCTCCATGGTAGGGCAATCTGCTGATGTTAGACAAAAGATGGAAATTCTTGTGTGATTCAGAGCTCTTGCTTGAGAGATGGAGATACCTGATGGGAGAAAATAGAGATGGAGTTAGGCACAGACCTTTGCATATCAGTATATTGACCTAGGCACTGAAAAGATTATGGGGTTCTCGTGGAGAAAATGTCTCTAGAGCTTTGCTTTTGCAGATACATCAGCTTTCAGTCTTAAAAAAGTGTATCAGAGCAGACAGTGCAGTCTGGAGAAAAGGGTTTTCTGTCCTACCTGAAACCTATTCAGGTGGGACAGAAACCTACTTGTGGGAGATACAAACAACAGGTATAGCCACAATGGTTATATCTTCAGGAAACAGAAATACCTAGTAGAGGCTCAATCTTTGTTTTCCTGACATAATAAAGTTCCGATATTCTCATTGCGTTAAGAACACCAGATTTTTTCCAGTCCTTAATGTAAAATTCCAACACTCTGTGGGCAATGAAGTGTAGCCATGTTGAAATCCAGCAGCATATTCCAGCAAGCATAATAGCAAAGCATCGACAAATTGGAATAAATTGTTAACAACTCCCTGCAGATGTCCCTACTTTGCTATGTACAATTACTTACAATTTCTGAGGCATTTTCAAGAGAGGTGGTTTTGTTTACAGCACTTCAACCAAATACTTTGCTTTACACTGAGCATTTCCTGTTATGTTTAATATTCAAACGAGCAAATGGGCAGTATATTTGTACTTACAAAGCTCCAAAATTGTAGTTGGAGTTTTGGTTGGTTTGGTTTGAAATTAATTGTACTAAATTATATTTCTTGTGAATATTAATTTGATCCACCAGTTCCTCACCCTTAAGGGGATTATTTGTTTAATGGAAATATTTGCTAAGGACGCTAGAAAATGTCTGACTTGTGAAAACTCATAGATCTCTCCCTGGGAGGCCCTTCCAATGTACTGTCTGGGGAATTTCTGAGCCAGATTGCATTTAATTTAATAGCTACTGATATATTTAGCCTTCATGAATTTCCTAAATCCCATTTTGAACACAAATATATACATATATTTGGGGAGTCTGTAAGCCACTTGTAACAATGAATTCAAACAATTATGCTTTGAGCTGATCTATGAGATCTCAGTATAAGTGTAAAGCCCTAGTTGTTTCTTGTTTGTTAGACGAGGTTTTACAAGACCACATTGGAACCATGCTGGAATGTGTGGTTAGATTTATAGTGGTTTAAGCATATAGCAACCTATTGGAAAGTGCAAGAACAATTATATAAATTCCACATGAAACATCAAAGAATGATGAATCACATAAAGAAGTGATTTTGAGATTTAATGCAACTTCAGGCCATTTAATCTATTTTTAATCATGGACAGAATTTGTGTACGTATGAATATGTGTACAAACTTACTTTTGATGTTTTACCAACTCCACTGCCTTTATACAAAGGCAGAAACCTGTAATTTAGTGTGTTGCACTCTGTCATGTAAACTTCATTACATTTGTTTGCTTCTAGATGCTGCCAATTCTACAAGGGTTACTTTACAAGTTCATTAGTAATAAAATAAAATAATAATAATAATAAAAAAAAGTGGAACTCTCCAAGTCTTACCCAATCATTGGAAGTAATTAGTATTTCCAGCTGTATTAATAATAGTGTCTGCTTTGGTTTCTCTGAAGTAATCATGATTCTCAAAAAGATTAGTTCCGATGATCACTCTTCCTTCCCTTTCCCCAGCTTTCAAAATCTCATACAGCTTTTTGCCAAGATGTCTTTGACACAACTACAAAGCAGTTTCGTCATCCACCTGTATTTCCTGTCATGAGTTTATGCCAATTGTGTGAAGATGTACAGATGGAGCACTAGAAATAGTAGAATAGAGCATACTTTCATCTGATGATAGTGGTCTTTGTCTGATTTCTGAGATTCATATGGATTCTGCATTTACAAGTCTCAAAACTAACTACTCCATTTTACTGGCTTGAAGAGAGTTTTAATAGAGAATTATTTCAACTGTGTATGTCTACAGTTATCAAAAAAAGATATTCTGTATTCCTTCAATGAAAGCAAGACTAAGGTGTTAAAAAAACCTCACTTTTTAAACAAAAGTTATATATAGTGACACTTGCAGAATGGTTAGGTGGGAGTAATCATTCTGTTTTGATAGCCACATTTCAAGACAGTCTCCCATTAATTTTAGACCTCACAATGTAAACCAGAAAATTTTCACACCATTTAACAGTAGCCTTTTAGTAATCATAAAATTATAATGATTTTAAAGAAACAGTCTATCAGTTTCTTCCTCTGAAACTTTTACTAAAAGTCATATATCATAGGAAAGGTTCCAGAGCAGATATAGGCTCGGCAGAAAAATTACAGGAACATCTGATTTCCCTCATTTTCTTAGAGTTGCTTCTCATAAAAATCAGAGATGGACAGTCCAGGGAAGAACCACTTAACAAAAACTAGCCCTCAAGGAACAGAAACATTCTGACATACTGATGTTATACTTAATACTCTGACCAATGCCTGCAGCCGCTTGCTTTAATAAGAAGTTTTTTAAAGGATACATTAGAAACTTTAATTTCTATTAGTCATGAGTGTCTGTGGTCAGTTCTGTGAACCTAAAAAAATAATCTTTAGTTATTTTATTATATGGTAATAATGTATTACCCTTGTTCATTAAAAACCCAAATAAATAAAAACTGGGGTGGGGGGAGGGGCAGGGTAAGAAGTCTTACAGTCTTTGCTTTATTAGTGTAATATGATCTAGTTGAGAAAAGTATAAATTATAGGATATAGAAAACATTGCAGCCTGTTCCATCCAGAAATGCAGAAACTATCTCCTTCTTATGTCATTATTATTTTGTTTGTCATTATTAACTTGATCAGAGAGATGGTCCGAATTAGGCAAACCATGAGTCTATTTTTGTATGTGCAAATCATAATTAACTGACCGGAATCAGAGATTTTGTTGATTTGAATATCTAATGGCTATTTGCACAGCAATGGATATTGAACTGGTTTGAAAATTAACTTTATTTCTGAATTTCAGTTCAAATTTATGTTGTAAATGTAGAACAATTTATCAATGTAGAACAAAAACTTAGTTTTCAGGTTATTAAGTAAGGCAAAACTGAACTTCTACTTTGTTGACAAGATGATTGGATTCAATGTGTAAGGAAGGTTTAATTGCATTTTAATGATCAAAGGAAAATAATTTTCAGATATGAAAGCAATCCTTAGAAATGCTTCTCCAAAGGGATATATCCTGTGCGTTACACAAATGTTTCCTTTTGTAGCAATGTGTTTTTGGTTTGTTTGTTTGTTTGTTTGTTTGTTTGTTTGTTTGTTTGTTTTTGACTCGGGTTCCTGGATGTCACACGCAATTGTAGAATGGTTAAACGAGAAGGAATATAGAACAAGAAATTAAAAGGGATGTGTCCATGTTTACCTGCTTTTAGTAACATAATGGTTTTGTAAAGTTATAATTAAAAAAAATATTATTAAAAAATAAGATAAAATTCTTTTTGGAATAAACTGTATTCTTTACAATTAAATTGTTACACAGAAGTTATTCTTGTGAATAGCACTTAAAGAAGAAACTGTATTAGCTCCCTGTCCTTACGCTAACTGAATGTGAAGCATTGAACATTGAACTTATTAATGTTCGGACTTTGCTCTGTTCTTCCAAGCTTCCAGAGCAATACAAAGGTGCAGGATGATGTGTACCACTTCCCCGTAGGCCACTATGCAATTTAGAAGCAGTGGATATGTGGGAAATGTGAATGATTCCCTGCATAAAAGTCCTACTTGAAGGCTTAAAATGTATTTCTCTGACA
Source organism: Caprimulgus europaeus (assembly GCA_907165065.1). The sequence goes on along the minus strand of OU015530.1, from coordinate 46,385,518 downwards.
ATGTTTAGTGGGCCTAATGATCGTCTTTTAAAAATGTAATGATGCAAAATACTGATTTGATGGTTCTTTATAAGTGCCAAAATTTTGAATCTTAATCTGTTCCTTCATATGAAAACAACATTTTCACTTAAAATGTGATTAAAGTCAGTGGATAGAATGAATATAAAATATATCTGACTTTTTTGTGTGGTACTACCACTACCCATGTCTGAGGCTTCATAAATTGTTTTACAGATACTCAAAGTACATACACAGTCTTTTTCATCTTGCAAACCACTATTCAGAATTACATAGCAAGTTAGAGCAAACTGAGTTCTTAATCTTTGTTAGAGCATCTCTGGACTCAAGATGTTCATTGGGCTATAAAGAATGAATACTTCAAGAAGAAATAATTGTTTAAGAGGAAAGACAATATTACTAAAAAAAATAAATGAGACTTGGCTATCATCATAGTGATCTGCACAACTCTTCTGCCAAAATTACTATCAACAGATAGTAAGCTAGTCATTATAACCAGGCATTACCTTCATATAAAGAAAAAAATACAAGATTCTAGTTTAAAAAATACATAGTAGGTCAAGAGAGGTTCTTCTCCCCCTCTACTCTGCCCTGATGAGGCCACATCTGGAATATTGTGTCCAGTTCTGGGCCCCACAGTTTAAGGACAGGGAGCTTGTCCTTCGCTTGAGAGAGTCCAGCACAGAGCCACCAAGATGATGAAGGGAGTGGAGCATCTCCCTTATGAGGAAAGGCTGAGGGAGCTGGGCCTCTTTAGCTTGGAGAAGAGGAGGCTGAGGGGTGACCTCGTTAATGTTTATAAATATCTGAAGGGTGAGTGTCAGGAGGATGGAACCAGGCTCTTCTCAGTGATGTCCAGTGATAGGACAAGGGGCAATAGGTGCAAGCTGGAACACAGGAGGTTCTGCTTAAATTTGAGAAGGAACTTCTTTACTGTGAGTGTGATGCAGCACTGGAACAGGCTGCCCAGGGAGGTTGTGGAGTCTTCTTCTCTGGAGACATTCAAGACCCGCCTGGACGCTTTCCTGTGTGAACTCATCTAGGTGTTCCTGCTCCAGCAGGGGGATTGGACTGGATGATCTTTTGAAGTTCCTTCCAATCCCTGACATTCTGTGATTCTGTGATTCTGTGATAGTTTAGTTAAGAATCCAAAAAGACAAACAAACTGAATTACCTCCTTAATGCATTTATAAAACAGTAGATATCCGATTTCATTAAACATTTGCCCCCTCATATACTTGAGAAAAGTATATGACTTTTCTCAAGGAATTTAACTTGAATCAAGCAGATAAACTTTGCCTAACAAACCAAAAGTATAAGTATTTTTTCTTCTTCAGTAAATTTTTAAAGTTCTTTTTTCTTCTGTATGTTAAACTGCACTGTCTTTGAGCTTTATAATTGTTCTTTGTTCCTGTACAGTTCTCAGCATGCAAAATGTTTTAAAGGTTTAAATCTCTTCAGATTCAGCTATTTTAAAGTTTATAAAATATTAAAAAGTAATATAAGGAGATGCATACCAAACAATACTAAGAACTGAGCTGAGATGATCAAGCATTTTTTTTTTTTCTCATGATGCATTCTATTAGTCTGTATTTTAATATAACAATGACATAATGGAATAAAATAGGTCAAAATGAATAAGTACAATTTTTTCATGGATATATTTAGTTTATATAATCATAAACCAAAATGCTAAGAAGAAAAATGTCAGTGCTGCAGCTGCTATTTCACAAATTTTTAATTTTCCCAGTAACTGAGAAAGAAGCACATGAAAAGTTGTCTGATTACTTAGAGATCCAAGTTCCTAATAAGTATGTGAAACACATTTGTGGCTGCTTCAAAAGACTGCAAGAGAAAGCATTGATATCAATATATGTTTAAAATCGGGATAGATAACAAGTTTGAAGGTGGTATTATGACTGGAGTGACCTTTGTGTGCTTTAGAAATACTCTTAAAGGTTATTGGTAGCAAGGAGAAACCAGAGAGCTAATGTTCATCTTGTCTCTGCAGGTAATCTTTTTCTACTGCATTCTGAATAACACCTCACAGGCAAAACATCACCTCTAACCTTGTTTTCTGTTCTCTGTATTTTATTAACCTTTCTTTTCTAAGTCTACAGTTTTCACTCGAGCACAGCCCTGATAGCAATCTAGATTGACTGATTATTATTTTTTACAATGAGTAAGGTGCTACCGTGATATTATTTCAGCAAAATGGCCATGTTTAGTTGCCATGACAATTAAACAATAATAAACTGTAGTCTTTGCTTTTCTATCAGAGTTGTCAGTCCAGCTGCTGCTTCCTAGTACCAAATCTGGCATTTTTTTTAATTTTTATTTTTTCTCAATGTTGCCTCTTTCCAATAATACAGCTGAGCTTGTTCTGAAGCAAGAAACAAGCAGTTGTGGGAATAGCAGCTGGATAGGAGTCTAGGCATCCATGGCAAGAGTCAATGTTGGTCAAGTGCTAGACCTAAGGAAAGAGATTTCTTTGTCACAGCTGAGATGACAGAGAAAAATGAAAGAAGCTCTGTGTTACGATAAGTTTTTGGAGGCACAGACAAAATTTCTTGTCAGAACTGTACATCACTATCAATTGGAAACTTTAGTTTCCAATTTTTGGACACTTCTGGAACTGATTCAGGGCACAATGAATGATTTATCTGTGAAAAAAGCAAGAATAAAACACCAGACATGCAGATGTCCGACTTGTTTTCTCTTTGAAGTGTGCTTAGTGATAGAACATGATTTTCACTGAAAAAAGTAAACTTGTGTATCCTTGGGGTTTCTTTAGGTTATGGGTGTTAGGGATTTGGAAGATATTCCCAGTTTCTATGTTGGATATACATTATAGTAATCTCTGAATTGCATAGCAACGTATGGCACAGAGAAATGCAGTCCTGCTTCCTGATCTGTAGCTTCTGTGCAAGGGAAACCATGTTCATAGCCCAAATGGGGCTGTGGTTCGCTCAAGTAGGGAGTACCACTCTGGAATACTTCAGAACATGGTCCAGAAAATAAGTCTAGACACAGCTTCAGAGTAACAATATCGGGTGGTGTTTTCTCAGTGGTTATTTCTTAGACCGTCTTGACAAAATAAATGTGGTCTGTGCATGTTTTTTGTCATCATGATTTCACTTTGTGGAACTGCACCTGGCTAAAAAAATGTTCTTCTGATCAACAAAACATCTCTGAACAAATAAAACCACATCACTGAAATTGTTAGACCATCTGACAGGTGGCAACTGCTAGTGTTCTACTTGATAGTAAACTGCTCCTTTATGCAGTACATTTAGTCAATAGAAATAGTCTCCTAAGTTGTAGAGTGTTTTTTCTATTGACGATGGACATTGCACTCCTAGGTCAGAACATTGGGATAACACATAGTTCAGGAACTCTACAACTGAGACACAAAATATATTGTTGTTTTGGCCATTTTCATTCATACCTATAATGCTATAGGACTAGCACTTTTAGAAAGCTATTTGAATAATTTGTTTACCAGTTATAGATTCCTCGTTTCACAAATGGTAATATATCTTTTTACTTTTCAATAACTTTTTTCTTACCAGTCTATATCAAAATTGTTCACTTCCTAAATGAACATGCTGGCATTAAAGTTACTGATTTGGCATTTGTTTACTGAGGGGATAGAAGAATAGAAAGCTGGACAAAGAAAGATATCTCCTAAAACTGACCCACAAGTGTTGAATAGAGACCTTTCTTCTATCAGTATTGAACTGCTTTAATTATTTCCAATTTCAGATCACCAAAACATTCAATTTCTATATCCCCTTCCTGGGGCTAGCTCCTTACAGGGTAATAAGAACAATGCTAGATCTTCTTCTCTTTCAATACCATGTTTGCACTTATGGAACCCTCTTGCCTTCAATTCCTGTTGACAAGTTCTCATCAGTATTATAGCACATTCAGGCTAGATGAAACATATTAAGAAGCAGTCCTAAAGAGTTCCTGTAATTTTAATTCTGACAATCTCCTCTGATTTCTGGATGTTACTTCCAACCCTGCTGTGTGCTCTGCCTGAGAGCTTCCACACATTTTTCCTTCTCTCTCTCTCCATTAAAGCCCCCTTCACTTTCTTATTCTGTCTTGTCATTTTCCTTATCTCCTTCTAAGAGCACATCACTTGGTTAGTTCATCTCTATTGCTGTTCTTTTTCCAGTCCTGGACCAGACATGACATTGGCCAGTCATCACTGTCTGCTCATTCCCCCTACAGTTTTCCAGTTTTATACCTTTACACCTCAGGCTTTTCAAGAGGGACTACCTTCTGACTTCTAGTGATTCATCAGAACATAGCACTGTAGTCTTGATCTCTAATCTTTGAGGGATTCTCTGACAACAATCAGAAAAATTATGGGCTATTTCTATTAACAGTAACCACAATGAAACAACTTGGAGTGCACCCTACCTAAGCAACTTGCCTTGAGCTGCAGGAAGAGAGAAGTGAACACTGCCTCCATTGTTAAAAACAGTGAGCATCCTGAAAAGATGGGTCACCAGCAGTGCTTGTCCCAGAAGACAAGGAAATGTTGAGAGAGAGAATGTTTTCCTGAATTCCAATGAGCTGTTATATCAGATTCCCCTTCACTATGGCCAAGGATTCCCATTCAAGATAAACTAACAAAAGAGATTATATTTAATAACAGGCATGTTGTAACAGGGTTAAAAATACAACAGGAGAGTATGTCACAGCTGCTGATTTTTCAGTCTAAACAAAAAACAAATTAACTTCTCAGCCTGATCATTCACAGAGAGAAGGTGCCTCAGCACAATATTTGTAAGGTTATCTCTTCTTGACCACTGAAAAATGTAATCACACAACTTATGGGAAAGAGCTTCAATATCTGACTACAGGCAAATTTTAATTCTGAGTGAACTTAATTTCCTTTTTTTAACAATCTCTTTCTTACAAGAACAAAACTAGCAATTATTGTATTATTTATGTCTTTCACTCAAAAGGAAGCAAGCTAAAGGGTGGGGAGCAAATCATGCTTTTTAAAAAAAGAATTCTGACTTGTTCAGCTTGAGGTAAGGTATTTTCAATAGGATAAGCAGAGAAAAATTGTTTCAGTTCATAGAGGCAAAGTTAGCAAAAAACTGACCTTATAGAAAGTCCTTTCCTTCTATTGTTTGAAATGACAAAAATATCCATATATTATTTTCCTACAATTGTGAAACTACTGAATCAGTATTTTTGAGATTCCTGACAGCACCTCTTTCCTAAAGGATTCCAACTTACAGTTCAACAAATTCTTGCCATAAAGAAAAGCTGAAGGTAGCATTGTGGAAGAGATTGGAATGCCTGTAGGTATAATTCCACAATGTATACTGGTATATAGCAGGGACTTTGCCTGAGAGCGTATTTTCAGTCAATATTTTTTATAATTCAATAAAGTGCATCAGAATCAATATGCTGAACTAAATTTTGCTAGCCTATCAATTTTTGAATTTATGGGAACTTACTATGTTTTGTGCATACTTAACTAGACTCTAAACTTCTCTTCTGTGGCTCTAGAAACACAACACAGTTATTACAGAGGGTGGGGAAAAACTGTCTTTGTTAAAACCAGCATGCAGTGTACTGTTCTTGTTTTTTGGTCATCAAAAATTGTATGAGGAAATAATCTTAACAGTACCTTCTCAAAAAGAAGATACAGTTTGGTATTATAAATCAAAGCTTTCTTTTCTCCTTCCCTTAGAGTAAGAAATCAAGAGCCAGTTGAAGGACCATATGGCTTAGAAGTTCTTATTTGTTTAGTTAGTTGATACCACAGACAGGAAATCAACGTATGGGAATTTCACAACCACATTTCCATCTGTTTTATGTGGTTGATGCCATCAAAGAAGTTGACAAGTCTCAGTGATCCTCCAGCATATGTCAGCTATTGGTAGTGCTACAGGTCCAAAGTCCATTCTCTCACCTGCTTCAAGCAGCAGCAGGAGCCAAAACTGAAGATGATCTCTGTGGAAGGCCTATGGATAGACAACATGGTTAGGTGTAAACTGTGATATTTCTGATTTTAGCTATGTTTGATAGGGTATGCCATCTTTTGTCATAGAAGTTTTGGTGTAATTAGTACCAGCTGAAGCAAATTTCAGTATACAAAGATCAAAACAAGATTTTATATAATATGTTGGCAGGCTGAAAATCTGTTTATCAGGTGCAGTGTCTACTGAGAGTTACTAGTTTCTGGAGAGTATAAAGGGCTCCTAAAATGAGATGTTAAATCTCACAGTCCCTGTGTGCTTTGAAGTAATTTCCACTCTCCACGTCTGGAGAGTGTAAAAGAAAACCATAAGTTGGATTTACGTGTCATTCAAAAGGAGAGATCAATTGAAACATTTAGAAATATTATTAGTGTCATTTACAAGTCATGGAGAGTCTTGTAACTATGCTAGTTTTCATGATTTTTTCTCAAATAAAAGAGGTTCAAGCTGCTTGTTCTAATTACTGTTCTCAAAATACTGGAGAAATGGTCAATTACAAATTCAGCCTCTAAAGAGGAATTTAATCAAGAGAAGATAATTTTCAGTCTTGTACAAATAATAAGATGAATTTTGCAATTTACATTCGACTGCTTGTGCCTTCACTTGTGGGTCTTAATTAGGATCACTATTGCATCTTGCAGACAGCTAGACCATTAGTATTGTTGGTAGCTTGCCACCATATTTGGCAGCCCAACAGAATCACAAAAACTGAAAAATAAGCCTATTTAAAAAGTCAGTAAAGCCAACATCCTTTTTGAAAGCTTTAATCTGGGTTTCCATATGCTGTACCTTTGCTGAGGGTGAGACTTATTTCTCAAACTACCGCTCTCTTTCCATCTATCAGAGCATTTTCTCTGAACACCATTTCAGAAGTACTGAAAGGCTGTGATAATGTCTCCTCAGAGTTTTCTCTTCTCCAGGCTGAACAAACCCAACTCTCTCAACCTTCTTTCATAGGAGAGGTGTTCCATCCCTCTGATAATTTTTGTGACCCTCCTCTGGATTCATTCCAACAGCTCCATGTCTTTCTTGTGCTGAGGACTCCAGAGCTGGATGAAGTACTTCAGGTGGGGTCTCATCAAAGCAGAGTAGAGGGGCAGAATCACCTCCTTCGACCTGCTGGACACAATTCTTTTGATGCAGCCCAGGATACAGTTTGCTTTCTGGGCTACAAGTGCACATTGCCAGCTTGTGTCCAGCTTTTTACCCACCAGTACCCTCAAATCCTTCCTGCAGGGCTGCTCTTAATGCCTTCATCCCCCAGCCTATATTGATACCAGGGGTTGCCCTGACCCAGGTGCAAGACCTTGCACTTGTCCTTGTTGAACCTTGTGAGGTTCATGTGAGCCCTCTTCTCAAGCTCGTCCAGGTCCCTCTGGATGGCATTCCATCCCTCAAGCATGTCAACTCAGCTTGGTGTCATCTGCAAACCTGCTGAAGGTGCACTTGATTTCACTGGCTGTGGCACTGATGAAGATATTAAACAGGTCACAACTTCTTCCCAATCTCCATCTGAAAGTTGGATCATTGACCACTACCTTCTGGATGCGATCATCCAACCAACTCCCCATCTACTGAACAGTACACCCATCAAATTACTGTGTCTCAAATTTAGAGAGAAGAATGTTGTGGGGGACTGTGTCAACGGCTTTACAGAAATCCAACATCCAACATAGACAACATCCATAACTCTTCCTTTGTCCACTGATGTAGTCACTCCATCATAGAAGGCCACTAGGTTGGTCAGGCAGGATGTGCCCTTGGTGAAACCATACTGGCTGTCTCCAATCACCTTCCTGTCCCCCATGTGCCTTAGCATAGGTTCTAGGACAATCTGTTCCATGATCTTCCCTGGCATAGAGGTGAGAGTGACAGGTTAGAAGTTCCTAGGGTCTTCCTTTCTACTCTATCTAAAAATTCCAGGGTTTTTTTGTTTTGGTTTTTTTTTTGGTTGGTTGTTTGGTTGTTTTGCCTTTTTTTTTTTTCACCTGGATAAACCTAATAGGTTGAAGAATCCCCTATGTTGTTTGAATATCGCCCAGCTTCTAACAGAAATAGAAATTCTAAATGGGACCTCCAGTATACAAAGTCAAATGTCTTTCTTAACCTCTGCTACTGATGAAATCTAGGGGATGATGCAGGAAATGTAATATTTATCAGATTTGATTTTTCTTCTGTCTGGTTCTTTACTTATTTTATTTTAAATGATACCTTTGCAGACAGTTGCAATGTGCATGGTTTCATTCCCAGAAGCAAGTGAACTTTTTCCTTATTCAAGTGATTTGATACAATACATTACAGACACAGCAAAATTCACAGCAGTAAAAAATATATTCATTTTACCTTAAGATGCTTTCACAGTTTCCTCTTTGATGCCAGTAGTCACTTTTTGTTGGGATATGTATTTTCTTTTTTCCCTTTCCCTTTCCCTTTCCCTTTCCCTTTCCCTTTCCCTTTCCCTTTCCCTTTCCCTTTCCCTTTCCCTTTCCCTTTCCCTTTCCCTTTCCCTTTCCCTTTTTCTTTTTGCTTTTCCTTTTCCTTTTTTAATTTTCCTTTTCCTTTTCCTTTCTTCCATCCTGTCTTCCTGCCTTCCCTCCTTCCTTCCTGCCTCCCTCCCTCCCTGTAAAATATAACAGATAAAAATACACAAGAAAAAGTTTACCTAATTTACATCATCTATTATTTACCTATTTACATCATCTTCTGTGAACTGGAGATAAATTATTACAATATTTTTTCACTAAAACATTTAATACAGTTTATGGTAGGAAACTCTAAAAAATTCCTCTTTTACCTTACAAATTTATAGATAGAACAGTAAAAACAAAAACAAAAATGTGTCCAAATCTTTCTTATGTGATTAGCTGTTAAAAATTATGGTTGCAGAAAAAGAATGCTTTGACTTATACACTCTCACTGAGTGACTTTTGAGGTCATGAAATACTTAAACTTTGCTCTGGCATTTAATCACCTGAAAAATTTATTTATTACTTTGGGCAGTGCAGCACTATACCTATTATCCTTTAATTATAGTACAAAACATTACAGGTTCATAGATGCAGAATTTTATTTAATTTAGAATTTGTAATCCATTGTATGAAATGGTTATTATAAGAAAAATAAAAATCAAAAGAATAGATTTATTCTTTTCCATTCGGAAGGAAAAAAAAAAATCTTATCCATTCAACTTGCAGAAACACTGGAATTATTATCCTTGCTGCTTTATCTGCTTATATGCAGTTAAATAGATGCATGTTAATAGACATCAAACTACCAGTATCAAGATTTTTTTGTAATAGTCTTTGCCTACAGCAAGCCTACCTTGATTAATTCTTTTGTCAATAAAAAGGAAGATACTGCCTCTCATTAGTTTAGTTATTAATGCATAACCCCAACCTGAGATGTCAAACGAGAGCACAAGTAGTACAGAAGCAGGGTAAGCTCCTTTCTCTGGAGATACACTGTAACCTGCTGCAGTGCCACTTTTATATGCCATCCTTGCTCTCTGTGATGGCTGTAAAGGATCACAGTCACCGGTGCTGTATCCCAGACCCACTAGAACCAACTTTTCTGCACCAGCTGGCCAAAAGACCTTCATGCTGTCAGGAAAAGGCAAGACATTGATATTCATGTGGATTGCCACCCCAGAGAGCTGGGGGGGAGGAGGGAGGAAACTGGAGGCACAGGTGGATTCTTGTTCCTCCACATGGCCTCAGGTTATGGATTAGATCCATCAGAGTAGTAGCAAAGAAGGAACTTGATACTGCTACTAAGGATGCTAAGAAAGTAAAGAGACATGACAGGTAGAGAAATTCTTATAAGCAAAGAACAATGAGTAGTCAGTGCAAAGAGCATGAGAAATGCTGTAGCTGGGAGGATCACAGACTTTCTAGATATGACTAAAAATACATTTTTTTTACATGATGATTGTTTCATGGTTGGACAGTAACTTATAGAAAACATCACCTGTTGCACAGAAACAGTCATCAAACCTCAAACTAATTATTCTAATATCAAAATATAATTAGAAATGCTATATGTAAGCAAGACCCTGCCTTCCTCCAATCAAAAAAAAAAAAAAAAGAAAGAAATAAAAGTAGGACAAGAATATCAGGTTGTGTACAAAGAAAAAAAAAAAAAAGCTTCAGATTACAGAACGAAGTTTGGGTATATTATTCCCTCTCACTTATAGAAAGCAACAGATTGCTACTTCTGGACTGTCTCCAGAGGTCCTTTCTGACACCAACTAGTTTGTGATTTTTTTGTGATTCTGTGTGAGCAACCAATTTGTGTCTTTTGTGTATACTCCAACAGATGTCCAACTCAGTGACTTTTAATCATTTGGGGATTTGCTTTGAAGAAGATGATGGTGGTGATTTTTAATGCATAAATTTATTTCTGTTGGAGATTTTATGTATTTCTGATGACATTACTATTTCCAAAGTTATTATTAGCAATATTTTCAATACTTTAGATGTGAAAATAATGAATATAAAAATTTTTAATGCTTTAACGTTGTTGTGGATATATAGTAAGCATTTTCTAACACCTGCTTTAGATATAGGAAGACACTGGAAAACTCAAGACAATAAAATAAAATTATTGTAGTTCTATTGTCTTAAAAAAACAAATGGAAGAAATAGGGAAAGTTGTAACTTCTTGTATTTTCCACATGGAACTGTCATATCCTGATTACTGTTAGAAGAGGAGCAAGTGGTCATTTAAAAGTCAAAAGACAGAATAGAAAACAATCTGATTACTTTTAATGCCAATATCATAAGGTTAATGTCAGGGGTTTTTTGCTGTCTGACTGATCAGTTTTGGTCTTCTAAAGCTGGCAATAATCCAGATGATGTCCATCCTGCCACAGGCCCACCCACAGATGTTTCATTAAAGTACTGGGATATTAATAGTGTCCCAGTAATACCACATCAGCTTCTCTGAACTGACTCCCTCACAAGACTGTGAAGCAGACCCTGCCACTTGCACACCAGCTGGCTCTGGTCCTACTAGTCTCTGCCCATCTGCTTTTTGCCATGTGCTGACCACATATTTTTTATTTCTAGACTAGTGGCTGAGGTGGCCCATATAAGCAGGTTTAATATTGCTATAGACCATGTAATACTCTAATCTTTACACATACAAATAGAATTTAGTACATTGAAAATACAAATAGAGATTAATACCGCACTAGTGAAAACAAATAGGGTCTGTTATACAGCCAAAGTACCATTTTAAGATTTTCTTGCTGTGAGTCAGAACCACAAAAATAAATGTTAATCCTAAAAAATTTGGACTCTGCGGGTCCCAGAATTATGAAATTAGTGTAATTATATCCAAAACATACTTAGAGTAAATCTCTCTAACCATGCAATTAGAACTTGAACTGATCCAATTATGTGATGTAATGGTGTAGGGTAATTATGCATAATGACACAATTATAATTTCTGATTATATCATAAAAATCCTTCTGAAACTTTCAGAAAGAATATTGGGCACAAAATGTCACTCTTTTAATTTTTTTTTTTTTAAATGAAAAACCGTATCTGTTTCAGACATAAATTCCAAAATATTTGTGGCATGTTGCAAATAAATGATATATTAGTTTAAATTAAAAAACAAACAAACAAACAAAAACCAAACACCAAAAAATGGATGAGTCAGAGATTTACTTGCTTAAAAATGGTTTCTGAGGACAGGGGAAGGTAAACGTAGCATTCACTGTAGCAATGTCTGTAGCTATTTAAACTGCACTTTTGTAAAAGACAGAAAGGGGAATTTATACCATGTTATTATAATTTCTGCCCTAGTAGTCTGTCTTGACGCTTTTCATCACAGTACCCCAGCACCCTTCCTAGTAGTTATTGACATTGTCACTATAAAGCAGTGCTATATAAAAACCAAGTAGGAATAAAAGTTTAAGACTTTATATAAAAAATGTTTTTATAACAGGAAAATACATTTTAGGGCAAGTAGGTATTTTATAATTATTTTTCAAAACAGATTTTTTTAGCTGAGAGCAAACAATACACTTCTACTACAGACATGCTGAAGGTGGAATAGCTCTCTGGAGACATCTGCCAGCTCTTACATGTCTTCCTGAGACTAAAGTCGCAGTAGCTCATTGAAAAAATGTTCTCTCTTCCCTATTTAAACAATGGAAGTGAAGCCAAGTGGTTCATAATAACACCATGCTGTTGAGCATGGAGAGGCCTGGAAAATACTGTGGAAAGATCTAGGTATTCTTGGTCTTATATTAAAATAATTATTATATTCTTATATTGAAAAGCATCCCAAAGTAAATTCAGACTACCTTTGAAGGCATCCCTATAGCTTATTCTTACATATTTTAAATTATTCAAGTGAAGACAATGACCACTAACCTTCCTGTGAATGAAGTCCACATCTCTTATCCCTTATTTTCAAGAAATAGATTATAATAACTAACCAATATAATCTTATAAACCTAACTCTTCTATACTAATACAGTACTATGCTATACGGCTCAGTTGTTTGAAATGCTTCTCCAAAAACTGTGCTAAACTGTTATTCAATACAGCATTCACAAACAGTAAGAAAATTTTATTCTAAAGACACTTCTAAGATGGCATTTGTCACTAAGGGTGGCATTAATCTGACTAAATTGTGGACATCTGCTTTGAGTTAATTGTAGAGGCATCCTGTTATTATGGTAGATTAGTCAATATAGTCAATTCTTATCTCACTGAAGAGAGTTTTAAAAGAACTCAGATGAATCAGCCTAGAAATGTCTCTTCTCAATTTATATAAAATGAATAATTCCACTATGTCCAATGAGAATGGGAATTCTTTCTTTTTAAATTTATTATATAACTTGTATTTATCACTGGAAAAAATGTTTTGCATCTATATCAGCTTTTGCAGTTCTAAGTAGAATTTCTCATGGCCAGCTAATTTCTGTTTATGTCTGAATTATCTGAACTTTGATGCTATGGAAGGAATTCCGTTTTGGGAGGTGGTTGGAGATACAAGCACACTTTATTATCTGTGCTGCCCTTGAAGTGCTGTTCGTAGCGCTACTCTGTAATTTAGTTTTAGTAAAGTTGCTGTATTGGTCTAATAGTACTAGCAGACAGGATGTTGAGAGGAGAGATAATATCCTTTATTACACCAACTGATACAGCCAGGAAAAGAAGCTTTGAGGCTTACAGGTTCACAAAGAGAATCTGAGCAGAAAGCCTTATCTGAATGTTTTAAATAATTTTTTTCTTGTAAAGAAGACTTTACCTCTCCTGGCCTTGTTTCCTAGAGTGGCTTTAATCCTTTAGATTTTATAATCTAATAAATATAACCCAAGAGGTTGAGTAATATGTAGCTAACATAGGAAGGATGAGTAAGATTTGAAGAAAGATGAGGTACAATAATCTAAGAAGGAGATGTATTGCCATTGGAATAGATCAGGACATACTTTTCTTATTCTGTGAAGCTTTTTAAGACTTCAGTAGTTATCTTTTTGATTAATAAGGGTGAACTGAGAATCCAAGAATCCAAATCACAACCCCAAGTATATATACTCACATGAGATGCAGAAATTTCAGCCTTGTGTTTGTGTTTGTTCATGCTCCCTTTTTCCAGAGCAAGCAGCTAGGACTGTTCTGCATGATTCTGGCTCTGAGTTAAATGAGAAGTTTTATCTTGAACCAGATAAACCTTGTTGACAATATCCTTGTGAAAAGTTTCTCTTTTGGCAATTAAAAAAAATTTGATCAAAAATAATACAAATTCTTAAAAGATTTCCAAGCCAGGTTTCACTTCTGCTAAGAAAGAGTGGAAAAAAATAAGTGAATAAAAAGCATGATTTCACTATGACAAGAGAAAGAACAAGAAGGAAAAAGACTCAGAGAACAAAGAGGATTCAACCTGAATTCTTTCAACAGGGAAAAGTGAGAGGATTTCCACATTGAAATGGCTAATAAAAGGGAACAAAGGAGGGGAAAGCAGGAGGGATAGTAGAGCTGGATAGCTCTCTGTCTCTCAGGAAGTAGTTACTGACAGATCCATGTACAGTTTCCTAGACTGTAGCTATGGAAGGAATAAAATAATTCAGAGTGGCAATATGCCAAAGAAAACTGAAAATGGAGGAAGACTGGTTCTGAAGATGAACAAAACAAAAATAATATTTTATCCAGTCTTGGTAGCAAGGAACTTCAACTCTTGCATGTAACTTCATTGGTACTTAAGGAACAAAATGTGTTCAATGGCATTGACTTCCCTTACTGTTTCTTTTCTTAATTAATACATCTGACAAATTAATGCACAGTTGGTGCATACATAGAGTTCACCAATATTGACAGCTTTAATTAAATAATAAGTTGTTGTATGCAATGTCACTCCTTAAGAATATTATGTGCAAGACTTTCTTCACTGTCTACAGCTTTGATACTTAGACAAAAGATATAGCCACATCCTATTGGATGGTTTCCAATAAAATTGTAAGAACTTAGCAAGTATTAAGTGCTGAATCTAAAGCAAATATTTAGTAAGCTGCCCTTTTTAATCTTTCATATTGCTAGTGTTCATAAAAGCTAGGCAAGAGGATTTGAATTCAGATATTCTGGGGAAATGTGCCAAGCTTTACAGGCTCAGTAGTTCCAGGATCTCATTTGGTTCTTTTACACTGGAATGCAGTGGGTTGGAAGAGTAATTCTGTATCTTCTTGATGTCCATTTGTCATCAAACCATCCTTTTAAGGAAGTCACATTCAGAACAAAAAAAGTATGAGATGGTCACAGAAATATTACCTGATAAAATGCTTGGAAGAGTAATTACAGTTGACGAAGGTGAAGCACTGTTAAGAGCTCATTTTCCATGGAAATTGACTGTCCAAGCTTATGCTGAAATTTTGATTGAAATATTTCAATCAGTCAGGGTCATAAACACTCATAAATACATTCCCATGGCTACTTAGAGGCATTTAAAATATTCACGTAAACGTTATAACTGTAAGGCCAAGAGTAAATTTTCAAATTAAATCAAATAACCTATTACTGTACCAATAGGTTAGTGGTACTTAGGACAAATACTCTCACAAAAGCATATGCAACTCCAGCTGAAGAACCAAATGGTCAATGCTGATAAGCAAATAAAGGAGAATATTTGATAATCTTTGCCAGCTACATATGTAGATATGTAGAAAGCTCTGGCCTGAAGCTTTGAAAGACTTCATACTATTTGTTGCTGTTACCTGTTTGTGGACAGGAGGGACAGTAGCCAAGAGCTCTGCAAGAAACTAACTTAAGAGACAAAGCTTTCATGCTCAGAAAGTTTCTGCTGTCTTTTCTAAAGAAATAAAAGAGACTAAGTGTATATATCAGAACATATCTGTATAATTATTATGTGGTAGCTTGAGGAACATTTGTTCAAGATACAGACATAATGGTCAGATATAACTGGCTATAATAAATGTCATCAGTGTGTTGCTACCTGACTACTTACTTTTGTGGGAAGAAACCTATGGTCTATTTGTCAAAATACTAATCTAATCTATGGCTAATTATTCAGACTTCGTGTTTTTCCTGAAAAATACTTTTCCCCCCAAAGCACAACTCTGCCCATTACAACTGTTTGGATCTATAACTTGGGATCAGGAAATCATGCTCTTCATGGCTAGCCAGCCAATGCAATCTGCCACCTCACGTTTAGTAAGATGTTTGAATAAAAAAAGTTAGAGCTTGAACAAGTTAGTTTAATATCTTAGAAACCACTAGAAATGGCACCCAAAACATTTTCTTCCAAATGGTAGAAAGTTTTGGTGGGTAACCGTGTCATTTCTTCAGTTCCTTGTGGTCAGGGGAAAGGTGATGAAACTGAAGGAAAATGGCGGGAGAGTGGATTTTCTGAAAACTCAGGGCTGTGACTTCAGAGAAAAGAAACTATTGTTTTAGACTGAGATACACCTGACCTGTGTAGACATTTCTCTTACAAAGAAATGAATCAGGCCTAAAAAATTCCTACTTCATTCCGCTGACTGTAATGGGAATTCAGGAGTCTGGCTCAGCTCTAGATGTTTATGATACCACTGTCTGTGCTTTGGTTTAGCCAGCACTACAGACCAGTGTGACTAGAAGGTCAACTGTGTTATTGGAAGCAGTCAGCTGTAAATGTGGCAGAGTTAAATTTGAAGTAGTGCAATCTCTCACAGAAAATCCTAAACTGTAATTCCTCCATCCTATTTCTCAACCATGAGATAAATAAAGTTACCAATAACCATCTGTTTCAAGTAAAGCAAAGATCCTTCTTCAGGGAAGCTCACTTAACTACAATTTTAACAGGATTTTAACCTGAGCCTGTATGAAACATATGATCTAGGATCTATATAATAGCAATGAGGACAATAATGTAACATCTTTATTTAAAAGAAACTACACTCACTTTCAGATTAACCAAACTGCAGGTTATGACTATCAAGTCACATAATGTCTGAAAGCAATAAAGTAATATGACTTTTGGGGATTCTCTGCTGCTGGGGGAAAAAAAAAAAAATGCACACAAAAAAAAACCCAACAAAAAACCCAAACACCAAAACCCAAAAACTTGATATGAGTTAAGTGGATCTGCAACTTTAAAATATAGAATTCACAACGGATGGTTTTTCATTTACTGTTAGTCAAGGCATAAAGTGGGCTTTTTTGAGTGAATTAACTAGTTGATATCTTTCACAGAATGATGCATACTTCTAGCGTGGTCACTAGATGTTATTTTTAGTGGTTCATGAATAGGGAATTTTTGCCTAGCTGGATCTTATGTCACTGGAGTGATAGGCATCAAAGACAGCAATCTCTTGATAGAAATTCCTGAATGCAAATAATATAAAATATTGTGTGAGATTTTATTTTCAGTTGTAAGTTATGGAAAGTAATGATTCCTATCTCTTTTAGTTACTCTGACTGTTGGGGGAGACTGCCTTTGATATCCTGAAATTTCAGAGAATTAAGAGCTGTGCTAGCACATTACACTATAAATGGGTCGTCAGAGCTAGAAAAATAAGGAAAAGTTTAGTCCTTTCAACATCCATTGCACTGCAGGAGTGTTTTCTTGGTGATATTTGAACATTTTCTGAAAAGGGAACAAATTTGACTACCTAGTGCTCATTATCAAAGAGGAAAAATAATAAAAATAAGCCTATGTTTGTTTCATTATATTTAAAGCCAAACTTATTGGCTGAAAAGTGTTATATTGTGGGTTTTTTAAAAAAATAAATGAAAACATAAAGAAAAACATATAAATATATTCTGGCTTCATTCAAGAACATGTCTACCATGTTTGCAAGTGGGCAAGTGGCACTTTGAAAGATAAAATGTGATTAGACTTCTCCCCTTGTTCTTTCTTGTTTTTTCCTGAATCCTTGAGCATTAAAAAAAAAAATAAAAAATTCATAATCTTTCATGTTATAAGCAAATATAATAATTATCCTATGGTTAATAGATGAATAATTATGAGCATTAAACAGTAGTATGATGACATTCAAGATATCACTTTTAAATTATCTCATTTGTCAAAAGTATTATTTTGTTAAACTTCTATTAACCAAATACATTTTTAAAAAGTACAACTATGGTATCTAGTAGGTCAGTGTTAGGCAAAGACAAAGAACAAGGAATATATTACTCTTTTCTCATTTCCCAAAGTCTTTTTAAATATTTTTTCCTGTAATGAATTTTAAAATTTTCTTCCATAACATCCAGCATTATTGTGATATCAAGGTGGTTTTATGTAGTTAACATTTTACTTCAAATGTAAATTATTTCTTATAATGAACTCTCTGGCACCTGATGCTAATTTCCATAAATATTCCCCATGATTAATTTAAATGATCAGATCAGTACTTAGAAGACAACTAGTTATGGAAAACAAAACACAGTTATTTTACTAATTCAACCGCTAACTGCTATGAGCAATTTATGAGTACATGCTTTCAAGACAGAACCACATTTTGTCACTGAGAGAAATTATGCATTGGCATGAATAAAATGGCAACTATTATCATACTGATAGCATCTCTATTTCTAATTAGGCTCTAATTATCCTTAAAACATTTGACTTTTCTTAGTAATTTCTAAGATTTTTTTTTTATTGCTGCTATTCTTTCATCTTATGATAAAAATCTCTGCCATTTGTCACACAGGGTTGACTATATTTAAGCAAAATTTAATTTTCTATGGATATCTTTATTCTTGAAATGCTGATAGGACATAAGAGTGAAACAATATAAAATTAAGGACTGCTGTAATCCATCCCATAGAGAAGAGCCCATGTCTCCTGCAAGGAAAAAAAAAAAAAAAAGATAAAAGGATTAAAGAAAAAAAACAACCCCATAATTAAATTCCTTATAACAATTTATTTCTAAATTAGTCTTTGAAAGTTAAAGGGCAACATTGTATTATAGTAATAGAGTTAACTGTGTTATATGGTTTTCAAAATGCTCTTAAACTATATGCATCATCTGAATGTTAATGAAGTTAATGTAATATTGACTCTCATTTTAAGGGAGTTTTTCATATACATGCATTCCCACTTGTCTTCATTGCAAACTCAGGAATCCATGTGAAATATATGCCACTCAATCTCATTCAGATCTTTGTAGACAGCCTTTTTGATCTCCCCTATGCTCTGCTAACTCCTCTGTATCTCCCGAGAGCACTTCCAACACAATAATTTGTTTAAACTTTTAAAAATAAAAGTTTAATTAAAGAAAAAAAGTTTTAGAGGACACCGATATTGTGGTACAGGAAAAAGTATTTATTACCTGTGTTTGTAAACAATCAGCATTAACTGATAAATAACATAACTGCCTTGAGGAAGGGTGATCCTAGGTCTAAACCTCCAAACTTGGCATTTCCAAATCTCCCTCTCCTAAAATTACTGTGTACCAACTGCAATATAACTGTTGCCCATATGTGCCTCACAATAAGTAGCCTGCTCTTTTCCATACAGAGTTACTTGTATTCCTGTTACCCTGTGTAATGGATACGTTTGTTCTTTGTATTTTTTGTGGCTTTGGTAGTGTGATTCTGTAAGATGGAGCAGCTTCTACATCTGCCTGTTTGTCTTTACCACTTTGCATTTCAATTAAACTTATTTCTTGTTAACCAGTTTTACTTTTTAGGTGAGGACCCAGAAGAATAGTAGGCATATGGGAATGGAAAATGAAGGAAATGTACTGTACCACGTTAAGAAATGTAAGACATGAAGGATGAGAGATTGAAGATGGATGATGTGAAATGGATAACTGTGAGTGAGAGGACTAGGGAATGTGAAAGGTTTGGACAATTTAGGGACTGCTGTCCTTATCAGCTGGTAGACTTTGACAATGCTCAGCTATAACCTTAAACTGAAATCAATACATTTTTATACCACCTCTAGTGTATTGCTGAGGGAAAGGTGGAATGCATATATTAAACAGCAGAATCATTTGGTAAAATCAAAACTTCCTGACATTCCTTTATTCCCTAAATATGAAAATTCTCCTGCTGTTATAATTATCTTGGTCCAGTGAAAGCAGTTCTCAGTATTAATTAAAATATTTATTTTTCTGTAGCCTCTTGATTTTTGGAATGGGAGTTTTGTATTGCCTGATATTCACCATCTCCTCAGAGGGAGATTTCTCCTCATCCTTAGAAAAAAATCAGGAGACTAGCCCTAATTTGTATAAAATACTTAGGAAAATTTAAGATTGAGAAAGCCATTTTCAATCAGTTCATTAGTCTTTCATGTCACCTAATACAGCTGGCTTTACAGAAGATTGGTTAGAAGCAAACAGTCAGCTGGAAAAGGTCATCTGAGAAGGGCCTTGTGGTAGCAAAGTAGAAACATTCTTTAACAGATCAGGCTATAATTCATTGGTTCATATTCATTTCAAAGGTTTTTAACATCTTGCCATGCATTCAGTGCGATGAGCACACTTACAAGTATAAGTAGTTTCTATTTTCATTAAAGTGAATGACAAAATGTCCAATTAATTTAGCAATTGTAGGAACAGCTCCAGAATTTAACCTTCCAACCAATCCTGGTGGACAGCACTGGGTAGGACTGCAAAAGCTTTTTTCTTCTGCTTCTCTTAATGGAAAATTAATCCATCATATCAAGATGATGGCATGAATCTGTTTGCTATATGCACATATGTTCTTTTTTGTGCTTTTTATGTTAAATTGAAAGGTATATATTAAACATGTTTCTTCTGACTTAGTCTGATTCAGCAGAACATCTTGACAGGTGCATAACTTTAAACGATTGAGTACTGCTATTCAAAGTCAAATGCAGTTCACATACCTTAAAAGATAAGGGATGATCTGAGGTTCTTATGTGATCTAACATGTGGAAAGGAGGTTAATCTTCAAGACTGTACAAGTCATAAGTATTTTTCTAAGCAGGGAAAATAAAAACAAAGGAGATGAGATAAATGTTTCATAAATTGAAATACTCCCCCCTCCCCATTATTGAAGTTATGCCAATTTTCTACTTTTGCTGCTGTAATCTGCTTCCTGAAAACATTGCGCTATCCACATGAGGAAGTGTGAGTATATACAGGGAACAAAGTCCCACACCTGGAAATTCTTTGTGCATGAGAAAGGCTATCCTCTTCAGGAACCCAGGTGGATATTTCATTTATCCCTACTTCCCTATGGGAAGCTGCTCAGGAGCCTGTAAATACACAGTGGAGTCTGTTTTAGATGTAGTCAAGTGGGAGAAAAAAAAGAGTATAAAACCTTCAAAAAGCCATCATCCAGTTAAGATAAAAAAGAAAGTAATTAACTGCTTAATAATGATGCAATCATCCTTTGCCTAGGATTGAGGTTTCAGTCTGCAGTCTTGAGCATTCACAGCAACTGAAGCTGCTCAGAACCACAGAGAAGCCCTTAGGCCATTACAAAGCACATTTGCCAAACACAGACATTATCTCAGCCTTTGCTAACCTAATTAAAGACATTCTGTCACATAAAACAATGTGAAGCTGGAAAAACCTGAAACACTGAACCCTGTTTTGAAAGAGTTGCACTCTTTACCAATGCTTGCTTAGCACATGATAGCTGCTTCAAGGCTTTCCCATTTGTAGAATTTTATCATCTGCCTGCTCCAACTTACTTGTGGAGGCAGTATGAGAAGAGGCAACCCACGATCTGAGAACTAACATGAACAATACCAACACAGCCAACTCAATTCTCAACGAAACTCATTATTTTGGCATTAGGAGTTAGATGCTCATTTATGAAAACTTCAAAACTTGCTCACCTGTGTATTCTAACTGCTCTGAATGTCCTTGTCGGAAATGTCCGTTCTTGCTCCATTTTCACAACTAGTCCTTCAAACAACACTTAGGACTGGCCTCAGTGGAAAAGTTCTGGCCATATTAATTCTAAGACTGCCATCAACTTTTTGTATGAAAAAAGAGAGGTCTGGAATGCTTCATCATCCTTTTGAAAGGAGAATAGCAATGTTCTTGTTAGCCTGAACAAGTCTGAATACAGACCCCAGGCAGGTGTCCTCAATGCTAAGCTGCAAGGAAGATTGGAGTAAGAAAGAAGGGAAAGGAAGGGTAACTTCATTAAGCTAGTTGAAAAAAAAAAAAAAAAATTAGTCTGTAGCATAGCAGAATGGGGGTGATAGACTTTTTCTCTGCTATTGAGACATGTAGTTTTGTAATATGAACAAATTAGATAAAAATACATAAACTATTTAATTCCTATATTGCTGGAAATTTTCATGTCCTCTCTAAGGCACAAACCCCTTTTCATGAGTGTATATGGAACTGAGGATTCCAGTTCAGCCTTGTCAATTCTGCTACTGCAGTCTTTTCTCCGTGTCCATTTGTGGATTACCAAAGTTAATGCTCAAGGTATGTTTAGTGCTTAAAGCAGGTATCCAACCTAGAAACACAGTAAATTCTATTTATTCCATTGTCAATGGTGAGAAACACACTCCTTCCCACACAGTGTTGACAAAAGACCTACTGCAGTCATCTCAGTTTCATATCTCAAGTTTTGTGGGACAGTGGGATTCATCTCACCTAGGTTAAGACACCCAGCTTTAGGTGTCTCCTAGTTAGATATCTGAATCTAATTCAGTCAATGTAAGCTCCTTTCATAGTCCAAAAAGAGAATGTATGGGTGTTGTCCGCCCCAGTTAGATGCCTATCTTGAAAATGGATTGCACTATGGAAAGGTCTGTTTTATCCTTTGAATCTCAATGGTGTCTTGAGTAATTTCCTTAGATTCAGATGTTTAAGTTGTAGGTGCCCAAGTCTGGGAAGATGACTCATCCCTTGTGTTGAAAAGCCTCTGTTAGCAGTTAGTCATACTCCAAATCCAGTGAGTGACTATTTCACCTTGAGTCATGCCTATGTAGTCTACTGTGTGCTTTTTCTCAGAATAGGCAGTCTTTCTCAACAGGTGCTCTTTAACTTAATAAATTTTTCTGTTTCTCTTTTACTGTCCATAGTCAAGCAGGTCCTCTCAAGGACTTCCACTGAAGTATGTTTTGCTAGTTTCTTTGGGTGTTCTGTATTCAAGGTCAGGGTCTACATAGACTTTGATGTTTATTTATCTTTGATGTCTTTTATATTGATGGAAATAAAATGTAATATCCCTTTCACCCCTGACTCCTGCACCCCAATCCTTCCCCTATTTGTAGGTTCATGTGAAGAAATTGTTAGTCTTATCACTTTGAAATATACAGAGAAAGACAGAGAGAGCCTGCGCATGGGAAATAAACTGTTCTCTTTTAAATGGGGTAAGCAGACCTGTGGTCCTTGAGTGGGTGTCTAGAATATTTCGGATGCACTGAAGTAGCTCCGTAGTGCTGGAGGGGAGGGTATTGTTAATAAGTGGATCTAGTGCATATATAGGGGCAGGCTTAAAGACTTTGAGTAGTATCAGTGATCAGTGAACAGCATCACTGCAGGACAAGACACAATGAGTTATACCCTCTGTCTCTTTCCATCAGAATCCATTCACTTGTGAGAGAGTTGCTGTTCCTACTGAATTGTAAAGACAGCAGGACCTGTTTGTCAAAAATCGTATCTTTCATGTGAGTCTTTGTATGCATTTCCATCTGGTGCTGTGTTCAATAGTTCCAGGAGCCATGCCTGTGAGTCCAAGCTATGTGAGTGCATTGATAAACTGGTTTCTTCCAGTTAACATCCCAAATAAAAAGGAAAGGAGTAACTTGATCAATTTAAAAAAGATTTTTCTCTCTATACTAACAGAAGGAAGGGAATGAGAGGAAAGGAGAAAGGAAAGGAGAAAGGGAAGGAAAGGAGAAAGGCAAGGAAAGGAGAAAGGCAAGGAAAGGAGAAAGGCAAGGAAAGACAAGGCAAGGCAAGGCAAGGCAAGGCAGGGAAAGGCAAGGCAAGGCAAGGCAAGGCAAGGCAAGGCAAGGCAAGGCAAGGCAAGGCAAGGAAAGGAAAGGAAAGGCAAGGAAAGGCAAGGAAAGGCAAGGAAAGGCAAGGAAAGGCAAGGAAAGGCAAGGCAAGGAAAGGCAAGGCAAGGAAAGGCAAGGCAAGGAAAGGCAAGGAAAGGAAAGGCAAGGCAAGGAAAGGCAAGGCAAGGAAAGGCAAGGCAAGGAAAGGCAAGGAAAGGAAAGGCAAGGAAAGGAAAGGCAAGGAAAGGCAAGGAAAGGCAAGGAAAGGCAAGGAAAGGCAAGGAAAGGCAAGGAAAGGCAAGGAAAGGCAAGGAAAGGCAAGGAAAGGCAAGGAAAGGCAAGGCAAGGAAAGGAAAGGAAAGGAAAGGAAAGGAAAGGAAAGGAAAGGAAAGGAAAGGAAAGGAAAGGAAAGGAAAGGAAAGGAAAGGAAAGGAAAGGAAAGGAAAGGAAAGGAAAGGAAAGGAAAGGAAAGGAAAGGAAAGGAAAGGAAAGGAAAGGAAAGGAAAGGAAAGGAAAGGAAAGGAAAGGAAAGGAAAGGAAAGGAAAGGAAAGGAAAGGAAAGGAAAGGAATCCAAAATATGTTGAAATCCTCACACATGCAAAAATGTAGATGAAGAAGAGTCAGGGAGACAAGAGGACAGATGGAAGTAGTTTTTGATATCTACCCTTCTTTTCTACACCTAATTAACTTAGTATCTAACTTGCCAAGTGATTCTGAAAACTCGCTACCAAGGGGCAATGTGGATCAATGAGATGGATGCACAAGTAATAGCAAGGGATGGTTTGGAAAAACCTAAAACTTGGCTAATTTACTGCATAAATTACAAGATTTAAGAAATATGTAATGACTAACATATTTCAACTACACACCTGAAATAAAAGTCCTTGTAAAGTGTAAGATGACTCCTCTGTCTGTCTCTCTTTTTCTTCCTCTCAAGACACCAAATTTCTTCATAAGTCATATAATTTTGATGCACTGCAGCTATGTTAGATTCAAGATATTTTTTGTCATGTTATATATACACACTAATTAACCACTATTACAACTAGTAATAGATATGAATGTGATACAATAGGAAGAGTAGATGTGTTTGCCAAAGTAAGATGAGGAAGAGATTTCAGAAGACACTCTAAAGAAAAGGAAGAAAAAAGCCCAACAACAACAGAATAAGAAAAGATAGCATAACACTTTAATGATTCAGCTAACTGCAAAGAAATAAGTGATGACATAGATTAATTAAACCAGATTAGGTCAGTATCCATTCAATAAGGATGGAAAAGAGGCTGGAATTCCTTAACTCTCCCCGTTACACTTGTATGTATAAGGACCTATCTGTAGTGAGATGCTTCTATTACAAGCAACCTTAATTACTTAAAATAATTACCTATTAACATAATTGACTTCACAGTATAGACTAGAGAAGAAATTATACCGTTAAAAATAGATCCAGAATATTTCTTGCCATGATAGTTGACAGATTTCTCCACCAATTAGTCAATGAGAAAAAGCAAAAGTGCTGTTTTAGGTATAGTTCTAGTAAGCAGCAGGGTCATATAGAAGAAAGCCACTTGGAGAAATAAAAAACCTTGTAAAGAAAAAATATGGATTGCATGTGTTTAAATGTGTGAAATGCTAAATACAAAATAAGTCTGTAAACAAATTTTCCATATTAAGAGACTGAAAAAATAAGGATAACCGATGAAAAAAAGTATAGAGATTTTATGAAAATAAAAACCTTAAAAAGGTTGCTGGAAAATATAGTAGGAAATTAGAAAAGGTAGTTACATGTTAAAGGCCTGAAAACTTTAGGATAAAGCAAAAATGTCTAATAACTACATTAGACCTGGCAAAGAAATTAACACAAATGATAAAGAGATCTTTAACCACAATAATTAAAAAGCAGGCCATAGTGGAACTGGCAATAGTGGAATTGGCAATGCAGTAAAACAAAAGCTAATGTTAACTTTGAAAGGGCACAGAATCATACGAATAATTTTCAACTTCAACAAGGATGCAAACTGTCAAACTGTGGATCAGAAGGTTAGGTGGCTGATGGAGATGTGCAAATCAAGACAGAAATTACAGTTATCTGGACAATGCCAAACTGTAAAAGGTATGATGATAAAGATATGATTCTGGGAGTGATCCATGTCCTTCAGACTACATGCTGAAGAGTTGCTCATGGTTGCATATTTCAGACTGACTTAATCCAGAGCAGACTGACTATACCCACATTTTGTAATACTTGTCCTAAACTCCTTCTGGGACACATCTGGCAGCCCTAAAACATATTTTTCTGTTCAAAGAGCATAAATGGTGTAAATGCTGTGCCATGACAAAACTTTTACATCATGCTGTTGAGGGGGAGTGTGACAGGTACACTGGACATTGTATAGAACATGTAGGAGAGGGATATATGAAGGTCAAAGGTGTTTTAGAATAATGGTAAAGGATTATGTGAGACAAAGCATTTTTGTGGGAACTGAGCCTAGCATGATGCAAAGTGCCTATAATAGCCCTTCCTCCTCTGAACTACATCCAGAACTTCTTCTGGCTTTCATCTTAAATAAATAGATAGATAGATACATAGATAGATAGATAGATAGATAGATAGACAGACAGATAAATAAATAAAGTTCTATTTTTAGAAAGCGCAGGAGCTATCCAACATATATATGTGGATAATCAGAGAGTCAATTATTTTGCAATATGAATATATTCATATGACTGTAATGATTATGTACATGCAGATTAAGGGGACTGGTAGTGCTTATGTCAGAGTGCAATAAGAAATTATAAAGATACAAGATATTGCAAATCTGATAAATACTTTTAATTATTGTATCAAATTTTTAGAAAGGAACCATATCTAACCCTTCAGAATAATAATTATTAGATTCAAGTAAGCAAGAAAAACAGCAAAAAGTTGAAATATTTTGCAGGTAATAATAAACAGTAAAAAAATGTTATTAGAAATGGTCAGCTTATTCACTGGTCATGGCATAGGATTTAGAGGCATCAGTAAACCATTAATGGGATGTGATCCTGCACAAACAATTGTGTCTGTAGTATCTATCAGGCAAGGAACAGGCAAAGAAATAGAGGAAAATGTAACAAAGCCACTGGTAAGATCTTTTATGCAGCGACGTGCATAGTTCTAGATGACTGTGTTCAGGAGAAGAGCATTCATACTAGAAGATGTCACAGCAGGGGACTACGAGAATGAACAAAATGGAAGACCTGTTTTAAAAGGGAAATTAAAAGAGGATAGTTTTGGTTTTGTTTTTTGGGGGTTTTTTTCCATATTAAGAGACTGAAAAAATAAGGATAACTGATGAAAAAAAAAGAATAGAGACTTTAGGAAAATAAAAGAAAAATAAAAACTAAACCAAGTTGATTTTCATAAATATCCTGGTTATAAACACCAAGTTGAAAGAAAACATATTTACAGTAATTGTTGGGATAAGAATAAATTAGCTTAATCTGGTTCTGGCATAACACCAAAAAGTTCCTAATTTTCAAAAGCATGAGGCCTCTCTCAGTCACCCTATAACAAGAAACCCAGCTTCAACGTCCTAGGAAATGGGATATATGATACATTTTCCTGACTCAGCAGTATCTGGATATGGACCTGATAACACCAACAACTTTTTTCATCTCTTTCAATCCTATCTCCTATTATTTAAATTTAAGGATAAAGAATACAGATTTTTTATTATTATTTTATTTTTTTAAATACACTTCATGACTGTAAAGCTACTGTGTGGACTGACGCAATATAAAGAATTGGAGTATGGATTAATGTTACAAGGCAAGTGATGTGAGTAATGAGCCAATTTTTCATTTATCATTGACATCATATGTAGGTAGATTCATAGAGATATTTATCGCACAGGCATACGTAAGACATACACGTATGGAATGTGCATACTTGTCAGATATTATTCCAATAAATTTGATCATTGAAAACTTTGCTGTTTATATTTGGAGAGAAGATGATAGAGAAATATGTAATGTGAAAAAAGAGGATAATGAAAGAAATTGCAATGGCAAAACATAATTTTCAAAAAGAATATAACTTTTTTTTCTGATTTGCAGTTCAGGTATAATTTTATAAGTAATTTGGAAGATTTCAGAAGAGAGATTAAGAATCTAAATATAACCTTTGAAAACTAAACCATATCCTTGACATTTAATTTTATCTTCCATTTTCCAGTTCCTGTTACATAGTATATCCACATATTTAAGTAACATGACACACAATACAATTTCCTTTCCATTTTTAATATGTGTAAATAGAAGAGTGATTAATTTTTATGACTTCTCCATTTTATTTTACTGAAAAGGAATTGGCTTAAAATTATAACAGTCTCCTCTCACAAAAATTTCTTCATACAGTTTCTAGCCTATGTAGGATTAAATCTTGTTGTGCTGACTTCATGTTCCTGGAATAAAAAAACCCTTGGAAGACTCCTTACTTTTAATCTGTATTTCCATATCAATAGCGTGGTTCAGTTACTACCGCAGTGAATGTGAGTTTTGCAATTTATCTCAAAGGCAGTAATTACCTGAGTACGACCTTTCCTTAACAATTAATTCACTGCTATTTTTTGTTAAGTCTTTGCAAGAATTCAAATACATTATTTTTTGTGACACAGCCACATCTAAATAATCACTTAATATCTCAGTAACCACTATGATTAAATGCACTTGTTTCTTCCTAGGAATCATCTAAAGATACAATATGGAATAGTAGCTGCTGTATTCATGTCCTCATGCCCTAAACTGGCAAAGCTACAAATGCATCTATCACATTAATGTTGGGTTTTTTCTCCTATAATGGACTATCCTTGTAAACACAGAGCACAGACGATGCTCACGAATGTCTTCTCTTCATCAGCCCTAAACAGTAAGTATCTGTGTAATAAAAAAAAAAAATAACATTCTAAAATATGGTAAGTCAGCAGAAACTGAAGTAATACCTACATGGATAATGGAAAAAAATATGCTATCTAGTCCATATTTCATCTTACTGACTGAATTAATTCTTATGTTACTGTTATAAAAAATATTATGATTTAAACCAGACCAATATTTGTTGCTTCTCTGTCATTGTAGTTGTTCCTTAACAGTATTCCCAGCTTCTTTATACCTCCAAATCTCTTTGAAGAGGTACTGAACCATTATGCACACAAACAACTGTATCATTTTTACAAAGGGAAGAAGAAATAGAAAAGATCTTTAGAGTCAGATTTAGGGAGTGTGATTAAGTTTTTGGAAAGAAACATCAGAGAAATTCCATGTGAAAAGGGTTAATAGCATGTCTGTAATAATTTTTTCAGGTAAAAATGTCATCTGGATACAGCTTTGGGGGTTGATGGAGAACCACTGAAAGAAAACTTGAATAACATAGTGTAATTTTTAAGAGTTTTGATCTCTTAAGCTGGAATTTCCAGATAACCTAACAAAATTAGGTTCTTAAACCCTGCAGAAGTTCCTCAGGACCCTGAAGAAGTGCTTTTGAAAAGGTCATCTTTGGATTTTATACAGTAGGAAGATATTCCAGAACAAATATAATATAAGAAGTTTTATTATTAGAAAGGTACAGTCTTCAAAAGGAAAGATGAAGCTTTTACTTCTCTCATTCATTTAACCTTAATCTTGTTTTGGTGCACACTGCATTATATTTGTTTGAAGTATGATTGTTTAGTGTCAACCTTCAAGTATGCAAAAATTCCTAAAAGCCTTTTTCACATTTTAGAAATTGTGTTTCTTCCTTACAACTACTTTATTTAACTAGGAAACTGCTAAGAGTGAGAGAGGCTGTCTTGCATGACCTCCGGAAACACCACAGAGGAGTGAGGCAGATTCCTCAAATACTTTAGATGGAATCAAGGAGTGATAACTAGATTGGGCTGTAAATTTTCAGTTTCAGCATAAGTCTGTCAGAAAGCTGAGTCAACAAAGCAAAACATTTCATGAAAATACACTACTTTTAAAGAATCGTCTAACAAAGGATAGGCAGGGTTCTGACACAGTTCAGTTCACAGTTCAGCTCAGTTTTCTGTTAGCTCACTTCAGCCAGAAGCACATCAGGCTCTGGGGTTTCACAGCCCAATACTGCCAATATTTTCAGCATACAGAACTCAGACTCTTAATACCCACTGGTATCCCCATTCCAATAATATAGGTGAAAGCAAAAAAAAAAAACCAAACAAGTCCAGCATTGAGATTAATTTTGTCATCTTTGGTGTTTCTAGGCACTGACTCCAGAGCAACAGAACTGTTCTAGAGTAACAGACTTTAAAAACCTGAGAGACCTGCCTAACAGATCTATTAATCTAGGCAAAAATTGCGTTCAGTTCAGATCTGTGAGAATGTAATTTCTATCAAGACTTATTAAATGAAAGATTTATATCATTTAACAGCTTTTTATTTTTTAAAAATATTAATTCTAAGCGAGAGCAAATAAATACTGAAATTTTGAAAATTTTTATGAATTGGGATTTTCAGCTGTCTTTTTAAAAAAACTTTATATTTTATTATTTCTTTTAATTTTGTCTTTTAACATTTCTTTGGTTTTTTTATCAGATTTACAATTTAAAGGATGACAATAATATCTTTTCCAGAAAAAAACAAAACAAAACAAAACAACCCCAAATTTACTTGTGGTCCACTGTTACCTGATCTAAGTACAATATTTATTTTAGTCTGTCTAATTTTTTTTTCTGTTGTTATGTGAAATACTGCATTTGAAAATGGCTGCTGCTCTCTCTCATACAAATTTTACCTTGTGCAGGTCTTCCTCATTATTATTTTAGTGATCATCAATATTTCATGATGAAAAAAATAAGTATTTGCATTGGCTAATGAGGGTGAATTTTATGCCCTTCTCCACATAACATTCAGCATTTATAAGTTGTCCGTTATCAATAAATTCTTGTTTCAAGTTCCACATCTAATACTGGCCATCTAATATAGCCAGTTTTAGTTTTAGTCTACTTGGATGATTAAGAATATAAAGCAAAAGGATAATTCATATTTGCAAACTTGACATCAGCTCTGGAGTCAGTGCTGATGAGTTTATTATATGTGCTTGTTTTACTATCGAACTTTTTTTTTTGTAAATGAACAGAATTCAGCAGCATGGATAGTTTATATTTGTTTCCTTTAGTACACATTACTGAGCTGAAACTGTGAGATATTGTAATTAATAAAAAAAATATAATTTGGAGAGCTTATAATACAATCATAACAAGATTAAGTAAAATAAATCAAAGCCAATTTGTGCTTGGTGGTTTTGGGAATAACATTTCTGTCAAGTTGTTGAACAGTAATCATTAAAACATGGAATAATCCACCTCCTAATTAAACAACAATGAACAATTGTCAATGGCACATAATTGTTAAAAGTCAACAAAGGAAGCATTAGTGTAAACAAAGATTAGACATAGTTCTTGAAAATGAGAATGAGAATGTTATTTAATGCCTGACAAAACAGACTAGACGCAATAAATATTTGCAATACTGGAGTTTCAAATATCTCCATCAATATCATTTAGATACCAGAGAAGCTGAGTAGTTTGTTGATAATACAAGGAATATGTTGTATGTTTTGTCTGTCTTTACTTATCCTTGGAAATGTTGTTACACTTCTTGTTAAATAGCTCTTTTGTGTTTTTTCATACCTCCTAGTCTTAGGACCAGACATATTTTCAAAATACTTTTTAGGTCAAATCATTTTGTTCCACCAACAGCTATTTCACAAACTACACAGTGGTTAATGAGGAACTGAGGTTAATTCAGCAGACCTTGAATCTTTCTATTCAATTCCCAGCTAAGCTACTAAGTTATAAACTCATCTAAATATGAGGACACATACTTCCCCCATAAAAAACACATATGTACATGGATACAAATTTGTATGCAAATATGTATATGTTAGGCACTTAAGACTAGATCTGCAGAGGTATCCAGGCACCTGACATATACATCTTTAATAATTAAGAATCTGAAAAGTCTTATTAAAACAGAATTTAGAGATAAGCCAAATTCCACAGATGCCTCTGAGTTTACGCATGGAGACGAGTTGTCGGAGGGTAGGGTGGGTTATGAAATTTCAAAACTCCTGGGAACTCTGTTGTAGTTGCTTGTGCTTGTAGCCTTACTTTGTGAGTTTATCTAACGTGTGCTTTGCTGGTAGATGACAGTCAAGCAGTTCTTGTAGGAGACCTGAGGTACCCAAAGTGTTCACTCATGTGTAAATTTGTCCTTGTGTCTGTATCCATCTAGGCCTGAACTTCTTTTCTTTTCCCTTCCTGATTCACATGAGCGGGTTCGTATATGACCCTGCAAATTTTGAGGTCACATAAACTGAAGGCTGCACTAAATTCACACACAGCACGTTTTCTCAGCTCTCACCTGCAGAAGCTAGAGTTTAATTTTCTAAACCTGCAATCTGTACTGCAAAGAATTTTCACACACTGAAAAAGGGGGTCATGTAAATGAATGTACAATTGAGCCTTGAATTGCAAAACCTTTACAGAATCACAGAATTACAGTGGTTGGAAAAGGCCTTTAAGATCACTGAGTCCAACCATAAACCTAACACTACCAATTCCACCTCTAAGCCATGTCCCTAAGCATCTCATCTATCCATCTTTTAAATATCCAATCTAAACCTCCCCTGGTGCAACTTGAGGCCATTTCCTCTCATTCTATCACTTGTTACCTGGGAGAAGAGACCAACAGCCACCTCCCTACAACCTCCTTTCAGGTAGCTGTAGACAGTTATAAAGTCTCCCCTCAGTCTCCTTTTCTCCACGCTAGACAAATCCACTTCCCTCAGCCACTCCTCGTAAGACTTTTCCCCAGGGCCTGCACCAGCTTATTTGCCCTGCTCCTGCAGCTTTACACTGTTAATGTCAATGACATGGTGAACTAGGCACTAGATATGCCATAAAAAGCAATTCCTTGGTTTTGAATAGTTTTTTTGATGGTGCACATCCCACTCATTTCTATAGTTTGGTCTCCTGCAGATCTGTGGCTTGTGAAAAGGAGGGAATAAATATTAAGGACTTAAGACTAAAAGCAGGCTGCGAAAATATACCCATGTACAAATCTAATAGTACCCCAGATCATCTTTAATGCTTTATTCATTGTACACCACAGCCACCACATTCATATACAACAGACCACTTATATTATTATTGTAATTCTACTGACTCAGCAGCTTTTTTATTTTTTTAAATGCCCGTGGGGAGAAAGCAAGCCAAACCTAAGACAAAGACTCTGGGATCAGGTCCTCAGAATATATACATAAATTGCAATTGCCTTCAGCTAAATTTTTAGTCTGTAATATTTATAAAAATACACATTAAAATATCCAAGAAACAAAAGGCTTAAAAGAAGTTAGAAAACATTTCAAACATGAGTTTAGGATGTTTTAGTGACTTCTGTTTATGAATGAGTAATGGATTTTCTTTGGCTCTTTCATTACTCAAGTTTTATTCATAATCTTCCAGATTTCCCCAGAGGGTAAAGACAGTAATTTACATCGCAGTAGTTCACTTCACATCCCATACAATCTGTCCGAAAGAGAGGTGATATAATATTGTGTCAGTGAAAACTTTTTTATGACTTCATTATTAAAGCTTTGTGCTTTTGTTAGCATACCAATGCTTTCAAGGAAACCATTAGACACTTCACAACAACATCATTACTATGTCAGTTGAGGTCAGCTAATCCTGTCTATGAGCATCATATATATCATATATATCATTCTGCACAGAACCAAGAGGGAACATAAATGTTTATTTTCCATATGCTAACCACTATTACTGTTTTCAAAATCAGTTTTTATGTTTATTTTCTTTAGGAGAAAATTATGGAGAGATACATATACATGAAGGTACTAGATCAAGAAAAATCTATAGGGGAAAAAAAAAACTGTATTAATGATACAATAATTTCAGTAGTGATATTCCCATTAAAGAAATTGGATTGTGTTTTAAGTACAAAAGCTTGAATAAGCACCAATTCAAAAGCTGTGAGCTGGACAGACTGCTGATACATATTAGATTAAAATTAAGGGCATTGATGACCTATTTGAAAGAACAGATTTCTGAAGTGCTTCAGAAAAATTGTTTTGCAACAGTGAAGGGAGCTAATGGTCAAGGATTCAAAGGATTCAACTTATGTGTTTGCTGATGTGGATGCTCCTCCTGCATCAGACAAGAAAACACCTTCACAGTTTGTATACTATAAAAACCTAAATTTGTAAGGTCTTGATTAGGATCTCCTTTGAGCAATGTCTTTATTCTTGAGTTCAGTGGAGCTGAATTAAAATTATTATTCAGCATGTGTAGGTGCGGCAGAACCTGGCCTAATGCCATTTCCATTTTCTGCACTTTCCCTTAAAGAAAAGTAATTATTACCCCTCCCCTTCACATATGATATGTTGGAGTTCTTCCAGGAACAGTTATGTGTCTCTTTAGACACTTGGTGAATATTTTACTTAAAGAATATAAAGATTTTTATCTTTTTTATTTAACCATTCAATGCTTTAATTAAGGAGATGTGATCCTGTTATTCAGAGATTAATTCAAGTGCATCATTGAAAAGGCAGCAGATGTTATAATATGCAACAAGGTTAGGGACTTCATGGATGTAATTCCCTGGCATAATGATTAGTGTAATCCACTAATGAATTTGTCTCAGTAATTTTTAGGAAGGTAAAATTTCAGGGGTGATTATTTTTCTTTCCAGTGAGTGGAAGCTTTTTTCAGAAGTGAAAGGGGCCATCCTGGTGCTCTGAAAGCCACTGACAAATCCCTCACTGAGGCCTAGAGGAGCAGAGTCCCTGATCTAATTAATCTTGCTTTGAGAGGGGGGATTGGATAAGGTGACATACAGAGGGCCCTTCCAACCTAAATGTTTCTATGTTTTCTACGTAGGCAGATAACATTATTTTCTTAAGAAAAGCATTGCATGAAATTTACTGCCTCATCCAAATCCTATTACGATTGGTACATAAATACTTTGTAATTGAGTTTATGTGTTTTAATTTGGTACCTTCTTCCCCTATCTTTCCAACTTCAAAAGTAAATGGAGCTTATTGAATTCTTTGGGTCAATATATGTAGTGGGACTTGACCTGGCACAGCTCATGTTAACCTTGCAATCAGAAAATGTTTGGGAACATAGTACAAGCATATGAAAGCAGCAGTGTATCACTTTTATTCTGATGCAGCACTGTCATTTTCTCTGCATTAAGGAATGCAGACTTACCAGGTTGGGTTGGTGTTTTTGAGCCTGGAGTTCTTTGGGCTATGTCTCATTTTAAGAAACCTGCATGCCTTTTGGGAAGCTAGTTCACGAGAATTTCACTCATTAGGCCAAAAAAATTCACCTGTGTAATTAGAAAACTGCTTTATTTTACTTTCTTTTATTTAATTTAGTTATTTAACCTACATACTTTTCTCCATTGATTCTTATACTTCTCCCTTCTCATACTGTATTTTTGTGAAAAAATATCAATTCAATTTTATTTTTATAGTCAAAATTGTAATTTCTCTTTTTTCCTTTTCCTCTTTCATCAACTCAGCCTCTGAAGTCAATAGAAACATTCCAATTGATTGGCTATTGCAAGCATTATTGAAATTGACAATATAGTTAGCTTTCTTGACGTTCCAGTGAAGATATTAGTGCTATATAATATTAATAGAGTGTATATTAAAGAGATTAAGAAATAACTAACACATTGAAAAAGTCAGTCATCCATGGGGATTAATCATCAAATGGGATGCTCCTAGTGTGCATACACATAGTTGTCATGTTATATGGCATTCAATATTTTCATCAATGAACTGGAAATAAACATAAAATTACCATTGACAAAATATGTCGACCACATAAAGGTCAGCCATGGTGAGGACAAAATAGTTATCATATGAAACTCATATTGCTTGTTTAGCCTAACCCCTTGAAATTAAATGTGATTTAATGCTTAATTACTTAGTCAAATACAGGCGGTTGGGTCCAATAGGAGGAATAAGCTGTGAAATGTGGTAGCTCATAGTATAGAATGAGTCAGTCTACCTGGCTGAATTCTACAACTGCAACTTAGTAGCTTGTTAACCATTTTGCTGAAGAGAAAAATACACATAATATTTAGAATGGAAATTAAAAAAAAAATATTTTTCTTATAAATATTCCAGGACAATATAAATTAGTACAATGCAATTATCAGCATGAAAATTTAATAAGGATAGTAGAGGTAGGATTACTATTTTCACAAAGCTATTATCAAACTTTAAATTATAGTATAGGACCTTTATCATCTTATAAGAAAGCACATTGCACTGTAAAAACATGACATGGACTCTGTCTATTAGAAGTCATCCTCCAGATTCATCAGTATTTCTCCATATAACACTTGATTCTTTTCTTGGAGATCTTCAGTCAGAACACAGAGCTCAGATGAACCCAGTTAACCTATAAAATCTAATAAAAGCACGAAGTAGAGTAGTTGCAGAGAGTACTATTAAAATGGACTAAATGTGCTTGGGAACACAGATATTAAATATAATAGATAGTAGAAAATACATTGTCAGCTGCTTCCAAATGTGCCAGAAAGATCACAGAGATCAGTCTGTAGAGAGATAAATTGTGTTGAAAAAGAAAAAAAATTCCATACAGTGAGAACAACCATGTGCAAACGTAGCTTTCCTTGTCAGGCAATGAGTTTATGGAAATGAGAAGTAGATCAGACAATATTACACCATGTGTAAACCTTTCATTAAGCTCTTCCTCTCTGTAGCACCAAAATACATGTGTTCACAACTAAATAGAAATCCCCACTGACTTTGTCTTTAAAATGCTACTGTGACTTCACATGTGACTTTTTCTTGTTCATTTGTAAAGCACTACTTCAATTATATTTCACTGCTTCATTTATATTTAACTTATAAAGGAAGTCATGCACTGTCTTTCTTTGATCTTTTCAGCATATATGGAGCTAAATTTGAAGTACACTGATGTATTGGTGAAAGAGCCATAACAGAACGTGTTGCCTCATTGTATTTATGAGTATGTGTGAGAAGATTACATAACAAAACCAGGGCTATATATTACCATAAGAAGGGTGTGTAACAGGCTAGTAAACCACAGACGTTTGCTGACAGATGAGGAGAGCACTTCCAGTCAGGTTCTGCTGGGGTCTGTTCCAAACACTATTCAGGTTAATATGTTTCTTAATGACTTCAACAGAGCAGTTCGTACAGTTGTAAAACTGGGGGCTTATTCCAGCCTGAGAGGGCTTGTGAGCACTCCAGGGCACTTCCCAGAATTCAAAATACTCCTCAAAAATGGATAATTTGAAAATTAAATAAAAGCAAATGCTAGTCCTAACAATGGCTTTAAAATCAGTGAATATAGCAACATATTTTCTTTCCCCAGCAGCCCACCATAGTTGCACTATGAGCATTTGTTGCATTTATGGAACAAATGGCTTAAATTCAAAAATCTGGTACAGGACTTGAGTGTTCCCTCCATTTTGTAAGTAAAGATTCAAGACTAATTTAGAATGGCACAACAGAAGTATTGTTCTTAGAAGTTCAAGGATGTTAAGATTAGCACCTGCGTTGCTGAGCAAAAACCTGCAATGCTTAAGGAGAAATCAATTTCTCAGATAGACACTGGGAAAGATGTGGGAGGCATCAGTACTGTAGAAAAATATTTAAGTGGTACAGTGTGTTTCCAACAAATATGAGTCAACATAGTGATGTTATTGCAAAAAGTGCAAATTTCATTTGGGATGTGTTAATAGAAGTCTCATATGTCAGACAAGGGAGTAATTATTCCACCTCTTTTGGAACTAATGTAGTTAGTTAGCACCAAATCTCAGAAAAGATGCAGACAAGCCAGAGACAGTCTATAGAATAATAATAGCAAAGATGAAGGATTTATTAATTTCCTTTAAGGAAAGCCTGAAATAATAATTTTTTTAATGTAAAAAAATAGGGATTTCAGGTGGCTGAGGGGGAATGCAGAGGAAAGAATGGTCACTGTAACAACCTTCCAGCATGTACAAAAGTTGCACATAAAATATATAGAGCTCTGTTAGCTCTGTTTAATTTGTGAGTGGTGAGAAGCAATTGTCCTATTGCTGCAGAGGTGATATTTGTAAGATATTGCAAGAGACCAACAACAACACATACTAGCATGTGGATTTCTGATACTTGTAAGTTTTCAAGAACAGGTTGGACAAACATCTATATGTAATAGTATAAATATAACTCATCTTGCATCAGCTCAGGCTGATTAATTAGACCAAAAATTTCCAACCTTTTCAAATATGCTTCTTTTCCTGTCTCACAGCTTTTGGGAAACAAAACACAAGACAAAACATTGTCTTCTGTAGCATTGTCACAGTCCTTTAAGTCTGAAAAAAAGGCAGAATAAACTCTACCCATTTATCACCTGTACTTCCCTTTGCTTGTTTTTGTTTGCTTGCTCCTAGGCATGGGAATCTAGAGATATACTTGAGGGGCTCTTTTTTGTAATGTTTTTGAAAGCTTTTTTCTGATGTCTGAAGACCCCAGACCAACAAACATTATGTTCCTTCTCAGACTTCCTGGATTTCATTGTGTTTCATGGTCAATATGTGGCTGCAGAGGAGGTGACACTGCTAGTGATGTAGAAGTCTTTGGGTTCTGCCAGTAGTCATTTCATATTTTCAATTCTGGTTCAAATGTGGTAGAACTAAATTAAACTGAACAAAGAAGAGAGCAACAGAAATGAAGTGTTGCACATCTTTAAATATTATATGTGAAAGCTCATGGCAAAGACTGAACTCCTTATTTCTGCCCCCTCTCTTTAATCTTGTCCTTTCTTCTCCCCTCATCTCTCCCTAAGTTCTTTTCTCTATTTCTTATAAAGCCCTATGTCTGGTTTGAGGCAGGCACTTTTTATTCCCCTTTCTATTGTAGCATAACTGCTGTAATCAAGATTTTAGAGTCATGAAAGCTGAACAAGGGAGTTCTAAAACTTAAGCACCAGATGTGAAAGGCCAGTAGTGCAACAATCCATATAACCTTTCAAAACAGGCAGAAAAAGTTAATGAGTTACTCCACAAACACTGTTCATGATGTTTTGTTCCAGTCTCTTAACTATCAAAACCTCATATTATTCATTTTGCCATGTCTGAACATTTTTAGTGGAGTGCACTTGCTTTTGAAAGATTTCAGCCTCTAGCACTCTGTGTTCTCTTATAAAAAAATATTTGTCTTTTCTTCCTCTGAGTTTTTTTTGGAGGGGTGAGGGGGATTTTTTTTGTTTTGACACTTTGTCATTTATTACATTCCTCGCTTGTGTGTACATGCACCTTGGCATTATGCTGCCTTAATGTGAAGAATGGGAATACAAGATACAACAGGTTTCCAAGGACTGGCAAGCATGCATTTGCACAGAAAATCTCAACAGATATCTGGCATTTACTGTATATGGAGAAATTGCTAAAAACAACTTTGAGGAAAGAATCTGAGGAAATACTTTCATTAGCTTCCAAAACAGATGTTCACATTCACATATATAGAAAGTGGGACAGCAGACAAACACATTGATTTGCCTGTAATGTTCTTTTGAACCTGGCATGTAGTAAAAGTAAAAATGTCACCTAAAAAGAGATCCATCTGCCCTAGTTTAGGCATCTAACATGGTAACTAGGTTACAAAGTGACTAAGACAGTTACTACATGCTCTTTTAATAGTCAATGGAGAGAAAAACCATCTCCAGACAGCAATTCATCTCTTTCTGAGATAGGTATCCAGGACAGATCAGATAAACTGCCCTCTAGGGATGCCTGTGTCTCTTTACTGACTGTTAGGGAAATGTGAATAGCTTGGACTTGGATATTGAACTTCTAGACTTCTGAAATGTAATGAATTTCATTCTGATATAGCCAAAGAACTGACACAAAATCGTTGGCCTGATTAAAAAAAAAAAAAAAAAAAATCCATTCTAGTTAAATCCTACAAATTTTATACTCAAGAATAGGAATGAATAAAAATTCAAGAATATGACAAATATTTTTACCTGTAATCTGAACTAATTTTGCTTTATGATATCATCATAATTTGTAATACATCTTTTATAAGAAAGCAAAAATTTACAACATAGGTAAAGTTTCCATATAAGACTATAAAAGTCTGGTAGTCTGGAAAAAAAGTAGAAGCATTACAGTAGCCTTTAATTATTATAATAATTGTTATTAGGTATACTTAAGTTATCTAATTAAAGGGTAATACTTTTTAATTATTATTTCAAAGGCATCCCAGAGATGTAGGAACCAAGTAATGAATTTTGATTGATTTTAGGGGCATAAGTGCTTCAAGCTTTCTTGAAAATCCTGCCTTAGGAGCATACACAGTCATATAACCATACATCTTCAAATTATCTCATGCAAAACAATCCTATTGTGTCTAAATGTTGACTTCAAGGCTGCCATCCACATGAGAAGTAATCACAGGATCAAGATGAAATGATATTGATTTCAGGAAATGTTCTCTTCTGAGATCATATTTTCTTCCAGGAATTTGTAAAATTGTCTTTTCTTGTAAGGTGTAAACAAGAGAAGCTGTTGTCAAAGGCTTAGCTATTCTTTTGTCTTTGAAACCACAAAGAGCTCATCCAGACAATGGAGTTACTTTTGATAAAAAGAAAAATGTGTATAAGAAAGGCTGGAGAATGAGTGATGCACTATATTCATGGGACAGAGATCCACACTGGCAACTTGCCAGGAGCTTTGGGTAAATGCATGCTGGTTTTGCCACTAATTTTAGAAAAACTTCTAGGCATAGATTCCTAAACCAGAAGATATGTTATCAGAGCTGTGAAAAAAAGGTCATCAGTGAGAAGAAAATATCACAACAGCTTTAAACAGCTGCTTCTTTTTGCATGTTTTTACCTCCAAGGTGGTAATGCATAGATCTCAGCTCTGGACCTGGAGCTCAGCTCTGGACCTGGTAAATAATTACTGTTTTCTGTTGCTTAAGGAAAAGAAGCATGATACTTTTCAATGACAAGTGACAATACTTGTATAGCAGTAGTCCCTTCTAATAATTCTGTATTAAATTTGGTCTAAAAATTATCAGTGAGATGTGTTTTTTATCAATAATAAATAATTGTCTGAGATTAGATATAGAATGATGAATTATCAACTTTGATAAAAATTTTCATAAGAAAAAAATATATCTTCAGAAGAAGATGTTAGATTTTTTTTTTAGAATTCTGGAATTTTGTTAGAGTACTGTTTTATGTGTTTTAGTTTTATATTCTCATTTAATACAACTTCTTAATATGTCAGAATTATGATAAATAGAATTAAAGTTATACAAACCTCCAACTAAAGTTCTAAATTAAAAACAATGATTCATCAAGAAAAAAAATCAAAATATATAAGTTCTCCAAATTTTAATTATATATTAAAATTTTTAAAGAATTATTATTTAAAATTAAACAAATTTTGGGAGTGCTGAAATTTCCTTTAAATCTGAATAGGCAGAAATTTGGGCAATGGTGCATCAGAAACATCTGACAGTGTATGAAAAATTTAATTTAATTTATTTATTTATTTATTTAAATTGGCAAGAAGAAGATAGACAGCAGGGACTTCGGGGGTCACTGTTATTCTTCACCTATGAACTCAGCTGTATTTGTGAATCTAGCTGTGCCCCACAGAGGATTAGCACGGTCACTCTCACTTATCCTCTGTGCAGACAATGTTTTTTGATAAAAATAATTTATATGTCCTATACTGTTAAGAAGTTGGGCATATGCCCATTCAGAGCATGGTGTGTTGATTGATATTAGTTTGTATTGATGTCATTTTCTTTGCATTTCTTTAGGAAACAGGTCTCAAAGTGCCATTCCCATTTCACAACAGCTGAACCATTTTCCACATTTTTGTAGGAATGAGGATGAAACAGGAGAGAAGAAAGTAGTGTCAGGGACTGAAAGAGACAGTTTGGCATCTCCCGGTTTTCTTTATACCTTTCATCAACTGGTTTAGTTGAACAACCCTTTTTCCAATGCCTTGCTCCTCTCTTCCACCTCCTGCTTTCAGCTTCTTTGGTTTGATAACTGACCTACTCAACAGATGGTATACTTTTTGTGTGTTTAGAGAATGTTTAACATAAAGACATTTTTGTTACTACTGGGACATCCAATGGTCCTAGAAAGACAATTCTGGGTCTAATTTGGAATAAAAAAGGGAGAACCTCGGTAAAGGATACCCTGTGGATGTGGAGGATGGAGGGCAGAAGTAGAAAGATCAGAAAGTGAGTCTGGGAACTGCTGTGAACACTGGAGAGAAAGGAAAATGTGAATGAAAAGGTGAATAACTGGACAGAGGTGGTTCCTCTGTGTTTTGCCTCTCAATTTCAATCCAGTTATCCTGATGGAAAATGTTCTCTTCTTTATTTGGAAGCCTCTTCAGCTTTCAGTCACTACATTGCCAGCAAGAGCTTTCTTAACACCTGCTGTGTAAAGGGAGTACAATCCACATCTGCTACAGAAGATCGAAACATCTCAGCAGCCAGCCATGAAGTGGTATTTTTAAGTCAGACTTCTTTTGGCAAATTTATTTGTTTATACCATGGATTAGCATTTCTCAGTTATCACCTTCATAGTCACCATTTGCAATTAGTTCAGCCTTTCCCCTAGCGATTAATCAAGCAATTTCTCTGCAGAGTAGCAAATACCAGCCTTCTAGAACAGCACTTTCTTCCTCAGGTTGCATTTGAGCCCTCTAACACCGCAAAAAGCCTATTACATTTAGTGGAAAGACTCATAATTTCAAGGTGCTAGAAAATCAGCACTTATATGGAATTTAGACCAGTGCACACGGTATTATCCCACTGCTATTTTGGCAGTGGGATAAAATGAGACGATATTATCTCAAATAGGAAATCCATTACAGCTAAATCATAAAGCTTGCCTGCTAATTAAATCAAGACTGCTTTGGAGGCCATTTGTTAGAAACCATGAACCTTACTGAGTTTCTCTTAATGCTTAATGAGGTAAATGAATGAGAAAAGTAACTGATGAAGAAAGGTAAGATTGGTGGATTTAGCTGTAGGACTTGATTGCATTAAGCCAGAAAACATTATCTATTTTTTTTTTTATTTTTTATTTTCTCATCCTTGAAGGGATGGGGAAAGTTTTTCACTATTGATCTCTGTTTTCGCCTTATTGTGACTGTTACTTATGGTTTCAGTTCTTTTCACTGGGCATTTTTGCCTATTTCTTCAATGAAAAGTAAAGAGCTTTTGTGCTTCCAGTTTGTAAAATGTTTTTCTGTAGGAATTTTCTAAGCTGCTTGCCTTTCTTCTCTAGGATGACCATACTGCTAAGGATCAGAGAGGAAATATTTTGGTAACAGATACAGAAATATGCAACTTAAGCATGGCTAAGCAAAGCTGCAGATTCACATATTCGTTATGCATAAATAATACCTCCAGAGGTACTTATGTTTTATTTTTAGAGCAGTGAAGAATCAATAATTTAAGAGAAATATTTTTCTGTCAAAGCTGGAGATTGAGGAGAACATACAGCTCTCCTTAGGATCTCTGTGTGGAGACTGTACAGTACAACATTTGTGAATATAGATTGATGCATGCAGATGCATGGAAGAAAGATCCATGGGGCATATCTGAGAGGAAAAGCTTTCTCTAAAAACTCCCCAGAATATCAGGGAAAGTTTAGGGAGAGAGAGGGCCTTGCACACTGATCATGAGAAGTGATTTGCCATAAAAGGGAACTGTAAACTCCCTTCCATAATTTCTCAAGGCACAAATGAGCTCTTACAATTATTCTCACAAAGAGGTATTGCTACATAACTAAAGAAATTGGGTAAGCTGATTTATAACACTTTATAAACAGTCAGGTATCTGTTTTTCATAGTTTGGTGTGTCTCTTGTTCTCTGATATTCATATGATGTATTTACTCAGTTGTAACTTGGTAATGGGTAATTCTCATAATCAGTTGTCATATTTTTCCCATAGGGCATCGAAGGATTCTGACTTATTTGTAGTACTATATACAACTGAAAAGTGTTCTGTGTATGTGGAGAGAAGGGTATTCACAAGTTTGATCATGAGTTGTTCTTTTGGCTGCTCTACTTAAGGAACATGTCTGTACTAAATCAGATTTCTTTAACATAATAAATTCATAAGCACCCTTTATATTTTCTGCTTTTAAATAGGACTAAGTCCAGGTAGTTTCCCTTAGACTTAAAGGCACTAGAAATATATCTGATTATTATGTGCTATTAGAATATAGAAAAGAAACAGCATGCAAAAATCTTCCTTAAAAAGTATTAAATCAGTTGCAGATGTAACCAGAAAAGTTGGACTTACCAGAAATAATGTAAGACTAATGGTGGCCACCAATTTGTATCCTTTCACTTCCTAAGCACATCTTCTGTAATGAATGATATGGAGATCCAACAGAAAAATAATAAGTACTGATATGCATTATATCAAATTATATGTCATGACTATGAACTCCTTCCAGAGGTGACATGCTTGACTGTATTTATCAGAAATTAGAGGGGCATCATGCAGGTAGAAGCTCAGCTGGGCACTGAGAGGCCTCTTTTCAAAGAGCAGTATCCTGCCTCTGTAATGTTAATCTTCCAGCTGTGCAGTTGGCTGGATGGAGTGCTCAGAGGCAGAGACAGGCAGCCCTCCCCCAGCCTCACGGCTCAGAATGCTGCAGCTCCAGGTCCTAGTTCTGCTGGGTACCAGCATTAGAGATCAGTGATCCCAGGAGGGGTGCTGCTCAACTCTCACTCTCCTTGCT
The DNA here is from genome assembly GCA_907165065.1 of Caprimulgus europaeus. The sequence continues at coordinate 46,341,231 of OU015530.1, read as the reverse complement.
ACTCAGCCTTCACAGTAATGGGGGAGTCCCCAGCCCAGTCTGGGGACACAGAAAATTGAGGAAGGAGATCCTCTTGTTTCTTTTTCCTCTTTTACATCTTTATCCACGTTTTGCTGTATTTTCAGCTCCGTTCAATGCTCCCTCCACTTTTGCTCTTTTGGGAGCAGTGTGAATCTATGTACATTTAACTAATACTTTGGTTTTGCGAAACAGAAACAAGAGAGAGGAAGTGGTGTTCTGCAATAATTTATCTCAGTAAAACCTAAGTATAGTTTCACACTTATTGTCTTCAGAGGGACTTAGATATTTGGAGCAGGGAACTTCCTCAGACAAGATATTTTTGTGGCTTTTTATTTGGGCTGTGAAATTGTGCTCGTCTCTCACTGGTAACCAAAATTTAAAAAGGACCCATGAATTTTCATTAGACTGCTTCTGGAAGGAGTTTCTGCTTTTTCCTACTATAATTTTCCTTGCCTTAAAAAGAGACCCTTAGATTTTCTGCTGAGACACAGTATTTCAGAGATGTATGTTAAGTTTTAGGGCTTCCTAATATATTAAAATCCACCTTAGGTAAGGGTGGGATTTAATTGTTTTGACTCTAGGTTGTTGGTTTGATCCTTGACTTACTGTGTGCGTCTGGGATGGCTTCAGATATATTTACCATGTATCTCACCCAGGATTTTTCCTCCTGTGAATTCAGCTGTTCTGCTTGGTGTTAGAGGATAGGATTGGGAAGCAAAAGATCCCACTTTTCCTCATCTTTGCCTTGCCTGTGTGTTGGGGAACTTATTTCATGGAGAGTACTCTGCTGTCACATGTGGTGAGGCGAGCAGCTCCTGGATATTTTGTCAATTATTTTAAGTGAATAATCCTCTAAATTTCAAAAGGAATTAATTTCCTTGGACTACATTAGATGATTTCAAACATATCATATTTCTACAATGATTATCTTCCTGTTTTCAGTACAAGTTTGTTGTATTTTGCTTTTTAAAATGAAACTTCATTTTAGCACAGACTGTCCCTCCTTCACATCTGAAAGCTTATGTGGGCATACCAGGGTACCGAAGCAATTCACTGCAGGTAGACTCTTTTCTCTTGGTAACTAAAACTTTGCCATTACAAAATTATCTTTATAATTGACTCCTTTTATAAAACATGTGAGGGTATTCAATGGGAAAATATGTAACTTAGAATCATAGAATCATAGAATCATAGAATGGTTTGGGCTGGAAGGGACCTTAAAGATCATCTAGTTCCCATCCCCCTGCCATCAGCAGGGATACCTTCCACTAGACCAGGTTGCTCAAAGCCTCATCCAGACTGGTTTTAAACACTTCCAGAGAGGGGGCAGCCACAACTTCCTTGGGCAACTTAATACAGACATAGATGATTCAGGGGTGAAGTGAAAGCATCTTAACTGTGCAGTGCTGAATGGATAAACTTTGTGACCTGACATTCCTGGCATATGAGTTGCTGCCATCATTACCTCATGATAATTTCTTAACTTGCAAATAAAGATGCAGCTTTGAAAAGTGGAGACCTCTATTTCCAGCCATTGGTGGGGTTCCTTGTTTCAGTACTCTGTTACCTTCTCAGGTAACTTTTGGAAAATCCTTGTTATTTATAAAAATAAAGAGTACTGCTGTTTCACTGACATCCATGTGAGTTTCTTAGAACTTCAGCATAAATTATATCAGAATCCAGTTTTGTATTTTCAACAATACCAAACTAACATTTTTACTTGTTAAGAAAACTCTGGATTTCACTTGTATTCAGGACTTTGACACTATCCCACTTAGCAGGTCCATTTGATATCAACTATAACAACAAAGCTACAGTTTTCCAGTAAAGAGTTTGGTTTGTTCTTTTTATCACCTGAGTTTCAGTGTCATAACAAACCTTAAAAAACATAGAACAGGGATAAGAATAAACTTTTATTGCTTTAGCAACAAAATTGTTCCTCTTTTCCAATGAGACACAAAAACCTGCCTTTTGTTTCAGCATTGGGAAGCCTCTAACTTTATTTATAACTGATAGTAATTAATCTTTCACTTTACAGTTATCTGAGTAAGAATATAAATATTAGTAATATTGAAAAAGGAAAAAAAAATTATATAGTTAACTGAATATTGTATGTGAATAATATGCCTGGCTTTCAGGTGGGGGGCTATTATTTTTATTATTATGTTCATATCATGGTCAGAAATAGCATAGCTGAGCGAAGTGGCACTGTAACAGAAGTAAATTACTTCTTGTGAGGCAAAGACAGCTAATGATGTTCCACAGTTACTAAATAGTTGTTGATTACACTTCATCCCCAGATAGGGAAACCAAGTTTTAGCCCAATTGCCTAGTTTCTTGACTATAAAGAAGAGGTAAGCACCATGTGACTCTGAAAAACATCCACCAGTGTCATGAATAAAGTCAGTGAGTAAGTGAGTGACAAAACTCTCAGCTGAATTCAGAGCTTTTCACTTCCAGATATATGTCAATTTTCTTTCCTCTAGACATTTTTCAAAGCCACATATTTTCACCCAGATGGCCCAGATCTCTTATTTTCCTGCCATATTGCTTTCATCGCAGTTACTGTTGAGTCTGTATTCCCAAGATAAATCTCTGCATGTTATTGAGCTTATAACTTTGCTATAAAAATGTATTCTAAACAAACATGGACTGGGGGAGGATTCATACAAGTTCACAGTGTGGGAAGTGAAAGGTGTTTTAACATTACTTTGTACGTATGGAAGTATCTATAGACTATGTGACAGTGAACGACACTATCAAGTTTTATTGTCATAACTTAGGAAGGACCATTACACAAGGGTAGGCTATTCCAGTTTTCTAAACAGGAAGCTGTAAAACCCATCTGTTTTTGCTGTACAGGATTTTGTTTATACCACATACATTTTTTTTACCTTCTTTCATTTTTAACTTTTCATTTTGTTTTTCAACAACTTTTCTGTCTTCTTAGAAGTACAGACTCATAATAAATGAGAACAAATATGCCACCATCATGGATTAAACCTGATCCAACACCTCTTGAAGACTTATCTCTCCTCAAGTCATCTGCCTGAAATTCCCCTATCACTCTCTATAGTCATTATGGAGAAAGATAGATACTTCTAGAAGTTGTATTATTCTATCAGACTTTGTTATCTATCTCCAGATAACCCTCAGAAAGTGCTGATTCCCTCTATTAATCTTATAGTGTTCTTAGAAAAAAAGCTTTGACCAAATGCATCAAATTAAATTATTCTCATGCTAAGAATCTCCTTTGTCTTCAGTGAGAAATATTTGGGTCTGTGGCTTGTTTGGGATTCTGAAATGTAACATGAAATTAATCCTTATACTCTTCAGGGGTTTACTTACATGATTAAGCCTGACTTATGCAAGAAAATTGAAGTAAGTGTGCTTATGTGTGTTTTCACAGACTATTCCAAGAAAATAAAAGTTTGGAGAATCTCCTCAACAGGGTGAAATAGTAAAATTTTAGTTGAATGTTATTCATATTTCTATACCTGTCTTCCTTTGCATATGTATTTTTATGTTGTATGTGAAGTGCAAGTGTTAAGGAATATTTATTATTCCTAGTGTAATAACACCTAACATCAAATGAGGAACCGGTTCTTATTTACAACCATTATTGCAAAACCAAATATGCCACAGGCAATTCCCACTCTGGAAAAGTCTCACCCTCTTGGATGTAGGCTTCTATTTCTTTTTCTATTTACATATGTTTATTTTTTTACTCATATAGTAACTACATTAATGATTAGCATTTTTGTTGTCAGTTCAGTTAGACCAGAAATTGGATTTAGCTTTTCTTTGTTCATGAATCTGGGAAATCTAGCAATTTTTTTATAATGAACAAAATAATATTTCACGACCTGAGAAATTAAGAGTTGGGGAAGCCTTTCCTTGGGCTATCTTGTATTCACATAATTAATGTTTGTTTTTTGCCTTCTTAAATCATCTAGTTTTGTTGTAATAGTGATTGTTGCATTTAAGCACATGTTTATTCATCAAACCATATATAATTTTTTGTTCTGAATATGAGACACAGAAATACTAAATAAGTGACATAGTTTAAAAAGCATATGAAAATAATTATTGCTGTAGTAGTTTTCCTTACACTCACATCAGAAAATTAGAGGCAAATTAGTTTAAGCATTAACTATGAACATCTACTCAACTTGGGCAATTCACTTAATTTATTGTACTTAGTTACTTTCCATATCTACGGTATCTTACAGCATCTTATAGGCTATGTTGTAATAGTAAGAAGGAAAACACACAAGCTATTTTGGTTCAAGATGCCTAGATCAAATAACTATCATCTGATTAAAGAACAAGGACTGTTTGGAAATATGAAAGAAGTTTGTTATTGTTTTAAGACATGTGCTTTGCAGGAATCATATGATAAGACACTGATATGGAAAAAGTTTCTGTTTTGGTCACCCCTGAATCAGCTGTTCTAATCTTGTTTTGGCATACCATAGGAAAAAGCAATCAGACAAGCTCTAATATGCTAATCCTGCTTCACCTCATGATTTCTGTGATTGTGATGACTACTTATGCTTCTGCAGCCTCAAGAGGAGGGTTTTCTAACCATTATCTATTGCTTGTATTTACAGAGCTCCATTGGGAAAATGGATTCTAAAGCTAGTATGGAAAAAAAAAAAAAGATGAAAGTTTTCAAGTTAAAGAACATTATTTCCCTCCAATATTATTAATTATAAATTACTAATTAGGATATCTAACAAGACTTTTTCTGAGTAACAGGTATTTAAAGCACTTGACTGGAAAGCACCTAGTTTTGCTTCATCATTTTTGTAGAAAGGAGGAAAATGCTGATTTACAGAAGTGAACTGAATGAAATCAAGGTAGAACCAAGATAAGTCGAGATATGAATTAACTTCAAGGAGCTCACAGAAAAAAGTTGCTGAAAATAATGTCTCCCATTTTCATAGATGTATTCCAGACAGAGAAGATGGTAAAGAGGGAACTAAAAGAATGATGTGCAAAATTCCCATTTTTTACATTAGAACAGAATGTTATCTGAAGGAATTAATATAAAAGATGTAAAAGCTGTGCCATGGTGTTCAAAATGGCAGCTGAGATACTTTCAGTAGGGTGGAGGTTGTTTAAATGTAATATTTCTCACCAACCTCTGCAATTGTCTTCATAAATGGATGGCCACATTGTGTATGAGAATAAGGAAAGGCAAACAAGCAATTATTCTTCAAGCTACTACATGGTTGCTACGTGATATTAATTGTTGGAGACATGCAAAACTCATTTGGAAACGTCCACAAAGAACCTGATCTAATGTTGAAGTAAGCCTTACTTTGAGCAGAGGGAATGTCGAAGTAAGCCTTACTTTGAGCAGAGGGTTGGGCAAGACAACCTCCTGAGGCTCTTTCCATCTTAAATTATCCTATAATCTTATGGCACTGAAAAAAAGTATTTTTATTTCTATTTGAAAGTGATATGCAAATCAGGGAAAACAATGAATTAAACTGAACACTATAGTACAACACTACTCAATATTTCACAAAATAATATCATATAATAATGAATAAAATTTATCATTAAACTATATTTTGAAATTATGGAAAAAGTACTCACTAAAAATCCAGCACAATAAAGAGCCTGGAGCATTTTCCACAGGAACTTTTGCACATATGCACAAGTCCAATTTACAAGAAACACTTTTGAACAAAAAGTATTGAGATAAATAATATATTATTAATATGTGCATGTGTTTGGTTTATATCTCCTACTTAACTGATCAATATCAGTGCTATTTCTCAGTTTAGAAAGTTTATTCTTTAATTAAAGTTTTCAACCCTGAGACACTGCTAAATAGAACTTAATATAAGCCACAGTATTAGTAAAAAATATTTGTTAAATATGCGCTTGCATACCCAAAGCTACAGTCAATATAGTCTTTGGAACAGTATTATATATTTGAGCAGATTTGTAGCAATAGTAGTTACAACATAAGCAGTAACATTGGAATTATTCAAAGGGCTTTCCTTTAATATCCAGGAAAAAAACAAACAAAAAAACAAACAAAAAAACCCCTCAGAATGCTCTCTTGCCATGGAAACACTAACGTCCACTGCAAATTATGTTATGTTGAAAGCTATTTACTATACCAGTTTGAACAATTGTTCTAAAATATGAAGTTATTTTTGCAGAGGCAACACCCCTGCTGTTCTAAAGTTTAGTACTTTGTGAAAACAAATGTATAAATATTGGCTGGACCAGCAGCCAGACTTTCTAAATTGGATTTTTTTCACATTTTTCTTCCCTTGAGTAATAGGAAATGACTAATCTCAAAGTTCTGAAAATCCCCTTATTGTTGGAAACTCCTCTATTGTTTTAGGCTGGAGACTCATTAGGAAAACAAGTTATGCAGAAGGGAAATCCACAGGACTGGATCACTTAAAGGGTTCCCCAGCCTGTGCAGGGAACTAGAGGACCTTGCATCAGAGTGGTAAGATCTTTTCTAAACTTGCCATCCCCAGCTAGGACCATAGGCAGTCATCCTGGATGACTCATCAAAAAAGAAAGGAGATTTGCATTCTTAGAGGTTTCTGTGAAAATCCAGATGTTGAAACCAGTTGAATAGTCACAGAAATACATGCAGCATGCTCAGCAACTACACCTCCTCGGTTAGCCCAGGGGAAAGATGCCCTTACATGGCTGTTATTAACTAGATGTTGCACAGCTCAGCTTGTGCCTCAGCACAAACACGTTTGAAGGGACTGCTCTGCAGGAGGGGATGCAGGAAACATCACGTCTCCTGAAATTCCCTGATAACACAGAGGGAAAACAACATTCCTTCTCGTCTCAGGTTTTCTAATGGCTACACAGAGTATCAGGGTAGGGCAAAATGCACCTCCCTTATACAAACTGGTGAAGAGAGAGGAGTGAAATCCCCCAAATATAAAGCTTGCAGCATCTGTGAGTTAGGCTGGAGTGGAGGTGAGAGTCAAGGATTTTAGTTTATTCTTCTCCGCTAACCTCACCATGTGAGGCTCAGCAACAACACAATATTTAATGCAAAACTTGTACAGTCTGATTTTGATCCTAAAATTTACACGGAGCAAATCTCATGAATAATTTTACCAAAGGCAACAGCTTGTCCAGCATCTGATTTAAATGTTCCCACCAATTGTATCGCATTTGCACAAAGGTTTTCAAACCTTTTAAATGCCAGTGTATGAAAGGCAGATAAATCATTAATACATATTGCTGACTTTTTATGGCATCATTCACCTTCCTTAGTAACATACCTCACTGGACCAAGGATTCTGCCCAGACGGTACAGTACAGGTCTTTGCTGATATTGCAGACATCACTGTTGTTCCATCTAGAAACCTTTATTCAGTAAAAGATTTATAAGTATGACAGATTAAACAGGAAAAAAGCAGCAACATTGACATAATATTCATGTGATGCAAGGCACAGCACCAGATTTCCATGGAGCAGTTCTGTTTTCATGGTAAACAGCTTTTGATACTCAGTAAATATTGTCTTGGGTTGCCTCAGGGAGTCAACTCATCTGCACATGCTCTGACAAAGTCAGATGATTGTTGGGGCTTTTAAATATCACATGAATGAACGTCAGATGCCTGCAGGCTCTTGAGTAAACTAAACTGAATTTTGCCACATTGGAGATGAGGGGCTGGAGCTTTGTTTGGTTTCTTGTTAAGGAAAGGGGATGAGAAGGAAGAAGCAGCAGAGCAGGAATGGAAAGTCAGAGGAAAGATTTATGTAGCAGGGAAGGACAGGGCTAGGAAAGCCTGAAAAGTGTGGTCAGTTACTGTGGCTTTGTCCTCCCTGGTGTCCTAGTAGAAACCTTCCTTCCTTTCACAGTGATGGCAGGCGACACCCTGGGTTTTCAACCCTCTGTTGCAGGCAGTGGCACCAGAAGGGCTATGACTTTTTTACCTCTCCTTTTGTCTGCTCTTTCCCCAAACTGCCTCATAACTTTTTGCCCCTGGCTTTTCTATGACAGCATATATTCTGCCCAGGCAGTACAGCACAGGTTACATTGTTATAGCAAATGGCACCATGGTTCCATCTAGAAACCTTTATTCATAAAATCATTTTGGTTGGAAAAGACTTTTAAGATTATCAAGTCCAATTGTAAACCTACATTTATTCAGTAAATTATTTATAGACATGGTAGTTTAGACAGGAAAAACAGGTGTCTTGCTTTACATACACCTGGGTCTGGTTGTGACGAACATTAAGGAATAACACATATGAACAATAAATAATGCAGCTCTTCTGACTCCGTGCCAAAACTGTACCCACAGAGCTCTGCCAGTGACCCCCTAGGTAAAGCACAGCTATTACTTTCTAATGAAACCTTCTCTACTCTAACTTTAGGGAATTTATCCCAATTTTGAACTTTGAATTGTTTTTTTGTGTCCAGCCTAGTTTTTCTACTAAGAGCTGGATTTGCTCTTAGATGTCTTTTATGACTCAGCATCCTGCCCTTGTAAGTCCCTGTCATCACTGGCATGGTGACAGAGACAAAACATTAATATGTTGTACAGTTACATTGTTAGGACTGAAGTGAACCCAGAAGAAGCTTTTAATCTTTACGCCAGAGGCTAAACAGGTAGCTTGATAAATTCATGAGCATCTGGACTGTGCAGTGACTTTCAGACTTGATGGCAACTTGAGGCTGCAGAGTGAATAACTGATGAAAACCTCAAAACGTGTGGGTGGGGGGAGATGTGTGAAAGAGACTAGCTACAGGCACATATTTTAGACAGGAAAAATGCCATCTGTTAACAACAGTTCACGTGAGAGCACTATGGCAGATTATATACCTGATTCTCCACACAGACGTGTTGGTAGAAGTCAGGTGTAGCACCGGGGAGAGCAAAATTGCTGAGAGATCAGGTTCAGGCTGAGGCTGTGCCTTTCCACTGGGTGAAAGTGGAAGGGATTGTATGTGGCTGCTGAAATCATTGACTCATTTGGGTATCATCAAATGCCTGTAATTAATTCCTAGTGCTTGGAATAATAGTGTAGGTGTTCAGATAACATGTTCCTCTGAAAAAATAAACAGTGAGACAGAGCCTTACACAGCCCCATTACCATAGCTTGTACTTACTGACTTAAGGACCTCCAGGAAGTTGGATTGGGAGTGCTGTAGCTCCAAAAAGAGATGTGAATGTGTGTACCCAGACACCTAGGAAATGAGAGTTTGAGCCTGAAACTAGTTCAAGTTCAGGCTACTTCTCTGTCTGACTGTGGCTGTGTGACATGGCTGTGAAACAATATGGGGCAGTGAGGATAGTCCAGCCAGACTCCCTAGGACTACATGCAACATGAGACTTCAAAGGTCACCTCAAAGATAACTAAATATGGTTAAATCCAGCAGAGCATCCAAGGCAAAGATACAACTCAGGACTGCCTGTGCACAGACACTACAGAAGCATCCTGCATACTTTCTTGGGAGCACAGCAGATCCTACCATGTCTGGGTGCCACCTGTAAGGACAAACAGACTCCCACTGCTGCTTGCTCAAGAAAGTGTGTGGTTCATTTACAATCACTCTCTGATTCTCGGTGATCTTCACTGTGATGAAGCATGTTAGCATTTAGAAAAAACTGAAAAGCTCTGGGCTACTGACCCATATCTGCATAAAGCCTCAAATTAATCTTCCTCTCCTGCTCTTTTCCATCCTCAGTGATGACTGAAAATAAGAGAGAAGAGTGATTAGATTATTTTACTAATCTTTATCCTATTTATTAAATCGTGACATTTCATCCCCCATTGAATTGCATAACTATACTACTGAGAAGTGTAATATGATCCATTTCTCTTTCAAAATGCTGAATAAAAGGCACGTTTATGACACATTTCAGAGGAAATTAGAGAATGATATTTTTGTGCTCAGAAATGAGATGTGTTTTTATCTTGCCATGCTTAATATTCATGCTAATTCACAATGCATTTTTTTACTGTTATCAGAGAAGCATATTCTTTAGGTGTGAATTTGATATACTGTGTGACAACTCAGGATTACATGAATGTGGCTTTTGGCCCATTTCTCTTTGTATCCTCCTACATGCTGCCATGCAGTGCAAGACAATACAAGTATAATGATCTTCTTGATTTTTTTGCCCCAGTTCTTTTTTTTTAACACCCCAGAAAATCCTGGTTTGATGTAGGCAGATGACATAGAATTATTACTCCATTCTCTCCTTTCACAGATGGATCTGCAGCCCTTTTTACTCAAAGAACTTCTAGCTTCCTTTATACTTAATTTCATAATGTTTTGGTCTACTGGACTTTTAATCTCTCAAAATCTAATAAGAAAGCCATTCCCATGACTGAAACAGAGCATCTTATAGTTCTCCTCCCCCTTATCATATTAGGCATGTTCAAAACTATCCAAATCTCTTTCTAGATCAGTTTAGAGACTGTGCATACATTTAAATCACAAAGCTCTCCAATCACATTGTTTTTTAAAAACCTGTAAATCCTGTAAGCTTTACTTTAATCACCAAAAGCTTAATGAATTATTTTGATCAGGATTATATATATAAAAGGTTCAATATGTGCAAAATCACTTGAAAAAGCAGGGATATTTATTGTTAATCACCTGGCCTGATAGTTGAAAAAAAGGAAATAAAACAAAAAATTTAGTCTCTTTAGCTGATGTTCAGCTAGCATCTTTTCCAGGAACTGTATCTAACAGCCATCTCAGCCACAGCTGAGGAGGTAATTACTCTCTCCATTACCATTTTATGGGTTGCTGTTGTGTGTATTTTTTCTCCCTGGCTGCAGATTTTAGCAGGATCTCAGAAGAGGGAGCTTGTCCAAGCACATGCACATTACACTTACAATATTAAACCCTTCCCATAGTAGATATTTTAGTAGTAGTAAAGACAATAAGCAAGTTAAACTAGAAGACAATGAAATATAGACTAGCAGGCATGTGTTGCTTTTAGTAGACTGATGACTTCTCAACAGAATACCAAAAAAAGGAGACAAGCTCTTTATTCAGTTTTTCTATGTGCTAGCACTTCTCTGTTAATTTAACTTGAAACTGAAGAATGGCATGTATAAGGTACCTATGTATGGCATAACAGAATGTTCCTCACCTGCTGAAGAAATGATCATGGTCAGTGATTAAATCTACAATGCATCTGCACTGTATGACAGTGAAATATGCAATATGAGATTGCTCTCTGGCCAGGAGCTCTCCTCTGTGGATCACCACCACCATTCATAAGAGAGAAAATCTGTGAAACAGAAGGTTTTGGTAAAGTGTTTCTGCAGTGATCTCTCTTTGGTGTAATTGTTGGAATGCTGTGTTACAAAAACAAGACTTAGACCTGGGTTGTAAAGAAAAACTGCCTACTAATTAGCTGTCCTCAGTTTAGGCACTGAATAGCATAGTTCATCTTGCTTTGCACAGTTAAATGAAATATCCATTTTCCCACTGGGAAAATCATGAAAACAAGGGAAAACTAACTATTTGAATTTTACAGTGCTAATTCAGCTATTTATATTCTTATAAAAAGCTTTAAAATTCTTTAATCACAATTATGAATATTATCTACCATTATTAATGACTCTGTCCTCTTACCCAGGAAGATTTTAGTACATATTCTGCTTGAAGTCCAGTCAACAGTGTTAGAGCAAAGTCAGGATGAAATCTGGTTTCTTTGTTTGGATCAAAATAAATATTTGGAAAAAAAAAAAAAACAAAAACAGATATATAGTGGTCTAACAATCACAAGCAAAGTTCTTCAAACTCTTTCTTAGCCCTTTCCCATTGTCTGAGTGGCAGCTGACAAGCAGCAGTTTTGTCTGTGATAAGATCCTTGTCTTTCATTCTAATGCACAGTTTCTTATGACAAATCATTGTCACCTGAGTCTTGCAGCAGTGCTGGAATGGGTGCTGCACTACCAGTAAGCCTGTTTTTTATTGTCATCCTTTTTCTTCAGCATTTATTTTGCAATATTGCTTTGGTACAATATGTTTCCAGTTAACAGGGGAGAAAGAAAAGCTGTTTTTTTTTTTTTTAAATATCATTGACTTTTTGTAGTGGGAAAATTCACTATTGTAAGACTTTGCCAGTAAATCATCAGGCCAACTGATTCTGTAAAGCCAAATGCTTGGAAACATGGTCAGCTGATTAAGGCATTGGGCTGTGACTCAGGAGATCTGGATTCAGTTCCTGGCACTCACTGCATCACCTTGGGTAAATCACTTTACTGCTTTTACCCTTGCAATTCCAAATGTGGGAGAAGAATCTTAGTAACATTTCTTTCGCCCTCTCCCTACCTCCCTCCCTTCTTCCACCATGGACCACCAGTACATCTTACTAGCTGTACACAGCTGACAGAATGGGTTTTGTGTTCAGTATGAACCTCCTTGGCATCAGCTAAAATTAAATATATATGTTAGAAATTCTGTTCTCTTGCCTTAAAGGCACTCTGAGATGGCCCTATAAATAAACAAATTGTAAAGAAAAAAACCAAAACTGTCCTTCAGAAAACCAGGTATGTGCTCTTATTTCCATCAATGCCTCTCTGGCAATGAAAGACAGACATGTGTTGTTAGTAGTGGCAGCAACAGCACTGCTGCTAGCTGCTTTTGCTGATAAGTATTACTGCTGCCAAAGCACCTGTGATGCCAGCCTTCAGGGAGGTGCCAAGCAAACACCCACTGAGCACGGCTCCCCTGCTCCTGAGGGTGCTCTGTTTTGGACGGGGCTCCAGCACAGCAATGTTTCCCTGTGGAGGCTGTGCGTGCTTCAACAGCCATCTGCGGATACGCTCCTTTCCAAACTGTCAGCAGTGAAAAGCAAAGGAATCACTTTTCAACCTCTGATCTCCCAAGTATTCTTAATGGGCATGTATCCAGAGGTTTTCATTAATGTAAGTAGCAGCTAACTAAACTGGCTAATAAGTTGTCTCTGTTTTTCACTCATTTTCAATCAACATAACTAATCAACATGCCAGAAAATGCAAAATACTGTACAAGCCCTTGAGAGGAGAAGCATTTTTAATCATCGTGATTGTTCATCTGTTGATAAAAAAGTGTCTTAAAATTAATATAATGATAGCTTGTGATGCTGAATCTTTGATAGCATATAGAAGGCACATCCAATACAGTATGGAAAAGGGCATTGTGGGATACACTCTGAATTACAATTGGAATGTTGTGATAATTCAAGAGGTTCAAGGCACAGTGATGGACAGTTAACTATCTTATTCAGTTAGAAAGGAGAGATGAACAGGGGTCAAAATTCAAATAGAGTAGAAAATGTCTATGAATAGTTGACAGTGATAAAGAGAATAACATAGCTAATAATGTTTGACATCTATATCCTTTTGAGTTTATCAAGCACTTTATAAATCTGAATGAATAAAGGCAAACCAGGTCATAATAAGGTTAATATTATAATTCATATTTTACACATCGAACAGCCAACACACAGAGAAATTAAAACTGAAATTACAAAAAGACACCTGCCTTAAAAAGTCATTCTGATGCTCAAAAACCTGTCCATCCTCCTCTGAGAAGTCAAGGTTTCCAGACCCCTAGAAAGAGAGTCTTAGAGTTCTTAACTCTCAAAATATATAATAACCCATATGTATGCAGCAACCCTTTGCAAAATTGGTAATGGATACCATAATGATTTCACCCTATTAGGCTTCTTGGGTTCAATTTGTCTAAGTCAGTCATCATGTGTCCATGGTGTCCTTTAGAGTTAAGGAATTTTCATTAACACTGCCAATAGAGCCTAAGGTATGATTCATCACATCCTAAAGTGGCTCTTTTAAACAACCCAGATGAATTACACCTTAAAAATGCATGTTTCTTTGCATTAATTATAAAGAAAACCTGGAATGAACAGAGCATCTGTACATGCTGCAGTCCTAGCTTTGGAGCTCTAAAAACACTCAATGTCAATGGGCTGCTTTTATAACTGCCTTAGATACAAAGCTAGTAGCAGGCAAAGCCTATGAACACAGAGACATTTCTGTTCTCTAAAACTTGTTCTGATAATAAATTCCTTATATCTATTGGCCAATATAACAAGTATTTGCTAAAATTGCTAGAGAAATACACATGCTTCCATAAAGTATGCATATTTATATGACCATACATGACAGTCAATTACTGTTGGCATTCTCAAATTTTACATCTGAGAATCTGACCTGTAGCTTATTTAGTCAAATTTATTTTTTAGCTGGAGAAAAGATGAGTCTGTTATTATCACTGTTTCTGTTCAGTGGAGACATTTTCTCTCATAAGCATTAAAAAACTCTGCTCTACATACAAAGGCCATCTAAAAATTAATTTCACAACTCCATTGCAGAACAAGTCTCACTAACCTAGGTTATATTTTTAATTATGATTAATTATCCTGTCAGCTGAGATGAAAGACATTAATAGAAATACAGTTTTGGAAGAGCTCACAGAAAAGTTCATCTGTTGTTCCAAATCTTTTTCTGCTGGAAGTATTTTTTCCTGGCACAGGTGTAACTCCTGCTTTTTACCTATGGTGCTTAATGTTCACCTAGGACCCTTTGAATGCCTTGCAGTCTCTAAATACAGGTAAAAAATGTTCCTGTAAAGCAAATAAATACTATTTTCATAGTTTTACAAATAAAAAACTGAAATAAATTTAGAAATGTTTGCCCAAGGTTTCAGGGGAAGCTTCCTGTGAAGCAGAGCCCCAAATTCCATTCCAGAATTCTAATCAAGACACCATCATGCTGCTATTTTATCCCAGAAACCGCAGAAATATTCCACGTTTGTTTGGCTGTGGAGATCAGAAGGTAACAACTTTTTTCCAAGTGCCAACACTGAAGACAGAACATGAGAACAACTTTATTTTATAACATGGGAGTAACATTCAAGAAATAAGAATGGAACTTGGGTTCTCTCTCTACAAAGATGAAACACTTCTTGGAATTAGCCATCCATAAGCTCTATCTTCATGATCTTTTGCAGGTAGATCCGTTTCATCCTGGCATTTCATCCTGGCACGACTTTGCATCATTCAGCTGTAAACCAGCTTTGATCTAAGGGTTGCATAGCTAAATTATAATGAAATTACGGCAGACTTATAAGTCCAGCTGAGCAACTGGCTTATTGTTTTGTGTTCATTCTTTTACTAAAATGGTTAAATAACATCTAGATTGAAACTAAATTTTATCTGGATGGTTCCACAGCATATGTGATGTGGCTCGGATAGATGTGCAAAAAAATATGCAGCATATCCAAAATTGTGTATTATGACACACCAAGAAGAACCTCAAGTTGGTTTCAAGTCCTTTTCTACCTGTCTAGGCTTGAATCTTTGTGTTATGGGAATATTCTAGCCATTTCTATGTAAGGTTTTCTTCCTGACAGCTTCACTGTTTTTAATTATGGACTGGACCACAAAAGGAAGGACAGGAGAGGTTGATCAAATAGTCCACTACTTACAGAACTCTTAGAGGAAATTAGAAACCGCTACGTTTTGTGAATTAAGACAGTGGGACCTCATTTCCAAACGAGGCTTAACCATGGTTTCCTATAGATTATTCAAGGGTTACACAAGTAGGAAAAGAAAAGCACACCCTGTCCATGTAGCACAACCAACTTGTCTTGGTTACACTAGATAAACTCCAATGCTGAATTGAAGACTGTGGAGGAAGTATATGTACATGCTACCATGCTAATGCTTGCAGGACAGAGAGAAATCAGTCAGCTCAGTGTTGTCAAGACTTCAACATTTCTACACGTATCCACTCTGAGCAATATAGACATCAGGAAATATGGGCTGAAAAGTGGTTTTGAGGATCTGAACCTACATATATCTAGATCTTAATTAATAAATATTAAAAAAATCTAATTTTCCAGCTTAGTATAAATTTAAAAAGAAGTATTATGAATAAATATCACAGGAGAACAAACATTAAATTTTATGATCTGCTTGGTCTACAGCTATAATATAGCAGTAAATTAATGCAGTGGCACAAACCAGGTTGGGATACATGCATGCATGCAGCTAAGTAGCACAGCAGTCTGACAGAATGTAAGGCTGTTCCTTGTCCTCAGTGTTTGAAAACATTTGTGTACGTTTGGTAGCCTAAGATTGAGAGAACGACCTTGTCATGGTTCTGCTGCTAACATTTTGCTTTTCCCAGCAATTACGTATATTCGCTATTGATTTTGTACTGCTGATTCTGGAAGCAGAGCAAAGGAGGCAGAGTATAGGAGAATGGGAAGATATTATTTGCTCATGGCAAATCTGAAAGTGAGTTTAATGAAGGAATTGACATCTTATGAATGTGAGTTTAATATGAATAGGAGTAGAGTCAGATCAAGTGATCTGCAGTTTTCAGAGGAATGGATATGGTTCTTGCATCCAATTTGCAGAGTGATTCTGAACAATTTTATTCTTTCTTATCTCTCATGCAAGCAAGAACAACTAAAGTAGCCATGAGCTGGTAAACAGTTAAAAATATTCCTTATTGAAAACAAATGCTATAATTTGTGATTTCTTGGATACTTCTAATCCAAAGAAGGCAAACAACAAAAGCTTCTGTACTAGCATCCCTTACAGGACTCAGCCTTGGTTCACTAACTCAGATTTTATACTGGATTCTCCACTGAATTCAGAAGAATGAGTTCCTATTTGACGTGGCAGTATGTAGCTTTAGAAACCCTTAGGATTGTATCTGGTTTGATCACAGATTAAGTTTCCCTCCAAGCTACTCCAAGGAGCTGGCCAAAAGGTCATCTAAATCAATCAAAGAATATGAGTGCATTTCAAAAAGGTTTACATCAGTCTCTAAAAGGCAGAAGAATAGAAAGTATTTTTAAACAATATTACAGTCAATAAAATATTTTTTTTTTTTTGTAAAGGAGTCTAGGAATTCTTGGTGCTCAAATAAAAGGTGAAGTGGAGAAAAATCTGTAGCCTTGTGAATAGCATGTTCTCTTGGAAATAAATGATCCTGAATTCCCTATCACTAGAGGAAATGTCTAATAAATAGATGAATACATGGAAAAGGAAGGGAAGTTTCTTCTTTTGGTTGTTCTTGAAACATAAGAATCATGTTACAAAGTCATCTGCTGGACTGTATCCAGTGATGAGTTTCTCAGATGAAGACTTTTAAAATGAACACCACTAGGACTTAGACTTTAGGTACTTTCTGAAGACTACTTATCTAAGTATTGATGCAGTTTAAATTCTGAAATTAAACTTATATGTTTTGACTTTTTTGTGGTTTATGTTTGTTTTTACTTTGTGTTTAGGTATAAAAAAATTGGACAAGAAATAGTAGTAATAATAGGAATTATACCAGTTTCAGATTGAGTATAACACAGCATAAATTTCTTATTATTCTAACTTGCTTTTCTCTTATTATGGGAGAAACACAAACTGAATCATTTTAGCATCACCCTCCAACTCCTTCCTTTGGTCTTCACTGAAATGTGTTGCAGTAATGACCCCACAAAGGAAAACAATGATATGGGTTCATGCTGTTAAACTTTATGCATTCAACTACAGTGATTAAATTAGGAGCTTCTATTTCTTGGGCTCTCATAAGGTAGATGAAAACCGACCTGTATCAACAGAGGCCTATTTAGTCTCTCTGATATCGGAATTGCTTTTCTTTCTTGGTCTAAGACAGTGATAAAGACTAATTGGTACCCATCATGAGCTGGGCTTCTGTCAAGAACTTGCCTGGCACCAACAACAATTACCTATAATGCTTAAAAAATTGCCACTAGACTTCAAGACGTGTCATTTCTTCTATAGAAAGAACCTTGAAAGACATGACTGCAAGCCTAAATAAAGTTATAAAAATCTCAATTTTATTCATATTAAAGAAGTAAGTCTGGGTCATGTTTAGAACTTAGCTTACAATTTCTCAAAGACTGTGAATAAAACTGCAATTATACATTATTTGGTACATATGGTGGTAAATGAGAAACTCAGTCCTTTTTAAAAAGCAGATGGGTGAACCAGGCAATACAAGTCTTATAACATGGTAGAAACAAATACAAAAGTGTTAAGAAGACACTAAATGAAATGATTGAGGGTTTTCAGCCTGGGTATAGCTCTACCTAATGGATCTCAAAATGCATAGCAGAAACAGAATTGAATCAAAGACAAGAAAAATATTGAAGCTATAGAGAAAAAATTACATTAAAGGATATTGCAAACTTGGGGATTGTTAAAATTTCAGTAAGGATAAGTAATGGATGAAAAACTTATAGGAAATAATGAATGAACTATAGACAGTATAACAGATGTTCTGCTACAATTTGTCCCATAATACAAGAAAGGGGAGTAATCAATAAAAAATTGAAGTAGCATATTGTGCACTGCTCAGAAGAAGTAATTCTGAACATAACATCCAATTAGCTTGTAAATCTAATATTTGCAAAATATCCTTGCTATCCAAAAATTTGAAAAGCTAAACAGAACTCTCATTTTTAGCGCTGATATATGTAAAAATAGAACAAATCTGTGCAAGATAATATAAATCACTAAAAATATTTATGGGCATATCCCATGGTTATTTCCCTCATGTGGTTTATTATGCCTTGTTCTAAGAAACTTGATGCCAGTCAGCTTCTAAAGAAGAACACAAAATGAGTTTGGCTGTTGGCTAGGCAGATATTGGAAATCTTTGCATCCTTTTTATATGTCACTTTGTAATTCCGACCTCATGAATACAGAGCTCCATCGGTTTGATGTTCAATGAAATGACAGCTGAAATAGTAACTCTTACAATTTATAGGGCAGATATATTTTAGTAACATATGCTACTAGAGACAGAGTCAGCAGTGACATCTAATCAGTGTGAGGAAGCTTATGCTAACTTTGCTTCCAACAATTTAGATTAGATAATAGTCATGCATTGATTTGATAGCAGGTGGATAAAAGGTTATAAACTGTGTTTTGTGCCTTCTGTCTCTATTACTTATAGATTTTAGGAATTCAAGAGAGATTGTGTCATACAAATTTAATTTCTATGAGAATTGAGTATGTGTGAAAGATGGCAGATTGGTACCTTTCCATTTGAAATTCTCCAATTAACTATAAGACTGATAGATAAATGAAGATGGTCAAGTGTCTATCAAAGATTTATAATGTGTAGCAGGAAGGGGTAACCAAAGAGCACAGAAGATTGTCTTCTATTGTCGTGTTTCTTTCCAAAATCATTAGTATCTGTAGTTTATTATTTTTATTTTTTGGTTCCCAAACATTACTGCTCATGAGTCAAAACCAGAAGAGCTGTATGTGGTTTTATGCCTTTACTTGTTGGGGAGCTCATGAACCCGCAACTGCTATATTCCTAGGGAATTGCTTTTATTTAATATCCTACATTCCCAGAGTCCTGAGGGAATTGGCTGTTGTAGTTATCAAGGCACTCTCCATGATTTTTGAAAAGTCAGGTGAAGTCAGGTGAAGTCCCTGGTGATTGGAAAAGGGGAACTTTGCACCCATTTTTAAAAAGGATAGGAAGGAGGACCTTAGGAACTACTGACCTGTCAGCCTCATCTCTGTGCCAGGGAAGATCATGGAACAGATCCTCCTAGAACCTATGCTAAGGCACATGGAGGACAGGGAGGTGATTTGAGACAGCCAGCATGGCTTCACCAAGGGCACATCCTGCTGGACCAACCTAGTGGCCTTCTATGGTGGACAGTGGTGAACAAAGGAAGAGCTATGGATGTTGTCTATCTGGTTGAGAGATATGGATTTGATAGGTGGACTGTTTAGTGGATGAGGAATTGGTTGGATAGTCACATCCAGAGAGTAGTGGTCAATGGTTCAACGTCCAGGTGGAGATTGGGAACAAGTTGTGTCCTGTTTGATATCTTCATCAGTTACAGAGCTAGTGGAATAGAGTATACCTTCAGCAAATTTGCAGATGACACCAAGCTGAGTGGTGCAATTGACATGCCTGAGGGATGAGATACCATCCAGAGGGACTGAGACAATCTAGAGAAGTGGGGCCATGTGAACCTCACAAGGTTCAACAGGGCCAAGTGCAAGGTCTTGCACCTGGGTCAGGGCAACCACTGGTATCAATACAGGCTGGGAGATGGAGGCATTGAGAGCAGCCCTGCGGAGAAGGACTTGGGGATACTGGTGGATGAAAAGCTGGACACAAGCTGTCAATGTGCACTTGCAGCCCAGAAAGCAAATTGTATCCTGGGCTACATCGAAAGAATCATGTCCAGCAGGTCGAGGGAGGTGATTCTGCCCCTCTACTCTGCTCTGGTGAAACCCCATCTGGAGTACTGCGTTCAGTATTTATTACCTAAAATTATAATTTTCTATTGAAAACTAAGGGTCATCTTGATGTAAGGAAAATATTGTCTACAAAATATTCTACAAGAGCAAACCACTACAAGTCAATACACCTGTATGTATATAGGATGTTCTGAAAAAAATCACACCAGAGCATTAGTTGGACACCTCTGTAAACCTATGAACAAATTCCTGTAGCTTTTACTTGGAACAGGCTTTCACCATTTGTCTTACATTTAATTTGGACTGGACAATATTTTTCCAAGAAAGAGAATGCATTCTTGTTGAAACAGATCCAGATCTGTGTAACTGGACTGGCTTCAGTGGCACTACACAGAGGATGGATTGACCCAATGTATTCCGAAATGGATGCCACACTCAACTTTCAAATGTTACTGTTACTAATAAATAGAGGAATACATACTCTATTTATTAAACTTTCTATAACCCTAACGGCAGTTGAAGAAAAAGAAAGATTTATCTAACAATAAAAAAAGCAAAGATTACATTTACCAAACCCCCGTTCTTTATTGTAATGAAATTTGTCTTTCAGCTTTTAAAATGCATTTATAGAGACAGAAATGTATTCTGGTCCACTGTCTTTGAGATGAATAACCACATTATTATTTGCTGTCAAATCTAAGTAGGGTTGTTAATAATACACAGACAGCTACTAAAAATTCAAAACAAGAGAGGTTTCCTTTGGAGAAAATTGCCATTTTAACCTCTGGTTTCTCTTCTGAATCAATTACTTACTTTAATATACACCTTGCGATGCGTGATCTCCAATCAGAAGTGAAAATGGTTCAAAGAATTCCAAGGTTTTCAAACAAACCCATGGAAACACACTGCCAGACTTTTAAGATCCTACAATCTTTAATCTACAGAATACCTGTCCTTTGCACACTAGCCAGTAAGCATAACAGAAGACTAATTTGATGGAAATATAGTATTTAAACATGGTATTTTTGAATCTTGAACTTCAAGCATTGTTTTTGCCTTATTCTATGTTTGAAGTCAGAAAACTGAACATCCAAACTCAAATTCTTTTCTGAAACCATTTTTTAGCATTACTTTAGTGCCTTTCATTAAATGAACAAAAAGAGTGATACTCCACACTTATGATAGATACAAGGCATAGTGACCTAACCTGAAACATGACAATATAGGTTTTTTCCTAGTGTGAGCTATGTGCTGACACATTGAACATGTCTTACTGGAAATTCTAATAGTTCAAAATGTCTTTAGAATTATAAGAATACTCTCTCACTATTTTTATTAATAAACAATATAAAAAAAACCAACAACCCAGTTTAGGACTTTAATTTCAGTTCAGTATAACTTATTTCATCTAATTCTGGAATCCCTTTGTGCCTTATGCAGTGATAGATCTGGTGCCCTGTATCTCTATCCTATTTTCTGGAGTTTCTCAACTGGATGATTTTATTCTCTCATGCACCACGGACTTGTGATTCCAAGAATGTGGGAATTATAAGATATGTAAATGTAAGTGAATAGCCCAGGCCATAGAATAGAGATAACAGTGTCTTTCATATGCTACTGTCCTGGTTTTGCTAAGATAGAGTTAATTTTCTTTTTAGTATTTCAGTTCAGACTTATTAGGAGAAGAACGTTGATAACAGTGCTGGTGTTGCAAGTTGCTGCTGGAGCTCAAGGCCACCGTGTTTGGCTGCTTCACAGCTACATTAGGACTGGGAGGGAGAAGTGTAGTGAATAGCAAAGCCCATGACTGGGATTTGGATGTGCCAATGAAATTTTCCATATCATATCATGTCATGCCAGTATATTAACCAGGGCTGACCGGAAGACAGGGCACTTCTCTTCTGGGGTTACTTCTCTGGGGGATCGCTCAGGCTCACTCTTCCGGGGTTTCGGTTTTGGGACTGTCTCTCCTCCGGGATTGTTGGCTGGCACGGGCCAGGCATCAGTCAGCAGGCGGTGAGCACTGTGTATCACTCATTTGTTTAATTCTGTTATCACTGTTGTTATCATTATCACTTCATTTTATTTAGTAAATAGTTTTTATCTCAACATGTGAGTCTCCTTACCCTTCTTCCCAATTCTCTCCCCTACTCCTTGGGAAAGGGAGGGGGGAGGGTGATAGAGCAGGCTGTGTTTGGCTGCAAGCTGCAAGCAAAAAGGGTGAATCCACCCAAACTACCACAGCTACCCATGTATCACAAACCATTTTTCCTGGAGACTTTAGCTGACCATCCTCATCAAACAAGGCTGAACACCAACCAAAGAAGTACTGGCAACAGTCTTATCCTGCTGATCAAATTTATTTCTAGTTTCTAGGTTTTTAAGATCTGGTCATCTGAGAAGGAAGATCAAAATCAAGCTGTGTGATTCAGCTCATTCACTCATCATTTCACTCAACATTCACTATTCCTCCTCACAGCAATAAAAAAGTACTGTTAGGGTCTGCTCCAAGGTTATTGCAGCTGCAGAATCAAGCTAAATCTCCATCTGAATTTTGCTGTGGAGAATCCAGTGAAGTGTGCATGGGCAGATCTTTAGGAATCCATAGAAGAAATGAGATGTGAACTCACAGCAGAGATACTGCTAATACCAGTCTATAAAATAGGTAAAGATTGTAGAAGCATGTAAAAAGGATTTTAGGATTTGCTGAAGGATTTAAAAATGATTTACTTAAAAAAGAAAAAACAAACAAAAAAACCCCCAACCAGCTTTTAAAAAATTTTTCAATCCTGAATTAAAAATATTTGAATGTCATTTTTCTAATAAGAAAACTGAAAGACTTGTATAAAATATATTTTTTCCAGTGAAGCAACAAGAACATTACTAGTAGACTACCTTTTAATCTTTATTCAGCAACATAGGAGTCCTAACCCACACTCACATTCAGTGAATTTAACTTCATGTGCCGAATCAACCAAACATATATCTCACATTTGAGGTGTTTCATCACTGTGTTTAAAAAAAAAGTCCCAAGTGTTTCTGCTGATTATTAAAAATTGCACTGATATGGTCCTCATGTGTCTGTCTCCTCACCTCTGCATTTGCCAACCCTGGAAAACCTAATCACACTGCACTGCCAAGTCTCCTTTCAAGAAAGTCAACAGATAATTATGCAATCTGTTCATGCAGTGTAAATAACTTGGCATTCTGGGAGCCTACCAGTGTGACAGGAGATAATTCATAGTTTGTGGGGATGTGAACACCTTAAGTGAATTCATATTCTATGTTCTTCTAATGCCACCATATGAGGCAGCAGTGGCAATATGCAAATGTTTTTAAAATTTCAGAGCTGGCTTTGAGGTTGGATTATTATTTTTGACAGTTCTTTCCTTTCAGAGATTACACTTGGTAAAGCCCAGTGTTCATCTGCATGACATGCTGTTTTTCAAACAAAAGCATCTGCCTTCTACGGTATCACGTTTCAAAGAATACTGTTGCTTGCAAAGTCTACAGCTCTCTTCTCCCACTCCATCAGTTCCTCTCATTACACTCCAATTCCCTTAAAGTGTATAATGCTTTTATTTTTCTCCTAAGGCTGTTGTACACTAGCTATTTAAAAAAAAAAAAGTCACTCATGATACAATCTATGAGTTCTCAGTTGAATAGCTGTATTTTTGAATATTTATTTTCAAATATATTTAATAAAATGACATCTACATGACCTGCTACATTCTACAAATTCCAGATGAACACAGAGGCAGTGTCTTTGGTTAATCAAAGGCATTTTATGAAAAGTCTCCGAGTCTGATTGATAGTTACAAGTGGACAGGCAGTTATAAATACAGCAAAACAGAACACAGTTGCTTTGAAAGTTGGCTCTAAAGAAAAAAAAACAAAAAAACAAAACCAAAACAAACCTTATACAGATATCCAACTGTTGGAGTATCTTTTCAATTAACCATGTAAAGAAAAAAAAAAAATATTGTACTTGTATGTTTGCTGATCTATACTTTCATAAATATGATTTGTATTTTATGTATACACTCACTTCTTAAAGCATGACAAGAAGAAATACATTTTAACCTGCAGGGAATAATGTGGGAAGGAGTGTTAAAACATCAAGGGACGGAGAAAAATTGTGGTGTAAGAGAATCTTAACCTCATGTAAGATTAATTTGAATAAATGTAATTTTCTGTAGCCACTATGTCATGATGACTCATCATTCTCTCATAATTAATTTACAGTAATAAAATCAAGATAAGACTAGGTTTGTGAAGAACGGAAGTATATTTCATTCTTAGAAGAGTAGTTATAGAGAATCTTATGAACATAAGCAAGATGTGTCATGCCCTCAGAAATAAAGATTACTTGAAAGTATAAAATGAGGCTAATGCAGAAGAGGATTAGGCATTTTGCTTTACAGCATGAAAAGATTGTAGTTACTTCTACAACAGCAAAAATCCTGCTACATAAATGACATGCTGTAAGTATGGTAGAAAAAAATGAGAATAACCTTGAGCAAGTCTTGCAGTAGCACTGCCAAAGGTCTATCAACACCTTCTTATTAGAGTTGTAGCAATAGTTCTCTAGAGGTTTAAGCCCCTCTAAATTTGCAAGCTCACTGAAATCACCAGGAAGATCCACACTGATGAGGGAGCTTGAAACTGTACCACTGCAGGTTAATTCACCGGACACTTTCAAAGTGCTGAAGGTAGAAAAGCTAACTGAGTTGATGAAAACAGATGTTCTACAAAAGATTGATGTACTGAAGAATCCTAAAATCAAGATGTGATTCCTTTTGGCAGGATACCACAGGGAGGTCCAGAGAGTAAAAGAAAAGAACTGGGTGCAAGCAGGTGAATAGATGATCTGGCTAAGACGAGGTAGAGCTTTTTTGTTTGCTTGCTTTTGTGGGTTTTTTTTGTTTTGTTTTGTTTTTTTTCTTTTCTTTATGTAAATATAGTGTTTAGGAAGGATACTGGAGAAAACACCAGAAAATGAATTCTTCCTTATTCATAAGAAAGAGCTACTATCTACCTAATGCTGATTGTGTCCACAGAAATCAGTTTGAGTGTAGAAAAGTCATTGAAATGTTTGGAAAAAACAACCGATGAAAAATACATCCAAAACTTATTACAATATGGTTTATATTTCTTTAACAAAGTATTGAAGTTTGGCAAAATGTTTATAACTAGAGCAAAATTATTTATAGCTGAGGTTTCTTTTAATGACTTCTCTAATCAGTGGAGAGAAATAAGCAATTCTAAGGCTCAACTCTTATAATCTTAATAGAAAGAACTAAAACAGCTCAGTCAAACTACATGTGCTTTTTTCTTCCTATTAGCTGTAAAGATATTTTGATGGTTACCAACTTAGATGTAAATGTCTGCATGATGGATGTCCAAAGGTAGGCAAGGCATCACCTCATCCGTCAGAACAGACTGTAAAAATTGCCTTTCCTCTTTATTAGAACAAACACTGCAAAGTCAGAACTTACATCTGCTCTAGTAAAAGTGGTGAAGCAACTTAAGAAAGTCTTACTTTCTGACTTTAGTTATATACATTCAGGATAAAATAAGAGGAATGAATGTTTTCAACAAATTGTCATTTTATACAGAACATCTTTATGCACAGTACCGCTGTTACTAATGCTTCTTAAACCTTTCACTGTCACTGTATTTAAGCTCATGAAGCTCAACATGATCTGAATTAGAGCAATAATTTTAATCCTCTGCTGTGGATTGGTCAACAGGGAAGCCATCTTCTCTCTGGTCTTTTTGGGCAAAATTTACCTTCAGAATTTGCCTTCCATGTGATGAATGTTGTTCTACTTCTCTTAGAAGAAGTGACATCAAACCACTAAACAATCATGTAAAAAAAAAAAATCTTTAAACTACTTCAAATCTTTGTATGTTTCTGAACATCTCTCCAACTAGCTACCCTTCCCATGCTGGAAATATTTATTGGCTTCAGTGAGACATCTGGACATATCTTTGGCAAAGGAGATGGAAATAAAAACTGCTTTGTAAATAGAAAAGATATATATATTAGCATACAGTAAAGCTATAAAAAACTTTTCATATCCCTTGGTGCAATATTTCAAGGAAAAGCTAATTGTATTAGTTGTGCTTCCTAAGGAAATGAGACTTGTGTGATCATACAATCTGCCCATCTGACTGTCGTTGCTATCCCTGGAGTTTGTTGTCCAGTCATAAGCAAGTCTGACAGAGGTGCAATCTCAAAGATTAGAAGTTTTCACTCATTTTATATGAATGAGTTACTGGCTATAGTGACAGCCTTAATTATATTCCCTTGAAGCAAGGCCCATTGCAATCCAGTCCTGTACTTGTTTCAGGAGGAAACAGCCAGCTGGATGGTCAGCACACGTGTAATTCTGGACACTCAGCACATGTGCAGCTGTAAATCTGTTGCAGCATATGCTGCCACTCACCCCATCAAATACACTGGAGGTGCAGGAGAAGTGAAGGCAACAAGGAGTATGTGGGAAAGACCTGCAAGTATTGTGGAAGGATTTAAAGACGGAAACAAGTTGTCATCATTTTTGCTGCTGATGAAAGAGCCACATATGTTTTCATGTATCTGTATATTCACCACTGAAATTTTCCTCGTTTTCAGGAATGCCAGAGGTCCTACACACTGCTTATTTTTCAAAACCTTTGCATTACTGTTGTTCATAATGAAATTATGTCTACTAAGATTTGTGAGTTGGAATTTAACAAAATTTGTGACAAAAAGAAGGAAGTATGCATTTGCATTATCATCAAAACATTCTAGAGAGCCATAAGCAGAATCCAGCTGACACCACACTTCCTCATAGACGGCAGTGCACTTGAATAGTCTTAGTGCTTAAAATGCATGAAGTGAATACATAAAATATTTGAAGAGAGATTATATTTTATCACCAGGCACATGGTGAAGGTTGCTTCAGACAGGGAACATGGTTTTAAAAATAATAGGTTTAAAGACCAGTGTCTTTCATCTTTTTTTAATAAGCTGTTTTAGACAAAACTGATATTCACAGGGTGAAGGGGAAGACTTTCTGCATTGGTAAAGAAATGAGCCACAATCCTGGATATTCAATAGGAAGGCAAGCTTGTCAGGCTGTCATAGAAGAAGCACCAGACTGTGCATGCAGCCAGTTAGCCTTTGTGTAAGCTGCTTAACTACCTTCTCTGCAGTGCTGTACATTTGAGATTAATGGTAGGGACAGGAAACTTAAAGGGAAGATTTACCAATGAACTGAAAGGCTGAATGAATTATCCCATAAACAAAATGATATTCTCTAAAGCTCCAAATTCCTGGAAGGCCTATACTATTGCCAGGGAGAAAAAGAATCAAAACAGGCAGCCAAGAAAATAATTGCATTCTTCAATAAGTAATTTCTCAATCAACAGAGCATTTAACTTTTATATGTGTTATAAATGAAAACAGTTTTTCAATTGAGTAAAACAGTAACAAAAATAAAATAAATACTTTCCTTGACAAAAAGCAATCTTCTTATTCTGCAAGACCAAATGTCTGATCCTGAAAATTTCAGTAACCCAGCAGAAATAATCCAAAGCTACATCTGGCCAAAAACTTAGCTTGGCTAACAACCTGTGTCCTTTTAGGTGAGTGAGTCCAAAATCTTAGTCATTAAGGTTCTGCCTGCCTCTGCAATCACCTAAAAATCTTGAAGAAAGATCTAGGAAAATGTTTAGGAAACTAACACCCATTTACCTCATAGAAGTCAAATATTAAAGTATCTTTCTTGGATCTGCCATAAACTTCCACCAGCGAAGTTACTGAGTACTTGCTCGTCTATGTGTGGAATTATCTTCTTCTATGCAATACTGAACATCTAGGTTCCTTTCTTTTTCATAAGTCCTCTTCCTTCACTGATCTTGCCTAGAAGTCCTCATCATGTCCGTGTGCTTTCCTTATTCCAAGAGCTGTCCACTGAAAGGCAAGGAAAACCTCCTTTATTTCTTCATGTATTAGTATTTAACATATTAAGCTAGGAAAAGGAGATTCAAATCCTTCCTTTGAGGAGGTTTAAAAAAAAAAAAATCCCATTCTTTAGGACATTCTGATATTTGGCTTTATCATTCCAATGGACACCATTCTATTTTATATAAAGAAAATGAAATATTTAATAATTCCCTAATGTATGATGTTTAGAAAGTCCAATGAAGAGGTAAGGTGATGTTTTTCTAGACAGTAAAAAGCATTGAACACAGTCTTCTTTCATCCTGGATCTTACAACCCTTGAAAGAAGACAATGAGCAATATTGGAGGGGAAAGAACAGACTGGGCATGACAAAGTGACTCAAGAGAGAGAGTGAAGAAAGTCCTGAGCTGGCACTGACACTATCTGCAACGTCTACACAGCACACTGCATCACTATCTGGAGGGAGTAGGTGGAGACAGAAAGCCTGAGGAGATCCTGCATATACAAGCGTTACAAAGTTCAGAATGATGTTATCTTAGTGCTCATATATCAAATATGTTTTATGGTTCCTTTCTGCTGTTGCTGTAAAGCATGCTATAAGGTATCTTAAGGGTTCACGACATATCCTTTAGTCACTAGCTGCTCATTCTATTTTTAATACAAAATTAGTTGTTAGAAAATATTTCATGCAGTAATCAATGTAATTTAATCAAAGTTAATCAGTCAGTGTAGTGATTTGCGCTGATGCAGCTCTACCAGTTCTGGTTCCAGAGCACTCTTGTCAGCAGCAGGATGGCATTTCAGCCCTCAGCGTAGCAATGCTTCGGGCACCTGAACCCGGAGGAAGCTTCATGGCTGGAGTACCTTCTCCAACACCTACACAGCTTTTCTGGAAAGTCAGATCCCTAATCAGAAGGCTAGTTAGACTTCTGCTGATCCTTCATGTTAAGTGACATCTAAAGACCCATGCTCTGTTTAGGTAGCTTAGGCATTTTGTTGCAAGCTGCAGTGCATAGCAAGCATCAAATTACCTTTATCCTTTGTGTCTTTTAGGTCTCTGCATTGACTAAGTGACCTGTTTCACCTAGAACCTGAAAAAGCAGTGGCCAATTAATAGATATTCAGCTTTATATTTCTTTGTAATGTTTACATTGTTGGGTTTTCAGACGTAGCATGAACATCAATGTAATTTAAAATATAGCAGCTGAAAAGTGCACAGAGCACAGTGCAAAAAGACTCATGGCTCTGGAGAAAGTATCATCTTCAGAATATATGTGGGATTGTATCCAGGAAAAAATCCAAACCAAACCAAACCAAACAAAAAACCACCCTTATTTACTTATAAAGACACATTTCTTGTACTTGAGGAATTTTATGTCAAATGAGATTTCTTCTACAGTAATGACAAGCACAATCATTTTAAGCATGTCAGACCCTGGATTACATTTAATTGCTTGTGACCAGTGATGCAGGCCTTCTGCTTCGCTGAGAAACAGAGATTCACTTACGAGATTAAAGCTTGGCTTAATAATTTTGTGAGGGTGGGTTGCTAGGGAATGAAACATAAACTTTTCTATATGCAAAAATATTAATTTTTTTGTTTATTTTTGTATTTTCAAAAGCGGCACAGGTTACCTGAAGATTCCAAAGACTAGCCATGAGTTTATGAAATATTGGGTGAAAGCCTGCCAATTTTGAGCTACTCTTCCCAAATAAAATTACATAATTCCCTGCACAAGAGAAATAGTAGGTGAAACAGCATTGAAGGTTTCATGTTGAAATGAATCTTTGGGAAGATAAAAGGTTATGAGTAAGACACCCTGAAGTATACGAAAGATGATGTCACCCTACCAACTGCATACCAAAAATCCTGCAGTTGTTTGTCTCTAGAGCCTGCTATCTAGAGGAGTAAACAGAATTATCATTCACTAATTCTACCAGTCTTTTTTCTAAATGCAAGTTGAACCTGAGAGACATATTTTTAAAATATTAGGAAAAGAAAAAGTGAAAAAAGTAAAGTCTCTTTGAGGCTAGTAGCACTTCAGGTTAAGATGTTTTTCATGGATTTTGTCCCTGAACTCTAAGGCTTCCTTGATCTCTGTGTATTGTGGGAGTAGATCATTTTATGTGAATTTGAGGTTAAACTGATGGAAATTACATGGATGTAAGTCACATGGTTAGGTTTTTTTATTTACGTTTATTAAATCAGAGGATTTTATTAACCAAATATGTGACCACTACCTAACTGGAACTGAGTAATTTCTACTGAATTTACATGGAAAAACATTTTTATGCTATCACATAGTTTCAACTATAAAAGTAGGTTTTGTGTTTTGAAAAAATATTTAGAATTTGTGACAATTGTGAATTCAGTGAAACTAGAATTATCATGGAAATTCTATCAGCCACCTGTAACACATTACAAATTTCCATTAGTAGTAAATCTCATCAGAAATTTTCTGTCAAAATTCTTGATTGTCTTTTTAATTAAATAGGTTTATTGGCAAGCCTGAAATTGACTATAATGATTGATTTGACTTATTAACTTTAACACCCCATACACAAAGTGGGAAAGCAAATATCTTTTTTCCAGCTTTTGTGGTGCAGTTTTTATAATAAATATATATGATTTTATTAGAGCATTTCCTTATGCTAACTGTAGTAAAGGAAGAAGCACCCTAACTTCATAATCAATGTTTCAGAGTAGTCAAAACAAAATATTTTTAGTAAATTGAATTGACATTTTCTTTGAATTCTGGCTTGCAAAAGCTGTGGTGCTTCAACATTTCAAAACCAGAACATTTGTAATTTTTCAGTTTGAATATTAGTTTCCAACCTAGTGATACTGATGAATTATCAGAAGTGAAGAACAGGACAGACACTTGAAAGGAATCAGAAATCAATGCAGGAATAGTGCAGAAAACACAAATTCTTTATGCTGAAGACATGTGCATGAGGCCTGCCCTCACCTTGTCTGGTGGCCATGTCAGGGCAAAGAGCTCGGGAGCCAGCTCTGGCCTTAGTAGCTGTTCACATGGCAGCTACTCAGCACCGTTGTTTCTTCACTCATGCATCTTATTTTGCTGATATTTATGAAATGACAGTCTCAAGTGAGGCAAGACATTGGCTGTCCTTACTTTCTACATTACTGCAAAGTCCTTATTGCTCATGCCTTGAAGCAGTTTTAATGGCGTGTCAATAGCAAGCCCCCTCATTTCATGGATTTTGATCTTTTATCTAAATCCAGTATCTAATTCTGAGGCCTTTTTCTGATTTGAGATCTAAATATTTTATATCATAAAGGAGAGTTAAATAAATCAATATTACTGAAGACAGGCAAAATTATTATAAACTATTTTATTTCTTTTTTGTTGTTCTATAAAAATCCATAATTTCTTTCTTCCATTAGAAGTCATATATACTCCAAGGGAAAAAAAAAGAAATATCAAAATCAATGGTCTACTTAATACAGTCCTATCAGGACTTAAATAATTACTGAAAGAAACACTGAAGCATCACAGAATGTATACAAATAAGAAACTGATAATATACTAAATACACTGTGGCTTAGACACTGAAAATAGGCCAGCATGTTATTCTTATAGCTGGCATGCAGTATGTGTACACTAAGTACACTTGTCACTGGGGCTTTACAGCATCTAGTGTCTGTTTTTATCTTTGGTGTCTCAAAGGTATACAACAGCACAGCTGCAACTTTCTCAGGTATGGGGGTAACCCTCTGGCTCTACCTTCCAAGGTTCAAGTCAGTAAATATTTTAAATTGGCTATTATTAGTTTCTTAAATCTTCCTGGTCACATGTTTCTTCACTATGGGATCTCAGAATAAATGTCAGGAATAATTAGCCGACATTTGGTGAAAATCCCCAAAGAAAGAAATGTTATTCTGTAAACCTCTCAGCAGGAATTTTAGAAATATTTCATTGTATTGCCCTTTTATTGCACACAACTGAGACTCTGACAGTATTCTGCCTTGAACTGAGGTCCCTGGGATTCTTTTCTTTTCTTTTCTTCTCTTCTCTTTTCTTTTCTTTTCTTTTCTTTTCTTTTCTTTTCTTTTCTTTTCTTTTCTTTTCTTTTCTTTTCTTTTCTTTTCTTTTCTTTTCTTTTCTTTTCTTTTCTTTTCTTTTCTTTTCTTTTCTTTTCTTTTCTTTTCTTTTCTTTTCTTTTCTTTTCTTTTCTTTTCTTTTCTTTTCTTTTCTTTTCTTTTCTTTTCTTTTCTTTTCTTTTTTCTTCTCTTCTCTTCTCTTCTCTTCTCTTCTCTTCTCTTCTCTTCTCTTCTCTTCTCTTCTCTTCTCTTCTCTTCTCTTCTCTTCTCTTCTCTTCTCTTCTCTTCTCTCTCTTTCCTTCATAAAAATTACATTTTATCAATGTTTTCATTTATTTTGTTCTGAAAATGGACCAGACTCTCTTCCCACAAAAGGCATTGGCAGATGAACATTGCTTTCAAACACAGACAGACAGAACTGGATAAACTGATCAATCTTTGCACTTAATTTCCATTTTGTGTGAAAAATAATATTTAGCTTGCAACATGAGTGCACCTAAACAAAAAGATCCTCTATGGTTATTCCTCCAGTGACTGAAACTGAGGAACAAAAAAAGAAAAAAAAAACCATGAAAATTCTATCAAATCACAGCCCATATCTTACAACCATATGCATTTCACCTCAGTGCTGATCATGCTACTGATTCACATTCCTCAATGAATGAAGGAGTCAAAAATCACAGAGCAGATGGAAGACCAAGATCCACCTGTAGAGAACCAAAGTTAAACAACTCAGAATTTAGCCTAGGCAGAGCCTAGACATTGCTCGACATTGCTCTGGAAAGAAGATATTTCATTTGTTTGGGCTGATACTTTTCCATTGTATAAAAAGAATTGAACGTGGCTTGGAGGAAAGATTAAAAATCCTCTAAGGTAAGTGGTCTGAACATGAAACTTATTGTTCTGCACTCATGTAGAACTTATCCTTATTGTTTAGTTCTTCAGCACAAGAACTGTTTAAGTGCCAAACCACTCTGCTTGACGCTGGGCAAACCCAGGAACCCAGAGCTGTATCAAAAATCAAGATTTGTTAGAATGACTTCCTAGGCTGGTATTTCAGCATGCTTTTGTATGGTGAAAGCTACTGGTCTAAGTTTTAGTAAGGGAATGTTATTTGTTTTGATAAGGAAACAACGGGGAATGAGCAAATATGTTACTATGTAAAAGGGAGATTTCTCTGTCAGTTTTATAAATCATACTTTGATGCTTTTAGATTTTTTAACAAGTAAATGACACACAAAAAAAATATTCTGAAATTTACTTTGTATTTGTTTGTCTGTTGCTTAGTTTAGATCATGTCATATTCTTTTTTCTGTTATTGATATTTGTTTTTGTTCCAATTCCCAAATGCCCACGTTATTTATGCAGCCCTACCTCATTATCCATAAACTTAAACATAGGAAGTTTAACATATGTCTTGTGCTTATCAGGCCTTTTTATAGAAGTAAATTTCACCAACAGTCAAAATAAAAACATAAATTATTATGCAAAGGTCCACTCTCAGCACATACAGGTAAAAAAGAAAGGTATAAAAGCCATCAAGAAATAGTAATATTAACAATAATATTGAAAATAATTCTAGCAGACAATAATCTGATTCCAGAGGAACAATAAAATGCCTGTGATATTATGAACTTAAATTTATTCATTTAGCTGAAATGTTAAAGTTTTTCTTACACATATGAAACTGTAGCTGTTGTGGAAATACAGGTATATGAATATGTAAAACAAATGTATGGGTCTTTAGACACTTTGGATAGCTCCAAAATCTGACTTGTTTTTGATATTCAAAACATATCTTCACCTTTAAAATGATAAATAAAGGGATCCATCCCTTGGATCCCTTCTACAATGAGCCTCAAATGCTTACTGCATAGACATGAGTTATAAAATGACCATCATGAACAGAGCAGCCAATAACTTCATTCCCAGATCTGTTTCACACATTACTGTTAATTTGAAAGCAAACCTTTTAATATCTGGTTATGTGCTCAAGTGAGGATGTTATTCATGGCCAAGTATACATTTTTCTCCATCTCTCTGACATATTTAATATTTTCTGTGACTGCAGAAATTCTCTATTGGGTTACTATTCATTTGTTTATGCATCACTGACTATCTTAAGAAATCATTAATAGGTAGCTATGATGAGAAAAAACACTGATCTGCAACATATGTGAATGAGTGCACTATAGAAACACAGAGTTGAATTTAGGATGGGCTAATATTGAGGTCTGCATTTCCTGAGAACGTACAAAAATTTTACCTTTGCATTTATTTTGACCTCTCTTAGAAAGCTGCAGAAAACAACATTTACAATAATGGTGGAAAATAGCAGCAGCCAATATCTGCTAGCTTAATGATATGTATGTTTTGCCACTGGGATACAAATCATACAGTTATCTCTTTCAGGCTGTTATTTTTACTTTACTTTCTCTTTTCTTTTCTTTAGATTAGTGTCCTCTTCCTGCGTCTGCAATTGCAAGCTTAAGGTTGTTATCACAACTCAGAAATTCCCCAGGAAAATATTAAAAATATTGGTAGGAGGGAGTATGTGGGGGTCCAAAGGACACTTTTTCCTTTTCTAATCTTCAATGAATAATGCAGAATACAGGTCAACTGTGAGAAAATAAAGCTGGTGGTGCTCTCATAGGTCACCATGGTCAGATACCATCAAATTGTAACCACATCTAATGTGGAAATTCAATGTAGACTATATGGGAATATCAGTTGAGTCAGTAGTGCACTAAACAAAAGATTGCTGCTCATTTGAGAGCTGGCACTGCTTCTCACAGGGAGGCTACTGCCCAGTGCTCGCCATTGGTGCAGGGCTAGGTTGTTTCTCACTTCTGCTGTACTCTGTGGTGTCCTCAACCACTCAGTGCTTTGAAAGATCAGAACACAACCTCATCCCTTCCCCAAAACTTGATATTTCATTTTTGGTTTACAAACAGGATCTGCACAGGTTAGGTGGATTTTGAACTCAAACAGTACTTCAAATCTGAGTGCTCCCAAAGCCAGCCTAGGGAAGAACTCAAATCCTGACAAAAATATAAACTCTACCAGTAGGACCCAGCTCATTTCTTGACTGTTTTTTGGACAGGGGGGTGGTTTTTTACATTCACCCCTCCCAATTTTCATGTTGTGTATGTCACCATCATATGAGTTAAGTATGTATTGTTATGTGAATGCCTTCTAATGTTCAAGATTAGTCCTTCCTCCAAACAGAATAAAAAAGGAAAAATCACCTTCATCGTCTGTGTCACAGATCTGAACTGAATCATTGCCAAAATGTACTGATGTGAAAATCTCATTCAAATTCTTTGTTTTGAACATTCTGGTGTGTGTAAGTGTGTGGAAATTCTCCTTCCAGATGATGAGGCAAGAGGCTTATCTTTCAATCTGTCCCAAATGCA
Source organism: Caprimulgus europaeus (assembly GCA_907165065.1). Next base: position 46,305,530 of record OU015530.1, on the reverse strand, counting down.
AACTCTCCTAAATGATTTGCCAATACCTGTTCAAGATTTAAACATATCTGATGCCATTTGTCTAAAAGTGATTGTGAACATGATTAATGGATAATGTTCTGTTTCAGCCACACATGGTATAATACAATTACATTGCCTCTTCTACAATACTTATTGACTTACTTTAAGAATTTATAGAATAAATTGAATAAGAGGTATTCTTTTTATTGTCTGAACTTTAAAACTTTTATTTTTGTAAGAAAAAGATGTAAACTACTTAAGAAAAAAAGCAAATAAACAGTCTTATTTTTTTCTTTATATATATGAGATAAAATTAAGTGCCAAAAGTTTGAATACTTTAGCAAGTATTGAAACTTCAAGCAAGAATAAATAAGAAAAATAAAATTTTTTTAAACAGTTTGGGGAAAGAAAAAAAAAAGAGCTAAATATTGAAGGAAGTAGAAAATGTATTTTTTCTCTAAGAATGAATAACCAACAGAATGATAACTTAAGTGTTAGTGTCTTTCTTGTGATATTTTAAATTATATATATCATGGGAAAAGGAAAAAAAAAAAGCGTATAAAATAGGAACAGGGACAACCTAAAAGTACTCTGGTTTACCACAACGTAGTTATAAAATATTCACACAACCAGACTGGAGAGAAGAACAGTAGAACAGCTATGTGTGATGCCGGTTGTGGTTGGTTGGCCCTGGCTGGATGCCAGGTGCCCACCAAAGCTCACTCTATCACTCCCCATCCTCAACTGGGCAGGGGGAGGAAAATATAATGAAAGGCTCGTGGGTCTTGCGATAAGGACAGAGAGAGATCACCCAGCAGTTACTGGCACGGGCAAAACAGACTCAACTTGGGGCGGGGGGGAAACATTTAATTTTTTATCAATCAGACAAGAGGATAATGAGAAGTAAAACCAAATCTTAAAACACCTCCCCCCTGCCCCTCCTTGCTTTCCGGCCTTAACTTCTCCCCCAGTTTCCACCTCCTCCCTCACAGCTGCACAGGGGGACAGGGAATGAAGGTTGGAGTTAGTTCATCACATGTTGTTTCTGCTGCTCCTTCCTCCTCAGGGGGACGACCCCTTCCCCTGTACTAGTGTGGGGTCCTTCTCACGTGAGACAGTCCTCCATGAACTTTTCTAACGTGAGTCCTTCCCATGAACGACAGTTCTTCTCAAACTGTTTTAGAATGGGTCCTTTCCATGGGGTGCAGTCCTTCAGGAACAGACTGCTCCAGTGCAGGTCCCCCACGGGGTCACAAATCCTGACAGCAAACCTGTTCCTGCGTGGGCTTGTCTCTTCACGGGGCCACAGGTCCTGACAGGAACCTGCTCCAGTCAGGTCTTCCCATGGGGTCACAGCCATCTTCAAGCTATGGTGTCTTCCACGGGCTACAGGTGGTCATCTGCCCCACCATGGACCTCCATGGACTGCAGGGAGACAGTCTGCCTCACCATGGTCTTCACCACAAGTTACAGGGGAATCTCTGCTCCAGCACCTGGAGCACCTCCTGCACCCCCTTCTTCCCTGCCCTTGGTCTCTGCAGGGTTGTTTCTCTCACATCTTCTCACTCTTCTCTCTCACTTCAAAGTGTGCAGCTTTTTTTTTCTTATTCCCCTCTCTTTTTTTTTTTCTTTTTTTCTTAATTATGTTATCACAGAGGTGTTTCTGATTGTCTCAGCCTTGGCCAGCCGTGGATCTGTCTTGGAGCTGACTGGCATTGGCTGTGTTGGACATAGGGGAAGCTTCTGGCAGCTTCTCTCACAGAAGCTACCCCTATCCCCCCCTGCCCCTTACTACCAAAACCTTGCCATGCAAACCCAATACACAGGGATCATGTTAAGTAAGAAACACCATACTTGAAATTCTGTGAAAGATTTGGTCATGACAGACTCAGCATACCTTCACTTTTGTAATTTTTCATGGGGTGTAGTCCCAGGTTGCTCTGATATTTCTTTCAGAAGGCCATCTAACAGCTGTAGGTGTTATGTCTCATGCCTATAAAGCAGGATATTATGGTGGAAAACTTAATAACATTAAGCAAGTTGAAACGCTCTAACTGGCTCATCCTCTCAATCAGACAGTGGAAAATACAGAAGGGAAGAAAATACTACCAATTTAAAGATGTTATTAAATGTTCCTAAAGATGTTCTAAGTAAGGAATCTAACTTCTGTAATGAAGGTGGACATTTACAAGATGCATACTTGTGTGTAAAAAGGCAAAACTCAGTAGGACGCCTCAGTCATTTTTCTGGCATTTTGGATCCTGGAGTACCAGAATCCCATGAGATGCATTCTTTCCTTGATCCCCAGTCTCAGCTCCACTGTGCATGTTTTATAATACATGACCACTTTTTCTAGCTGGAAATTTTTGAGACTTTTATCCATTTCCCTGACTTTTCCAGGTGGTCATAATTTCTGTAATATCTATATTTCCACGTAGGTTGCCAGAGAAATCATAGTTTTTCATCCCCACACATGTAGGGGTCAGCTCTGCAGTCAATAAGTGTGATAGTCATGTATCCAACCTACCTGCATGTTCCACACATTCGCAGTGAAGCTAATGATTTCTGTGTACAGTGGGCTTGCTTTCTCATATACATATTAATTATATAACACATTGAAGGGAATGGAGTTAGATGTCATGAGGTGGTTACAACTATAATTCTATTTTAAATGCAGTCTCATGGAGTACTCCTCTTACTCAAGCTTCCTTTAGTGACACTTTTTGCTTTAGTAACTGCAGTCATCAGTGTCGAAATGTGGTGCTCAGACTGGGAATTTCAAAAAAGCCTAAAGGAATTAGAGGCCTTTGAACTAAGTTATCTCCCTTAGGCTCTACTAAAAACCTCAGGCTTAACCCTTTATTTTACTTCTTTGTTTAATCAAATTTACTTCTTTATTTAATCAAATTTCCCCCTTCGCTTGTGGGTATCAAAATGATTCCCTGCCTCTAGTCCAGAAAACTATCAAAATTTATTCACTGATAGAATAAAAATTGTTCTTAACCTCACCTCTTGTGAGCTCCTGCACATTCAGAGCACCATATGCACTTAAGTGACAGCTGTCAACTACTGTCATTTGTATTGGAGAAATGCTGATATTACATGCAAACACTTGAATGTGAAGGCTTATCAGGTACTTATCTCATCCTTTTTTTGCTCTGCCAACATGCTGTTTATGTCTAACAACTACATTATTATGCTTATTGAGCAAAACAGCAGCAGAAATGAATGTTCATTTATTTCCCATTGGTTTTCTAGAAATCATGGGATGTTATATTACAATGTCTGCAGTTTCAGTCTTAGTGCAAAATGTAGGATAATTTTAAACCTATAATTTTAATTATTTTACTTTAATTTGATCTTTCTAGAAAAACAGTTCAAAGAAGGAAACTGATACAGTACTGTTCACTGGCAAAGTAGAGTCACCTTATGTTGGTAAGTTTAATTAAATTTTCTACGTCAAGACTAAATATGTTAGATTGGCATTTGCTGCAAAAACCAGGAGACTGGAGGAGGGTTTCACAAATCATACTCTGAAACATTTTTGTCTAAGTGTTCTATAGAGACACAAACAGAGATCGTTTATAGATTCTTCCAGTTTGCAGTCACCATCGAAATCAGTTCAGTTTGTCTCCTAGTGTCTTGAGGCAGTTCAATTGGCAGTTTTCTTTATAGAGGATGCAAAAGAGATTATCATGTGTTAACCTCTCCGGTGCATGCTTCCGGGCACTGGCAAACACTATGGGACCAGCAAGATCTGCTCTCTTGGTTTACCCGATTTTGCTGAACCCTTTGGCTTCCCTCTACTGGCATCCAAACCATCACTGCCATATTTCACTGTCACTTTTAATCTCTAGGTACCAGTCCAATATTAATCAATAATGCATATTTCCTGAGTGGAAGAATTAAGAAAGCCTGGTTTCTTGTGGCTTTGTCTTACAGCTGGTTTCCTTGGTGCTACAGGAAGAACAAGGTATGAATGAGCAGTGTTGCTCTGGAGGTGGGATCTCCAAAGGAAATCTCAGAAGGGTGGATCCTCTAGTGACCAGTGATGGGTAAAAGCTCACTCTTCAGGAGGTGCACCACTAAAAAATCTATTTTCCTTTGCTTGACCTATGTTTTTATGAAATATGGAGAAATGAGAGCTCTACTTTTGTTATAAATTAACAGGTAAAAAAGTTATTAACGGGCAATGGGAAATTTTATAAATTAACACATAGAAACACATACACAGAGCAGCATGCTGGAAGCTTCCTTTCAAAAGAAAACAGTAAAAAAAAAAAAAGCAGCAATTAGAATAAAATTGTTGTTTGTGGGTGGAGAAAAGAGCTTCTTATTGCTCTTCCTGCCCCTTCATGTATCACCCCCTCATCCCCCACATCATCTTCTATGACTACTTTGCAATTTCTAAAGGTCAGACTAAAACTCAACATATGCTTTTAATTCGAGGTCTCAAAGCAGTGTTTCCCAAACTAGGAAATCTGGAAGCAAGCCTGAAAGTGGAAATAGAAGTGGAGTCATGAATGGAAACGTTTGGAAACTGTGGTATAAAGCTTACTCATTCCACCCAACTAGATTTTCAGCAAGATGTTGTATTTGCCTTATAACTGAATTAAGTAGTTCCTAGCATAGATGGTCTTCAGAAAAAGGCAGCTAGCTATGATGCCTGTTATGCTCTTCAGGTTGCAGCCATCATACTGAAACTCAAATATTGTAAGCAATATTTAGTTTTCCTGTGCAACAGATCTTTTAACATAATCTCTGTGGAAATTCTTAAATAAGAAGAAACATACTACTACTCCCTTCCCCCTTCTCCCGCTATGAGTACTAGCTCTTTCACAAAATGGCCTCATGTATAAAGACAAGTGAAAGACTGGCACTAAAGTGTAATCTGACTAAAAGATGGAGCCGTGTTGCTGGTGACATTGAAATTACCTCATAATTATTGGTTGAAATCCTGCCCTTGCAGGCAGTGGCAAAACTCCTTGGCAGACTGTGTGGGAGACAGGGTTTCCCCTCTTGTCATAGGCTGCGGAGGGTGAATTTCTCAGTGTGAGAGTGTTTGTCATTAGCATTGCTGCAGTTGTATTGTGCACGGTTCTAAGAAATTTCCTGTCACCATACTTCAGCTTAATGAATAAAATTAGTTCCTTGGTTGTAACTCAGTCTTCTCATCAGTGGCTGAATGATTTTCTGTGGGCATGGAAGCAGAAGAGTTTGGCAGGGATTTGTGTGAAGGAAACGAAGGACAGGAAAAAAGAAAGACCCATGGACTAATGCAAGGAGTGTTTTATTTTTATTTCACTTTGTTTTTTAAATTTAATTTTAATTTATTTGTTTTGGGGTTTGTTTTGTGTTTTGTTGTTGTTTTTTTATGTTTACTCCCATTTACCTCTATTGGGAAATGTCCTCACAGAAAAGAAATAAAAAAAAGAAAAAAAAAAAAAAGCCTGTTATATTTAGACAGACCAGGAGTAAATGACTGATATGCTCAGGTGATTTTGAGACCTTTACCATAACACTGTCACTGTTGTGACATTTAAGTCTTGAATGGTTCAGTTTTCAATCATGCTTCCAACTTGCAACATTTTTATACAGTGCTGTATATACAGATCCCGTGGATAATTATTATAATCACTTCACACTTATGAATGCTCTTTGGGGACTTGAACCCAGGTTTCTTGCTCCTGTTCTATTGCAGATGAAGTAGAAGGAGCAACTCCCATAGTACACAATAGCATTGGCAAGGAGTAGTTAACCTGACCCTTCAATTATATGTTGAAAATCTGCACATCCTGCCCAATTAAGATTTCTTTTTCCCATGGAGCAGGTTCTAAATTTTTAAATAGTTTGATTGGAATTCTAAAAACAGCAAGAGAGAAGATTAATTGTGTTAATAATTAGAAAGCTGAATGCTAACATTTTTCCCCCATAGGAGCTGCCTCAGTTATTGCTCTCACAGCTAACAGTAGCTATAGTCTTTGTGTAAAGAACCTGATATACACGTAAATTGACGAACAGTTTGTTAGAAATAATTGAAAAATTAATTTTAAGTTTAAAGTGAAGAGTTTAATTATGTCTGCCTCTTGATTTGCACTACAAAAAGGAAGGATGCAAGGGCAAGGTGAATCAATTGGTCCCATGACTAACATGGTCAACCTACCTCTTTACTTTCCTTGTGGTAGAAGGAAATATTGCTTCTAACTAAGTCACATACTTGCTTGGGAATTATGTGCAGTACCTCTGACAACTAAGGATGCATGAAACATTGTTCAAACACTCTTGCACTCTACTTTCTGGATTAGTCTATCACTGCTCAGTGCAGGCAGAGGAGCCCAGAGCAAGAGGCAAAAACTCCTTTTGATGTCTTCCTCCAGTAAGGCAATTTCCAAATAAGCTTCATTTGTTAGGATCACTTTTTCAGTTCCCCATGGTCTTCAGTATAAGTCTTTCAGAGGCCTCCTATAGAGCAACTGCCACCTAAAGATCAATTTAAAAGTATGATTTTTAGAGCGACAATATGGGGATCTTGTGATTTGTTACAAACTTGACAGGGTAGCAGAAGAGCAGAACATGGGATGACTGCAAGAATAGTTGTCAGATGGTGACTTCTTGCCCATTTTATGCAGAGCAGAAATTTGAACCAGGGTCTTCCTCTTAACTCATGAGTATGCTGATCACTGTTGAGAATTCTTTTTCTTTCTTCACATTTTAAGTATTTAATTAATTATACAAAGGGAGAACATTACCAACACAAACAGCTATCAGGGTTAATATACCAGTCTGCCTTTGCTGCCACCACATGCAACGAGTGCGACAGGAGTTCAGGGATCATTTCTAAAGTGAAGATATGAAGAAATATATGCAGAAGGAAGATTATAATGTTTGTACACTGACAATAACTTGGTTATTTCTTTTCATTTTTGTGAAAGAGAAAAGACTGTTACTTTTCAAACTTTCCCAATGACTTACTAAACATTAAAACAATTAAAAAATTTATAATATCATAAACACCATCAATATAATCTCTTTGCATTATCAGTGGAGTTTGAACTGTGAAGTATTAGTACTTCAGCAAAATATTCGGCTGGGTAGTAAAATACAGTAGAAGGAAAACCCCCCAAAAATCTGGAGTTCTACTCTTCCATCTTGAGGCCTTAGTCTTTCTTGCACCAAAAAAAAGGGAATATTTTTAATGTAAATTTCTGTTTGAGATAATATACAGATAAATATCATTGATAAAACTGAAGGAGGGAGTTTAAATGCTGTTAAAGCCCAGTTTACCTGTATCCCTTTTTGTGATCTATGTATCTCTTCCAGAACAGAGAGAGATAAGGAGTTATACATTAAGTTTCAGAGAAACTTGAAAAATACAGTCATAGAATGGTTTGGGTTGGAAGGGATCTTAAAGATCATCTTGTTCCAACCGCCTTGCCATGAGCAGGGACACCTTTCACTAGACCAGGTTGCTCAAAGCCTCATCCAACCCGGCCTTAAACACTTCCAGGGAGGGGGCAACCACAACTTCCTTGGGCAACCTATTTCAGTGTCTGACCAACCTCACAGTCAACAATTTCTTCCTAATATCTCATCTAAACCTACCCTCTTTCAGTTTAAAGCCATTTCTCCTTGTTCTACCACCACCTGCCTTTGTAAAAAGTCCTTCCCCAGCTTTCTTATACGCCCCCTTCAGGTCTCCTTATAAGATCTCCCCGAAGCCTTCTCTTCTCCAGGCTGAACAGCCCCAACTCTCTCAGCCTGTCCTCACAGGAGAGGTGCTCCAGCCCTCGGATCATCCTTGTGGCCCTCTTCTGGACTTGTTCTAACTGGTCCATGTCTTTCTTGTGTTGAGGGCTCCAGAACTGGACGCGGTACTCCAGGTGGGGCCTTACGAGAGCGGAGTAGAGGGGGAGAATCCCCTCCCTCGACCTGCTGGGCACCTTCTCTTGATGCAGCCCAGGATACGGTTATTGGCCTTCTGTGCTGCAAGTGCACATTGCTGGCTCATGTTGAGCTTCTCGTCTACCACCACTCCCAAGTCCTTCTCTTCAGAGCTGATCTCAAGCCACTCATCACCCAGTCTGTATTTGTGCTTGGCATCGCCCCAACCCAGATGCAGGACCTTGCATTTGGCCTTGTTGAACTCCATAATGTTAGCAGAGGCCCATCTCTCAAGCCTGTCAAGGTGCCTCTGGATGGTGTCCTGTCTTTCCATCGTGTCAACTGCACCACACAGCTTGGTGTCATCAGCAAACTTGCTGAGGGTGCACTCAATCCCACTGTCCATGTCTCCCACAAAGATGTTGAACTGTACCAGCCCCAATACTGACCCTTGAAGGACTCCACTCATCACTGGTTTACACGTGGACATTGAGCTGTTGACCACAACTCTTTGAATATGACCATCCAGCCAGTTCCTTATCCACAAAGTGGTCCATTCGTCAATACCATGTTTCCAATTTAGAGACAAGGATGTCATGCGGGACAGTGTCAAACGCCTTGCACAAGTCCAGGTAGATGACATCAGTTGCTTTAGTCTTATCCACCAGTTTTGTAATCCCATCATAAAAGGACACCAGATTGGTCAGACATGATTTGTCCTTGGTGAAGCCATGCTAGTTGTCACCAATCATGTTCTTGTTTTCCACGTGCCTTAGCATAGTTTCTAGGAGTATCTGTTCCATGATCTTGCCTGGCACTGAGATGAGACTGACCGGCCTGTAGTTCCCCGGGTCTTCCTTGTTACCCTTTTTAAAAATGGGGGTTATGTTCCCCTTTTTCCAGTCTGCAGGAACTTCGCCAGACTGCCAGGACTACTCAAATGTGATGGACAGTGATTTTGTAACTTCATCAGTCAGTTCCTTCAGGACCTGCGGATGCATCACATCCGGTCCCAGGGACTTGTGCACCTTCAGGTTCCTTAGGTACTCCCGAACCTGATCTTCTCCTACAGTGGGTGGCTTTTCCTTTCACCTGGACCCTTCCTTGGCTTTCTAGGACTTGGACAGTGTGGCACGAGCCCTTGCCAGTGAAGACTGAGGCAAAAAAAGTCATTGAACACCTCAGCCTTCTCAATGTCCCAAGTGACCAGGTCTCCCATTGCCTTCTGGAGAGGGCCCACATGTTCCCTAGTTTTCCTTTTCTCCCTGACATACCTGTAAAAGTTTTTTTGTTGCCCTTGACATCTCTGGCCAAATTCAATTCTGTCAGGGCCTTGGCTTTCCTAACCTGTCTTTGCCCTGCCCTGTCTTTTAGGTCCCCTCTTCTTACCTGGTGGCAAGAGGATAGGGAATCATGTGAAACCTGTTGCCTTTGGCTCAGGGATGGGAGGGCCTGAGTCCACCAGTCTATCTCCTTCTCACACTCCCTTATAGTCCTCAGCCTTTCAACCTCCTCTTTCAGCTCTGCCACCCTGCTGACCAGATCATTTACCTGGTCACAGCAAATACAGCTGCTGTCCCTGCACTTCTCCATTTCCAGTGAAAGGCTCCAGCACTCCCTGCAGCCAGGGGCCTGGACACCTGCACCTTTACGTGGGACCTCTGTGTGGGTCACCATGTCCCTTTTGCCTACATTTTTTGGCCGGGTAACATCCATGGCTGTTCCTGCCTGTGTGACTAACGGCTCAACCTTCTGTGACACCTGAGTTTTTGTTGCTCTACCCAACAGCCGCGGGGATGGTTCGGCTCTGGAGCTTGATGGCAGCGCCTGGCGGTCGCAGCGCCCTTCCCTGCTCTCCTTCCCTGTGTGAACTGCCGCGCAAACCGCCGCCCCACACCCTGTTTGCCCATCCTGGCCGCTCACGCTCCCTGGGGGCCATTTAAATCGCCTGTGGTTTCCCCTGGCAACGCGCTCCCGCCCCACCCCGGTGTCAGAGGGACTCGGAGTCACGTCCGCGGCTTCCCCTCGCTCCGGACCTCCCCCCCGCCTCAGCACGCGCTCAGCCGCGGAACTGGCCGCTGCCGCTGTGCTCGTCCCCAACTGAGTCCAGAAATTTCCTATTTTTCCCAGCTGTCCCCAAAGATGAGATGTAGCTTCTGCAGTTACAACTGAACATGAGCTCAGCCTTAGATTTTTTTCTTGCATATGGAAGTTCTTTAGGCAAACTTATTTTTCTTTTATTTTTTCTTTTTTTTTTTTTTCAGTAAAACCAGCACAAAACCTGAAATGATGGTGTTAATTATTTAATTTCAACATCAAAAGGTAGGAGGAGAAAGTCTTCATAATTTGACAGCATTTCTGTCCACTGAATATCAATATCATTTCCACTGAAAACAATTTCCATATGAGTGCTTTTTGAGAAAAAGTTGTCTAAATTATTTTATAAATAATAACAGTTACATTTTCTAAACATAGCATCCAATGTGATGGGCAGAACTCAGAAGAGTTACATGACCAATCAGTCTTGGCAGTCATGACAAGACAGTAAGCCTTACATCAGCATTTATTTCTTAAACTTATACAGAAATTTTGAATATCTGGCAGTTGCCATACACTATTTTAAAAATGTAACAAAAAATATAATTATGAATTACCATAATCAAAAATAATTGTACATGATCATCTCTATCAAAGCACTGGAAGATAATGTCTCATATTAACTGTTAATCATATACTTTAAATGAGTCCATGATGCATTTTTATGAACTCTTTAATGTGCATGGGTGAAGAATGTATATTGTAGAAGGGGAAGGAACTTAAGCCAAACAATTTTTTATGTTAATTTCAACATAGGAAAGTGACAAGGTGAAAGTAAACAGACATTAAACATTCACTAGAGTACAGAGTTTTTTTCTAGATTGGATGCTGCACATTGCAAAGAGTGCTTCAAGAGTTGTCAGAACAGCAAGGTGGGAAATTCAAAACTTATGTGGAAATAACTTCAGGGGAACAATTCATGAGACACTTCATGAAAGAACGTGAAGTTGTTTCTCACATAGAAATTTGTAATTTCAGTAGGATATTCTTATGCTTTGTGTCTTTTTACAGTCTGCGTAATCAAGGTTCAAAGACTGAAAGGGAAACAAGATAATTTACTTCACTACTGTAGAAGTGGTAATTTCACAACTGACTTCATTTTTTTGTCTCTAATCAGAAAACTAGTTTATGTGTGTGTGTATATACAAGTGTATATATACAGATATTCTTCTTAATACAAGAAGTGGAAAATTTTGAAATATTTTTTTTTGAACAAAATATAAAAAAATTTAAATCGTTTTAAAAGTAGATTAGACATTGCAATTAACCCAGGTGGATGTGCTGGAGGAGAACAGAGCTGTGCAGGCCTTGGGCTACAGAGAGGGATGATGTCAAGGCCAGGGCTGGGGCAACAGTGGCCTCACTTAATTAGCTGTGATCTGGAGACATTAATGGACCACTGAGCCAATGGTTTGAGGGAGGAGGAGAGCAGATTGTGTCACAGTATGAAGGACGACTGGGAGGTCAATGGTTTATCTGCAGGGGGGGCAAGAATCCAAGCCCCGTGTTGCCCAGAAGAAAAAATAGCCAGTGACCATGCTCAAGTGGAGGGAGGACAGGCACTTCAGCCACAGTGGGAGCTGGAAGGTCATGACTTCTGACATAAAAATCGTGTTTCTCCTTAGAGGTGTTTGGTTGGAAAAAATGGGCTCTGGAAGCAGGAGAGGAGGATGGGCACTGCTGGGGAGGCACCCATGCCTGATCCAGGTGATGGAGCCAGTGACTTAGAGAGGAAGGGTAATGATGGTCTTTATGTAAAGGATGATGAAAGCCATCTGTCAACCAGATTTGCTGTCTTGGGAGACTTGCTGCTCATCTGCTATCTGAATCTGAAATATTGTGAAGACTTTGCCAAGGTTCATCCAGGGCTCAGGCTACTACTGATTGCTGCTTGTCCATGTGGGTATCACTGATACTGCCAATGGAAATTTTGAACAGATCAAGAGTCACTACATGGTTAGAATTAAGGGAAAAGAGAAACTCTTGGTGTTCTCCTCAACCCTGCTGGTCAAGGGGAAGCAGTCAGAGAGGAGCTGTGGATCCTGTGGATCAACACCTGGCTGCATGGCTGGTGTTGCTGGTAGGGATCTATCTTCTATGGCCATGGGAATTTCCTAATGACTAGAACAGAGCAAATATTACAGCTATTTTCAAAGAAGGCAAGATGAAGGACCCAGGGAACTACAGGCCAGTCAGCCTCACATCATTCCTGGGAAGACTATGGAAAGAGTCCTCCTGAAACCCATTTCTAGACAGATGAAGGACAAGAATGGGACTGGGAGAAACCAGCACAGATTTGCAAAGACAAATCATGCCTGACCAACCTGATTGCCTTCTGTGATGAAATGACTGGCTTACTCACTGATAACGAGTGACTTTGACTTTAGCAAGGCTTTTAACAGGATGGAATCTTTGTAGTTAGGTTAAAAGATATGGACTAGATGGTAGACTGTAAGGTGAGTGAAAGACTGGCTGTACTATAGTGTTCAAAGACTGTTGGTCAATGGTTCAAAGTATGACTGGCAGAGAGGTATGAGAGGCATTCCTCAGGAGTTGCTACTGAAGCAGTTAGTGTTCAATATCTTCATCAATAGACTGGATGATAGAATGGGATGCTCCTTCTTCAGATTCACAAAACTGTCACTCAGAGGCACCTTGACAAGCTGGAGTAGCCAGCATCAGGAATCTTTTGAAGTTGAATGAAATCAAATGCAAAGCCCCTGGGGACTGACTGACTAGGGAGCAGCTCTGCAAGGGGTCCTGAGGGACTATGATTGAACATAAGAAAGTGGTAAGGCATTGCAGAAACGAAGACTAAGTATGTACTGGGACACACTAATAAACCATAAGTAGCTTGCAGTCCAAGAGAATAGATTATCACCCTCTGCTCATCTTTTTGGAGTATTGTGCCCAGTTTTGGCACCTTACCCAAGTATGAGATCTACAATGACAAATTAAAGAAAGTCCAGCAGAGCTCCAATGAGGTGTACAGATGCCTGAAGCACAGGACATACAGGAAAGGCTGAAGGACCCAGGTCTGTTTAGCCAACAGAAGAAAACCTAAAGGGAATCTAACTTCTTTCTTTAATAACTTGATGCTTATAGAGGAGACTGTCAGACTGTTCTCTGAAACACACAGTGAAAGGGTAAGAGGAAGCGTTCATAATTTGTAAAAATGGAAATCCTGACTAGATATAAGGAAAAAAAAAATGTAGTGATAGTGGTTAAGCACCAGAATTGGTTGCCCAGAGAGGCTGTGAGATTTGCAGCTTTGGAAGTACTCAAAAGTTGACTGGAAAAAGCACTTAAGCAAATTGATTTTACATTGAGTCTATACTTAATTTGAGCAGAAGCTAAAATTTTTACCTCTGGTAAAAATTATTCTATTATTTTATACTCAATTTATAATAACACACTTCTAGAAGTGTAGGATATTTTGTATGCTTCTCCAGTCTAGGAATAAAACTCACGGCCACAAATAATTAGTAATCCAATTAGGATGAAAGATCTTTCTGCATCTGAGTCTCTCTCAGACTTGTTGACTAGCAGATAGTGCTATGTATATGAGAATCCTCTTATCCATGAAAGCTTCCAATAATGCAAATGTTTACCATCCTGATACAGAGAAACCATATGTAAGCAGATGATTCATGAGACTCAGGCTTCTGTTCCCTGTTTCAATCATGTCTGATTTATGAAAAGTAAAGAGTAGATCCAAACCCATCCTAGTTGTCAGTGGTCCTTGTGAGGCAGCAAATATCATGAATTTCAAACTGTTTAAAAATCTTTCAAAACTGCTCAGCATGCAACTGCTTTTATAGTTACATGAGCCTTTAAAATGCACATTTCCTGAAAGGCAAGCAAGCAGGAATAATTACTATTCATTTTTTTCCCCTCAGCTTAGAGAGCTAAATTGTACTCAACAGTTATTTCTCCCTAGTGCATGATACAGCAGAAATCCTTCCAGAGCAAATGCACTGCAATCACAGAGTTGGCTTCAAGAGCAGAGGCACTAAAAGAAGTAATACAGATTAATGAATGGATGATGTAGATACACTTTGTCAGCACTCTGCCACAGGGATCTCCTTAAGCTCTGGAAATGAAGACTTCCTCTGGAAAGTTTGTTTGCTCAGGCTGTGGTAGGTACTGAGGATCTGTCCTTTGAAGAACACTTTTTCTCCCTACACCATTGATTTCAGAAAGCTTATGTTTTCTTTTTGAACTTGAAAAGGCTGGACGTTGCAAATAATAAAACTCAAGTGTCAAAAGACTTCATCTCTGTCAGCAAGAAGCTTGTGATGTTTTCTCAAGGATCAACCCACGTGTTCATCTGTCTTTAATAAAAGCAGATCTGTCTGGTTGCATCAGCTGGTTTGCCATGCTTGCCTTGGAGTCAGTATCATTTGTTGTTTTTTTTTCAGTGGGAGGGATTTCAAGATTTATGGGTGTGCTGAGAAAACATAGGAGGAATCTGCCTGGAGGGCTGATGGGTCTCTGTGGAGTGAAAAATGTACTCAATGAAGTGGATTCATACATACTGTCCTTGGCTTGCAGTGTTGCTTTCCAAGGGTAAGCCTCACCCAGCCTCTTGAGAAACAACTAATTTAGCAGTTTTCTTCTCTATGTGGCTTGTTAATTTATGGGAACAGAAGTGTTGAGGCTTGCTGCAGAAACACGAGTAAACCTATTAATGAAAAGTTGTTCTGGTATGGGAGGATTGTGGGAAATGAGATCTTGAAGTTGTGAAACACATATATACATATACTGTAAATAATTTAAACTTACCAGAATTTAAGTAAGGTGTTATGAGAAGATCCTAAGGCATTTTTTAGTAAATTCTTGAGAAATTTAAAAATAAAATGACACTTCATAAAAGTTCAGTCTAAATAGGTACAAAGAACAGATTTTTTATAGAAGATGCCACCAATAATTGGTATAGTAAAAAAAGAAAAACCTAACTGGATCACAAAGCATAATATAAACAATTAACTGGTTAGCCACAAACACTATATGCTGGTCTAATCTCATTTCTGGAACTGAACTATGAAGTGAGGGCATGTTCTTCTAGGACAGAGCTTGAAATGACTTTTTTTGTTCCCATCTTGCCTTCATCTTGCCCTCTGGCCTCAATAATCTAGTAATTTATACAGACATTTAAAACCTGTGTGACATATATTCAAATCTCTTCTGTCATGCAAAGTAGCAGAGATTTAACCTCTGAGCTCCTAACCTTCTGCACCAGCTTAGAAAGCGCTCTAGCTTTATTTTTTTTCTCTTAAATATCCTGTGTTTATATAAAATCCTAAGACTTTTGCTAAAAGAAAAGAGAATGATGGCTACTAACATCATGATTATAACTAAATATATAATATTTTTCCCATATAAGGATTTTCTACCTGGCTTCTAGTGCTTAAGTCATCCAGTCACCAGAGATATGTATATAAAAAGAAATTATCACATCCTCACCACTCTTAATGAAGGCACTTCTCTACTCCTAGAGGTTTTGGAGAGGCTGCAGGTCACATCATAGCTAAAATCGTTCCTAGATATGAAGCAAGTCAGTACCATCAATAGCTGTGTTAAACTGTAGATTTATTAGGGCTGAAGCATCAGGGTTTTTTTTAGGGGCTATCTAGCCAGACTAGGAATTCTGATGTTTGAAAGACTGAAGATCACAGTTGATACATCTGCAGTTGTTAGCAGAAATAGCAGCTAGGGGTTTAGGAAGCTTGGGTTTCTACAAGCATTGCTAGGAGATTTAGGACCAAACAATCGCAATGAAGTGGGAATCGGACTTAGGCACACAACTGAAACAGGATTTAATCTAGTCCTGGCTGTGTTATAATACCATTTGCAGTGTTTAATAGCACATAACAAGGATTCTGTGTACACAGAGCATATGCCAATGGGCATATTTAGTTCTATATGTGTTAGCAAGGAAACCAAATTGGATTATGACACTAATTACAATCCCTTTCCCACCTAAATTAGCCTCTTTTACTCTTAATTTATTCTGTTGTTCTTTCTTTTCTAAATGTATACATGGATGCCTACCTGCAATTGTCATCTTACCTATCTGTCATACTAGAAACTCAAAGAATATTCCAGTGGTGCTTTCAGTTGTCTCCATTGTGATCCTGTTGTCCCTAATACAATATTTCATTCCATAAAGTGCTGCGAAGATGCATACAAAAAGATTAATCTCTGTCCAAAAAAAAAAAGATTTTAAATAGACAAGGCAGGCAAAGACAGAAATACTCTTCCAATACATTCAGATATGTGACGTCATCTGGTTTGAACTCTTCTATAACACTGGCTAATGAATACTCCACACATGCCCCATAAAGGGATGTAAAGCTTGAGGACCTTATGAAAACGCGCAGCATGGGAAGGCAATCAGTGTCAATATGGAGCAATTGAGTTCCACTACTTCCCTTATGTTCACTTCTGCTCTCTTACAGCACTATTTAAAGGACTTAAAAGAAAGGGGAGGGTGAAGGAGAAAGAGGGACCAGATATGTTGAGAATTAAAAAGATGTTTAAATGGATGATTAATTTCCTAATGTGCAAGGTCATTCATTTCTTTCACTGTAAAGGGCAATATAGAGTACAAGACAAATTTTGCAAACCCCTTTATGAACCCTTCAGAGTTAAGAAATCTGCCATTTCACAAAATGAGACACAACACTGTTGCAGATGTACGAAATTCAAAGACGATCCAATTTAAGAGGAAGGTGTTTTCCAGTTCTCAAAGGCTTTGGATCATCTCTTTTCTTAGTAGCCACTGAATATACAGGGATGAGGGAGACAGCAAGTTTTTCAGAGACCCACAGAGAATGGAAGGGTTGAGATCAATCTTTTCATGCCCATACCTCCTCTCAAGCATCCTTGCACTTGAGTACACCAGTGCAAGCTCTGTAAAAACAAGTTTATTAGCAGATTATTATCCTATCACGTGTAATAGATAGGTAAAGAGAGAAGTAATTTACTTTGGATAATTTTTCTCTGAAAGGAATTTTCCTTACAGAATGTTTCATGTTTCACATTTGCACATGATTTCTTTTTAATTTTCTGTTGCCTTTTTTTTTTTTTTTTTTTTTTTTTTTTATGAACGTATTCCTCTTCTTGTTGGTGAATGTTTAGGGAAGAAGTAAGATCCAATCAGTCTGACATTTAAAACCAAATGTCTCAAGGTAAGAATAAAAACAGTTGTCAGTAAGAATTAGCAGGAGCCAGCACTTGAGATGAGGTTGGTATTTGGCAGCGTTCATGAATACTACATTTCACACTGAAGATGCTACCTTTCAAACTTTAGGATTCCCTTTTCTTTTTAAGCAACGTCTGGCCTTACTCACCCTTTTAATGTTATGAAGTGTACAATATATTATACATGACAAGCATGAGCGAAAAACCCTATTATCATTCTCCCATATACATGTTGTAACATGAATTAATGCAAGGAGAAAAATATTCATCCATTTCGTGAGGACTGCTGAAACATTTGCTGCCAAAAATCCTTGCCTGTCATTTATTACTGACATTGAGAACATTTTTTACACACTTGTGAAAGGGCTTTCCAAAAAAACATTGACATTTATGAATTGCTTGCAAATTTGCTGCTGATAAAGTTGAATTTTCAATACCTTGAAGGACTTATGTTTCTCTGTGTTTTTGGAAGCAACTTTCTGTACATTTAAATTGCCTTAGATGGCAATCTAGATTTTCCCATAATGTGGTACATGCTCAGTGACGTTTTACTGGTACTATTATTATAGTTAGCAGTTAGGTCAGTTCATACTTAAGTCTCCTGCTGAGCAACTCAGCTCAGGATGGGGAATCCCTTTGAAATTCATTGAGGTTTCCAAATTCCTTTTGTAAGAAAAGTAAATATTCTGTGGATCTATAATGCAGCCTACTGTTAAAGTAGGAAAACTTGTCAGACCACAGCATAATTACCATATCCATGGTGTTACTTAATTCTTCAGTGCACCAGTTCTTCAGAACTATTTTGGCATATTTTCTGTGACTCAAAGGGAAAATGAGGGTCTTAATTTCTCAAGTTTGCTTAGTAGCCTATAGAATTGAGTTTATTTTGGAGCATTTGCTGGAATAAGCCTAGAATGATGAGAATACTGACTCTACAGCATGTTCAGTGTCTCATTAATTTATTTTGAAATTGTGTTAGACAAATAAATATTTCAGAAAACTTCAATTAACTTGTAGTTTCATTAAACGCCTTTATTTCTAGAGGTTTTTTTTGACAGTTTTAACAGAAAAAAACAAACCAAACCAAACCAAATCAAAACACAAAAAAAACCCAAAATGTGAGAAACATCAGTGCAGGATGGAGTTGTCAATATGTATTCATGTCAGAGAGTAAATCAAAACAGAATGTTGTCCTCGAAGGAGAAAGACTTCAAGATATAAATCAGGAATTTTATTCAATATAGTTTCCATCTGCAAAAGGAAAACTTATCAGAACTGAAAGTTTTTAAAGGAACATATCAAATTTGACAAAATTATCAGATGGAAATGTTTCTTAGGTTCAGGATAGTACTTCTTCTGGTCAAAGCTGGAAAGAGAGACATGCTGTGGACTAGTATAACCAAGACCATTTCCTAGCTCTGAAGAACAAGTACATGGTTTATTACACTTTAGTCAAGGTCCCTTCATGAAAATAGTAAAGTGCCTCTAAATTATCTGTTGGACATCGAATTGTGGCTGAGCACTGTTTGAGAGGGCAACAATTATCACAAAGAAAAACTGTATGGCAAGTGTCCTATTAATTGAACAGTAAAGGTCATGGGTCTTTTGCTGTTAAGGGATTAAAAAGGATTAACAATATTCAGAATATATTCTATATTTTATTCACAAACACAGTGTAAATGTTGTTTCCTGAGTATGTGCCTGGCTGTAGAAATACACTTTGTAGCTCTTATCAGCATGAATGAGAGAAAAATAAAATGCAAAGCTATGAATCACCAAGTCTATCCTTTTCCAAATTTTTTTTCACATTTCCTAAGCACTCCGCTGGTTTAGTTTTCTGACTTTTTGATATGAAAGAACCAGACAATAACCATAAAAACAGAAATATATGGATTTTTTGGATGTGATGTAGATTTCTTACTCTTTTCCCAAATATCTTAGAGCCGGTACTGCTGTACCAATCTCTGGCTTTTTCACACAGACCTCAAGGGAGCAAAGTCACAGAGACACATGTATGTATATTTCCAAGTACTTCCAAATATTTCTATCCTTGTTAGTGTATTGCTCTTTACAGCTATTTGCTCCTTGCTGTCTTTATTCTGGTACAGTTTCTACCAGATGAAAGTGTCTCTTTGTTCTTTCTCACCTCTTTAGTTTCTCAATTCTCAGCTTTTTCTTCTCACTGACAGCTGCGTGCACCTACTCATAAAGTTTTTTACCCGCTGAAAATTATTTTTTTGGGAATTTTAATTGGAAAGGGTGGGAGACATGGCTCTCAGCAGGTGCAAAGGAATGCTGCCTTAGTGACAAGAGTGCATGTTGGTATTGTTTTAATTTTCATGTGTTATTTAACAGAAATTCACGTTCTGAACCAGCAGCAGTAAAACAAGAATCTGTTTTGGTAAAACACAGTATCTGCCAACTGGCTCAGTTCATCTTAGCCATTGAACATGCACACCTGTCTTCTGCATGACTAATGCACATCCTCAAAGTTCAGCTAAGGCTGAAATGCTTAGCTAAAATGAGATCTGGATTATACTGCTGAATAAGCCTGTTATGGCAGGTCAGTCAACAGCAAATCTGTGTTACACAGATTTCATTCAGTATTTAGAGGCACATTTAATGGGGTGCTGTGCTGAGCTGAGGAAGTAAGGATAGACTATATCTTCTTTGAACCTTAAAACACCTTTTGGAATTAAGGCCTGGGTATCAAATTTTTCATTTTGCAAGGACATTTTGTTTTTACTAGTTCCTGTGACTGTAATATCATTATATGAAAAATTAAGATGTTCTTGCTTCTTTCTCTGACCCAGCTCTGGCCAGTACTATACTCCTTCCAACTAACAGTTTGCTGCCCCTTCAGCTGTGATGTGACAAAAGTTTTAGAAGGGGAGAATGCTGTAGATAGGATCACTAAAACCTCTGAGTAAAACTTCTAGGAACAATAAGAGGAGTAGATAAGGAATATAATTAGTTGGCATCGCACAAAAGTTGCTGTTTCTTGAAGCTATATACTCAAATAAATAAGTATATGTTGCACAGATAATGTTTCAAGGCTTATTAAGAATAGCTAGTACTTTTGAGCACAGTTAGGGCATAAAAGCAATCAGATTTTTAAATTTCTGTCTAAAATGTGGAAAATGAGGGAAGGGAAAGAGTGTCCAAGAATCAAAAGAGAATAAAAGTTTTGTGAAATCTTTACTTCACATTCTTTTTCTGACAGATTGTCTTTTTTAAGGTTATATCCTCCCATAAAGTTGAAAGATACACAGGAGTATTCTTACAAAAGAACATTTTCTAAATAAACTATGCTATTTTTTTCCATTGTGAGTGTTTTTCAAGGTGAAACTGATATGCTTATACATTTTCAATAGGAAGATTAAATGAACTGTAAACATGTGCTTTACCCAGTGCAGCATAAGCATAATTCCTTCAGTAATTTCTGATAAGAATATACATCAGTGCATATTTGAGATCACTGTATCTTCAAATATTTAAGTAACCCTCTGAGAAAGGTCATGGTTTTCCAAAATACAAAACCAGAACTCCTTCTCATGCTCACAGCAACATCAGATACTCCTCAAAAGATGTTTTGGTTTCCCCTTCTCCCTCCCATCCTGTTAGCATTTTACAAGCACCTAAATAGGCCCCTGGTTGTTATGGAAGAATTTGTGTTATTCCAGTTTGCCACAGTTATACGGCTGGAAATGAGAAAGTCAGCTGGCAGCACTGTATCTCTAGCTTCCCAAGTGTCAAGCACCTCTGCAGTGCAGTGACCCCATCTTGGGCACTGCTGGTTGCTTTTGAAGCAGCACAGTTCAGTGCTCTGAAGGATGCTGGGAGAACTATTCAGCGTTTGATAGAGAGGTACTGGTGCTCTCTTGTAAACTTATACCATGTACAATTTCATTGGGACTGAGTAGTCTTATGTGTTTTGTTCTCTGGAAACCACAAGGATTATGGCTTTTGCTTCCCATGAGGGTGTGCAAGAAGAATAAATTTTGTACATCTGGATCCATTTCCCTGTGAGCTTCACTGTTCCACACCCTTGGGTTTTCTGTCAGTAGTAGGACAAGATTTCCCTGCATGCTTTGTCATGCTTTCCAGTGGGAGGTAAGAGAAAGGAAAGGTGGGTGAGATGGATGCCCCTTTGCTGAACCTTCCCAACAGTCCCCAAAGTCATCCCCTGTATGGTAGGCTGGCAAGCCAGGAGTGAGACCTGCCCACAGCCAGCCCTGGGAGGCTGCTTCAGCTCAGATGCTGCAGTCTTTCAGAACAGGAGAGACCAAGCACATGCTGATGCATCGTCACAGTGACAAGGCACTTTTCAGTCTGTTGCAGAGGTCATATCTTGAAGGGGACCAGATTTGCTGCATCTTAATCCTTTACTAAGTATCCTAAACTCAGCTCTCCAAAAGAAGATGGGAGACAGTTTAAGCTTGTTAAAGATTATTTTTTTTAAAACTACAGATGTAAAAGTAAGAAATTGTTGTCTTAACTTCATAGGTAGGATTTAGTTCACAGGACAAAATGTGAGAAGTATGTGTATAAGGCAGGTATCTGAGCTATATTGATTGAAGGTCTCAAGCATATCCTCTTCTCAAAGCTATAAGATCAACAATAAAGCAGCATTCTGCTTTTGATTCTTGTAGCTATAATTTGTTAATTAGCAATTTTCTACAGAAATAATCCAATTCTATTACATCTATCTAAAAATTAGATATTTAGGTTAAGACTTTTTGGAGTTGCTGGAGAGAATTCTTTCTCAACCAGAACAAAAATACAACATTTGTGGAGTGTGATCCCACTTTTTCTAGATGCTTTTTCTGCATGGGATGATTGATTGTTGAAGGATCCTATCTCACATTCTTGATTACATACAGATGAAGTGTGAAGACTAGCCTTAACAGGACATAGTTCATTTTTTTGTATAAATGAACTGGATCAGAAGTCTTGATATTTCCTTCTAATAATTATCAAGAAAGAAAAGGTTAGGCGTCAGTATTACCAATCTTATGTGTAAAAGCTATTCTGTTTAAGTTCTTCTACAGAGCTTACTAGTTTATACCATGTGAGGAAATCCAAAACTCCTTATGCTTAAGAAATAATATTATGCTGTAGTTGTATGTTTATAAAATAATAGTTTAAAGGACTGAGAAACAAGTGACATTTTAGTTTGCAGGCAAGTAAAAACATTTGCATGAAATCAATAATTCATTTTGTTTTGCCTACTGAATAATGTCCCATCATTTAGTGTCAAAATAGTTGCTTCTGTGAAATGAAGGTGATTTACAGCTGACAAATTCCTCTTGGAGCACCCATCACATAATGAGATTTCATGGGGAGTCATTCACATAAGAACCTGGTGTAAAGCCAGGATAGTTGGAATCTTTGTTTCTTGTTGAAAACTGGATTGGATTTCTTAGCACTTTTTCTTTCTGGCTTTCAGAAGGGACTTGCAGCAGAAATTAAATCTGGAATTGCTTCAGCTCTCAGCATCTAGATGTTTCCCAAAATAAAAAGGGCATCTGTTTGTAGTATATCCCCTTACAATTTTTTTTTAAATTACTATTGCAACATTTGCATGCAGACTTAGTCATGCAATTAATGCATTTTTTTGTGTTATGACACAGCATGTTACAAAAAAACCCAAAAACAAACAAAAAAACTAGTTGGGTGGAAACTGTGAGTGTCTGGCAAGTAAACTACATTTTCTAAAATTTCTCTTTTAGAAGATTATGATTTCATGTAATCTCACACCCTTAAGCAGATGTTATCTGTTCTCCTTTCCAGAGTTTTAGGCTGTAATCAACAGGAGACAAAAAGGAGGCGAAGGAAACTGAGAGACTGCAAAACTTTCTTAACATGCTTTTACACAAAAGACTATGAGAAGGTCGTTTCTGCACTACTTAAAACAGTAGAAATTATGAAAATGCAAAATTCCATTTTAATGAAAATTACTGAACAATTTCCACTTAGAAGAAAGGACGACAATATTTACTTTTTATGCACTCTATTGTGTGCATTAGTCATGATGAAATATATATATGTCTAATCATGGTAGCATGTCTATTACAACTGATGGTAATGACACTTATTTCTGTGGCACAAATCGATTGCAGCGGATACCTAAGTGTATGCCTTTGCCTGTGTGCATGGTTGCCTATATCACACTCATAAATCTGTAACTATCTATAAAAACATCTTATTTTTTCATATCTTCTTACATGCTTCCTTCTCTGTGTAATGAGCTGAGTGTGAAAACCTGTGCTAAGGCTTTACTAGAAGACCAATGTTGTAAGAATTAGAAAAAAAAAAGTCTAAACACCAGTTGAAGCATTTAATCTCAGAAGAAGTGAAGAAAGACACAAAGAAAACAAAAAGCTTGATACAGAGAAATATTGACAAAGGGAGACAACTATTCTTCTGTGAAAAACATTTCTGGGTAAGGAACTCATTTAGGGCAGGTTTAATGCTCAGTTCTTCCTCCTGACGGAGGCATATGCATACACAACCTTCAACTCTTAGAAAATATGTCCAAAACATTAAGAGAGGATGATCAAATACAGCATAAAGTATTGGTCTGAGTATTTCTATTTGATGCTTTTTATTTTGCATGAGTGATTGAAAATCCAGTTATGTCCCTCAGGTTTCTCTTTCTAACGCAAAAGCTTGTGTTAGGCCAACAACACAGTTAACATCTTGTTTTCTCCAATGGTGAGAAATATTTCATGTGCAAAAGCTCCAAAAGAAGGAAGAGAGGGAGTCTCATCAAAAAGTGACTTGTGATCTACTAATTCAAATATTCACTTGAGAAGAAAGATCAAACAGTTCAAATCTCCTGGTTGTAGCAGTGAGAGGACACTTACAGCCATTTTCCCCTTCTCCAGTGAGTGTCCTACGCATTCTAGTGAGTTATTTACTCTCTGGCTTAAATAAAATTTAAATATTTCATACAGAGTCGAACAGCTCCCACAGGAAGCACAACAGCTTTCCTGTTGCAGTGAGGAAGACGTGAGTCCACATTATTTTAGGCAGAGATACAGGTGAATCTGAGTCTTCCAGTGCCGAAATGTTTGCCTGCTTGAGATAAACAGGATGAACAGCTATCTGGATATTTTCTCTAAGTGGTGCTGGCTCTAACTGATCTCTCAGTGAATTCAATCAGAATTTTAAAATACTTTATGAATAATCAAAATAATATTTTTCATTAAATATACTATTATGGAAACATTTTACCAATAAGTGAGTTGACTATGTAATGAAAAATTATTTTAGGAGTGGTTATCATCAGCACAATATATTGTCCATGACTTCAATTTGTTCTTTGAGGAGAAATGCAGCCTTACCTACTAAGATTGTAATTGTGAACTGCATAGCTGAGGCCTCTGGTATGCGATTTATACAAACATTGATCCTCACTGTTATTTTCTACACTGCTTTACGTTTTCTTTTGCTTTTGACAACACCACTAAAGTGTGTTTTTATTTTTCTGGAGAGCTCCTCTATTCTTTTATTTATCTCAAACCTTCTAATTGAAACTTACTTAAGTGAAGGAAGTCTTATGACCTTAACAAATTCAGTGAAACACATTACCTACAGAGAGATAACACAGATCAACAGATAATATATTTTTTTCATGTTTATGTAGTCTGTTGGTTCATTCAGCTTATTACTTATAATCTGATGCCAAAACTTGTAGTAAGAATGCATATGTGCATTCATTATAGTTTATATAATTTTTTTGACTTAAAGAGATCTGAGAAATAATATTTTTTCCAGTGATATTACCATCTCATGGCTCTGAGGGATTATTGGTTTGAAACATGACCTTTTTAAGAGTAAGAAAAAAACAGGAAAGAGAAATGTAACAGCATGACAACAGCAATTTTCATCATGCAAATCAGTAAAAGTTATCTGAAATACTATTTTATCACACACATTTTTTTCTTAGATTCTCCATAATTTTCTCCATAATTATTGTTACTTGGCCTTATTTTGAGAAATATTTAAATATTGTTACTATATTCTTATTCTGATATTTCTAGGTGTGATATTTCATTGAGTTTTGTGTGCTACAGTTGTGAGATTACTGTGTTTTCTGCTTTTCTTCTCATAATACATTTTCAATTATCCTTATTATACCAGGTATATAGGACCTATTAGTTGACAGTTTGGTATGTGTTCTCAGCTGTCATACCTCCTGTGTTAATGGCAAAACATCCAATAATTCTGCATTGCAAATGTGAACAATCATAAGTTTACCTATAGAGGTCTATTTCATCTTCAATTTGATCTATTTTTTTTTTTAATTTATCTACCTCAATAAAATATTTTTATTAAATTATAAGGGCAATATTTTTGCTCCTCACATTGTCATTAACTCTTAATTATTTTTTTTCTTCATCTTAAAGAGGGATCTCAGTTAAGAGTCTCTGAGAACATTGTTTAGTTCCATAGAAGTGATTTTAGCAATGTTCTGTGGTACAATATCAAAATGTAAACATCCAGCTAAGTCTTGATTAAAACTTTAGCTTACTGTGTGTTCAAAAGGATGTATAATTTCTGTAATATATATAAAGCTAAAATAAGCTATATTTTGTTTTGTCTACATTGACATCTGTTCATTATCTGTTTCATTTCATGGATAGTTATTATGGTTTATTCAAAGATATAAACTTTCTCCTTATTTTTTGATATAAGGACTTTTTCTTGAGCTCCTGCACTGACATAAGTTGATACATCCTAACTTTCAGAAGTCAAAAGAAATGTTCATTCAAATGCCAAAAACTACTCTGCATGCTTTGGAACTTCAAGACCTCATCCAAAGTCCATAGGGTCAGTCATCCACTGCTGAAGTCAACAGAAATTTTGTCCTGGATTTCAGTTGTTTTATGAAAGAGTGCTGTGGGAAAGATCACTGTGAAATATGTTTCATACTCATTCCCTTTTTGGTGTAATGGATACTTATTATGTGAATTTAGGTCAGGAGGTGTCTTTAGTATTTCCATCAGACAATTCCAAAAAACTGTATGGTAATGTTACGACATAAGGTATATTCCAGTCATTGCTTAACTATAGAATTAAGCTTGCATGTACTAATTTAACTTCTAGATTATGTGAAAGTCAGTATCACTTGTGGAAAAACAGAACACCTTTTTTTTCTCAAAAAGAACTTGTGTGATTCCTTATAATATTTAATAGTTATTTTAAGATTAAGATAAAATAAACAAAGGTATTCAGGTGTAGTAAAAATATAATTGAAATTAAGAAATTCTAATAAGAGCATTCAGTAAAGTAATCATATGATTAGCTATAATAATAGCAATAGTAATAATAATGAAACATGATCCAATAATAGAATGCACCAAATGAAGGTAAAGTCCTTAAAATGAAGAGTTTATTCTCTGTCTTCTTTTGCTTTCATACCTCAGTTATTGCATTTAAGCAATATAATAGCATAATTAGCTGTGTGTTCTTTGGATCATATTGTATAGGATCATAGGTATAAGCATAGGATGATAGCCAATATAGTAATTTGTACTTTCACATGGAAAAATTGTAGTACCTATTATTAGATTTATTGTGAGATCCAGTGATTAAATTCTTGCCTCATCAAAATAAGTTGAGTACTTGCTAGTGACTGCAGTAGAGCCATAGTTTCAGCCCACATACTCAGTTAGTATTTCAGTATGTCTCCACTGAGTTCACTGATTCCAAGCCAAATCACACATGCTAAAGTTCCCAGGCACTACTTTTGAAATATCTTCCAAATGCAAGAGGTTATGCCTTCTAAATATCACATATAAAGTTAGTTCCTCATATTTTTCACAAGATTATGACATGACTTTCTAAGGCATGTATGATCCACACAGATGCATTCAGAGGATGACCTTAATTACTCCTTGGTAAATTAACTATCTTATGCTGTATTTCGCCAGTTCTGTTTTAGAAAGTTTGGACTTGACCAGTTTCAGGAAGTCCACCCAAGAAAACACAGGGGATACAGAAAACAAAGTTTGCACCAGGCTACTGGGCCTTGTCCCTGTTAGCCCAAAATAAACAGTGGTCTCTTTCTCAGATATTTGGGTACACTCTGTTGTAGAAACTGTTCTTCACACGAAAATTAATACTAAAACTCTTGTCTGGGTACAATACTACAGGTGTCTATTACAGAGTAGTAGGGATAGTAGTATCCCTATCTGGTTGGGTTGAATTCCAGTATGAACAACCTCATTCTGTCCGCATAAGAAATTCTGCTGTAACTCATTAATGGTGATTTGTGTTCTGCTTTAGAAGTGTTCTGGGTAATAGCTGTGCTTTGGTGCATTGTTGTATGAAATATTTTAGTTCTCGTTGCAGACAGAAGATGCTGCAGATATGTACATACTGAAGTTCGGATATAAAACTATAATGTTCCCTCCTTTTAAATTTTTCTGCTTTTGTTTTTGTTTAAGTCTCTCCTCACCTCTCCCAGTTTTTAACTTCCTGATGAACTCTTGCTGGCAAACACTGTATTTTGTTTCCAGCTGGCAGATCAAACAAACACCTTCTCTGAAAGCTGATGCTAAAGTGCCAGCAGACCAGCAGATATGTAATGTTATGTAGCAACCCAGCCAGATTCTCTTTGCTCTTCTCTCTGCCCTCCCAGAGGCATATTAAAACTGCATTCCTGCAAGAAATTGGACAGGTAATCCAACCTTGAACCTCTCACATGGCAACAGACTACAATGTTCTGTGCCAAATAATCTGTTATGTTCTCAGTAAGCACGTAGTTTTCCAGGATGTTGATTATCTCAACTTGAATTTAGAAAGCACTATTGTTTTCTCCTTCTCCCAATTGCTCTCTAACCTAGTGGACAAAAGTTTATTTTATAAGATACTTGTTTTATATTAAGAAAAAGCCAACAAGTCATACTAATCAAAATCCTTAACTAGCTCAAGCAACCTGCTTAAAATAAACTTCTGCCCCAGCCTTTTCGTGGACCAGAGACTGTCATTGTTGCCAGCTTTTATGGATGTTAGGTACGAAAGACTATACTCAGGGTCAGTCCATTTGATGGTTACAGTTGTAAGAAGTGTGTTTCATCAAATGTCATCGTAGGCCTAGCTTGTTTCAACAGAACTTGTGCTTTGTTCATGATGCAGGACAAGCATGCACAAGACAAAAATAAAGTTGCCTGGGCAATGGTTAATATAGTATATCCAGAGTTTAAAGTAAATTATCTGTGCACCAAATGAGCTGGATCTTGTTGAAATGCAATCATATCATCTAAGTAATACTATTTTAATGTGGTTTTTTTATAAGCCTATTAGCTATATATCCTATTGAATTATATGAATGTGTGCTCAAGGACAATAAATTTCAGAGCCCATCCAATCATCATATCTGTCTAGTAAAGCACACTTTTTAATGTACATTTAACAAAATAATGATTTGAACTGTTGACTATTTCATTTTCACCAGACAGACTGATGTGTCCATATTTCTTAAAAATAAGAAAGACTTTGGCTGTGGGAGGTAAATGTGCATCTCTTCAAGAGGAGTGATTTGTTCAGAATGCAATTCCTCTCCGTAGCGCTCACAGACCAGCAGTATGACCTACTATTGTACATTGTTTCCTCTGCAGCATTTTGCTGGCTTAATATGTTTTAATTTCAGAGCTAATGTCTTTCAATGTTCTTTTTACTGAAAGTTGTGCAGCACTAATGAATCAGTGTTCATGCCAAGAGACAATGAAACATAGTTTTGTTTTGTCTTTGCAAAGATAATGCTACAGGCCAAACAGGTGATTTACTAATACTTTGACATTTCCTGTGAATAGTAAAGGTTGTTTTTTAATTAATAAATGGTAAAATATTGACCACCATGTAATTAGCAACAGGCCTTTACAAGGTTCTTTTCAGATCTCATTAACAGTATGTACTTTAAAAGGTGTTTGGTAGATACATTTTAGAAGGAAAACAGATTTATTTTTCTAATTCTGAAGAAGAGCCATTGGCTCCAATGTCATGACACTCAATAGTTGCAAATTCTAGGAAACGATGATACATAGCCTAATCAAAGAGTTTTTATTTGACTACTCTTAAGAGGACAGGTGTGCCCTTGGCCCTTCTTGATTGTTATGAGCTTGTTTCATTCTCTTTTTTTCCCCAGTGTCTGTTACTCACCAAGTGCCTGTTAGTCATGTCTCTTGTCCTGCCCAAATTGCAGTGCAGCTCTAGGCAGCTGCTACAAGCTAAGTACTCTGTGAGTAGACATGAACCCAGCAGTCTGCAAGGGTCAAACATCCTAACTTAAAAGGGCCCTCAGAGGCCAGAAATTACTTTGAAATAAATAAATAAATAAAATTTAAAAAGGAAAGGATGTGTGACTACAAGAGTACAAGGACTGTGACCACCAACTACTTCTCTATTAAGAGTTTATTGCTTTACAGCCCAAGGGGAGGAACATTAAGGTGACATTATTACAGGACAGTTTAATGCTTGCAAAGATTTCTCAGCAACTCTGGAAGCTGCATTACAGTCATTCTCTTAGTGAGACCAATCAATCCAGACAAAACATGGTGCTAATGCAAATACCCTGTTTCAGGTATTCAGGCTAGTCTGGAATGGATTCAGCTCCAGCTAGCACAGCTGTCTATGTGTTGACATACCCATAAAAGCCTCCTCAGAAAAGGAAAGTCTCTGTATTATGAATCAATACATTACATTGATCAAAAGGAAAATAAAACAACAAAGCACAGAAGTGTGGAACAAATATTTAAAATAAGAATGCTGTAGGAGAACTACTTCTACTCTATGCAGACCTTAGAGTTTTTTCAAAAGCTCTGCTACAGATGAAACTGGCAAAAATATGGGAGAAAGGGAAAAATATGGGTTGGCAGAAGGAGACAAGCTATTAATATCTTTTAGCAAAAATATGCTGGGAGAGGGGATATATTTTCTCTCTGAAGCTTTGGTGTGCTATGAGATAGAAGAATAGCAGTTGGACAACCACCTGTGAGTACAGAAACTGCTGTTTTGCTCCCTGTTTCTTCACTTCAACAAGAGAAAAGGCCAGCCAACAGAGCTTAGTAAAGTTATAACACTTAGTTGCTACATAATAAGAAAGAAAAGGCAGAAAATGGAAGTGAGCTGAATTTTGGTGTGGGAGTATGAACCATATAAGTAATATCAAGATTTGCTAGAAGCCCTGCTTGAATTTTAATGTCATGACTCTATGATGGGTATGTAGTGTAAGTGTGGGAGTGACAGGATAGTTATATCCTTTGCCTTCTATGGTTGTTTGACTTACAGTGGGACCATGCGGTCCTGCATTCAATCCCCCAACCTGGTGAGATGAGATGGGAATCAAAAAAAAGGGGACATAGGATTAGGAATGAAGGACAGGGACAGCTCACTCACCAGTTATGGTCACAGGCAAAACAGACTCAAACTTGGGGAAGAAAAATCAATTTGATTCATTGACATTCATCTAACTAGACATAACAGTCACATCTTAAAACACCTTCCTCCACCCTCTCTTCTTCACAGGCTCAAATCACCTTGCTCCCAATTACTCTACCTTCCCCTCCCCGAGCAGCACAGGGGACAGGGAGTAGGGGTTGCAGTCAGTTCACCATTGCCACTCTTCCCAGCATGAAAGTCCAGGAACAAGATTTTTTAGAGCTAGCTTCCCATGGAGTCACGGACCTCTTTGGGCTCAGCTCCTGGCTCCGACATGGGGACGTCCAAGTGCTGAAGACTCATCCGCCACTCTGGCTGTCCACCCCTGCTCTGGCACCGAGTGACTCTTGGGGTCACAATTCCAGTCAGGGTCTCCACCTTGGAACCAGGGGAGCTTTTCACTCTCACAAGGTGGCCCTTTCCCCACCAACAAAAAACACCCCCCCCCCGCCCTCCCCCCCATACACACAAACCCAACACACCTTCATTATATATTATCTATCAGGTTAAAAATTTAAATGTTAGCATGACAGAGGTAATTTTTATGGGGTAATATTAGAGGATACACTTTATTTTCTGGTATATTAGTTTTTGAAACTCCAGAGACCACTGATGGGACAAACATATGAACAAACTGGTTGTCCTTGGACCCGTCCTAAGCATCTTGATAGGATACTGCAAAAGCACACTGCATGTTCTCTTCTTGCAAAGCAAAGCTAGTCTAGTGCTTTTGCAAGTAGATGGGTTTAAATCCCTTCCAAGACACTGTAAAGCTTCGTTCCTTATTTGTTCAGGTGACCTGCTATCTTCCTCTGATGTGCTTGTACTGACCAGCTTATACAGGCAAATCCTTTTTCTTTTTAGTGCCCATTTATTTGATAACAGTCTTTCCAAATAATTTGGGATCATGCTGCTGGTAAGTGAGTGAGCCAGTCTGTCCTGACCACTGTCTTCAAGAGCAGTAGATGGGATTTCTCAGTATAATCCAGATGACCCAGAAAGTAAAGTACATAAGATTGTCTAATTTGTGAAGGCAAATAGTGGAAAGGGGGTTTTTGGCTCTTTCTCTATGTTTGTCCCTTCACCCTTCATTATCTATGGTAAAATACTCACTGACTTCCATGACACAGAATTAGTTGTTATGTGCTAATCATACTGTTTCTGACCCTGGAAGTCAGTGGGGATTTTGCCATTGCCTTTCTTTTTGCCAACATATGGCACAGAAGGTAAAGATGGGGAGTGGAAGGCAGGACAAACCAAATCCTGACCTTAGAATATACTACAAAGAATATTTTAGAACAACTGTTTTCACTTGGAAAAATACTGATTTTCTTTTTTTTTTTCTCTCTCTTTTTTCTTTTTTTCCTCTTTTTTTCTTTTTTTTTTTTCAGAAATGGAATAGAATTTGGGTTTTGTTTACCTCTTTTGAGGTTTTCAGATCTTGAAAGGAATTTCTGATCACCGCAAAAGCTGAAATATCTGGAATTATCTGATGGTCAAATTACTTGATGTTCAACTAAGAAAGTAGGAGCAAGATCACGCTTGCATTAAATTTTAAAAAACTTCCTGTTTACCACCTTCCGGGCTATTTCAGTATGAGTTACTTACTATTTGACCACTCCCAGCATTATGATGATGGTGGAAGGTAAAATATTTTCATTATCAAAGGTTCATTGTGTCTAAATGCTTGTCTTTGTGGCTTTTGTGCTTGTATCACTTTCCTGATCTGAATAAGTCTCTCTATTAATCAGATGGTTTGTACGTAACTTGAGAGTTTCCAAATCTTACTGAGGCATCAGAGAATAAGATAAAGAGCTCTCCTACTTTTTAAAGTGCCATTATTTTTTGTTCCTCCTTATTTTTTTTTCCTTATAATTTAATTTTGCCTTCAATGGATAGTATAGGCTTCCTGGCGAAAAAAAAATAATGCATCTAAAATGTCATCATTCTTTAAAAATGGTGCTTTTTAAAGATTAAAAATTAAACCTTAATTTCTAAATTATTTACAAAACTCAAAATTTCATCAAACCTACCTCTATTTTTAACCTTATAGTGCATCAATATAAAGGAGTGGTTGATATTAGTAAAAAACTTGTGAGTAACTTAGCTCACATGAATTTTTGGTTGGAGCATATGAGTTGAATCTCTTTTCTCAACTGCATACATGCTTTTGAGAAATTCTGAGAGCACATGAAAGACAATAGGGACCTAGAAGAGAAAGGGACAGATGAAATGCTACCCTACATCTGCCTTTACATATGAAAGAGATTAAATTGTATCTAAATTGGGCATCCACTAAGCAGGTGAAAAATTAGAAAGCATGCAAAAAACAGCAGAAAATGGTCGTTAAAAGGTTATACTCTTTTAAAATTGACAAGGCACCTTGGCCAGATCACACATACCCAGGAGTGCTGAAGAAAGTGAGGGACGAAACTGGCAAAGCATTAACAGCATTTTCACAAGTTCACTCAATTTTTATTCACTTCAAGAGCCAGAGACAGATCTGAAGACTGGGAAAATGGGTCACACTGCTTCTTTACTTCAAAAAGATGAAGAGGAAAGGATATAGACATGATAAAGTTGATTCAGTCTTTTTGATAGCGTTGTAGGAAGAGAATGAAAAATGTTATGAAGGCTTGAAAAAAATGGAGATATAAAGTACAGCAAAGGGTAAAAAGTCACTCTGTTTGTTCAGCACTATTCAATTAAAGCCATCTCATTTTTCCAGAGAAAAGCATTTTTCTGTGCTTAAATGTATTCATAGTCTTTTGGATGATACTATTATGGTAGATAGGGAACATCAAAGAAGAATAATCTGTACACACCCTGCTAATTTCTCCACATCAAAATTACATATACCTTAGAAGCTCCTTTGAGAGCATCTTGCTTCGGAGTCCTGGACAGATAGGCACAAAACATGAGATATCTTTTTGTAGTTCCAATTCCTTCATCAAATTCAAAGAGGCTAAACCTTTGAAAAAGAATATACCAAATAAAAGACGAAAATAGGAATTACAATATGCTATATCAGGATGTGGGGATTTTTTTGCCTTTCATAGTTAATTGTAGCTTAGGTCTGTTTTATGCTCTTGACTGTAGACAACACAATTTACCTGCAGCAGTGAGAAGCTATTTCAGAAATCCTGCATGCAAACTCAGCTTCTTTGTCTTTCTTGTTTAAAGTGCATATTCTACTCCCATTATATGAAAATCATGATTCCCTGAAGAGCTGAAATACCAGTGTGCCATTTTGCTTGTTGCTCTCTCAATATATATATCTATGTCATTAGGGCTTACATCAAGTGGTAAACTGCTGCAGCAGCATAGCTGGGGTGGTCATGTAGAATGTGGTCAATAAAACACAGTTGTAGCAACATGCCAAAAATGGAAGCACTGTACTCTGCCCCATGCACGCTTCTTCCTGTAGTATATTGAAAAAATCAAATAACTTTTGTCTATCTGTAATAAATATTAATTTGCAGCTGAACAGGAAAATCTAACTATGGAATCAGTATTAACAAAATCTTTATTAAAAGAATAAGTATCTATCTTTAAGGTAAATTATTTTGTCATATCCTTTTACTCATAGGCAAGAAAATTCACAGGATACCACATACACTGTTTCATAACTCTTGTCTGCAAAGTCAAGAACAACTCTTTAGAAGGTCGATATTCTCTTTATACTTTTACTACAGCTATTATAACAGTTTGTACGTGTTAAGGACATAGCACAGAAAAAAATGATTCCAAGACCAAAACATATAAGAAAAATTTCGGGGTTTCCATTTGTCAACAGCTCTTACATCTCTGAAACTAGTCAGTTAATTATTACTTGGCATCACAAATTTATATTAGCTATAAATTTTAATCCACTTTACAAGCCCATATTACAAAGTTTTCATGTGGTCAAAACACAAGACAAGCACACTAATATTCAAGAGCAAAGAGTAAGGGGGAACTCCACAGGCAACAAATGTCAGTGGTTCCACAGGAGACTCAAGAGTGACATGAGGGAAAATTATGCCTGACCAATCAAGTGGCCTTTTATGATGGAGTCACAACATTGGTGGATAAGACTAAAGCAACTGATGTCATATACTTGGACTTGTGCAAGGCGTTTGACACTGTCCCACATGGCATTCCTGTCTCTAAATTGGAAACATGGGTTTGATGGATGGATCACTTGGTGGATAAGGAACTGGCTGGATGGTCATATTCAAAGAGTTGTGGTCAACAGCTTCTTAATGTCTGAGTGTAAACCAGTGACGAGTGGAGTCCCTCAAGGGTATTGGGGCTGGCACAGTTCAATATCTTTGTGGGAGACATGGACAGTGGGATTGAGTGCACCCTGAGCAACTTTGCCGACAACACCAAGCTGTGCGGTGCAGTTGACATACTGGAGAGATGGGACACCATCCAGAGGGACCTTAATAGGCTTGAGAGGTGGGCCTGTGCTAACCTCATGAAGTTCAACAAGGCCAAATGCAAAGTCCTGGATTGGGGCAGTCCAAACATGAATCCAGGCTGGGCGATGAGTGGCTTGAGGCCAGCTCCAAAGAGAAGGACTTGGGAGTGATGATGGGCAAGAAGTTCAACATAAGCTGGCAATGTGCACTTGCAGCCCAGAAGGCCAACAACCGTATCCTGGGCTGCATCAAGAGAAGGTGCTCAGCAGGTCGAGGGAGGTGATTCTCCCCCTTTACTCCACTCTCGTAAGGCCCCACCTGGAGTACCGCGTCCAGTTCTGGAGCCCTCAACACAAGAGAGACATGGACCTGTTAGAACGAGTCCAGAGGAGGCCACAAGGATGATCCAAGGGCTGGAGCACCTCTCCTGTGAGGACAGGCTGATAGAGTTGGGGCTGTTCAGCCTGGAGAAGAGAAGGCTCCGGGGAGATCTTATAGTGGCCTTCCAATATTTGAAGGTGCCTGCAAGAAAGCTGGGGAGGAACTTTTTACAAAGGCAGTTAATGACAGAACAAGGGGTAATGGCTTTAAACAAGAAGAGGGTAGGCTTAGATGAGATATTAGGAAGAAATTATTGACTGTGAGGTTGATCAGACACTGGAACAGGCTGCCCAAGGAAGTTATGGATGTCCCCTCCCTGGAAGTGCCTAAGGTCCAGTTGGATGAGCCTTTGAGCAACCTGGTCTAGTGGAAGGTGTCCCTGCTCATGGCAAGGGGGTTGGAACTAGATGATCTTTAAGATCCCTTTCAAACCAAACCATTCTATGATTCTATAAAAGATGTACCACTCTCCCTCTCACAGCTGGGTATTTAGATTACTCTGTAGGAGTTATGTGGCTCTGATTAATTATTTTTTTTTTTTTTTTTTTTTTTTTGTGAAACATATACATTTTGAGAGTTATGTGTTACCATCCTTGTTACAGACTGTTCTTAATTTTTGACTTTGAGAATAACAGAAGAAACTCACATACTCTTAATCAGAAGCGATACACTTTATGAAAGAATGTAGAATAATCAAGATGAAGACTATATAAAGTCCCTCTTAATACCACAAAACTAGAAATATAAACTGATGTAAGTAGCCTGTATCATCTAACACTTAGGATTTTCTGTTGAACTGGATAGAATGAAAATGTCTTGCATTTAAATAACCCCTTTTAAAGGAAAGATAATGATGTGGTTTGGGGCTGTCTTCTGGCACTCATCTGACACCAGCTGTCTTCTAAGATAACTTCAGACACCTAAACATTTGATACCCAGTGTGGGATAGATCTACAGTTTTGTTATGTAGTCCATGTAGATAGGCACTTCCAAGATGATTCACACAACTTGGGTGGGATGTTTTTCTCTTGGATGTGGCATAGGATGATAATGAGTCACCAGCTTGAGGTCCTTACATCACTCACTGGAAGTTCCCCCATTATCTATAAAGGGATCAGTCAACTGGTTTAAACTAGGAGCAGCCAATTTAGATGCATTAATAAAATGAACCTTACCCATGAAATAATGAATATAATTTAACAGATAACTCATTTGAAACAGCTGACTACTTTCTGTAACAAAATCTTGTTTCTCATTGGTGATTTCATAAGATGGGTCCTGGAAACAATAAGAATCAGTTTTAATGTATTAAGGGATTATGGTAACTGCCTGGGAAAAAAAATGAAATAATTTGAAATAGCTAACTTTAAATGCTTGTCCAACATTGGAGGTAACTATAACCATTATAGTTATATCTGTCCAAGAAGTAAACAGACTCTGTAAAGGTGGAGGAAAAACTACAAAACAAAGTAATTTCCTAAAGGAACTATGAATACTGTCAGGAAACCTGAAAGGGAAATATTTGCCCATAGATATTAAAGGTCTTCTTATGTTTCAACCTCAAAACAAACAAACAAACAAACCAACATTCAGGACTAAGATGACAGTGATTTTCTATATGTTCTTTCCTGAAGTACTGTATTTTTAATGTTATCTGTTATCCAGTAATTACTCAGAAAAATTAAGAAATATGTTTAAAACTGTAGTACATTATACATATGCCTACAGTAATATTTTTAGTCGCTAATTATCTTCTTTAACTTTAACAAATTGCCTAAATGTAAATTCAGTAGTTCATTACAAGTACTTTTGCCATAGAGACATGCTATTTTTACCAGCTTAAGTACCACCTTTATTTGTGACCATCTTTATTTGTGACCATCTTTATTTAAAATAAGTTCTTGAAATTTACCTATCTGCTGATCAAAACCATTATTTTTAATGTCAAACTTGTAAAAGGCAAAAGAAAAAGAAGTAGGAACCTGGAACTGTCAATTTCTGTTATTTCTTCAGGGACTAAACTGAAGCAAGACTGAAGGGTTGTGCTGATTATTATATAATATGGAATTTTTACAGGTACAAATCTATTCTGGAATACTCATAGTCTTCCCATCTCTTCTAGTTGGGATTAAGACTGCATCTCCCATTTCCTTTTCCTTCCCTCCCCCTCAGAAATATTTTCTTCTTTTGCAGAACCTTAAAACCTCTCAATAAATCCATTACTGAAAAATGAAGACCACTTGTTAATATTTTATGAGACTAATTAATGTCTCTCACCACTTTGGTGAGTTAAAATAAAAATGAATGTGTATGGTTTAATAATTAGCAACTTTGGAGAAGGTTCAAAAACAGCTATAGGTAAGTCTTGACTAGAGATGTCAAAAACAAGGAAAAGAGACTTACCTTTTCAAGACTGACATAAAACCATGGTTGTCACATATTAGATATATGAATATTTAATGCACTGTGGAAATTAATATTTAATATACTCAAGTCCTATGCGACACAAGTACATGGCACATTTTTTTTAAAATGAAATAATAAAAATGTTTAACTATATTCTATCCGTTTGACCCTGAAACCTTTACACTTTGCCATTCTGAAAGAATGCCAAGTTCTGTCCTTCAACATTAGCACAATAATTTTAGAAGTTACACATGTAAATTTATATGTCAACTACAAAATAAAAACTGGTGCTGTTTAACATCTTTGTTGGTGACATGGACAGGGGGATTGAGTGCACCCTCAGCAAGTTTGCCGATGACACCAAGCTGTATGGTGAGGTTGACGTGCTGGAGGGACAGGGTGCCATCCAGAAGGGACTTGACAGGCTTGAAAGCTGGGCCTGTGCAAACCTCAGAAAGTTCAAAAAGGCCAAGTGCAAGGTCAGGGCTATTCCAAACACAAATACAGGCTGAGTGGAGAATGGACCGAGAGCTGCCCTGAGGAGAAGGACTTGGGGGTGCTGGTGGACAAGAAGCTCAACATGAGCCAGCAACATGTGTTCACAGCCCAGAAAGCTAACTGGGCTGCATCAAGAGAAGCATGGCCAGCAAGTCAAGGGAGTTGATTCTCCCCATCTACTCTCATGGATTGAGAATGCTCTTATGCTTGCAGTTTTTAAAACCAAGATAAAATGTGAATCAGAAGGAGCAGATAATTTTTTTTTTTTTTTTTTAAGTGTGTTCTATTGCCTTGCCCTAAAAAAAAAGGAGGGGGATTTTTTTTTTTTCTGTAATTGTATAAATGATTCTATTGTATTGAAGAATTTATTGAAACATTAACAAATGATATCTTAAAAACTGAGTTCCTAGATACAATTTTGAATTTCGTATGAAAGTTCAAAATAAAACAAAAGCTAATTAGTTAATAACTGACACTTTTTTCAAGCAGAATAATTTATTAGTTACTAATTAATTCCTTTAAAATAAATATTTTGAAAATGTATCATATTGGTCACAGGTTATGCTCCATTTATTATAACATGTAGTGTTTTAGTTGTTTGGTTTTTGTTTTTGTTTTTTAATTCGGATCACTGCAGAATCCTGGAATACGCGTTTATTCTGAAAATTAAACCTCTCCAATAATCTAAAATGCAGTGAGTATGATAACGGTGAACTAAGACACAGTTAAAATTCTTTAGCAATTTGAAGGACTCAGAGACTTGAACATCGTGCTTGAACAGCAATTCTTTCTTAAGCAGTCACCTCAATTCCTATTTAAGGACTTCTGGTTTATTGAACTAAGCAAAAGTTTGTCCATTTGTCCCAAGTTCTCTTATTACACAATTCTTAAATTTTTGGCTAAGCTCCTATTTCTTCTAGTCCATACACATATTTTGTTGCCTTAGTTAAAGAACTAAAAACAATTTAAATACATCTGAAAGGTTAAAAAAGTGTTGTTGGAAAATAATACCACCTAAATGTAAATTCCTTTAGTCTTTTGTTTTGATCTGTATCTTAGGATTTGGTAAAGTGATTTTTCAGAAAGAACTGTCTTATCAAGTTGAACGTCAGCTAAGTTGACTTTTTCTATTACTGAGCAATCAACAAATTCTTCAAAGATCACATCATGGAAGCAGAGAGTGGGAAGAATTGAACCATTTCTCATGCAGTCAGCAAGAGAATGTTGCTAATGAGCATTTAAAATATGAGAGACCAAAGCCGTGCATGCATTTACTCCAGAATATTTATCATCACCCTTCTTTAATAGGTGCATAAATCAACAGGTGAGCTAGACTTCACTATAGTCAAATAGTTTTGTAGACAAATATAATGTAATTATGAATTCCCTATTATAAACTTTTAGTTTAAATATTTTATCTTATGTTCTTATTTTATTTAACATCTTTATGTATCTTGTCTTTATAAAATGCCATGACTGGATTACCAGGGAATACTAGAGGGTAAAGAGAAAAAGACATGAAGTTCACATAACTTTTATAATTCATAGTTAATTTAGATCACCATGTCAGATTTAGAAATAGCCCTTTTGTCCATTTTTCAGTAGTATTTTATTTGCTCTCATTCATGCCCTAAGATGTGAATTTGTACATCTTTAATGTTTAACTGCAAACTTATTAAACTATATTCACTTAGATTATTGGCAATATAGATCTTTAAGAATTCTCCAATACTTTTCCTTATAAGGGTTAAATTCAATAGCATCTGTTACGTTATGTTTCTGTATTTTTCTCAGTGATTGAAATAGCATGTTGCCACAGCTTTCTAGAAAATCTTATTGTCTTTAAATATTTTTTATTCAGTGTTTTTCCATCAAAAATTATATAGTGAATTTTGAGGCACATCTAAATAAATCACAGTTTATCAGGAAATATTTTCAAAATTATTCAAAGAAACTATTTCAGAATTTGTCATAAAAATGATACAAACAATAAATATTTTCACATGAGCCTAATATGAATTGCTCTGGATATTCTTTAACTTTTTTAAAAAAAATTCAAATTTTATGCATCTTTATCATTTGCATAACTTGGAAACAACAACAACAACAAAATAATTGAGAAGTTCTAGAGGAAAGGAAAAGGCTCTTTTCCCTAGACCCGTTAAGCATTTCTGTGAAGTCTAGTCTGTTCTCCATATACCCATGGAAGATATTTAACTTTAACAACACAAGAAATAATAAAAAACTTTCAACAGATAGCAACTTGTTTAGTCCATAATCTTTAGATTAAAAATTTAAAATTGAAAAGGTACTCTTTCTGTGGATTTTGTCTTTCATTTATGTATATTACTCTCATGTAGCTTACCCATCATGCACATGACCAACCTCTCCTTCTAAATAAGGAAATTCACACTGTGGGGGCATGGTACGGGGTGGCTACTCCTTCAGGGACTGGGAGCCAGGGTGCCCCAGAGCAGTCAGTGTTCTCCCCAATAAGGCACAATCTCACAGGGGCCGGTAACAGGGTCAATCAACAGCTTTTAAAAAGGCAAGAGATGAGTGATGTCATAGGCACATCCTGGGGGTTCAGTCAGGAGCAAAAGAAGAATGGAACCAGAGACAAGGCTAGAGACAAGCTGCAGCATGGGTCCAAGGTCTATCCAGGCAGCAGGACAAGGAGCAAACACACTTATAGCATTGCTCAAAGCAGGACAATATGCCCCAGCCTGAGCGTAAATGGAACAGAACCATGGGCAGAGTGTGGGAGAAGCCCCAGGTGCAGCAGGTCAGGGCCATCAAAGACTGTTAGCACACTCAAGACCCTGACACAAACAACTATCTGTAGCTAGGTGCAAAAATCTTTGAAAATCTTTCCCACAGTGGAAACAAAGGAAGACCTATGCTTCAGATCTGGACATTCTACACATGTTTGATTGGGAAACCTTGGAAATATTTGACACCAACCAGCTGCAAACAGCATATAAGCAGACTCTGGAGAGCCACCGTACATAGCAGGTTTTCATTTGCATTCTAGTATGTTTTTTTTATTTAAAAGAAAAGGCACATCTAGTCTCCATTTATAGATTTAGGCCCCATTCCTCCAAGAGGCAGGTAAGGGTAGGAAGTTAATCTTATGTGAAGTTCTGCAGAAGTGTAAGACATCAGCTCACTGAGATGCTCAGGTTGCAGTAAACTCAGTCCTTGTTTAGCATGCTCTGGATTAGGCATTTGTATCTTGCTTGGCTGCAAGAACTCAGCAGCTACAATTTTCTTCTAGTCTCAGATGAGATGCTAGTAGAGAGACTCAGCCCAGTCCTCCAAAGTCCTGCGCCTTAGGAAGAACAACTCCATACACCAATATATGCTGAGTGCCACCCATTTGGAAACCAGCCTGGCTGAAAAGGACCTGGGGCTCCAGTGGACATCAAGTTGGACATGAGCCAGCAACATGCTCCTGTAGCAAAGGCTAAGAGTGTCCTGAGCTGCATTAAACAAAGTTTTTGTTTAAAGTTTTAAACAAAATTAACATTGCAAGCAGATCGAGGGAGATGATCCTTCTCTACTCAGCATTGATGAGGCCTCCTCTGGAATATTGTGTTCACTTCTGGGCTCCTTAGTACAAGAGAGACACAGACATGCTGGAGAGAGTCCAACAAAGGCCCATGAAGGTGATTAAGGGACTGGAGTGTGTCATATGAGGAAAAGCTGAGAGAGCTGGGACTATTTAGCCTGGGGAAAGCTCAGTTAGGATCTTAGTAATTTATATAAATAGCTGAAGGGAAGGTGCAAAGAGGATGGATCCAGGCTCTTTTCAGTGGTGTCCAGTGACAAGTACCAGAGGCAGCACACACAAATTGAAACACAGGAAGTTCCCTCTGAACATCAGGAAACACCTTTTCACTGTGAGGGTGATGAAGCACTGGCACAGGTTGCCCAGGGATGTTGTGGAATCTCCATCCTTGTAGATATTCAAAAGCCATCTGAACAGGGTCCTGAACAACTCACTGTAGGTGGCCGGCTTGAGCAGAGAGGTTGGACCAGATGGTCTCCAGAGGTCTCTTCCAACTGCAACCATTCTGTGATACTCTGATTCTGTGATGTGTAGGGAGGTAAGGATTATGGTTCCTTAATAATCCTTATTTATTAATAAGCTCAGCTTTCTGTCCATGCTCAGAAGAGATAAATTTCAATTTCAATTACTTATGCCATTTCAGCCACATGGCATAAGGAACAAATGTGGCCTTTCTGCTGATGGTCAAGCTAGCTAGATGGAAGCTTCCAGCTTTGTATTCTGAAAATAAATGCAGTAATATGTCCAGGAAATATACTGCCCCTCTCTGCAGGGTATTTTAGGTATGTTGGTAGAGTGAGACACATTTAACCAATGTGTGCTGTTCACACCAGGAAGGCGGGCTTCCCACTCAGGTTACATCAAGTCCTGTTTATACCACATGTCTTGATTTACTGATAGGTAGGCGAGATTATTCCTCTCATGTCTGTGTAAAATCCATTTATTTCAGTTTGTAAAATTAGTCTTTGCTAGGGGCCAATTTTCACTTGCAGACTTTTTCACTGCAAACCTGAAGACGTAAATTAGAAAGCTTTAAGATTTTGCAGGACACTTTCTTGGGCAACAGGAGATCTGAGCTGTAAGTCTCATCTCATTCTTGCAGTTAATTTTGTCCTATGAGTCTGTCTACTGAACTCTAGGTGCATATTTTATTATTGTTTGTTAATGAGCAATAAAGATATTTCCAGAGAGAAGCAAACAGCACCTTGGAATGTAAAACGTATGTATGAGTTTTTTAATTTATTCATGTTTAAAAAAAAAAGGATGGGGACGTTGACTCCATAAGGCTTTTTACACTGCCAGTAAGAATCAG
The DNA here is from genome assembly GCA_907165065.1 of Caprimulgus europaeus. The sequence goes on along the minus strand of OU015530.1, from coordinate 46,262,323 downwards.
CCCTTTGAACTATAAACATCTTTCTGCCGTCTCAAAATCTGCAAATATAAAAAGCAGGAACCCAACGGATTGACTAGTGACAGTGTTCTCACAATGGTGCAAATTGCTTTGTCAGTATCAGCCTGGCTGCACTGGGTAACTTCTGACAGAGTTTAATACAAAAAGCTTCCTGAGCCAGGAAGATAGACCAGTCTATGAAAGCTTGAATCGACATTTTAGTAGCTTCATGTTACTGGTTTGCTTTTGTGTCACTATGCATCTGCTTTACTCATTTCCCAATTCTCAACTTTGTTTTTCTAAATCCGTTCTGATCAGATTACATACAATTAAATTACTTCACTGAACAAATCATGTTCATAAATTTGTCTTATTGATTGTCCAGAGCACAGTGCTTCAAGAACCCAGTGTGCTGCATGACTCCTGTACAGCTCTGCAAGATGACAAAATGATTTATTCTAATGGATGACCTATTTATGATGGAAAAACAAATCTAATTTCAATTACTGCTCTAATTAGAATGACTCATGAAAACTGGAACTTAAGTTTTAGTATAGGTCAAAAAAAATGAAGAATTATTATTGTTCATTATGCAGACTCCCATTTGTTATTTACCAGTATAAATAAGATATTTCAGTTTATTTTTTGTTGACAATAAATTTTTAAGGGAGAAAGGATATGTAAGGTGCCTTTTTTATTCTTTTAGAGATGCCTGCAAAAGGACATCAATATTGTGACTGCTAATAATACATGATACAGATATTCATAGAAAGAAAAAGGTAATCTGCTACATCAGGTTTCTGTCTATTAGGAGGATTTTTCAGTGGATTAAAGACCACAGAGGAAGCAACAAGGCCAGCACTGCTGGAGCAGGAGAGATGGTCGGTCTGCTCTGTCGTCATTGTCTGTGTTTGATCTCCAGAAAAGCCAAACTAGGATATGTAGGCCGTCAGCAAGTGTTTGTGGTAGTAGGTTACAGCAAATGTTGCTCCTAGAAACAGTAATTATGTGTCCACTCCTTCTACATCAGAAGAGGCAGAAGTCCAGCTCCCCAAGAACACACCGCTGACTCTGTCTGAGCTTTTCAACTGCTTGCCATTTATCTTTCTCTATGAAACTTCTAGCTCCGGGTAGGTCTCAGTCTGTGATCCTTAGTGTGATCCTTGATTGCTTAAAATTCTTGATGTTGCTCTGAAAAGCAGCAGATATTTATAAGCTTGAACTGCTGTAGTCATTTAAGATTCTAGTGGAAACAGCACCTTTCATGAAATAAAGACAAATCTTCCTGTCAGTATGAATTGTATGAAGAAGTGAAATGCATGAATTGCATGAAGAGCACCAGGGTGTCTCTTGATATCTCTGTGAACTTTTAATGACAGATAACGAGAACAAAACATAGAATCACAGAATCATAGGATGGTTTAGGTTGGAAGGGACCTTAAGGATCATCTAGGATCCTTAAGGATCATCCCTGCCATCAGCAGGGACACCTTCCACTAGATCAGGTTGCTCAAAGCCTCATCCAACCTGGCCTTCAGCACTTCCAGGGAGGGGGCATTGGGAAATGAGTAAATCTCAGAAAACAGGTAAATATACAAAATCATTGGTTACGTAGCCTCTAAAAATATATATTAGTACCAATATTAAGGTTATTGTTTTATTTTGCAGCAAATATTAAGAGTCCTTGGGGATTTTGAGTGGTTGTTGTGTAGATACATAAACTCCAGAAGAAGAAAGTGTGCTCTTCAGTTACAATTAATTGATAAATATATTTTTTCCTAGTAAAGAATGAATGACATGAGGCCTTGTTTTACTGCTTAAAGAGGTTTTTAAAGCCCTCCAAGAGTTTGGCAAGTATTCCCAGTTCTTGTTCTCAATACTAGTTTGGAGAGGAAGAAATATCTGGTAAAGTATTTTTATGTCCTCAGAGTAGCTCCTCCTGTAGTGCCAGTCTCTGGACAGAACACTCTGTGAATTCCTAGAGGAAACTCATGTATATCAAAGTGTTGAAGGGCCAGGGGAAGATCTCTGAGAAGTCATGCCTCCTGTCATTTAATGACTTTGATGCAAATCAACATCACTCTTAATTCAACACTGTGTCTAGAAACCTTAAATAAAGACCCATTTTACAAGTGGAAAGGAATAAATAAAAACCTTTAAGCAGTGGAGCAGCAACAGGAAAAGCACATCAAAGTCAGCTGGCACATCCTTTACAAAAAAAGCTTTGCAAATATTCTGATCAAGTCAGTGAGGTGGAAGAAAGAAAAAAAAAAATAGTGTACTTTCATTTCTCCAGTTCTTTTAGGTGATGTTCAGAATGTGGCACTTTATCCAGTAGGAAATACAAATGAGAGTAAATATGTATTTCAATACTTCTAATCACTGCAAGATCCTTACATAGAACATACATCTAAGTAAGAGATTGCAAGGAATTGCACTATAGTCAGAAGGAAAATTACAATTCCATGAATCCCAGTAAGTGTGCAGTACTTCAGTTAGCAAACAAGTCCAAAACAGGCATTTCAGACATATTAAGAAATGAGTTTGCTCAAAGGTTAATGTTGATAAAACTGAGTTTTAGAATATTAGTTCTTTTATTTTTGCTAATTTGGTTAGTTCTGTTTGGGTTGGGTTTTTTTTTTGGACAAGGACAGAGGGACTTAAACAGCATAAGAAACTAATTTCTGCTATATTTCTATTATTTAGTAATAAGTGATCTCATAAGATTTCCCAGTTTCTAAGCCATATAAGCATGAATATATTGAGATAAATAATTTAAAATTGAATTTTATGAAACCTTGTTTGAAAACCCATCAAAGTCAATGGGAGCCTGTCCAATAATTTTAGTGGGAAAAATTCCTAATTATTCCAGAGAGAGCAGGATTTGGCAGAAGCTATGAAAAGAGAGGAATTAAGTATAAAAGAGAATTATGTCCTACAAGCATACTATAATAATTTATACCAGAACTTACAGTAGGATAATTTTTTTTCCAAAGGGACTCTTTGCCCATGTCTGTGTCACCACAGATTTCTAATAGCTTCCCATCCAAGTGCTAGTGAATCCCAGGGTTTTTTAGTGTTTGAGATCCAAAGTAACTGCACTGAACCCATTCCAGTGTCTATAGAGAATAAGAATGTTTACCAAGAGTAAAAAATAATAGCAGAAGTAAATGGCTATTGACATTTATTCAGAAAAAAATATGAAGCTTAGAGATCTTCTCTCTCGAATTGCAATTAAAGTGTAGTAACTTTCATAATGAGCATGAGGTGTGGTATAATAGTTCATAAGAGTGAAATTACATTTTTTTAAACAGGTACAAATTTTCATTTGATATCACTGGGAAAGCTGTGCTTCTTCAAATGAACTAAGGAATGAATGTGAATTTCTAGGATTAGTTTTGTCTATAGGGAAGTTGGTTTTCAAATAAATGTCTTTTCATTATCAGAATTCCAATGTACTTGAACAGTACTGTCTATATTACTTTGTAAAATTAAACATTCTCCTGTCATGCTGGCTATACATATTACAAATCCATAGTAAATAATTAGCATGAATGGTTAACAAGAGCCAAGCTATAGGCAATTTGACATTCAATTAAGGGTTTCTGTGCTGAAGAAATATCTCTGGCATAGCTTACTGGAAACAATTAATTTCTCATCAACTTTGAAACAATATTCAGCCTTTGGTCAGTTAGAGATTTAATTTTAACCTCTGTAGAATATTGTTTGTATGACTACCCCATTATTTTCTGGTCTCCAAGTGACTGATTCACTGCAAGTACTTAGCTGGTGCTGATGTATTTCACATTTGTTGAGACACTCTCTCTCTTATTGCTGGTCCTGCTGTTATCTGGGCACAGATTTGTCTTACTCTAGAAATTTTTTGCTCTTTTAGAAATGTCCTAACATAAACTTTTGGGGGTTTTTTTAACCATTCTTTCAGAAATATGACAATACTCTCAAATCAGTTCAGTTTTCAAGGACTGTAAGAAGTATAATTTCAAAAGATGTTTGTTTGAACTTAGTATGTGGGCACTAATTCACCAAGATATTTTTTCAGTATTAGTCTGGAAATATACATGGGTGTAAAACTGTGGTGGAGAATTGGTGCATATTAAAAATAGATGGAAAGTGTCCTTGTGTTGTGACTAATGCTCTTGGACTTTTGCTTTTGCAGTTTGTTGCAGCTTTGACAGAAGTCAACAAATCAACAAGTTATTTCACTGAGTTTGGTGCAAATTGGTCTAAGTCTTCAGTTACCAACCAATAATTTCCTCTTAATTTGGCGTATGAAAATACAGGTTTAGTCCTGTCAGTCAAATTTGTGTTTCCACAGAGCAAAAACCAAAATTCCAATCTATTCCCAAGGGACCAAGACTTGTCTCAGGCCATTACTAGGACTTCAGTACTAAGAGCTTCAGTATGAACATGAATACATATTTTTATCTTTTAATTGTTTGCTATTGTTTCAAGAGATGGATTTCAGACAGCATGAGTAACACTTTTCAGTACACAAAATCATTGTGATTAGCACTGGGCAAGCTAATCCTCTAAAATAGTTTAGCCATACCTTTTCCTCTCTGCAAATTTTTTATTAGTTTTTTTTTTTTTCCTTTTTCCATTATTTGCTGGACTTCAGTTCTACTTTGATTTCATGAACTGAGAAAATTTTATTGAGCGCAGTCTATTTCTTGATATGCTACACATACTTATTACAACTGAAAGTATTTAAGTCATTATAACCACAGTCACCAAAGTTAGTAAGTACCCAACACAGTGATGATCCTAGAAGAAGTCTACAAAAAATGAACAAATATTAGGTATTCTCTAAGTACAATCTTCTAGCTGATTTTGTTTGTATCTGACCTAGAACCAAGTCAGCAAACTTTTAGCCTGATTTTGAGATAATACAGGACATTTTAAGAACCTTCCTCTGGATGGGATACATGAAAATTACAGTTTCTCCTTTGTGCACACGGTTTATCAGTTGATATATTAAAGAATTTTTTATTCTTGGCAATCAATGTGACTATTTCATATTTCCTGTTATTTTCTAATATAATTACTTATAGACAATTTTAGTATTTTATATAGTATTTTTTGTCTAACTGAAAACTAACTGAATGGTCCATAGTTGCACAGCTCCTCCTCTTCTTTGTCTTTTAAAGATATATATTACAACCCAGGATCTCCTTAAAATACTTTAGTCATTATCTGTGGTACCTTAATTAGGAATCTTGATAAATTAGGCACCTCTTGTAATCACTGCAGAGAGATAGATACGTGACTTATGTATGTGTTTATATAAGTGTAGACAATTAGCTAATTTAGCTATCTATACTAAATGCTTAAAGTTAGGGACAAAAAAACCTTACATTTCGTCATGGAAACTTCATCCATCGTCTATGACTTCTCAGTTGTTCATTAATATTTTAGAGGTTGTTTAGGTTTCTTCTCTAATCAATCCAGAATTAATTTCACTAGACTCAGCTGATCTGAAGACATGCATCTGTTCTAGTTTAATTTTTTTACCCCTTATTTTTTTAATTATGTTAAAATCAGCTAAAACCATTTGAAATTTTACAGAAGCACGATGTAAAAATTACACTAAACTGCATTCTTCACATTATCATCCATCAATGACTTTCTTTACTGAGTCGTAAACAAGGTCTCTTTCTTTTGTCACCTTTTCACTACAGTATGCTCATTCTTTCTCATTATAGTTTATAGCCTTTTCTAGTTCTGTTATTTTGTGCTTTGGTTTTCTCATTTTTATCCCTAGAGGCTTTCTCCTGCAGTTATCTGAAGTCATTTGACCTACTTTCCTATATGCTTCCTTCAATATTTGTGATGACTGAAAAGCTGATGGTGTAGAAAAGTTAATAATTTAAAATATTTTTTAGCCTTCCTTCACTTCAGGATGGTGGATGCTGGTACACTATTAATATAATTTCCTTCAGGAATTGCCTGAATTATAATATTGAAATTCCACCAACAAAATATGAAATCAAATTAAGTAAAAGTAGTGGATGAGATTTTGATTATGGTGGTGTGTACTTTATAGAAGGATGGACAAATAACAGAAAAAAGGATACAATAAAACTCCAGAGCATCAAGGACGTAATTCAGCGAGGCTGCTTCCAGGCAAACTCAGACTTCTCACCATGAGTGAATCCTATATATACTTAATAAATATTTAATTCCTACTGTTCAGTCTGCTCAATCAATCCCTTGCTAATGAAACAGTTCTTTCTGAAAGCTCATCTATTTATATCCACCTGCTTCACATGCACAAGCAGACTGCTTGATATAGAGAGATAAGAGAGACTTAAATATAGATGTACATTCATCTCATTTTGACTGCAGTTACATTTGGTATTACTAGAGTAAGTCTAAATTTAAGACACATTAGTATAAAACCAGTGCATTTGAAATCAGTTTCAGACATGTACTGTTATGCTGCTGATGTGTTTGTTCATCATGCTGAAATTCCTCATAAATAGAACATTAGGAATATAATATACAATCTAGTAAAGAACAGTCATTAATAACATCTAGGGTATTTTACTAAAAAATTCCTTTGGCATAAGGTTTTGGTATTGCTTCAAGATTTTGCTATGTCCTTTAAGGATCTCAGGTGTTTAAGAATACTATCATTTTTCTTAAGCTAGTTCTCTACATATGACTTCAGACACAAAATATTATGATATCCAAAGTATTATCTAATCATTTGTCCTTCTTATACTACATGATCAAAGACACTATGATACCAATGATGAGAGTAACTTGAGCTCTGCTTTATTTCATTTAAGTAGAGAAAATGCCTTTAAAAATGTGTCTCATTTCAATGTCTGAAGAAGGTTGAGGTCAGCATTTCTAAAGTACCTTGATTTGCAAGAAAAAAATTCTCCTCACTTGGCATGAAATTATCATCTGGACCTTGATCTGAACACTCGATCTTAACACAGAAGCAAAGGGTTAAGTCTCTATTCAAAAATACATTTCTAGAGTCTGTATTTGGCTTATTTTCGATTTTTTAAAAAGAAGTTGTAAATCTATCCATCTGTCTAAAATCTTAAGCTCTATGGTGATAGAAATTTCACAGACGTTTGCAATTTTTGGCCTGTGTAAAGTAGAAAACCAGGTCATCATGATCTCTCTTAACCTTAAAATTTATTAATGTAGTTTAAAAATTAGAAATAATAATGGTAAAGATTATGGTCAGACCTTTTCCATGGAGTGGAATTGTAATAGCACGTTTAATAAAAAAGAAATGCAACTGTAAAGTCACAGAAACTGTGCATCGTGGAATAAATGATTCCAGGTACAAGCCACTTAGTAAATGTAGATGGGCAAAAAATGAGATTTGCACAGCAGTGTTGCCTTTTGGAGGAAAACGAGGAAATAGTTTATTTTTATTTAAGTGGAAAATGACAATGAATTAACCAAACAGAAATAACCACAATAAAGTAACCAGGTCCTAAGCCTCAACAGGGATTGGTACCTTATTACTACTTCAGGAAACTGTGCTTAAGTCAATCATCCAAAAGACAGGGAGACCTGAGTACTCGACCATATCATCAAGAGTTGTGTTACTCTCTCTTGCATCTACACAGTTTTACATCAGACAACCAGCAGATAAAAACAGGGGGTGAGGGTAGGGGAGGAGAACAAAAAAAACAAAACACAAGGTGTCTACTACACAGATAGTTCAGTTCACTCTTTCTTAGTTCACTCTTTCTCTTTGGCAAAAATCTCTAGGGACTGCATTTGTGCACTCCCTAGTTCTATTAGGACAGGTGGAGGGCTCCTTCTCCTTAGACTGTTCTGCACACTGATAGCTAGGAAGATGAGGACTTAAGCAGGCTTAGTTGGATGAAGGATCATCCCAACTGCCTTCTCAGAGGGTGGACTGTTTCCCCAAGGAAAGCAGCAGGAGAACCTCCTCAGCCAGGTTTACGCAGCACAACATTTCGCATTGCCAGAAACACAGATGTGGTGAAGGCTTGGGTTCTGTGAAGAAGAGAGATATGTGAACCCTAACTTGCCAGAGATCAGGAGAAAGAGGAGTTCAGACAGACTCCTACACCAATTGTGCCTTCCCTAAGCTGGCATTCAGAGTAGTATCTGGAGCTTGTGTGGCACTTTGTAGAAGTGCCTGACTCTGGTCACCTTGTATGGAATGTCCTTTGCCTAACTTCAGCTGTGTGGTGTGGAGAGGTCTGATCTAATCTGGTTGTCTAGCTCCCTCTATAGCAAACTGAGCTGGAGCTGTTGCCAGTGGGTGGGTGGTAGACAGGACATCTGGGGCTGGTGGATGAGTTTCCTCTGGGCTGGCTATTCCTGGCTGAAGTGGAACCCTCCATCTTCACCTAAATCTCTGACTTTTAGATATCTTAAAGTAAATATATTCCAGCCCAAACTTACTTATTCTAACAGGAGCTATTAATCTTATTATTACAATATCTTAGTTGGACATTCCCAGATAGGCACTCTGAATATCACTTTATCTGTTCTTAACCCAACAGCACCAGTGTGAGTGCGAATCTACATGCTTTAATAAACTCAGATTTACTCCAGCATCCTTTGGCAATACAGCTAAATGACTCACAATTCCCTGAGGATACATGTCATGTACCCCAAGTTCCAATTCTTTTTCATTCTCAATAAATTCAGCTGTAAATTCAACTCCAGTAGACAGACTCGCCTTTCACCTTCAGCACATTCCCTTTATTATACTACATAGATTCCAGACTTTATTTAAATTTAAACAAACAAACAAACTCTGTTTTTTAAGATGTGTTTTGTATTCATGGGTCATCCAAGGAAAACCATACAGGAAAAAAGTGCATGCTTTCACCTTCTTATGAACCCTTCAGAAAGCAGAAACACAATCATCTGTTTATAAAGCCAGAGGAATATTTTTCATGGAATCTCAGAGTTTGACTATGTTGCTCTGCAATTAAATGAAAAAATTATTTTAGGAACATCAGGTTAGCTAAACAGGTTTTTTTGCTTGTTTATTTCTATGTATGAGTGAGAAGGAGGGAGTTACTATATATGGTATTTCTTCGCTATTTGTGATACAAAAAAGTATGCAAAAGTCAAAAGTATTATTTGCTTTCATACCCACAGGATCAGGGCCACTAACCCAAGAAAACAGTGTGGTCCAGATCCAAAAGTGTATTTAGGAGAATACAACTGGCTTTGATGTGTAAATAGTTGAATACCCAAACTTCTGAAAGAGTTTGGAATACTAAAACTAAAGTTTTATATCTATATATAGATATAGTGATCTATATCTATAGTGATCTCTGACTTTCTTGACACCGTCATCAATCATCACTGATATTGTTCACACATACTCTTAGAACAAGAAACAATTTTGTTTATCTACATTTATAAAGGAGATGAGAATACCACCCTCTATCTTAAGAAAATTATAAGCAAACAGGAAATCATGGATACTATTGTTACTGCTAATAAATTTATAATTTGCTCCAGTTAGAGGCTAGAGTAATGCTGAGGGTGATCAAATATTTTGCTACTGTCTTTTTTAGGTTTCAGGTTTCTTTTCAAATAGAGTAAGGGCATTATGCACTTCCTACTAGACACTTCCTATAAAAGGCATGTTGAAGAGGTTGGCTATAATCTGAGGAGTAGAATCAATACATGGTTCACATCAATGGCTCCTGCTTGGAAAGCAACTTCTGGTTCTAGCAACAGGGTTTCTAGAAATATTTGGATCCTTCTCAAATCTGAAATAGATTATTTGTGGTTGTTAGGGGAATCATCCCTTCTTTGTCCATTGTGTCATTATGTTGTGCAACATGTCATTATCTCTTGAAACGGTCCCAAATGTAAAGCCTTCACACACAAAAAACCCAGTGTAGTAATGCAAAAGATGGTTCCTTTTAGAATTGCCTAAGGACACTGCTAGTTTCTTCCTAAGTTTTGTCTGTAGATCACCATCTAACACTGGCAGTAGTGTTAGAACCACAGTTCACATATATATTGGCTCAATAGTGTTTAAGACCAAGTTTGGTGAGGCTTTGAGCAACCTGATCTAGTGGAAGGTGTCCCTGCTTATGGCAGGGGGGTTAGAACTAGATGATTTTAAGGACCCTTCCAACCCACACCATTCTATATGATTCTATGATTCTATGATAGGATTGTTGATTTTCAAGTAAATAATATAAAGAGAACTATTTGGGTTATCAATTGGACACCCGCAAAAAAAGATACATAGAAAGCAAAATTACTTCTGAAGCATTATGAGAATGCTTTGAAAGCAATGTGAAAGACAGCAACACTGAATCTTAATTTTTAACTACTGATATCTAAAGAGATAACGACTAGCTTTCATAGCTGGATGGCTTACTGAGAAGGACACATCTTAGATTTTCATGTAATTAAATTATGGAACATGTATAGCCTTAGCCAGTGTCAGCTGAGGCCTCTTGAAACAACTTTTAATAAAAGCACAAGATTTAATGTTAAAAACTGAGTATGTTCCTTTTACAGCATTTTAATTACACTAGGAGGTAATGCCATTTGGTCACACATTGCAGTGCAGAAGAACCAGATGATCAGACACTTACGGGTTCAGTACATGGTGGTCAATTCAGATGTTTCAATAACTTCGTAATTTATGTTTATTCATGAACTGCATGGAACCACATCTTCTTAAGATTCCTTTTCAAAAACTAAGACATGTGTACTCTTACATTAGTCAACTTCAGCAAATGTAGTATTAATAAATAGTAAGTCATCTGTGTGGATGAACACATGCAGAGGACAGGAAAAGGAAAAGGAATAGCAGAGGACAGGAAAGGGAAAAGAAATAAAGCCACCACTTTTCATTCAGGTTCCTGCTCCAGTCTTTCTCTTCTTTTCTGTAGATGATAACTGTATTGACAGAATCCATTACAATAGCTTGTGATGGGCATGGTGGGGCTCATGGAAGAGCAGGATAAATATATTCCTGAAGCTTGTCCAGAATGTAGGAGGTCAATATACTAGGCCAGAATCACCACACTAAAATTTAAGGACCTTGAGATCCCTGATTTAGGACAGAAAGACCATCTTCAGGTAGAATGAACCATTTTCTGACATTTCTTATGCTGGTGTTCATACACGAATGTCAGTTTAAGTCAGGAAAATACTGCTGTGGTTAATTTCCCAATTAATTAGTCTTATCACCTTTGTGTTTGCGTCATGGAGACATTCTTACAGCTCAGGAACCAGACTTTTTTTCAGGTAGAAACTAAACCAGAAGATGCTCTCCAGAGACACTCCTCATAATTCCCATCTTATAATTGGCCTGTAGTTTGTAAAATCAGATAGAGGTAATCTGACCTGCAACCCCAAAATACAGGTAGTCTGGATTTCAAGCTTCATTTAGAAGTGTGTGGTTCTCTAGATCTGTTCTTGGTGTAGTGCACTACTTGCTGGCATATGTATATCACCTCTCTGTGTCTAAGGACTGAACAAACAAAGCAGTTTTCTAATTAGAAATTAAGTAACTAAAGGGACTAGCTTCCTAATTTAAGCTTCACATTGAAGTGCTTTAAATTATTTAGTCATGTGGAATCTTCAGAGTGTTTTAGTGATTTACCCAAATCAGAAAGACTCTTGTCTCTGTCTGGAAGCCAGTTTCTGTCGCCTGATGTATTTAATTCAAGAGGGAGCGTATTCTGAGCCTGATGCCTATTATGGTGAATATTCCACGTCCCTTATGTTATTGAGCTGGTTAGAATATGTTTGGGTTGCCTGGGGAAACTAAAGATTGCTGCTGCAGCACCAATATAGACCAATTTCAGATTGGTATCTTCAGCAGAGAAATTATGAAAGACAGAACAGATCTTACCTTTGTCACCCTTTAAATAGGGCCCATTATACTGATGCAAAGCAATCTTTTGTTAGACTGTTCATAAATACAGTTTTAAAACAAAACAAAAATAACTCGCAAAATACTGACCTGTGTTGCTTGATCATTTGTTTAAATCTCTTCTTCTGGACCAATATACTAGCAATTCTGATATATTATTAAAATTAAATATTATATTTATTTTCATGTAGTTTTATTCTCTTTGAAATGCATAACCCTTTTAATAATGTATTATATGCTTAGGCCCTATTTGTGCAGTAAGTCTTGTGAAAATGACACCTTTAGAACATACACAGGTGCAAATGTATTTCATTGTCACCCTTAAAACAAATATAACCCAGACTTTTTCTGAAGAAACCCTTTAATTATGCATTACTTTTTATCTCATTATTTGTTTAAACATTCACAGTTTTTGCAGAGCTGACATTGAACCACTGGTTTATGTTTCTGTGTCCCGAAGGCATTGGTAATTCTAAAGCACTCGGGATATTTATGAACTAGCAGACAAGTTTTCTGAGTATCCTTCGAAGGCCACACCAATTTATTAGCATGCCATTGTGACTTTTTAAAAATTAACGACAAAATAATAAGTTTTCTCATCCATCTACTAAAACAGAAATTGCATTTTCATCACCTCTTGTAACACTTCTTGTCATATTCTTTTTATTGATCATAGACTAGAATTGCATGGGGGGTTTCTTAGCAGGATTTATGAAATATTCAAATAGGATATCATAATCTGTTATAAAAATCTGTTCCCTTGCTTTCTTTGATTTACTATTTTTATGTATGCATGCTACTGTTGGTGGGCCCAATCCTCAGCTGATAAAAAGCAGTCAATCAGCCAAAGCAATACAATAGAGAGAAAGTAATAGTATTTTTTTATGTACTGATGACCAATCCCATTTTCTACCATTCTGAGAATTTGTCTTGTGTGCATACCTATTCCACCTGTTAGGTAAGAACACCTCCGTTAGGTTCATTAAGACAAAGTACTGACATTTTGTCTCTGTCATCTGTGAACTACACTGCACAGAGGCAGTCTCATGGAAAACCAAAACAATTAATTATTCTGATAAAAATTTAAGAGTATTTTGGAATTATTTAAATCTGTGATCATGCCATGCCATGGACATCATCGTGGCCACAAGCATGCCTAAATGACATTTCAATTATTTGAGTCAAGTGTGTTTGATTTTCTTTCTGAATGAAGGATCAGATAAGATGATATAGTATAAAGATTTGTTTTTGTGAAATTAATTATTTTAGTATGCTGTTTAATAACTGATTTGGAAATAAACAACAAGGTCAATCCTTTCTTTCTGAAGACAGTAAGAGATTTTCTTCTTAGTTAACATTTTATTCTCAGATTAAAACTGTTAAGATTCCTTGTTGTTACTAGAGTTTTCTAGGATGTTGGTGTCCATATTTCTCTGGATCTTTGCAATCTTCTCTCCTTACCTTTAACTGTCATTCTTATCATTGTCAAGTGTACACTTAGACTAAGCATGTATTTTCGTCACCAGCTCCGTGTGGACTTTACATTTGACCCTGCAGTAAAATCCAAGTACTAAACTGTGATTTGTTAAGAACAAGTTCACTTAATGAATTTATTGCAAGGTTTGGCAGAACAGGAAAAGCTCTTCAAATACATGAAATAACTACAAAAAAACCCCAAACCCAAACTTTAAGGAATTAGTACATAATACATTGCTTTTTATAGTAAAATTTGCAGCAGAGTGAAAATTATTTTAAGGATTGATTATAGGAACATTTTCAAAGGCAGCAAAAACCGTTATCCAGTTCTCATTGAAAATTAATAGAGTTTAGGTACATAAGTCTACTTTGCATTGTCAAGATCTTCACCATGGTATATTTTGCAGTTTTCCATGTTTTTTGTCAGGTTTCAGTTTCAGTGACCACCTGTTTTCATCTAAAAAATAATTTTCATTGTAGGTTTTTTCTGAAGGCAAGAGAAATAAAGCAAAAAAAAAAAAAAACACAAATCAAATAAGTTACAAAATATTGTTGTTTTACAACCATTTAGCTTGAGTAACACTGGTGATTTTGGGAGGGCTTTCTTGATTTTCTGAATACCCATGCTTGGGAATAATGTACTTGCCCATAATGTACTTTTGTAATTATTTTATTTTTTTTTCATTATTCAAAACTGCTTTAATTTGCATGCTGGTCCAAGAGGACTGAAGAAAGATTATTTGAGCAGATGCAGCACAAGAAGTAGAAATCTCACATATAGATCAGCTTATACTGTTATCTCTGCTAATGTAGCTGGTCAGCCTTGCAAACCTTTTGGACACTTGGAAGGCTGCCATTATGGTTGTTTCTCCTGATGCAGTGCCACAAGTAGTTTATTCTGAGTATCTGTCACACAACCTCTTTCAGCTGTCTTGTGTCTCACCTGTAATAGAGATCAGTGTATTCATGTTATTGCTTTTGACAGTCTTTATTTTTTTAAATTACTTCAGTGGTCTTCCAGCTCATCCTTAGCATCTCTATTTTCCTGTTTTCTGTCAGCATGCCATGTCAAAATATCTATCAGAACTATCACTACTCAGACAGAAAGACATTGCAAATGTAAAAATCCACATCTGTTACTTATGCATCTTTGCTTTCCAACATCAGGCAAAACAATCCCCTTAACCGAAATTCTATCAGGTCAGAATTGGGTGCCTGAAAGGACGAGTTGTGAGTACCATCATTCAATAATTCTGCTCCCAAATATGATCAGTGACTTTAAAAAACATATCTCTTCTTGTTTTTAGAACTTTCTAAATTAAATTTGACAATTGTGAAGGGTGTCATTGGGCATCATATTTTATCTGTCTGCAAGCAATTTTGAACAGCTAAGTAAATGTTTATCTGAACAATGTTGAATGTTTCTTTTCCATATCCTGTACAAATGGTTCTACACTCAGTCATTCTCACTGTACTAATGATTTTTAATTAAAGAATAACTTGAGTAGAAAACAGGTCCAAGAAGGATTATCCGTGTGCTGTGGGTTTATCCTCAGAGTACTTACCATTATTCTCTTCGGTGTTTATATTGTCTGGCATATGGTATTCCAAATGATTATAGTACTAAAAGTAAATGGAAAAAATATTTTTAAACACTGTTTTTTTCAGTGTTTGAGTCCAGACATACTTAGACACCATGCTTTCGACATCTTATTTAATTACCTTAACTAGGTTGAATATGAAAAAGGAGTGATATGTGGGAGAGTGAGAAAGAATTCAAGGCATTTAGGATCTGAATGAGGATTTCAAGAAAAATTGCTGAGCAATATCAGTGCATGTTGGTTTATACAGTTTGGAAAGTGGCTGAGGTTCCTCAGGCTTATCTTATAATTACTGGAGGGATATATGTACTTTTAGGCCATGATCCACTTGACCTACTTTATCTGCCTACTTAGAAAGAACTAAATAGCACCCTGGACTTTAATGACTATTGTCTTCACAATGCTCAGATCTCCACTAACTGTAGAGGCTTAGGATGAAGAGCCCAGATACAAAGTGTAAATGAACCAACTGTCAGTCCAATGATTCAACTGAGGTTTGGTTTATCTTGCTGCATTACGAAAAAGACATAAGGACCTAGATTTGCAAACCAATGCATTCTTCTTACTAATTTTATCTAACTGAAAGTTGCTTTCAGAATATGCTTGATCCCAACAAATCATACATCCTAACTTACAATGCAATCTATGACATTCTGGAGGTGAATCTTCTTTTTCATTGACTATAGTGCAGGTTAGGTGACTCATTTAGACTTAGACAAATAATATTTAGATGGCTATAATTAAGTGAGAGCAACATCCCTGAGATACCAACTTTGTAGTTCTGAATTGGTTTTAAGAATACCTTTATGAAGATTTGAGCTATGTTGCTCAGTCAAAGATATTGCCTTTACAGAGGTGCTAAACTATAACGACAGAATCAGTATTAATTTATGATAAAGTTGGTTATTTTAAGTGTAAAGTGCTCAAATGGAAGGTTAGGATGTTCACACCTTTGATTTATAGGTGTCAGTCAGCCACTGAAGTCAGTGGAAACATGACATAGAATCATAAAATCATAAATTGTTGTGAGTTGGAAGGGACCCACAAGGATGATTGAGCCCAACTTTTGCCCTAGCATAGGACAATCCCAAGATTCAGACCATGTGTCTCAGGGCATTGTTCAAATGCTTCCTGAATATTGTTAGGCTAGCTGACATGACTACCTCCCTGGGGAGCCTGTTCCAGTGCTCCACCACCCTCTGGGTGAAGAACCTCTTCCTAATGGCCAAATTAAACTTGGCCTGGCACATCTTCCTGCCATTTCCCCGGGTCCTATCACTGGTAACCAGAGAGGAGATCAGCACCTGCCCCTCTTCTTCTCCTTGTGAGGAAGTTATAGACTGTGATGAGGTCTCCTCTCAGTCTCCTCTTCTCCAGGCTGAACAAACCAAGCAACTTCAGCCTTCCCCTCTAAGCCCTTCACCAATTTAGTGTCCCTACTCTGGAAACTCTCCAGTAGCTTTATATTCTTTTTCTACTGTGGTGCCCAAAACTGCACCCAGTACTTTAGGTGAGGCCTCACCAGCTGAGAGGGACAATCACCTCCCTTGCCAGGCTCGCAATACAGGGCTTGATGCACCCCAGGACACTGGTGTCCCTCTTGGCTGCCAGGACACACTGCTGGCTCATGTTCAACTTGCCATTGACCAGAATCCCCAGGTCCCTCTCCGCAGGGCTGCTCTCCAGCCTCCAATTCCCCAGTCTGTTTGTGTGTCCAGGGTTGCTGTGTCCCAGGAGCAAAATCTGGCACCTGCCCATGTTAAAATTCATACAGTTAGTTATCACCCAGCTTTCTAATTTATCTAGATCTCTCTGCAGTTGGAATTAAGTGATAAAGTAACTTGTATGTGACATCAGTACTCTGACAATATAGTCTGGCACAGACCATCTGCCCTTCCTTCTTTCTTGGTCTCCTTCAACACAACTTTTTTCTAACTATAACTATATAGGTCTCCATCCTCTATTCTTGGCTGGCAGCAACAGTTCCTTATCAGATTCAAGTGTAGGCCTCCAGATTTGGAGCAAGCTTTTCACCTTTGCCACCTTCTCTGTGAGGTAAGTAATGTCTCTGTGTAATTTAAAGAAAAGATGCAAAGGGCTGGAAGCCAAAAAGAAAAAAGAAAAAAAAGTTATAGGACTTAAAAAATTTATCTGCAGCAGAGTGAGGATGATACTTCTGGTTCATATGATAACAATATAGCACAAATAAGAAAGAAAACAGCTCAGTTAAGCAAAAGACTTTTCAACACCATTGGCTGCTATTTAACTTGTTGGCAACTACTTGGTAGTGATGAAGGGAAAACATTCTGGAACATTTCAATGTTTCTGTTAAGTAATTGCGTCCTCTACATAGTAATTTTTAGGATAAAAAGAAAAGAAACCATTTCTATGAGAAATTAGCAAAGAACTTCTTCCTTTTGTAGATTTCTCTAGAATTATATGTTTTATATTAGGAAATTCCTAACTTGTTTAATCTAGGCAAACACACCTAAAATTAACTGCAGACTCAATTAAGGAAATGTTTGCAATAATTCTTAGGATTTTCCAATACTGTTTTGATCTCATACAATTTCATGAGATAGACACTACTATAATTTGATTAGGAAACTTTTGTAGTTTTCCAAATATTTCCTTCTGTTATGTAAATAACAATAGAAAAAAAACTATAGTTTTTCTCTTGTTCAAATCAGGGAAATCTAGACCCACTGTGAACATGTATTTACAGATCAAAGAGTAACAACATTGAAAACAAACAGGTTGCTGGTATTGGTTTGTTCCACTTTTTATAAGAAACTGAATGTTCAGAAAAGAGATTTAATTTGATTTAGATTTCTTAGCTGATTTTGATACTAATTCTTAGCTATACACATATATTTTTGGACTAAAATCATCACAGTAGCATTCAACTTCATGGAAAGGCATGAAAGAAACATTTACTTGTCAGTATAAACTAGAAACATATACTTTCTGGAACTGTCTAAATGATATTCATTATAAATCAAATATAAAACCTTCACAAGCCGGAGTTGCAAATCTCCTATTCACTTCCAGATCTGCAAAGTGGACTGGAATTATTATTGTTATTGATGTAGAATGATTTGATGTAAATAAATAAGTATATTTAATATATTTTCCCATAAATCTATTAACCTTTTATAGATAAACATTAAATATAGAAAATTTAGAAAAAACATACCTCTTATCCAGTTGAAAATTCAAATTTTCCATTCCAAATTTTTGTTACAGTACCTTACTGTACCTGTGTGTGCCAAGAAAGTTGCAGCTCATGTATCTTGTGCTCCCGCTCTTCCATAGGGACTGAATTAATGTATGTTAGCTACCCATCTCTGATGAGTACCTTGCTCTGGAACATACTGCAAGTATCGTCCAGTCATGAATAATGTCCATGCTGAAGATGAGTGAGCTAAGCAACTCAATCTTCTGAAAAGTTGTATAAGAAGCTTGCCTGTTTTGGTTGTTTATTAGGGAAACCAGTATTGTTTGCTTTATTTTTATTTTCCTTCATTTCTTACAAAGATTTAACTAGATCTCACACTTAACTAAAACTATTAATGAACCTCACAGAAGATCAATAAATGGAAACGGCGTATGTGAAGGCTTTCAGTCTAAATCAATTAGATAAGGAAAATTATAATAAAGTTACATAGCAATCTTTTTACAAGAGATAGATAGAAATCTTCCATGAGAGTGAAATTTCATTTTTTAAAAAAGGCCAGTTTGTTGAAAATAGAAGATGGAATGTCTTCTTTTTGGACAAACTTTCAGAGAATCCTGACTGTCACTGTCAGCTTCCTGGAGGCAGATGACAAAATAACAGCCCTTGGACTTGTCAAGTGTAGTTTCCATCCAATAGGGAGTACTGAAGCCCTTGAAGTCATAGTTGGACTTCAAGAAGGTTTGGATTCTTACAATGCTTTCTCTTTTCAGGGACTAGATCAGTATCCTTTCACTCTAGACACAGGTTTCAGGGGTTTGGGTTTATGGAAGAAAGTTACTGTTACCTTCAATAAAAATCTAAGCTATCTCAGTTTTGAGATCTGATGTTTGTACAACCTGGAGTTTCATTTATGCAAAACACCACCTTACTTGTCAAATGCCATGACTAAATGGGAAGTGAGATACCTTTCAATACTCCAGGTGGGGATTCACCAGAGCAGAGTAGAGGGGTAGAATCACTTCCCTTGACCTGCTGGCCATGCTTCTTTTGTTGTAGCTGTTTCTCATTTTCTTAGTTCTGCTATCTTCAAAATATGCATGCAATTATAATATTTTTGTTATGGTTTATTATGAATAATATCACAGTTAAATATGAAATATTGCACCAAGAATAATATGTTTTTACTTAAGTCAGAAAGCACATTGAATGTAATCTGAATGTAATGAAAGTAATCACAGTCCAATCCTTTGTCTAAAACTCCTCTCAAGCATGTGGGTACCTGGGGCTAGACCCACAGAAAGACTTAAGCAAGAAGTACTTTTTTAAGTGGCTTATAGCATGCACCTCTTTCTTCAAGTCTCACTTGAATTTACATGGGTATGAAAAAATAAATAATCACTGGCTCACAAAATGAGGGGAGAAGGGTGGAGTGGTAGCCAGAAGAGGTAGAAAGTATGTAACTATATAATATAAGGGTAAGTTATTAGCATGAAGAAAAGTTCAAATTCTTGTAGCAGTGAATATTTAATCTGGTATATGGTTTTGAAAAAATACAACAGGAGATACTTTAGAAGTCTCAAATAGTTCATATTCTGCAGATTAATTTGCTAGTCTAGAGCATCTGAAACTTGGATACAAATTCCTATTCTGAGGCAGGTGAAATGGGGATTCAAAGTGCAGAGCAATTTTTGAATACCTCCTTAGTGATTTCTCTTCCTCTTGTCAACAACTATAGCACACTGAAGTGGAGAAAAGCAGGCACGCAAGTGCTTGGGATTTTTGCTTTTCTCTGGGAAAGATCAGCTTGCTTAAGTTCCCAGTGGAAGCAAAAGTTCATAACTAGTGGCCCTAAATGAAGAACGGTGCCACCATCGACTTTCATCTTCCCTTCAGAGCTCCTCTTCATCTCTGAGGAGAAAAAGTTTAGTAATTTAAAGTTGTTACTCAAATGGCAGGTTTGAAAGGTCTCTGTGGTACCTATAAGAGACTTTTTTCATTGGAGGGAGTATTTTAGTTAAGTTTTGCTTCTGTATGCTGAGGGACAGGTTGTTTAAACACAATCTCTGAATTTAGCAGTCTTCATTACAACAATACTGAGCAGTCCCTTATCATCATGCTGCTATTTTGTAAGTGCTCAGTGCTCTTGAAAAGCAAACTTCTATTTAAGTATCTTTGTACCTTCAAAACATTGGTTTATGTTGCTATAAGATATTTTAATTATAAAGACAATACTAAGATAGAACATAAACCCCTATATGTCTTTATATAGATTAAATTAATCTCTAATCTCATATATTTCTCATTTTAAAATTGAGTCCTGGAGAAAAATAAAAAAAATGATTTTGCAAGTAATAATCACTTTAATGAATTATTGACTAGCCTTACTGCATGAAAGCAAGATGCTCAAGGTTTTAGAGAGGTATTACTCATAAATTAGGGAAGTTGCCAAAGATTGGGATAAACTAAAGAATGCAGCTATAAATCTCTAGAGTCAAGTACAGGGAGTGTTTTATTTTGAACATGATTCAGACAGTCTCTCAGTATGATTCTTTGTTCTTCAGCCCTTTAAATCTCAAGCTATCAGTAATTTAAAGTATGTGTCTAATGTGTACTTACACCCTCTATATTTGGGAGGTGTAACATAGTACATTTTTTTAGCTGTTTGAACTGTTGATACTCTAAAGCAAACAACAAAAGTTCACATTCTTGCTCTTGTATAGAACAACTGCAGGGTGTTAAATTACCCTCAGGCATTTTTGCTTTAACAATACAATTAATAGTCCATTTTTTGTCCTTCTACCAAAATAAGTTCATTACTCTTAAGAAATACAGGCAGAGATGTTGCCAATGTTTCTCCCCTCACATGAATATGTGCCTTGATAATGCACAAAGTCAAGCTGGAGTGTAGAAGAAAGACCAATTGCAGTTACTAGTGCCTTACTTTCAGAGGAGGGAGGTAGGAGTTATAGGTCTGACAGTCTCTTCCTTATTCCCCACAGGGCAAGTGACACATGCTGGACTTCATGTCAAGCTGCTGCAGACACATTCCTTGTCCCTCAAAAAGGGAAAACAAGAATTAATTGTATAGCGCTTCATGCATATACTACTGGAAACTTCGTCATACCATCAACAGATGTAGGTTGAAGCTTAAGTCAAAATCCAATGCATGAAACAGAAAGAATCAGTTCTATTTTATGTCCAAGACCTCCTACAACATTAAGTTTTTTAATTTAAACAGCTTTCATGTTAGGGTAATAATAATAATGAGTGCAAGAGAGGAAAACATCCATATTTTTACAAGCGAAACTGTCATAGATTCAATCCTTGCATACATGTGTACTGAGGTACAGATAGAATTTGATCTACTGAATATTTCATTGAGGTGTTGACAGCTAGATATCTGAGGTACAACTGCCGAGTTTATATATGAAACATGCCAACAGAAAGTAAATAACAGACTACTCAATCTTTTTCTTTATTTTCAGTCTCTTTTTCTCAATTTTTCTCTTTTTAACTGTACACAGTGTAAAAACTGCCTCCATTTCTGCAAAGAAAAGGCAAGAGTTTAAGTTCTGATTGCTGTATGAGATTGTAACAGACATTATTCATACAGAACTGCCTCTGTAGCTGAGAAAAAGCCCTGAATCGTAGAATTAAACACAAATAAAGTCTATTCATGTGAAAACTAACTACAAGAGTCTTTATTGGTCTCATATAGAAAGCAACAATCTATAGGGTGAAACAGAATCTATGGAGACAAAATGAACAGCTGTGCTTACCAAAACACTAACTTGCAAGCATTGTTATTAAACAGTTTGCACACAACTGATAAGTCAAATAAGAACTATTTAGAAAATTTTAATGAAAAACCCTATTATTTTCCTATAAATAATGCTGTAACCCTATGTTACTATAAATATATTTCTCTATTTTAGCACCTCAGACTAGAGCTAGTATAACAAAATGGGGAATTTGACCTAGTTAATGTATTTTACAAATTAGAACTGGTGTGTCTGTGATTAATTAACAGGAAAAGGGATACATTTGCAACTAAATATTTTGACAATTAATAATTTATCCAGGTTTATTTTTAGCATATTGGTAAAGCAAGCTTCATTTAACATACTGCACAATAAATTCTCTCTGAAGCAATTCATGAGACCAAAAAATTACAAACATAAAAATCAATTGCTCATTTCCATTTAAAACTTGGAGTAGAACTATATACAGTAGATTTAGGATGTACTCCTAATATATGTGATTGTCTAGGAGGGATATAGGTTGTTAACTCCCCTAGAAGCAAGTTCTTTGTGTTAATTTATTCATTCACATATTCCTCATCACCACAAAAATAATTCTTTGTGAAAATAGAGAAAAATACACAGTAAATTAAACTTGGTGAAGTGATTTAAAGAAGCAGATATCCTGTAGAGGGGTCAGAAGATAAGTTATCCTAATTTATGAGCCTTACAGTCATGAGTCATGTCCTGTTATGGTTATTATATTTATGAGGTCTAAATGACTGCAAAAATAAATAACAGATCTATGACAATCCAAAATGCATGATGAGAATGCTACATAAAACCTTCAAAAACATGCCAAGATCACAACAAAATATTTAATTGAATTTAGTTCACTCAACAATTTTCAATAGCTGCATTATTGTATACAAATATGCAATACTGATTTCACAAGAAACCTTAACTCTGACAAGCAGACTCTAGAATTGCAAGTTATTCTTCTCTATAGTTCAAATAATTGGTGGCATTGTGTTTTCTCTTGAGACAACAGGAACTGAGATACTGATGTGAAAAGTGGCAGAAGGACTGACATGTTACAGACTGTTCGCGGATGTGACACTATCACAAAAAGAGGCAAGAAAAGTTAAGCCTCTGTGTATCTGGCTGGTTATATAGCAGGGAATATCAATCAGTGATGAAAAAAAGTGTACCATGTTTCAAAGGAAAACTCTTTATTGCACATTAGCCATAGAAACACCAGTAGAAAATTATTTTCCATCCAAACTTAGCAAAGCTCTTTTTGCTCTAATGGTCTAATGTGAATTGACAGTGAAGTTTATCCCTGGAGAACTGAAGCACTATGCTGTAAGTGAAGTAAAGACAGCACAATTCCATTATAACTGACATAAATGTCAGCTTATAGATTTCAATAAGAAGTAGGAGTTTTTTGAGGCTTCCATATCAGTTTTAACTAGTGTAGATTTAGATAATGGTTTCTTCTATTTTGCATCTTCTTTCTTTTTCATCTAGTAAAAACACTGATAATGTAATTGCCATGTCACATGTTTCATCACCTTATAATATAGAAAATAGATTACTCTCATCTGAATTTACTGCTAATGTAGACTGCTAGAGCTTTGTACACACCTAAGCCTCATCAGTACTCATCCATCCATTTCCATCATTCAGTGTCAGCAGCTTTAACAGGAGCCATGACCACTAGTTTGGTTTCTCACTGCCTTTGAAGAGAAGCTGATCAGTTGTGAAGCCTTGATTTTATTTTATTATTCTCTGATTATCTTTGTGTCAATTGCATTATATTTTTGTAGATTTAAGTTTTTAGCTTGCCACTAACTGGTAAACAAATGAGCTTTTACATGACTGCACAGTAAAATGCATATGGAAGTGCTGTGATGGTGTATGGATTCAATAATTCAAAATATGAACAAGACAGGAAAACAGAAGGCATTCTTTCTGAGCTCATTATTTATTGCAAAGAAAACAAAAGAAGAAAGAATTATGCCCAGCAGAGGCAGTTTTCCAGCTGCTGTGCCATACATTTGAAAGGTGGAGGTGCTTCATATTTAAAATTCTTCTGATAGGTGTGATGAGGGCATCAGTTGGTAGCCCTGGGCTGGCTACCAATACTATCCAGGAACTTATTCTGCAATCAGTAGAATCTAGTAATTGTAATTACAGCCAGCACAACCTGTGTGATCAAAAGAGAAAACTGATTCCTTGCCACCTCCCACACTTTTTGTCCCATTGTTGCAATCAAGTAATCAAAGTTTGACTTTTATACAGGATTTCAGTGTCTGCAATATTCGTATCACAAAATGCTGTATTGTTGAACATCTTCTGAACATCATAAGTTTTCAAGTTGCTCTTACTAAACAATTTTTTTATTGCAGTGTTCAAAAAACAGTGAAGCTTTAAATCTTGTAGCATGTTACCAGCACTGTGGTAAAGTCTGAGAAAAGTACAAGGCATACTCCAAAAATGAAACTTAGGGAATTTCTATTCTCTTATGTTTAAGCATTCAGACCCAGCTTATGCTTTGAAAGCAGAAATTTTGACCACCTCACGGCAAGGATAACTTTTACATTGTGGGGGATATTAGGGGTGTTAATGGTTGCCACAACCAATCTCCCTCTTCCTTTTAAACATGAGTTGGGAAAAAGGTTATAACTGTTGGAGAAATGGGTAGTCACTTTTTGCTGGAAGATACCTACCACAATTCCTTTTACACTCCTGCACTCCTTGACTGCTATCATTGTTCCTAGCCCCATACTTGACCTAAAAGAGGGCTTCTTTCCATGGTTTTACATCCACGAGAAATGGAAATATGAATGATGCAGTGGTCTGAGAGTATGGGGCAAGAAATCACTTCTTTAAGCCTATGCTACCTGAAAAAAACTATATAAAAAAAAATATTTGTACAATTGTTTCAATAAGCCATTCACAACCTGACCCTCACAAACGCAATATCCTGGCATTGTGGAAGCATTCTCAGCCTTTTCGTTGCAAAGGAAGAGATGGAGTATGATATTCTCAAATGAGAGGAAGCTCAACAGGCTCTTGGGCTCAACTCAGCTCAATACACAAATTGACATATTTGTTGTGGGTTCACTGTGGTCATACGGCTTTACATCAGCTGGCCTTGCCAATACAGTTGTCTTTTTATTTGTACCCACTGAGGTGCTCAGCATGAGAATTTCAGTGATTTAAAACCTTATTATTTAATTATGGCTTCAAGACTTGATTTTTTTTCCAGGTAGGAAAAGTGCCATTTATTTGAGCACACTAATTATTATTTTTATTTTAAATTTCAAAAGGGAGTAATTTCTGATGGATAGAAAAAAATTAAAAAATGCATAAAGGAGAGCATATTTTCCCAACTTCACATTTCTTAAAAACAGCTGAAAAGATTTTTCTTTCTCTTCTAACATTCCATAAAGACTACACTTGAGGTCAACAAAGTAAGGAAACTCTTAGTCACAAAGGGCACGTTTTCATAACATTATGAACAAATGAAAACGGAAGGCTAGGTAGAAATGTTATAGGCATAAGGTTTGTACAACTATCAATGGCAAAAATGTCATTATACTTTTACTAAATATGATTTCAAACGTCAGCTACTGGCCTGCTGGGTTAAATATTTATTTTCTAGGAGTCCCATCTGTTTGAAGCTGCCAGCCAAAAAAACTGATTAATAAAGTGTACAATATACATAGTCACAAGGTACAGAACAATATTTTTCAGGATGTTTGCACTTCTGTTAACAAGAACAGACAAACAGACCCACCACCGGCTAGTTTGCTTTTTACTGGTGGAAGTTTTATCCAATAATCTGCTCTGTTTGCTGTGTTAAAGAACTCTGCAAAAGCTATGCTTACATGCTGCCTACGATTACCAACTTTTAAATGGCCAAATCTTTGTGGATTTCAACACTCTACTTCTTGTTGTGACTATTGTTGCAGTAAATAATGCATGATAACACTGAAGGGAAAGGAAAAGTGAAACTATAGTCTGAAAAACAAAGATATATTCCTATCTATTCTGTAATGAAATAGCATTTTCTTAGATGGCATGCCACAGAGCAGAAGTGCCTTAATAAAAAGTTTATAGTGAATCCAATAACCTCTTATATAAAGAAAACTGCTGTGTTTACTGTGGGGTTGTTTTTTTTTCTTTTGAGTCTGAGATGGTATTACAGAAATCATGGTTTCTGGCAACCTATATGCAATCTATAAATCCCAGAGAATAATTGTTCCACAATTACACATGCAAATCTTAATCCAGTAACTGTCTGAGATTAAGTAGGACTGTGACTTGTATGTAGCATAACTGTGAGGCTGCAGACACGCAGTTTTTATCCTTATAATCTCAACTGTTCTGAAAATGCTAGTAAAAGCAAAGGGCAAAGCAGAGCTCTGCAGGAAATTCATTTGTATTTACACATGCACCCATACAATGTCCCTTTTCACATTGTTAGAATTTCAAGGTACCAGAGAAAAAAAGACTTCTTGAAACAAAATCTCTAAATAGATTACTTACTGTTTAGCAATTATGAGAAAAACATAATTTATAGAAGCATACTATATGAAACACATTTCTTTCTAGTTTCTCTAATCTCAATGCACTGATGGCTTGAAATAATCCATTAATTGTATTTCCTGATGATGCAAATAGGGAATATTATATTTCTTTAGATCATTTTTTAAAGCATGTTTCTCTTTTCTTTTTCTTTTTTCTTTTTTTTTTTGTATTTTCCTGCTTTATCAACACAATTTAAAGATCTCTGCTTTAGTCATTTTGAGTCATAGTCACAAACTGTACTGTCTTCTGTACTTTGGCAGTGATACTGTATCTGGGTTTCTGTAGTGATCAGATTATTTTTTCTCCTCCCATACAGAGTACATATTTCTGATGGCATTCTTGTGTGGGAGGGTGGCTCTGCTCCATTCACACACTCACAGATGTGGCCTCCTGGGTTTACTCCTGTCAGGCTTCCCAACAGCCAAACTGCTGTAGCCTCAAGGCCACTCTCCAGCTTTCTAGTAAGCAGTTGGGGCATCACAACACAGGCTTCCTTTGTTCCTGTTACTGATTTTTTTTTTTTTTTTTTCTGTGAAGCTGAGAATTTGTCTTTCAAAGGAAGGGAGGAAGGGGGAAGGGAAAAGGAAAGGGAAAGGGAAAGGGAAAGAGAAAGGGAAAGGAAAAGGGAAAGGGAAAGGGAAAGGGAAAGGGAAAGGGAAAGGGAAAGGGAAAGGGAAAGGGAAAGGGAAAGGGAAAGGGAAAGGGAAAGGGAAAGGGAAAGGGAAAGGGAAAGGGAAAGGGAAAGGGAAAGGGAAAGGGGAAGAGGAAAGGGGGAAGGGGGAAGAGGAAAGGGGGAAGGGGGAAGGGAGAAGGGAGAAGGGAGAAGGGAAAGGGGAAGGGAGCTTAGAAAATCAGTTGATTTTGGTATTTTCTAAAACTGTCAAGGAGAAAAGCCCTGTTCCATTCACAACTGCTGTTTTACGAATAATTTTAGTTAAATGTCTATGAAGTAACATGGAATTTTTGAGTCCTTGGTACAAAATCTTGCTTGAAGCCAGTGATTTGATCATGAAACACCACAGAATATGTTGTAATCTAATATCTTCTCAGGCGGTTAATGGCACACATGAACGACAGAGAAGAACACACTTAAATCATCTCATTTCTTTGAGAAATGTTATTGCAGTAAGCATTTTATCATAACAGCTGTGGCTGCTGCTTCTGCCAACTGGACATTTATATGACTGTGTAGATCAGCACAGGCCATTCCCTGCAGGAATATTTTATTCTATAACTAAATCAGGAAGAAAAATCCCTAGAACATAGTTGAAGAATGTAGGGACAGGGTTATTTTGAACCAAATTTTACTCTATAGTATACTTCCAGGTAGCTTGTTAAAGGAACTTTCTGGTGTATTGTAACATAACGCAGGAAATCCAATAGCCTCATGAAGGGAAAATGCAGCTATATAGCTGTGCATAGGGAGGTTGTATATGGTATTAAATACTGATAGCCTTGGTGCTAAACTGGTACTGCAAGAGGGAAGATGAGGTCATTACTTCTGCATGAAAAGCAATATACCTGATACAAGTAAAAAGTGAACCTGATTCTCTCAAAGCATCTAAACATTTTCTCTCTGCCTGGAAAAGACAAAGGAAGGTTCAGTGTAGAACTTGGCTATTTCCATTTTCAGCTTGACAGTATTCTTCTAACAAAGAAAAGGGAGAGGAAGAAATGAGAGGATTTCTGTACATTTGATTGTAATTGTACTCTTTCTACCAATAAATCCTCCTTGGTTCATAAAGATTCTTCTAAAGAGCAATTCGATTTGTCTTTGAAAAGCACTGTAGTGCATCAAATGTCATTAGTTCTTTAAATATGTCTACAGACTACTGCAGGCCTGGAGCTTTATTCAAAGTCCTTTGTCATTCCTGACCCCCACTTCTCCTTTGTAGGCTTCCAAACCAGAATTGCCATGTGTGTGTTTCCAGGAGCACATGGAGTGAAAGGCTTTCACCCATTCTTTGTATCAGTAGCAAGGCATACTGAATTAGCCTTCAGGATATAGTTAAATTGCATGATTACATTTTAATGGATTTTTCCAAAGAAGGCAAATCTTGAAGCAAAAGCTTGAAGCTACATGACTAATCATAATTATTCATATTAAATCAGTGGTATTATCATTGGAGTCTTTTTTGTGTATACTTACTTAGTATACCTGTGTTATAATCTGCCTGTGTTATTCTCACCAAACTGCTAAATTCTTGAAGAAATATCTGATGTTCTTGAACCTTATCAATTGCATTTTGATTTTGTCTCATCCCCTTCACCTACGTTTTTTTTCTCCCCCATTCCCATCTCACTCCTTAGGCTCTCCAGTTTTCCAGTAAAGCTAATTATTCTGCTACATCTTCACCTTCCTTCTTTTATAACTTGAGTAATGTCAGCTATTTTTCTGTACTAAATAATTCAAGCTCTGGAACTTTGTCTTTACATCTCTCTTGGAATCCATTCCCCTATGCATCTACTAAGTATCACTCAATATGTTTTTGCATATTCCATCCTCCAGTACTTCCTTTCTCCTAGAACCTCCATTAGGAAGTGGTTGCTCTAATGTTACAAAAGGATTGATCATGCAGAACTGCCCTATTCAACTATACCCTTGTAGATATTATGCTACTTTTGAAGACCTGAAAGAAGAAATCTGGGCAACTAAGTCTAGTGCCGAAACTATAATCTGCATTCCCTAGGAAGTGACATGCCTGCCCTGACTGGGATCAGCTTAAATCACAGACTGTTAGAGACAATTCAGGCAACATGTGTGTTTAATATTAGACACTTCTGTAGAAAAGCTTGACAATCATATGGATTTGTGTCAAATTAAGTGCAGTGGGATTTATTTCTTTATTTTCAACCCTTGTGGACAGCTTAGAGGCAGGAAATTTTTAAAAAACACCACCTTTTTCAATAATCATCGTGGCTGAAAGTAAACTGTGGTCTTAATAATCAGAGAAGGACAATCACGTTTTAAAAAGCTATCCCTCAGGTAAGAAATGCTTGCCAAAATTAAAGTCTCATAAAAAAAACAATAAGAGAAGCAACTTAACAATCTTGATCTTGATTTTAAGAACAATACTTTAAAATTAAGTTAATGATCCCCTCTGCTAAAGCACAGCCTGTCTGTGAAGCAAAAGCCTTCCTCTGACTTTTCCCAATATCAAACACCCAATACAGCAGAGAGGAAGATTTACCCCGACATCATCTTCTGTTTTAACCAAGTCTCCAACTTATTTTCTTCATAGATTTCGTGGTAAACAAGTCCAAATATGTTCTTTAGGAAGAAAGTTTGTTTTTAAATTCTATAGGCAAATAAATGTTATTTAAATCCTTTACTATGTCTTCCTTCAGTTTTTGAGTTAAAGTCTTTTCTCTTACGTACATCATGGATAACTTCTCTGTACTTACTTTACTTTAAATTTTTGCATTTATTTCAATAAGAAAGCTCTTGATTTTAATCTTGAACCTCATCAGGTTCTGCACTAGCACTTAAAAAATACTAAGGTCAGGTCTATGCAAATAACTTCTGTTCTTAGCCCAGCTGATGTTTAGAAAGGTTAAAATGCCCAACAACAGTTTCGACATTAAGTATCTGGAAGCTTAGTTTTAGGATCCACAATTTTAACCGAAGACTTTGCTAACCAAAAAACCTTAAAGACTATTCAGGCACTTTGATATTACCAGGTCTCGTGCTTTTACCATAAATTTGCCAGTACTACAGAGAAGTAAAAATAAAATAGTGTTGTCTTCCATAGGTCCTAGCACTTTATTTGTAGTGTTGTCTTTTTTTCTGAAGCCCCAGATTCTGGCAGCATGAAATTATAAACGGAACTTTTATTATTTAATGTTTTTGCTGACACAATGCTTGCAAAGAAATCCAAATGCCAAAAGCAAATAAAAACAAAAAACCAAGACAAAAAATGACCAAATGTCTCAAGACCAAAATAGTGAACCTAGTCCTCAAATAAAAAACAAAATATATTTTGGGAGGACTAAAGTTGCAATAAATTTGGTCAATCCAATTTTGAGCATCCTGACAGAAAATATAGGAATACTTCTAGTTTTCAAGTCAAATCTCTATTCTGAAATATGTCTTTAATTTTTTATTTTATTCTTATTCTTATTTTGAAGTATACATTTCATTTTATTGATGTACTTAATGTATTTACTACATCTCCCCAGCCTTTCCTTTTCTAGGCAATTTTGATTTTTATTGCCCTCTTAGATTTTTATTGATTTCCTTGTTCTTTTCAGATTTTTTTTCAGTTTATGGATGACTCTGCTCACATGACATTGGTTTACAGAGTAAAAAATATGAGAGGTGATAACAGGGCTTTTCAGTGGTCACCTCATCTAAGCTCATTTGCTATCCACACAAATAGATCACTAGCAACATATTGACTGAAGTGTTTAAGATTCAGAAGTTTTATCTTGCACCACTGACATTAACGGAAGTTTACAACTGATACAGCAGATGGTGAATAAGAGTTTGGATTGCTACTGTATTGTACCAACCTAAACCTGGCTTCAATTTCTGCTCTATTTTGTATAATTATAATTTACTTTATTATTTTTCTGTAATGATTTCAGTATATTTTTGCACCTTCATCACAGAATTAAATTCTTTTTCAATTTTTTTCCAGAGAGGCAAGAACCCAGTTCACACTAATCTGTATTCATTTGTTTGTTATCATTTCCACAAATAATAGTGCACCATTATGATTTTCCAAGTATTGAAATGCTATTAGCATCTCAATGGACATCTGTTTGATAGTCATGTTTTGTTTGAACAACTCTGTGTGTACTCCTAAGAATAAGATCTGAAAAAAACTTTCAAGTACCTGATCACGTGTTGGTTTCTAGTTCTTAAATTCCTACCCAACCAGAATGTGGGTTTCCTGAAAACATGCCAGTCACTTTAAGTAACTTTCCAGATAAACTAAGAATGTTACTGGAGTGTCTGCAGAAATTCAGGATGTTCTTTTTACACAAAAGAAATGCAACAATCAGGGAATATATCTCTAGACTTCTTAACATATCAAGATAATCTACATCCTTGAGGTATTATAGCATTTCTAGGGCCAAATTAAAAACAAAAGAACAGAATTTAAATTTATGTCTGCTTCAGTCCCTGTATCTTTCTTTCCTACAAAATACCAGCACCTAAATAATCATGTAATGGGATTTAATTAAGAAAACCCTTTTGGTATTTGACAAAAAGGAAGGGTTATTTTCTGTTTTATTTCTACTACTCACTGACTTGATCTTTTTATGGTGAATCATGTTTTTATTACAAAATCTGTTTGTATTACATGCATATACTCCATTTTGTCAATTAAGGTATGCAGATGCCATTTTCTTTAGAATGTACAGCCCTGAGAGAGAAAGAAATAGGGACTTTAAAAACTGATGTGCACTAATATATGGCTATAGAATTAATTTTACCTTCTAGATTAAAACGCATATTTCTTGAAATGCTTAAATATACAAATGCAGACATACAAATAAATATATATAAATAAGCTTTATAAATTAACCTGGTAAATGCCAGGGCAAAGCAAAGAGAGCCAAGTAGCTAGTAACTCAGATGCACCAAACCCAGTATACTGTGAGTTTGTTGAGGTTTTAGAGAGTGAAGCTTTCTCAGTTACATAGGTCTACGGACAAGATAGCTTATGATTTCCTGCATTTTAAATGTTACTTATGCTGCTGCAATTATTCTTCTCATCTACAGGAGTAAAGACAACAGCTGCCATCACAGATGGGATGTGTTTGTCAGAAGTAGGACTATAAAACCTGTAAATGTAGAATCAATCACCTCTGTGAGTGCAGGCTGAGAAAGTTATTGGTTACTTTGGAGTTTCTTGAAAATATTGAATCCTTCAAATGAAGGCTTTGAACTCTGATTCTCATCCACTTGCTCCAATGGTATTATTCATGAACTTGAATATGAACCAACACGATATAGAACAATCAACCAAGATGAATAAAAAGTGTCAATATGGAACAAAGTGTTTGAAAGGTTTGGATCATCACAAAAGTCCTTTTGCTGAAGCCCTTACATGTAAGTATCTCTTTATGAATTTATTTTTTTCACTTCCTCCTACTCATTCTTACTGTCATGTCCATTCTCTGCTACCATACCTACTTCCACAACACAAGCAAAGGTAAATCAAAATATATACATGTGAACTGCAACTAAGAATTTGTTACTTCAATACATATTTATTCTCACAAAGAAAGTGTGAGAGATTGTCTTATAATAGCTGTTAAATATATTTTTTTTGCTATTTTATTTAGGGGATTAGATATATCAATAATTAATTGTTTTGAACAACTACATCGGTTTAATTGTTATTTATTTGTGGCTTTTTTCCTCCAGTTTTATTAGAGATGTGCAAGGATACAGATCCCTTCTGCTCTGGGACCTGTGTTCAATATAAGGGAAAAGGTCAACAAGACATTGTGAAAAAATGTGCTGATGTGGATGGCTCTTGCAGCTGGTCATATATTTTATAAAAAAAGCACAGGAGAGATTTCTATATTTAGAGGCTCAGAACAACTTTTTTCCTGCCCTTCAGCAATTTACTTTTTCTAAGCCTCTATTTTTCTTTCGCTTGAAAACAGCAGACTACTATGGTTGTTATCTATTGACCTAAAAGAAGACATTTTTTGTCTGCTTTTTATTTGATACATGAATCATGCAGTTCAGCTGATTGTTATTTTACTTTGTATTTGTAGTTTTTTGCTGAATATACTTGATGAAAAAGTTTCAGATTATGACCTATTGAGTGCTCACATAACAATTGTTGCATACTGCAAGAATGAGAACAGCACAGACTCTAGGAACTGTTCATGGAAGTCTATTAATATTTGTGATTGTGATTTTGGCTTCCTATTTTTCCTGGTATAGTAGTGGGTTGTTGCTGGGTCTCTCATTCATAAAAACACCCTCAGATTGAAATTTTTGTTGTTTGTCCACCAACTTACGGTACTGGGAGAGCTCAATCTTGAAGAGAAAGGCACGTTTTGTCCTAAAATTTAAAAAAAAAAAAAAAAAAAAAAAAAGGTAAAATGTAGTCACATGCCTTTGTCTTTACTGCCAGAAAATTTAAATTCTGAATGTATTGTGTGTATTGTTCATTGTTGATCCTGAATTTTTGTATGTTTCCTCTACTTTGATGTGGTTGATTTGAAACATTTTAGCCCATCTCCCTTTTTCCTGTGGAAGGAGTCTTAAACTTGTATCATTTGGTTGTTAAACTTCTGCTTCACTCACATATTGTTTGTTGTTTTTCTCCCTATTAGAACATTGTTTCAGAGGAAAATAACTGGAGGATATGTTCTCCTTTTTAATCTTCTTTGTGATATAATAAGAAGGTGAGTAGAGCCTGGGCAAGGAAGAACAAAGAAGATATTGTACCAGTAGGAAAGTCTAGTTCAGATTCCTAAAGGCACAGAGAGAATCTGGCCAAGACTTTGTTAATTTTTCCACCACTTTTTATCGACCTCAGCTTTGAAACAGAAAACACCACCTGGATATACAGTCTACAATGTATCCCAAAATAAACATTGCCGTTAACACACACTCAGGGGATTCCCTTGCCTTTGTAATAGGAAACAAAAGCAATATCAAGTGAAGAAGAATTTATGTGACACTGTAAACCTTACATTCTGAAAGTCTGAAATCCTTACTATGACGTTACAGTCATGGTAACTGATTATCTGATGTTTTCTAGCTGGGGCTATGATAAGGTAGAGTTGAGTGAATTTTATCTGATTCTTATTTACTTTGATATTTTCTAACCCATTAAATATAGTGTTTGTGGATGGGGTGTTATCTTTTAGACAAAATCCTCAGCAGGAATAGATGCATGTCTACATAGTCCCAAAAACAGTAGGGCAATTTCCTTAGGAGCTGGCTGATATAATACTAAACTTTAATTTGAGAAGGTTCCTAGGCAAAGATCTAGCATAGGACTTAAGCAACAAATGTGCAACTGAAGGGGCATTCAGAGACCCACATTCAGAAGCCATAGCCAATAAAGCCCAAAACCTTCCAAACTTCTTTAGCATCCAAAATGGAGTAGCAATCAAATACAATGGTGAATATTCCTGTAAATAAATTTTACTTTCTGCTTGGCCCCATCATCTAGATCTCTTCCTTGTGTTTTATTTCTATGGGATCTTAAATAAAGTACTTGAAGATTCTATGTTATTAGAAATACTTTGAATTCACCTAACTGCATGACACTTCCAAGTTATGTCACAAATTGGAAATATGAGTCAAATGGGAAACCTGAGCTTTTTTCTTAGATTATATAGGAAGGAAAATGTATCTATACCCTCTTCAGAGGGAGGTGTAAAATACAGTTCAAAACAGCCTTCTCTCAGTCTTTCAGTCTATTTAGCTTCAACTTGCATACCAAAGTTGAGAATACAAAGATACCAGTGTTTCAGAAACTTTCAGCAGAAGATATAAACCCTAAATTCAGAAGTGGTTTTTGGTGTTGATCAAACACTGCCCTGGGACCAACAAATCTCATTGAATGACAACAAAGACTCAGTCCAGAAGACCTTGATAAACTTGGGAACCATACCAATGGAAACTGCAAGAGACTCAAGAAGGAAAAGTGCTAGATTCTGCACATAGCTCAGAGTAAGCCCATGGAATCATAGGGGCTGGGAAGAAACTGGTTAAGCAACCATCTTGTGGAAAAGGTTTCCATCGTAGTCTTTACAGACAAGAACTTCCTAAGCACCAGACAAGACAGGTAGCCTTACATATCTCTTATGCATGCAATGAGGCTTCACAAAATACGGCTTTAGCTTCTCAGCCAGGCTAGACAAGACTCAGTATAGAACATTGATGTCCTGTTAACTGTGTTTTATGCTTTGTACTTCATAAACATGTCTTCAGGTACTGTTTAAGCATTTTTTGCCATTAAGTGGGAAATCTCCAGTGGGAGTCAGGAAGAAATTTTTTTTCCAGTATCCCACTCCCATCATCTTGTTCTTGGAATCTTCTACTAAGAGCTTATGAGACAAAACATTAAATATCTAAATGCATAGAGAATTTGTATATACTCATTATACTTATGGGTATGCAGGTGAATGCTTCTTGGTTCCTCCCTCTGGGTATATTTCATTTTTCATGGGATACATATTTATTCAGAGAGCAAGTAAAAATGACCCTCTCAGTCTAATGATTTCTGTCTATGAGCTGAAAAGCTGAGGTTTTATTTTCTTCCCTCTCAAAAGTCATTCCAAGAAAAGGTGAACATTCTTAGAAGGACAGCCTGAAAAGACCCCTAAAAACATCCTAAAGCACAGCAAAGAAAGCACAGTACTGGGGGAAAGGAGACAAATAAAAACCACCAGTAAGGAAAGGGATTGAATCTTAGCTCTCCTGCACTTGAATGTATTACATCTGTTCTGAAGTGCTGTATCAGAGAACAACACTACCCACCGTTTCTGGCCTGTTTACAAATGTAACCTAAACATGCAGATAATTTTTCTGAAATTCAAAAAATGTAGTTCACATTTTTTCAGTCAACTCTAACTGCATTTCACTAACAAATGCCACAGACTGCTGCTTGAACAGCCTTATTTTACACAGGAAACAAGTGGAGACATCGTGCTCAGCAACTCCAGGAACAGAGATGCAAAAGGAAAGCATTTTCTGTGCCCCTGTGAAAGCTATGTAGTGAAAACTGCCAATTTCCTTCAACACATTATGTAGAAATGCGCCCAAACTCAGATTCACACAAGCAGTAGTATTTAGCTACTATTTTAGTTGTATTTAGTATCTGGCTAGTATCCTAAACTGGCAAGGAAAAGGTTAAAAGGGTCCCAGGATGACTATTCCTCTTTCATCCATACTAGTGGCATCTCTGGGTCAGAGATGATCTGCTCTTTCAAAATATCAGTAGTTCTCTGTGTAATTTCTCTCTATGTCAGTTTTTAGGGTATGGAGATTATTTTCCTCAAAGGGTATCAGTCATTACACTCACACAGTACATTCATCTAAATATTTCTGGAGAAAAAAAATGCATACTTCTATTTATAACAATTTACTAATATAACTAGGGCTCTCAAATTAGTATATTATCAAAAGACACATGTTTAATATTTGTTCTCTTAGCTAAATCGCTGAATAAAGGCAACACTCCTTTTTTTCTCTTTCCTTGCTGGATGTTGCCTAGCAATATATTACACTGACTTTGAACAAATCTGTAATAGTAAATATTATGGTTTCATCTAACATTTCAACTATGAAAATAAACTGCATAAAATGGAGTTCACATAAAAGATACCTGGGTCAAAGACCACTATAGTAGGCATTCTGCATGCATTACAATACACTACCCATAGACAGTGATTATTTATTGGAATATGTTATGAGTCATGGCAATTCATAACTATGGTCTCTGGAAAATTCCATTTTCTACTCTGAGCCAACATTAGGTTTACAGTACATACATTTTGATTAGCTGAGACACAAATTTATCCCAGCAGTTACAGGAGAGTTGTTTCCTATCTTCCCTAAAATTGAGAGACACTTATTATTTCCAGGAAAATAAATAAGGTCATGTGGAATGAAGCATTTACAATTCTTGACAGGGCAGATAAAATGAATAAGACTGTACATGAAGGCTTGTTTGACTGTCTATTTAGTTTTGTTTTAAAGATTTTAGTCTTATCACTCATGATTTATGCACAACATGTACTGCCACTTGCTGGTCTGTTCTATAAATACCTTCATAATTTGAATTAAGATAATGTGTTATCTGTGCTTGGTAGATGTATTACAGTTTTGTATTCACTTAAAGTTCCACCAAACCATAAAGCCTTTTCACATTTTAGATATAACTAAAAATACTCCCCCATTAAAATAGCAATCATCATTAAAATCAGTTCCCTGATTCTACTGATTAATTTTTCAGTAATAATAAAGGTTTCAAAAAAGTTACGATTAAACATAATTTTAGATGAAGCCCGACAATTTTTTGAGAGTCTAGAGAAGCAATTACCTGGCATAAAAATCTGCAGGACACAATTAGAGGGAAGAGGAAGTAATTTGAAATAAAAATATATATTAATATATACACAGTCATAAGAATATTGCCAGAGGCAACACAGTGATGTTGTGAAAAAAGATTTAAATTAGTAGATTTGAGACCGTTCCACTTCCCTGCAGACAAATATGAATCCTTCTATAAAGGTAGCAGATTGTTTATTTCTGAATGTATAGTTTATGGTTATTCAGGTTTCAAACCTTTCATCTTCTATCACCTTGCAGTCCCACTAAGACAAATGCTAGTACTGGACTTGTGAGATGCAAGATCAGGATTTGTAATTACATTCTGGTAAATGGACATTTTTAGCCATATGAGTAACTTGAATCTTGTGTCTGGCTTGGGCTGTTGCAAAAGGGGAGAGAAATAACCTCTTGTCCATATCTGTGAGAAGTAGAAAAAAAAGTGAAGGAGTTAAGTTGCAGAAGTATAGCTTATGTCTATCAGGAAATGTTGAATCACTAGCACAGACTGGTCAGAGAATTTGTGGAAATGACATCAC
Source organism: Caprimulgus europaeus (assembly GCA_907165065.1). Next base: position 46,224,265 of record OU015530.1, on the reverse strand, counting down.
TGGAGATCTTAATAAGTTTGTCAGTAAAGGGTCCTAGCTTGATGCCATTATTCAGTCAATCTAAGTATCACATAAATGTTCTGAAAAACATTTAAGGGCTATGTAACTTTTTTTTCACAGAAAGCCATAGATCACCTTGTATGTTTCTTCCTTATTCACCTTCTCTTACAATCAGAAAAAGTTGAGATTTGAGTCTTCATTTATTGTTTTTACTTTTCCTATTTTCTTTCATTTGATTACTTGAGTCTATGAGGCGGGCTTGGGTATTTTTACTTTTTTTTTGTGGCCCATTTCTCATATCCTGTAGTCCATCAGTTGGTAGATACTGGACTAGAAAACCTCTTGACGGTCTCTGTCCTCCTGTTTGCCACAAATAGCCTGTAAAATATGACCTTTCCATTTGCCATTTAAACTATGCTTAAAACTCAGCTGCAAAATACAAATTCTAATTTTAAGTCTGAAAACAAGCCAATGACTATAACTGACAAATATTGTCATAGTTTAGGAAATATTAAGATAGGTACAACCCCTTAACCTTGGGCAAATTATAGAACTTTTTTATCTGTTGGCTGATACTCAAAGAAATCTGTAATGGCATATATCTTCAAACTCAGGTCTGCCATCATCCTTAGATGATGGGGAGCAGGGGGAATCCCTTCATGGGCCAACAGATTTTTTTTTTTTTTTAAATACAAAGAATAACATATCTCTTTAAGTGGAAATGAAGTTCATTGCCTTCTCTTAAAAAATAAAAAAAAATGTACAAGTCAAGAATTTCTTTTATCAGCTTTTAAAAGTCTTTTATGACATTATTGCTCATGAACATTGGACATCTTACAGTAAACCTTGATTTCCAGCAGCAGAACAAATAAAATGAAAAGAAGCTGCAAACGCCACTAGAAGCATAATGGGGTCTGAGAATGTGTATTTGTTGACAAGACAGAGTTTGTGAGTCAAGCAATTAAATATTGTTCACCTGACAGTAACTGCAGATGCAGTCATAAAACATTGGTGATGGACTTAAATTGCAAATAATAGCAGGCTACAGGCTGTCACAGATGACCACCAGATAGTAATCACCTCTGAAATACCATCCTTGAGCCTTTTAAATAAAAAGAAATGATAGATTTTTGAAAGGGTGGGGGAAGGGGAAGGAACTTGTAACAGACTGTTTTGATGTGTCAGGGCAAGAGAGAAATAATTAACTTGGACCTACCTGTCTACACTATACAAGGAGTGCATTGTGCAGAGCTCACAGCTCCCTCTTTACCCTCCTGAGTGTTGCAAGGATAAACAGGAGTGACCTAAACTCTAAGACTTACACTGCTCCAAAGCCTCCTGAAGTCAACAAACTAAAAATCAGTCCTACGACTTGGCTCAGGTCCTTTGTGTGCATTGCACCCACCCAGTAAAAGCTGTCTTGAACCTTCAGCAGAAGTCAAGTACAGTACCCTGGTCAATAACTGCCTCAGATCCCAGCACACTGGATAATAAACTTTGGCTCCCTTTTTGTTCCATACCTTGAAAAAAGGACAAGAATACAATAAACCTGTAAGCATTTCTGTCTGCCCACCACACAGAGAAGGACCTGTTCATTCCTCACTTTGTTGTTCCCCCACAAAGTTCCCTCGATCCACATCCTCATATCTGGCAGATAAAGGAGATCAATACAGCTGAAACATTTTTTTTTAACTCATCAATTAAGAAGATGGAAGGGCCTCATGAGATATGTTGTTGCCTCAGTTTAAGGAAAAGAGAACAAAATTTTCTCTCCCTCTGCAATAGGAGGAGTTCTGGTCTGTTCACTGCTCACTGTCATCCTGTTTCCATGCAGGGAAGTCAGAGGTAACTTTACTCTCTCCTGCATGACCACGTATGGCGAGGTCTTATTTTCAATACAATTCAAGTAGGCTCTCTATTGAGGTATTCACAAAAATATTCCTGGTAAAGTCTCACTTCTGGTTTAGAATGGTTAGTACATAATCCTAGCCATTTAAATTAGAAAAAAAGTCTGTATCCAATCCATCAATCTTCAGCCACGTAAAAGTAACGTGACTGTTTTGGACAACTGCCTATGTTCTCATTGCAGATAAAGGAAAAGGAGTATTCTTTCCCCCAGATATATAATTCCCACTTCAGTACTAGATAAATCACTTTCTAGAGATATCTTCTTCTCTCCAAAGACAATATGGGCTCCTGGAAGACAAGGCTGGAGGAGGGTCCTTCCTTTTAGATGGTGCAAACTAAGTCTAATAAATTCCTCCAACAGGCTGCTGCTGCTGCTATAAATCACAGTGTGCTTTTGCCCAGTCGCAGACTGACACAGCTCTCTCAAAGTAGCTGTAAGAAGTGACAGCTGCCTGGCAAGATACCAGACTTAAATGTGAGCAGATAAGAAGTGAGATGCAGTGATTTTGGAGTTGGACGAAAAAAGAAGAAAATATGAATCATCCATTTTATGCAGTATATTATATATTTTACGGTTCAAAGCCACATGTGACCCCCCATAGAGGGTAAATTTCAAATAGGTTGTCTCAAGATGCTTTAAAGAAAGAGCATCGGGCAGGGAAGATAAAATTCTGAACTGATTAAGGATGTAGATTTAGGTGGAATATTTTTGGATTTATTGCAGATTTTATCGGGTTTCTTATATTTTTGTTCACTCATTAAGAATTCTGTTTTTATAAGCAGAAATCTAAAATACCTCAAAAAATGAAGGGTCATGTTAGCTATTTCTGTCATGAATGACCATTGTTATCTATTTGCTCTGTAAGGGAATTCTGGCATTATTAATATTTTTAAAACAAAGGAAAAGCAGACCAGACTTAAGACATATAGTCAAGTGACAGTAAAGCCTAAAACCGATGTAAAAGCAATGTTACTGACAATACAAAAGGACTAATGAAGGGGGTTCTAATTGAGATATAAGTAACCTTTCTTTCTCAATCTGTTGTTCAGTATTTTGTGAACAGAATTAACTGTGAATATTTAGAGAATCCTGGGTGAGAGGCTGTTTATTGATCACGGTTAGGTCTTCTGCCTGCCATGCTTTCTGTGCTTTGAGAGTCATGCTTTAGTTTGCAGGAACAGGGATGACTGACCTGTGTAATGATTAACAGACTGTTGTTATTAATTCAGAAAACATTTAATTACACTTTAAAGAAATTGTAATAGGATATTGATGGCAATGAGTATATTTTCAGTACTGATTAAGTCTCATAGAACATAGCATACGTAAGGAGATAGAGATTAAATAGGAAGCTGTAAATAACAGCTGGTCAAGTCCTGTACAATATTTCTATGCTGTTATTTTAGATCTACCTTGAGATCACATTAACTAGGCGGAGTTACATGAACTCTTCTTATCATATTTTGTAGTGCATATAAAAATTATCTATATTTTTCTTTTGTATTTATAATGGTCTGGTTGTAGGAATTTATTCCTCTCTAGGAGTTGAGAGTCATAGAATCGTAGGATGATATTTCTTCCCTTTTCTCTTACTAGGAGGCACAAAAGAAAGAATCTTGGTTCAGAAAGACCTTATTTCATGCACAGGGAAGACAGGAATCCAACTGGTGGACATCCTGTTCCTCGAGAGATACCTGTCTGCATCAATTTCACAACACAGCAGAAAATGGAAAGCTGAGAGACATCTTCATACCTGGCAATGCAACAAAGCTTCTGGGAGATCAAGCTACAGTGTTTGCAACAGAAATTATCAAACTCATTTTGAGTTTTAGGACAATTTCCAAATTGACAGATGTAACCTTAATTAGAAAATCAGACACTGTGGTGAACAAAACTAAAAATATAGACTTATTGGAAAAAAGATCTTCACTTTTGGAAATGAGGTGAATTGTCAGAGTTTATTTTAATTTCACTTTGACATGAGAAGAACAGTAAAAAAAATCCTGTAAAGTTTAGACTTAAGCCTTAGGCTCTCCTTGATTTTCAATATGATTTTGAATCTGTTTACATATAGTAAGATGCAAATATTTAAGCAGACTAGGACCATAATTTCAGATCCAGAATGAAAAAAAAAAAAAACAAACAAAAAAACAAACCAAGAAAAAAACACCCTACACTTTTCTAAAAAGGTATGTTGAAAGACATGTCAGCCTGTGGGGTTTTTTGCTTATTATTTTTGTTGGTTTTGCTGTTTGTTTGGTTTTTATGTATAAGCAATAGCTATGTTTTAGTAGTCAAGAAAGTTCTTAAATACTTTGGCATCTTACATTCATTATTATATGGGTTTATCTATGGCAACTGACATTAAAAAAAAAAAGGAACTTTTAAATCAGCAAAGAAACATAGTCATCCAGGATAGGTTAAATTGGACCTAATGTGTTAATTTCCCTTTGTTTGTGAGTTAGAAAAAACAGAATGTTCTCTCCAATGCTGGATAGTGTTCTACAAACTCCTCCCAGGAAAATTTAGACTAGTCTCATCCATCTACCCATTGTTAGCAAAATATAAGAAAATTCAATAAAATTGAAGATGTAATAGAGCCGTGAAAATCATTAGATACACAAATACATGAAAAATTATTTTAAAGTATTAAATAACCATATTTTATTTTGTAATCAGTTACATATAAAGCATTTAAATAGTCTAACCCATGAACCTTTATTCACATCTCCATTTCTTAGAAGATTGTTAACATTTTTCACCCCTTTCCAACAGGAGTGAACTGAAATCCATACCTGTTCCTGAAAGCACTTACATACCTGCCTGATTTTAAGCTATGATTCAGGCATATTTAGGTACACAAAGGGGAAGAATGTTACCTAGTGGGATTTTCTGAAACGTGAGAGTACTTGTCTTGAGGGACATATTAGTAAGCCTCAGTTTCCATTTTTAGCTGCATAAATACATCAGAAGGTCTTCTGCTTTGTGTGAAATAGTTTGATGTGCTTATGAATTTTCAGATTCACAGTTCTGTGAGCAGTCGACTGTATCAGAATCTGTCACTGATTGCAAAGGCTAGATGAGACCAATAACTCCAGGGCATGTGAATAACCCAGACTCACATGAACAATTCCATTGAAAGCAACAAAAATGAAGCAAACATCCCAAGGCAAAAACCAAGAATAAAGTCCTCCTGCTGTCAGAAGTGTTCTGGGAAAACATACTCTCTTATCAATGTCTTTATAGCACTAAAATTCCTCTATCAGTCTGAGACAAATTTTAGTTCTGTTTTTGCTATAACCCCTTACTAAATTGCTGCCCAGAGCACTTGTACCTGACCAATACCTGACCTTCTTCAAAAACATTGCTTTTTAAACAGTGTTTTTATCTCTGAACATGAAAACATTTCCCTTAGTTTCTTCTTAATAATTTTTCATCTTAAAAACTATCTTTTGTGATAAAGTTGTTTCTATTAAAAAAAGAATGAGTTCTTCATTTTAGTCTGCTGTTATCCTTGAATTTTGGTGATAGTAGTACTGCTGTTAAACTTAGTAACAGTGGATTTTCAAAAAATTGCTGGTAGTAATCTCTCTTATGCGTTATTTAGATGTGTCAAGTGCTGCACACTGGTGAACATCAGGCTTCCATTAGAGTGAAAATCTCTAACAAAATATTCCATCAAGTTTTATTTTCTGAGAAAGTAATTGAACTTGGCTTCATTCATGACAAAGTTTGTAGAGGCCAGATTACATGCTGAATAGATACCATGCAAATTAAAAAAAACAACCAAACAACCAAAGAACCAAAAAAACCCAAAACAAAACCTTGAGTTTAATATATGAAAAAATCAAACAAAACAATGCAGTTAGAAACACTGTTTAAATAAGGTTATATTACTAAGTAAGAAAGATGTGTTTATCTTTTGGAATTCTGAAATCAGCTTCCACTCCTTGTATTTTTCACCTTAATAGCTTTCTGTCTCTATGAAGGAGTATTTCCAAAAGGAATTATGTCTGTAATTAATCAGTCTTCTTAACAGCAATATAAAATGCCTAACAGAACTCTTGTATTCCAGGGGTACTAGTTTACCACAGAGGAATCTTTTTCTCATATTCCAACATACATATGATGGCAAACAAAATTTTATACTGGGAGGGAAAAGCAGTGCAGATATCAGGTTACCATATGAGGAAAATAAGAAGACAAACTGCTAGTATGGGAGAAATTCTGCTAAGGATAATCTTATTACCATGAGCTTACTCAGCAATTGTGTAAGTATATCCAGAAGAGCCTCCAGGCAAATCCTTACTTGTGGACAAGTAAGGAATTTCACCATCTGAACAAAGTGTAGGTAAGTGAAGTAAAGCTTGTCTGAGGCATGTGCATATGGGAGCAGCCAAATAACTGAAGATAAGGAGTTTTCTCATCTGATGCCCTTGCTGAATCTCTGCTAAAGTTGCCACTTTTCTTGGATTTGCTATTTATGTCATCTTAGAAACAAAAAAGAAGCTGTAAAGCACAACACCAAGTTTCTTATTTGTTGTTGTCTCTGCCTTTATATCTGTCTAGCTCTGAGAATCAATCTCATTCTCTCACACTCCTGGAAGTGAAAGGATCCATCTGTTTGATAGGAGGGTAAGTCAGCATGAGAGCTCAGTAAGTGTATGAAGGATCCTTAGAAACCAGTATGAAAAAACATATCCATGTTGTTTGCAAGATCGTATCACATCTTCTTATCATAGCAGAGGAAAATTTCGCTATTTCTTTCAAACACCCATCAAGGCATTTTTGTGGTGATAATTTGTGGTTTTATCTACCTCTCAACACTTCTGCAATGAATTCTGCCACTGCAGGTATCATTTGATGTATATGGCATTTTCCTTGAAAACTAATATGCATGTAGCTTGGAGATACCAATTTTTACCTTGCAACAGTTTTGCGTTTAAGAAGTTTCATTGAACCCCGGAAAATATATCCATTCTTCCTTTGCTTGTGATATAGTTTGAAGCTGTCAGCAAGCACAGTTCCTCTGGTGATCTATAAGCAAAGCTTTACAATGTCAAAACCTAACAGGAAGGGTCATCAGGAAAAGGGACATAATTTTCACAGTAACTAATATTAATCAGTTCTAGAAGATCCTAAGTTACCTTAAAGACAAACTCACTGGGTAAAGGCACTGTGAAAGTTATGGTACAAAAACTATCTGACTTCTTTTTGGCAGATGAGTACCACCCATGATTTTGCAACAGGAGATGTCTCAGCTGAATCCACTTTGTTTCACAGTGGAGAGAAATTAAGTTAATATTAGCTGAGAACAACCAGACATGAAATATGCAATTTTCTGGAAACCATACAGTTGATTATTTTACACCTTTAGAATCTGTCTGGAATAACTTCCTAGCTCTTTATCTATTTATTTCCACTATTTATGTCTGGCTATGCTCTGTCCCATTCTGAAAAAAGAAGTTGATTTTAGCTACTTGGGTGTAAGCATGGCTATCAGACCACAAATTTCCTGTTAACTGGTATGCCAGCATGATTGATTCATATACAAATCTCTCTGTAAAATTGAATTAAGCATGCCCATGATTCTTCTCTCCTACCATACAGTCATGTAGTTGAATTAATCTATTCTTGTTCAAACTTCCAACAGGTTTATTTATATCTGTAGTCAAACAATTAGGCTTTAAATAATTTACTTCACCACCAACAAAGCCACTTCCAGAAACAGCAACATGTTCCTGAAAGGCACTGGCTCCCTGTACAATGTCTGCTGCAGCTTTCCACTCCTTTCCACTCACCATGTGCCCCACACACCAAATGTGTTTCTTTTAAGCACTGGATGGAACAGCACAGAGATCACTGAGAAGGAACACTGCTGGAATAGTCTGGTCAAATCAGGAGAAAGCACTAGGAAGCAGCCAACTGTCTAAATAATTTTTCATTTTATGCTCATTAGACAGCTGACGTAGTTTATATGCTCGAGCCAGATACGGTAAAACTCATTTGGTTATATTCATAGTGGGAAATGTCTATTTAGTGCTGATTTAATGCTAATTAGGGTGATATTTAATATTCTACTCAACATGACAGTAGTATAATGTCTTTCCAAAGCAACTGTACTTACAGACTGTGGACAGTAAAGGAGAAAGCAGACCAATTTCAATTGCTGGGTCTACCCATAATCTCCAGAGCAAACAGCAGCCTGCTTATTACCAATGAGATTAAAACATTGTCTTTCCATTGTGTCCCCTAAAAGATGAAACTGCAACAAGCACAGAAGAGAAACCAGGATTTTTGGATGAGCAAAACATGAACATTCAAAGAGCTGTACACCACAGTGTTAAACTGTGGGTATCAATCTGTGAACACAAGACAATTTCCAGAAACAATTGAGCCCTTTTACCTGCAAAGTTACTCAGAATTAATCAGGGCTATGTTTGTTGTACTTTCAAATACTTACCTTTCCAAACACAGCATGTTTCTTTTTCACACTTTCAGATGCACAACCTGTTCTTTTGCATGCTGCTGTCATGGTGTGATCTGCTCCAGGTTTGTGCCTCAAGCTTAATTTCTCTGTCCCTCTGTAGATGGCCTTACTATGGATTTCAAAGCTGCTATTACTTCATTTTTCTCTCTCAAATATGAACACTATTGCTTAGTTGTAATGCTGAGGTTTAATTTTCACTCTTTCAAATGGTTTTATATTCATGATTACTTTGTGATCTTCTTGCTTTTTTTTTTTTTTTCTTGATGGTAAAATTATGACAACTGTAATCATTGTATGTATATATGTGTATATGGGTATACATATGTGTATGTGTATAGATATTCATAGACTTATGAGCCAGCAGTCAGTTGGAGATCAACGATTGTGCTTTATAGTTGAGGGGCTGGCACTTTTATAATGAATGTCTTGAGAAACATTGTACTCTGGTGGCAAGAGAGAAAAAAAAAGCCTTTTGCTAATGTCTTGATAATGTACTGCTCACAGGTGAAAAAACAAGTACTTATCAATGAACGATTTGAAGTTTGTTGTAATTTTTTTCCTGTCAAGTTTCCTAGAACTTGAGATGTCTGGGTAAACATATCCCGACGAATTCCTGTGGTACTTAACTCAAAAAGCCAGAGCTCTGCTTCAATCCAGTCCAACATACAGTTTTACCTGGTGACTACTGTACAAACCATGTTCCTGGTACACTAACAGGGAAAATGTCCAAACTGCCAGTCAAATGCAGATAATTAATGTCACTGAGAATGAAGCAGAGATTAAGAAAGAAGTGAGCCAGTTGGATCTCATCCTAGTGTTTACAAATGATAAAGGTTTTACTGCATCTCAGACAATTTATTTTATTTTATTTTATTTTATTTTATTTTATTTTATTTTATTTTATTTTATTTTATTTTATTTTATTTTATTTTATTTTATTTTATTTTTTTCCCATCAGAACAATTCCATTCTCTGGGTTGTTGTTACTGCCCCTTGAGATGGTTTACACAATTACTTTATACAGATTAGAGCTGTGTGATCACCTATCTTGCTGATTTATTTGGACAGATCCTTCAACATTTATATCATAAACATGGATTTTCATGTTGTGGGTTAGGATGGTTTCTTTTCCACCAGTGTTTCTTTTTTTAAAAGTGTGACAGGAGCCCTCTATGTGCTCTAAGGAGAACAGAATAAAATATGTGTACAGGTTTGTGGTGGGGGGGGGGGGTTTGTTGTTGTTTTTTAATTTTGATGTTTGACACTCTCTTGTTTCCAGACTCAGGCTCATGTTCAGCTCAAGAAAACACTGACAGTCAGAAAGGATGTTTAAGCATGTGCTTAGCACACCTTTAATTCCTTTGGGCATTCAAAATTGAAAAAGTGTTTAGGTATCTTCCTGATTAGGACATTAAATCTCTCTTTGCAATTTGAATTCTGCAGCAAACCTTTGCCTGTACTCAAGGAGTAATTTCTACTAATTTCCATACTACTCTATAAATATTAGCATTTCTTAGATTTACCTAGAGAGGCACAAGCCTATGAGAAATTAAGCCACACAATTTTTGTGTAGATTTCTATGAATGGCATATATGACAATACATTCTTCAAGTTACTTTTGTGTTGTTGATTCATTATTACCACTGGGACAGAGATGTCAAAGATTTTTAACCTTGTGCAAAAAATACTATGTGGATCATATTGTTCATCAGAAAATTCCTTGTGCTATCAGAAGGCAAATGATCCTGTGAAATTTGATATGGCTTTAGTAAGATCACAGTAATTACAAGAAGAGTTCAGTTTTGAGTACTCAAAGGTTAGGAAGAATTCCGGAGTCACTTGTAAGTGCCTCAGGAAACTTTTTATTCAGATTATTTAACCAGCAAATCATTTTTTACATGTAGGTGCATTTGTTTGAAAACCCTTACTATGACTGAAATCTCTGTCTCAGTCTGATATGGGATTTACCTGACCCCAGAAGTTTGAGAAAACTCACACACCTCTACCTTTGATGAGATCGTCTGTATCCTAAAAGTGACTCTACTAACTTCAAAGGGAATCTGGAACAAACTGACATAGATGTAGACTTCTAAACTGTACATGTCTAAAAAATGGAGGTGAAATACATTAAATCCTGTAGTCTACTAAGCCAGATTTGAAGTATACCATATGTTAATAATTATAGCAAACACTGCTTAGTAAAAGGAGAATGTAATCCAACTTGGGGATACTCAGTCTCTAAGAAGTAGTATACACAAAAAAGTGACCTTCTGTATCTTTTTTTTATATAATTTATGAATTTTACTTAATGATACATTTCTATGTTGTTCATTTAGAGATTATTTCAGTTTAGAGTTTCTGTTTATATGTCTTCAACCTTGTATGTCTGAACTAATCATACAGACTCCCTCTTTATTCAGTAGTACTGAGAGGCAGACATGAGTTCTAGGGGTATCTGTCCCTCAGAACTAAACATTGAGGACATCCCTGTGACTAGCATAGAAAAGATGACCAACTTGTATCCTGAATGTCAAATAATACATACTCAAGTAAATAATTATCTAACTACTACTAAGAATGTCACAGTTAATAAACTCTTATTTTTAGCAGATTTTGTGATCTTTAGGGGTTTGGAGTTTTTTACTATCTTCAGCGTCAATTTGACTTTCCTTTCTATTTTTTAAAGAACTCTATATTACACCAAACATGATGTGGTCATATTATCTTTTCTGGCAGCTGCTGTAGTGTGATTTGTAAATGTTTCACTAGTACACTTGGGTTTCTAGTGAATCTGAAAGTGTGCACACTGTGTAACTAATGGCAGTAGTTTCGCTTCCTCTCTCTCTGCTGGATGCCAGCCCAGGAGCAAACAGCATCAGGTGCCAAGTTTCAGGGACATGTTCCCAAGTTCAGAAATCTCTCATACACCTGTCCATTGTTATTACAATTCACAATATGCATTTTTCCTTCCAGCTGTCCACCATGCTAGTTTGTGTTGCTTTGCATAGTAGCCCTCAGTTAGATTTTCAGTTACTTGAGTAGAAGGCACAACAGCAAGAAATTTGTTTTAGCTTTGAATGTTTCCATGGTTTACTGTGCTTTCGAAGAGTCTAGGCACTTTACAGTTATGATTACTTGCCCACCATACTCAGGGAGAGAAAAAGAGGGGATAATTCTGAAAGAGTGGCTTTGGGTTGACTGTGCTGGTCAGTGTTGTATTTCTCACTTTGAATGAAAAAAGAAGAGAGCAAGTTCTGTTCCTGACATGTATTCAGCGGTCACAAAGGCTGCTTTTTTTGTGTTCAATCTAACAAAAACTTATGCCATTCCACAGGGTAGGAAGGGAACCAGAGCAATATTAATATTGTCTGACTCTAGAGAGGTAGAGTCCTTTACATTTAAGCCAGAACGCCTAATTTGGGAGTCTTTATTTCTCCACTGAATATGTAAAGGACCTAGATTCCTCTTTGTGGCACTTGGGTGCTTAAAAATAGTTAAATATCTATTCTCCATCAAATTATACAATTGATTTCCTTCCAGTAACAACAGAGCTCTAGCAAACACTCGGGCTAGTTAACCCTTTGGTTACAAACCTGCTGCTCCATCCGTTTTTCTTTGAAACACTTTCATTCTACTGAAATCCCATGGGAAATGTATGTAGGAAGAGGAACAGTGAATTCTGGTTCACATAAAAAGCATCACTGGAAACCAGTGAAGTGTCTAGTCTGTCTTGAAATTTTTTTTTATTGGAATGCTAGAGCAAAATTAATTCAGGATTTATGGATTAAAATTTATGCTAGTTCATTATTATTTTATTTGTATTTCTTTTCTTATCTGCTATTATCTGCATGCACACATATATCTTATTCAAAAAGTCTATTTTAGCAGAGTTTAGAAAGTCAATTTTGTTGCCCAGTGCAGATAGGGGACTTGAAAAGCAAATGCAATTTGGAAGAGGAAAGAGGGACACAAGAGTTGAGATTATCCTTTCAATTTAAAACCTCTAAAATTGTTCCTGTATGGGGAAAGCATGGAGGTAAATTCTGCAAAGCATGTATTAGGCTGTTTACCAGATAACAGGATTAACCTAGGATTTCAGCTTTGGCTTTCTACCAGGCACAAAAGCTTCAAATCCTGTGAAAGATGGAAAAGAAAGAATGTCCTGCCTCTGCCCCGCAGGAACGAGGGGAACAGGCTAACGTGCTAGAGCTCACAAAGAAATATTCCATCAGTGCTATATAGGTTACTGGATTCATAGATCTTCATGGTGAGAGACCTCATAATCACTTAATCTATGAGGTGAGCACAGGCAGCAGCATTTCACTTGGGAATGCTCAGGGGGCCCCTGTGAGGGTAGGGGTGTGGGTGACAGAGCTGCCCTCTGAGGCAGCCAGGAACCGAGGGTGAAGGCAGAGCAAGAGGGCTGCACCTGAGTAAAGGCCTCTTTGTTCTCTGCATCACCATGAGCTCCAGGGTTACTGTCCCACAGGCTAATGTTTGCATTTTACAAAGACAATTAATACTTTTGTAAGCATAGAACATGGTAGAACATATAATTCCTCTAGGGAGGAGTGATATTAAATACATTTTCCATCACTGTGAAAACTTTGTATTTCATAATCTTTTGGTTTTGTCTATCTTCATTTTCCAGCCTCCAAAACTTGTCTCAGCCACTTGGATATTCATACTAGGAGAGAGTTAAGAGTGAGTGACGTTAAACTGGTATGACCCAGAGGTGTAATGTTAACTCCTATTCTTACGTTTGTTAGTTTTTGCCTTCTCAAGAGAAAAACAAATGCACCAAAACCAACTTAGAACAGTGTTTTGTCCCTGATTTACATGGGTATGGATGCCTTCTGCTTCTCAAATTTCCAGACTTCTTTAATGTTGACATCTTGAAAAAAAGTCAGTCTTCCATGTTCCAAAAGCAAACTTTTTGTTGCCTATCACCCAACATCATATATTCTTTATTACATTAACAGTTTACAATTAAGTAACCTTCCTTGCTTGCCTTAGATGTCTCATATCCATGAAATCCTTTCTTCCTAATTGCTTCATGAGTGACGAGCTGCTCTATTTCTTTTTTTTTTTTCAGTTTGGTAATAACTATAATGTAGGGCCAAATACAGCCGTTAATGATATAAACATTTTCTATTTCTATGCATATTACAAGTGGGAAGTGGGCTGTGCATTGTAACATTGATTAACTGCTGATGGACCATTTCCAGGCAGTGGACTAACGAAGAACCTCTACTTAAAATCTACATAGAAAGCTTAAGTGAGAAAGTGCTCTTGGACCCTTTGTGTAAAAAAGATTTTTAGTAAAAGAAGGTAGCTGTCTTAATACATTGTGAAATAGCCATACATTTCTTAATACATATTTATGTGTCCTCTGAGGCTGATAAGTGTTATGAGAAAGGAGAGGAAGACCAGTGATATCCGAGCAATGATATCAAAAGGTATTATTCTTGCACAAGTCATGTGTTTCAAGTACTCTAGGGGTTGCTTTAGGAGAGATAGATTTGATTCTCCTGTGTAGACTAAAATATAATATTTCAAGCTGCTAAGCCACTAAAATTGCATCTTTTGTGTAATAGAAAGTATCTGTGATTTTAGGTGCAGTTTAATTAGAAGATTGGACTGAAAAAAAAAAAAAAAAGAGAGAAAACCCCCCCCAAAAAACACTGGAGGAAATCAGACCATTTCATTGGTCTGTTCCACACTTCTGTAGCACTCTGGGGTCCAGTATTTCTCTCAACAGACACAGAGCGTCTGCCTGCCTTAAGCAGCAGGTGCTGGAATGGGCTCCCCAGCTAACTGGCAGCAGGATGGGCAATGCTGGGCTTAAGATAATGAGCATTTCTGAGCAGCAGGTTTCCTTGAGCATGGTGGTTTTCCAGACTTTTCAGCTTGCTCGTCTGTAGGTAAGGGCTTGTCTTCCCCTCTTGCCCCAGACCACCAGCACCTCCCTGGGAAGAGCACAGGATCTGTGCCAGGGGAGTGCACAGCATCGGTCCCACTGCACTGCCTCTCTCTCTCCTGAAGTGTCTGCATACAGCCTGGATATTTTTTCCTTTTCCTGAAATACGGTTTACTTGGCTGTGAAGACGAGCCAGCTGTGGCTATCCTCAAAGCCATACTTACCTGAGACATGCTTACCTGAGGATTAGGTCTTATCCATCAATTCACAAAGCATTTAAACAGGGAACAGCTGCTTTCCTGCTCTTCAAATAGAAGCTATTACAACATTCGTAACTTTTTAAAGTAATGATTAGTGTTGTGAGTCCTGTCCAAACCAGCCAAACATTAAGCATTATTCCTTTCACTTCCCTTTCCCTTTGCCAAGGTCTCAACACATGTAATATGTACTTAATATTTATGATGAAGAAGTTCAGAGTTTGATAAAAAAAGATTAAAAGAAAGAAAAAAAATGTAGTGGAGGCCAGTGTTAAGCATCTGATATAACCCTGCAAAGCACCTCAATCCTGGTCTATGAGATTTCCATAATTTCAGTTCTGGTCCCCTTTTGAAGTGAGACTGATAACTGCATCAAATTCCATGACACACCTGTGAGTTTTGTAAATACGCACCAGGATAAGGTGACCAAATTCATTCCCACCGGTGACCTAGGACAAGAGGAAAACATCAAGATATTTAAGTGTGGAAGGATTGAGCATTAATCCTCCAGAGCTCTTAGCTGCTTCTACAAATTCCTGCTGTTTGGTACAATAAAGATTCAAAGAACCCAATAAGCAGCATTACAAATGGAGAATCTGGAAGAAAGGCTATCTGGATTCAAATGGATAAAAAGTTCCATTACAAATTACAGTACACATCTGCTGCAATAATTTGTGTCAATCAAATCATCCTAAAGAAAACAGTCAAAATCAAATAAGATTTTGTAGTCAATGAGCCATAATAATTTCTGGTTTTGTTCCACTGAGGTTAATGGAGTTGGAAGGGGAATAAGCTTAGCCTTGTATAAATAATACATGATAGGGAAACAGCATGCCATCTGGAAAATAAATGGAAGAAAAAGAGGGAAAATGTTAATCTAACACATCCAGGGTTCTATTTTCTCCTTTGCTATCTGCACTATCTAATGAGCAGCTGCATGAAGTTATCACTGGTTTTCAGGAAAACAGGATCCTATTTCAGGGCAGCCCACAGGTCTGAGCATTACTACAGCTCTAAAAGGCTCTCTTCCAGCTCATTAATTTCCCTTGATCTTACTGTCCATTCCTGACTTAATAGATTCCACTTTCCTTCTGTAAAAGGAATGGTGACCCAGGGAAATATTTCTCTTTAATGCACCCTGTGGCTTAGTTTTTTCAGGCATTTCCTGGTCTGCCAAGGAAAATATTTCCCATAGACTTTTTACTCATGCTACAATAACATATTCCCTTATGAACTCTGAATCATCATCCTTTAAGTATACATTTTCTGATCCCTTTGTTCTGCTTTCCCATGGACTAATGAAGAGAGTAATTCCAAAGTTTGCCTTCTTTTATTTTTCTTAATGTTTTTCAATAGACTCACCTAAAATCTGCTGGTTTTTCTTACATCTTATCCTGTCACCCTACACAATACAATTACCTCTCTTGTACCCTGTGGCTTTGTTCTTTTAAATAATAACAGAACTAATAGCATTTGTATAACTATATATACACATATAAAACTCAGAGTTTATGGCTCTAGATAACCCACAGTTGGTGTCTGCTTTATTATTCTGTATTTCTGTATACTTATTGCAATATGTATATATGAATATGCATATATGTCAAAATAAAATTAGGAAAAGTACGAAGCATGTGAAGTATCAAAAAATTATATTCAGGTCTTATGATCTGGAGAATATGCAAAGAATATATGAATTAGTATATTTGATTAGAATCTTAAAGAGATATCTTACAAAACTTACAGAAATGACTATTGATTTCAGAGGTATTCAATTCTAACAAAATGTTTCTAAAGCCTGAGAGAAAAAGGAGATGTGACAGATATACTGAATTTCTGACACTATTAAGAGTATTCACCCCAAATAACTGCAGAGGTGTAGGATGCAGACATCTATAGGTGAGCTGCTCCTCTGGTGACTCTTGTAAACAGGAGAGGGAACTATGTATTTCTCTTTCAGGGAGCAATTCATCTGAACTAGTGTAGCTATCTACCTCATAATGAAATTGATTTAGCCTTAATTCTTATTAACTATATTTCCTAGATCTCTGTTGGCTTTAAAGAAATCCATGGTGAACATCTCAGATTTAATAAAACGAATCCCAACACTGAGTTATTATCCCAGACTGTCTCATATGTATAATAATTATTTTGTAGCAAGAATTGGAATCAAAGGCAGCATGGCCTGCCTAGGTTGTGCAGGAAATAAGTCTGATGATTCATTAGGTGGATTTCCTCATCTGAATCAGTCTTGACTACATGTTTAGGGAATGTCATGACGAGGATGACATTATTTTCAGTTTAATTTGAATCATAAATGCCGAGTACATCTTTCCAAAATCATAGGACAACATTCTTGTAGAAGCAGTGATCTTAAAATCAATGATTTGGTGGAGCTTTGTCAGAGGTTACATTTGAAACAACTAAATCATTCTCTCCACCTTTATGTAGAATTGATATAACAAGGCATCCACTTCCTGTCCTAAATAATTATATAGTGTTTTTTTCACAGTGCAAGAATCCAAGGCTTTCAGAAGTGAAAAAACTTCGTGAGGTTCAAGATACTAGGGTTTAAGAGCTAAACTTTCTTGACCTGATTTGAATTTTCAGGAAAGTTCAACTCTGACACTGAAACTTATGCTATTTTCATTTGGCCTGAAATAATGAATTCTGAAAAACAACTGCCCCCACCTGTTTATCTTAGCCCCAGGGACAATTTGGGTCTGAAATTTAAGAATCAGTCAATTTTTTACATAGAAGTTTAGTACATATAAATATTATAAATCTGATCTTGAGAGATTCCAGTTTAAAACCAAGCTGAATTTTATAAATCAAGTCAATCTCTGAGACTGTTGAGAGAGTTGAGTTGGTCTGGACTACATCTGCATTCAGTGGGTACACAAGCTTTCAATTTTCCAGAATCAGTCACTACATTATGAACACGAACATTATAGAGACAACTGGCAGATGCCCCTTCAACTGAGAGTTATAAATCAATCCTTCATAAATCAAAAATGCTTACCATCAACTGATGGTGTCCCTGGGTAAGGATCATACAACTCTCAGTGATTAAAGACCTGCTCATTTCCCAGGTATACACAGATGAGCAAAATAATAATAATTAAAAAAAAAAAAAATTGAATTCTCTGTTCACATGAATACTGTATTCCCATACTGACAGAACACATTATAATTAGAACATCCAATTAACACTTGTTATCTTTTCTAGATTCATTTCTGATTAGACATACTAGTATCACAAAAAAAACATGGGATTGCATACACAGAAATTAAGGAGAGTTAGCATTTTTTCCTGTTTAAATAAAAGATATTTTCTACTTTGGCCTGACAAATGCATACAACACCATGTCTAGAAACATCACATTAACAAAAACTACAAAACTTACTTTTACTCACTTACCTAATCATCAACTAAGTATTTCTTAAATACATAATTTAATACATTAGAATAAAATACTTGCTGGCTGCAAAAGTAATTTTCTTCAAAATCACACTATCGTTTATTATCATATTATCATGGTTACGTTGCAGTTACAACTGAGTTTTACACATCTAACTATCCCAGCAAACAACCTAAACCTACTACATTATAAAAACCAAATTGTGTTTGGGTTCTATTTTTTCCCTTTTTTTAGCCAACAAAAACCATTATGGTAACCCTCTGGGTAATGTGATACTTTCCCAACACAAGAAAGACATGGACCAGTTAGAACGAGTTCACAGGAGGCCATGAGAATGATCTGAGGGCTGGAGCACGTCTCCTATGAGGGCAGGCTGAAAGAGTTGGAGCTGTTCAGCCTGGAAAAGAGAAGGCTCTGGGGGGATCTTATAGCAACCTTCCAATACCTGAAGGGGCCTACAAGAAAACTGGGGAGGGACTTTTCGTACGGGTAGTTAATGATAGAACAAGGGGAAATGGCTTTAAGCTGAAAGAGGGTAGGTTTAGATTAGATATTAGGAAGAAATTCTTCGCTGTGAGGGTGGTCAGACACTGGAAAATGTTGCCCAGAGAAGCTGTGGCTGCTCCCTCCCTGGAAGTGTTTAAGGCCAGGTTGGATGAGGCTTTGGGCAACCTGGTCTAGTGGAAGGTGCCCCTGCTCATGGCAGGGGGGTTGGAACAAGATAATCTTTAAGGTCCCTTCCAACCCAAACCATTCTATGATTCTATGATTCTATACAGTAACAATATTACAATGCAGTTCACAAGCATCATTGGTATGAATTTTACCCACCTACACTTCAAAACACCTAAGGCATCCCCATTCTGCCAGAAATCACCACGAATCAGTAATTTATTACTAAGCATCTGAACTATGTGCTAGAGGCATGACAATACTAAGGGAAACCTCACACTGCTGATAATTATGAGTGTCCTACAATGGTGTTTCAGAAAGTATATCTTTTCCTTCTTACTACTTATGGCTGAAGACCTGGCACACACCAATGATGCATATATCTCCCCACTGCCTGGCTCCTGTGCACCAGTATGACACCGGGAGAGCTTCAGTCATCAGTAGTAATGCACTGAGCTCACATCCCTCACTGGCCCAGTTCTGCTGAAGTCAGTGATTAATGTCATCAGCTAGTAACTCCTATATGTAATTTTAGTGTAGAATACACCAGTTGGAAAAGTCTGTTAGCCAAATGTATTTAGAATGGGTTTTAGGAACCTCACAGCTGTGATATTTGCTCATTTTCAGTCCCCTCCCACAGAGTATAGTAGGCTCTGAGCTCTGGTTCTGTTTGGTGCAAAAAGTTATAGCCATCACAGGGATGTCCAGGAACGAGGGAGAGTGACAAAACCCACTGCACAGTTGGACTGTGTTGTCTCCAGTAACACCAGGATAAACTTCATTTCTCATCCTTCTTTTAGATGTTTTTGCTGAGTTATGCTGGTGTTTGTGAAAACTCACTCAGTAATTAATCATTTCCTTATCAACACTTATGGGAAGGAAAACTTTATCATCCTTAGAGAGAGCCAGGCTGCAAGGGAGTAATAATATGTGAAGCCATTTCAGCTTCTCAATTCCAGGTGAGTTCTTCTCATCCTTTGAAAACCAGAAGCATCCAAACGTCCCACTACCTGAGCAGTGTGAACACATGGACTTTCAGCACCAATGTGTTACCTCTGAAGCACTGCTTCTGTACAATATGTTAAATAAATGAAATCCAGTGTATACATAATTTCTTTTATATAGAGAAGGAGGGCAAAGCACATGTGATCTGATTGTGCAAAGAAAAATAATTGGTTTGTAAAAGCCTGTTCCTTCCCAGAAAGGACTGGAAAGACCATATTTTATAAAGCTATTTTTTCAGTCAGTATTACTTTTGTACTTCCAAAGAGGTACTCATCCAGCCAGATTCAGATAAACTGGAGTTTGTGTCACAGGCACAAATTTTAGGAAGGGTGAGGTGAGACTTGATTGTTCTCCTCCGCAGCTCATGCTTTGCAGTAAAAGCTGAAAAGATCCCGCAATTACTTTTCATGCAACCCAAACAGAAGTGAGTGTTAGACAAGAGAAAGTTACAGTTTATTTTGAGTCCGTTTTGTCGTTCAAGCTTGGCCTGAGGCTTACCCATATAACCAGTGATCTTGGCAGTAAGTCACAGTGGCAGGTCTTTAGGTTAGAGAGGCCTTGCTCAAGTATCTAAATGCAATCAAGATTTTAGAGCCAAAGAACCAACATTAAATAATCCCCCTTTTTTTCTCAGCCACATTTTCATTCGGTTAATTAACTTTGTTTTCTTTGATTTATTTGGCAGGCAACAGAGAACTATTTAAACAAAGTCCTCCACCGAGTAGGGTTATTGATGTTAAAAAGGAAAGGAAATTGCTTAGCATTTTCTGCAAAGACCTTCAAAAAGAAATGACTGAAGGAAAGCGTTAAGCTAATGGTATTTTTTCCAAGCCAACACTAATATCTTTCAATTTTCTTACCATTTTAGGAGCACTGGGAAGCTCTAATTATTAGCTGTGAGCCAAAGACTTGTTTTGTTTTGTTTTGTTTTGGTTTAGTTTGGTTTGGTTTGTTTTTTTTTAAAGAGATAAGTAACCCCCATCCCTGTGTGCCACCTTCTCAGCCGGTACACCACTGCATAGCCTAGCTGTTCTCCAGTTATGGGACAGAACAAGTGGCACAGCTTCCCCAGCCCCAATCAGGAGCTGGTGGTGACCCTCAGCCAGGTCTGTCTTACTGGGCAAGACATGGTGACCTCCAAAGGTTGTGCTGACAGTAAAGAGGGTCTGAGAAATTCCAGATGCTGGCATTAGGACAAACAAATCTCACTTTGCTTGTTCAGCTTAGTGTGCTCTCATGGTCCTAATAGAATCATCTAGATTTTTTTTTTATTTTTTTTAGAAAAGACTGATTTTAGATCTGGTGTTGACATTCATAAATACCTCACAAAAGCCAAGATGTAGTACGACTTTGTATGTAAATTTACTTAACAGTAAATGTCAGAGTTGGACTTCAGTGTCTCAGAATTTCCCTCTTTAGTTTATGATTAGTTACAAACAAAGCAGGTTATTTGGGGGTGGAAAGAGCAGTTTGAAGTTAGACATCATTTTAATCCCCTAATTCAAACAGTTGCTTGCATATTTTTCAGAGTTTTCTTGCACTGTCTTCTGCTGATATTTATTGTTAAAATAAATAAATAAAATTATTTAGCTGATTTTTACTTGTTAGTGTATTATTTATCCAGGAAATAAATTTTGGCATCTTATTTTATAGGGAATCAGTAAATTGCTTCAGACATCAGCTTTGGAGTTCACTACTGCCAAAGGCCTATCAAAGCTTTTCCTTTCATGTTTTCAAAACCAGTTCATCAAGGACAAGCAGTAAATGTTTTCTTTCACCTCCTGATTGAGGTTTATTTGCTTACTTAACTGTCTGTCCTCTGCAATTGTTCATGAAGAGCTTATGTAAGGCAGAATATAGTAGTGTTGTATTTTAGATTATCTCAGATTCAGTTAAATTAGATAGAGTAACTTAATAAATAAAATCAACAGTGACAGAAATATAGTATCTACAGAAAGAAGATTTTCAGTGCCTACTCAATGAAATGTTAATAGGATGAAAAGGTGTAGGAGATCTGAAGTGATTCCAAAAGAGCAGTGCATAGCTTTAAGTGATATATTATCGAATGTACAGGAATTCTAAATGCTCAAGTTTTAATTTTGAATGAAAAGCTAGGCAAAGAATGAGTATATCAGGTTGTCCAGTATCCAGAGTAGAAATCTGTCTTGAAAGGACAATGCTTGATTGATCAGACCTGTTCAGAGCTGCTGACTTGGGAAAAGCTGAAGAAGCTAAAATGAGCAACTTAAAAAAGGTTGAGTTTAAATTTAACCTCTAACCTGAATGACATACCCTAAAAAGAGAAAACAGTGAAAACTGGAAACTCCCCAGAAGTATTTTAAGGTAATTAAAAGATGCTTTTCACATTATGAAAGTCTCTCTGAGGGGTTTGGCAAACGACTTTATGAAGAAAACATAGATTGAGGATACAAATCAAATAATAAAACTTTATTTTGGAAGCACAGTTTTTATGTTAATCAAATATTTTCCATCTGTTTAATGTGTGCAATTTATTCCCTTTCAGCCGTTTGCTTTTTAACTTTAATGTAATTGAGTATTGCTGACTTTTACAACCAAATAATTACTACTGATTTCAGGGGAGATTTCTGAGCTTGTCATTTTACATTGAAGTAAAAACTTAAGCAGTGGTTTTCCCTCACTTGTGTAAAGCAGGAATTTAAAGAAGACAGGACTGTTTTAACCCACGCTACACCAATATTAAAGAGGTACTAGCATAACATTTTCTGAATTTCATTTTCTTTTTTTCTTCATTATTAAATGTAAACTGAATACCCACTGCTTGTGTCAGAGGAGTTTGTGGTATATAACGCCATACATGCATTGTAATGTGAAAGCATTTTTAGTGAGTTTTCTTTCCTTCACTAATTATTAAATTGTCTATAAATTATGTTTGACTGGAACAGTATAAACAAATGACATTCTAGCACTCAGCACCTATCTCCCATTCAAAGGATCTACCATGTTTATGTAAATATACATAGAAATATGTGCATATAAAAATTTACTTGTAAATATATATTATTACTTCTTACAAACTACATAATAATACCTTTGTGTTCACAGCAAGTAGACAGGGATATTTTCAGGAGTGTTTCTTAGACTAACTAGCAAAAGCTTTATTCTAGGTGATAGCTCCTAAGTGAAGGTAACTACCAGACACAATAGCTCATATCTCTGCAGTTCCATTAAAGAACAAGTGCCCAGGATTCTTGAAACATTATAATCATGATAGTGCAGCTCTTAACATAAGTTAATTTGCCTTACTGAGAAGATGTATAGCTGAAACACAGAAGTGTGGAATGATAAAATTGGCAGGTCCCAGATAGCTCACCTCATCCATCCCTCTGGTCACCCTGAGATACTTTTATAAATTTTTTTAAGGTTTTATTGTAATAGAAGTGAATCACTGATAGTGCCTTGCTTACATTAGAAGCTATTCCTGATTGAATTTCATATATTTCTTACTGGTTTTGCCTTGGACAGTGAGAATAAATTCTTCCATTCTTCTGCAGAAAAACATCTATGTATTCTGTACTCAAACCTTAAACCTCAAACCTCACCTCCCACAACCTTCCCTCATTTAGACTACACAAACTCAGTATTTCCTCTCCCCAGTCGTGTTTTCTCCACCTTGTTTTTCTGCTCCAGCTTGTCTGCGTACATCACCTGAGGAAGGTGTCCAAACCAATGCTGAGTTTCCAGATAAGCTAAGCAGAGCCCAACATTTACTACATGTTTCCTATGGGTGGTAGAAAACCTGGGCTGGGTGCTGACATAGCTGTTCCACATCCAGTTCCAGAATTATCCCGTTGGCTTGGATGTCTCTGACTGATGCCATGTTGCAGAGAAGGCAAAATCCCTTCAGCATTTTGTAAATCTTTCCAATGATCTGAATGGAGAAGGGATTTGGGACCTGAGTTACTCAAATCTTAACACCAGTATCATTAACTGAACTGATATTCCAAATTAAAATAAATGAATAAACAAATAAGCCCCTACCCCCAGACCTCTACCATCAAAACCTCAGAAAGGTTTGTACATGCCAGTAACATAAAACAAATACTAATGTTGAAAGAAAATAAAAAGAATATTACACTTTTAAGCACCTAAGAAGGGAAGTAGTCAGCACAATATTTGTCTGGCCTGTCTGTATATGTGTGTCATTACAGACTTGAGTTAAATATTTTTCTCTTTTCCAAGCCTAACACAGTTAATTAGTGTTATTAAATATTTGTCTATTCTTCTGGTGCAATGTGGCTCTAGACCTTATTTGGAGCATACTAGCTAAACTCCAAAGGAAATATAAGGTTATTATAGCTATTTCTGTGGTCTTTTGTATGAGTCGACGCACTTTACACAAGAGGTGATTTTCACTTCACCCTATCCCTGAGAGTTTGATGGGGTTATTATTCATATATTATGAACAGAGAGCTGAGACACAGATAAACATCAATGTTGTCAAATTTATACACTTATTTTAGATTTTCTGCTTGAAACACACAAGCTCAGGAATAACAACACTTTTCAGACACTTTTCAAACACAACTGATTTCATTTGCAGCTGTGAGTGCTCAGTTTTGGAAAACCTGGCCCGGTGTGACTCAGGTCACAGAAAATGAGTAATGCACAGTAGTGGTTACTGGTGAAAAAATTGGTTTAAGTTAATTGCTTGGCTCCATCAAAAATACCACTGATGCAAAAATCTGTATTCTCATAGCATTTAGTTGTCTTAATGGTTAAACCGTCCTTTCCCTGTCGGCACTTCTCTTGCTACATTTACTACACAATTTTGGACTTCTATCGCTAATAAGGCAAGAAGTCAATTTGCAGCACACTTGTTTGACGCATGATCCTAATTCATTTCTCAGACACTGTTCACCATTGTAGTGGAGGAAGCAAGTCCTTAGGAAAAAAATGCAATGTAGCAAAATCAATAAAGATTACCCTAATAGGCCTGTATGGGAAAATTCAACCCCATATATAAGGGACAATCTAGCACTGAGATCATCTAATTTCTCAATACATGTGTAGGTCAGACTCATTTCACCTACTTTTATGTATCTAAATCTGAAGTAGCCTGTTAGGCTCTAGGTTTCTGCCATAGCTGGTGGGGAGAAGTCTGTCTAACCTGTCCCAGCAGTCTATTCAGGGATGTTGTGGTGGTTTCACCCACAGCTAAGATCATGCTATCCTGTACTCACTCCCTCCTTACCCGGTGAGATAGGAAGAGAAACACAACAAAGGGTTCCTGCATTGAAATAAGGACAGGGGGGGCTCACTCGCCAATTATGATCACAGGAAGAACAGACTCAACTTGGGGAAGAAAAAGAAATTTAATTCATTGCCAAAAAATCAGAGTAAGATAGTGAGACATAACAAACACATCTTACAACACCTTCCCCGCTACCCCTCCCTTCTTCCCTGGCTCAAATTACTTTGCTCCCAATTTCTCTACCTTCTCCTCCCTACAGTGACACAGGAAATAGGGGTTGCAGTCAGTTTGCCTATGTTGCTCTTTCTGGCATGAGACCCCTTTCATAGGCTACAAGAATCCAGGAACAGTGTTCCAATGCAGGCTTCCCATGGAGTCACTGACCTCTTCAGGCACATCTCCTGACTCCAGCATGGGAATATCTATGAGCTGCAGATGGGTCCAGCACACTTCCTTCTTGCCACCCCCAGCTGTGACACTTAATGTTTCTGGAAGGGGTTCTCCTTGCTCATCAAATGAGCACTTAAATTCACAACTGCCCTTGGACACAGCTTTCTGCTCCAGCGTGGAGTCCTCCATGGCCTACACATGGGTATCTGCTCCACTGTTGAACATCCATGGGCCACAGGGGACCCCATTTACCTTCTCCTACTCTTCATACATATTGACCTGGGTATCTGAAGTTCTCTGTCCTCCTCCTTCGTCCTCACAACAACGAATTTCTTTTTTCGTTTAGGCTGATAGTCTTTTTTGTTCAAGTGAATGGTCTCTCTTGATGGCTGTCTCCTACTTTTCCTTTTCAAACTGGTTCTTCCTTCATAAATATGGTCCAAAGAAGTGTTTCTCTATTGCTAACTGGCTAAACCTGGGCTGGAGGCAGTTCCCCCTTGGAGCCAGGGGAACTTCACAAAGCTTCTCACAGGGGCCATCACTATAGCCCCTTCCCCCATTACGAAAAATGCCTCCACACACACTCACACAAATCCAACATAGACGTCAAAGTGCTTGATTCTTTCCATGCACTATAAAGGTAGAGTTGTTCAGACTTAGTTGTTTGAAGTTAGACACATGGTACTTACATGCTCTTTAACTCCGAGTTGCTCCCTCCTTTTTCCTGTTTAATATCTTCTCTCCATCTCCATATTTTCTTCCATCCAGGTGGCTTTGCCCAGTTCTTACCCAAATCAGTTTCCTTCTCTAACTTTTTGGTAAAGTCCTGAGAAACTTTTAAGCCATTTCCTCATGCATCACCCCATTTCACTGCCCTGTGAAAGTAAGGAGGAGTCCAAACACTGTTATCCCATAGAGCACACATCAGATCTCTGTGGCAACTTTTTTGGATCATGCACTTGGATCATGCACTTCCTGAGACCTCTGATGGTCACAGGCTCAGTTCTTTCCAGTTCAGTTTCCATCTAGATGGTAAAAATCCTGCTACTGCAAGAAAAACAGTCTACCAGCCTATTTTCAATTCTTACATTATGGGAGCCTTACAACAACTTTTCGTTTTTTAAAGCTATTCTTTACATTGGCACAGAAAGGTCTTTTCCCCTAATATCATTCTGTGCAACAAGTGAATATTTTTATTTTTAATGCCACCAAAAAAAAATGTGCCCTTTAACAGAAAACTTGGCCAATCTCGCTTATCATTTCATAAAGCTATAGTCAGCTGAAATCCAGGCCAGCTAAACTTATCTGTTTTGCTATACCAGCTGCAGTTAATAAATGATCATTAGAAGTGAAATACATTTGTTGCAATTAGCTATTCATAAGCTTCACTGAGACAGGAATAGACACAGAATTGATACAGGATTGATCTTAATGGAAGGTAGAGGGTTGCAAGGCATTTCCTGGGGTTATGACATATGACATGGAAACACACGTGCCCTGTGGCTAATGAGGGCTGGGGGAGATGCACGACCATAGTCCCCTCTTCCCCACTTGCTCATTAGTTAGCCTGTATCTCTAGGGAGAAGGGAGGAAGAGGGGACAAGTACCCAAATAAACAAAGGAAATTTTAACCCCAGTTGACTGTATTAAGGTTTTATAAAGTCCTTTGAAACACTATCAAGGAAGTTCTTAACCAAACAAATATTATTATTGTATTGAAAATGTTGCTAACTCAGTTGATAGGGCTCTGATTATAACCTGAAGCTGCCTTGGGAAACTTGACATAAGAAGCATGTTTGGTAGAAAAGATACAAAAGCAAGAAAATATTTTTTTATATACAAATGGACACAAATTCTGCATGCTCTGATAGACTGTATAAACAGGAGATTGAAAAGATGCAGATGTTACTTCATTGTATTTTATGGCAATACTTTGCAATAAAGAGATACCACAAAGCAGAAAGAGCTAAACATGCTGTAAGTTGCAGCAAAGCTGGCATGCTAACACGTGCAGATATTCTATAAACGTAAGAGTTTTGCAGTACGCAATGTCCACATTGTTGAATCATACTTAGAATTAAATCAGTAATAAGTATTGAATCTTGTGATTTTCACAGGGTAATGAAAACAGGACAAAGATAAACAACAGAATCAACTTTTCTCTTGAAAGCTACCTTCTAAATTCACTCATAATTTTGATAGAGACCTAACTAAAATACCACTTTAATAAATCAGACTCTTTTTCTTGGTTTCATAATTCCAGCACATGTTCTCTACATCTCATTAAATACCTGTAATTCATAATGCTGTAGATGTGCAGAATTCTGAGGTTACTACAAGACCATAGTGTTGAATTACAAATGCCAGTGATTGTGTTGAATAACATTTCAAATTTTATTTAACACATAAATTTAATTATAAATAATATAAATAAATAAAGTATGCTGATAAAGATGGTGTAAATGAGAGAAGGAACAGGTAAGTATCCTGAATTTTGTGAAAATATAAAAGGAGAAAATAAATCTAGAAACATTCAATAGATCCAATAAATCTGCCAGACACCGAAGTGATAAAACCCAAGAGAAAAATCTCCTCTTAATATTTAGTTTTCAACTGGAAGTTACAAAAGTTTTTTCACAATTTTGTGTAAAATATCTACACACATGCACACATATTTACACACATATATATATATGTATATATAAATATCCTGTAAAGTTTTGCAAATAATTTTTTTCTGGATACTATAATAATGGAAGAAGTAGACACAGTTTCATCAAATGAAAAACAAAAAAAAAAGAAAGCATTCATGTCATAATAGAGCAATCTCTCATAACTAAAGTTATTACATTCACTGAGAAGTTTATCCATTTTTTTCTGAGAATATTTTTCTATGAATCACTGTGATTTCTTTATTTTTCCTCTGAATTGTTGTGTAAAAGATAAAGTGTTTGAGAGCATGTCCTTGCTTATTCACTGTATTTTTTAATAGTTAAGTGGATACCTGCAGCAGAGGATGTCAGCTCCTTTTCAATGTGTGTGTAAGTCTCAATGAATATATCCATTACTTCTGAAACTTATCCTTTACAAGTTAACAAAGATCTGTACACCCTTGCGGAAAGTTACATGCTTCTCCAATTCAGAAAAGCCCCATTGAATTATGTGCAATCCACTAATAATCAAGCAAAAAGCTCATGCACCATTTTTGCAACGAACTACTTAGGATGATGTTAAGAATTCTGAATATTCAATATTAAAAGCAGGGATCTCTTGCATTTGTTAAAAAACCATTTTCTGTAGAACATTCCTTCCTGGGTAGAAGACTTACAGTTATAAGAATTGTATGCCTCAAAATACACATACAGAATGTGAAGTCAGACTGCAACTTTCTTCCAGATGATTTTGATAAAGGCTCTGAGTATGAACAGAAAACTTACAGACTCCATTTTTCATTTAACTTGTAGATCACAGTGATCAAAGTCTAATGCAATGTTTTGAGAAATAGTTTGTCCTGCTGAGGGCTATATGATTAATCAATATCTAGGAGTTTCTAAGGAAAATTAATATCCCAAGTCAAACGTCTTGGAAAATCCTGTTATTTTCACAAAGTCAACATAAATATTTGCAGGCTGCAATCAAGAAACCAAAGGTATTGAGATTTGTTTCAAGCTGTAACAACCTGAACTTCTTTGGTGACCTAATAAGTGGGTCTGAGGTAGGATGTGTCAAGTTTCCTGAAAGCCACCCTAACATCTCAAATCTTTCCATTATTCATTTTAAATTGCCTTTGAAACAATCTTCAATGTTTGTTTTTTTCTCTGCTTGTTCTTTGTGATTCCACAAAAATTTTCTTCTGAGGAAGGAGAGAATTAACACATTCCCAACACATACTACTAAACAAGGTGCTCTTCTAGCCTAAACCATCTTTGAATTTAAAGTCAGATGTATGAAATTATAATTTTTTAATTTAATTACTTTTGTGTCATGCATTATTAATATAAAACCAGTATATCAGCTCCAAGTTGGGCTGTATATAAACCTTTCAAATTGTCTCCTTTTCTTTAAGATGTTAGTGGAAATCTTTGAATAAATTACAGCTTCAGTCTGCCTAGAGGAAATCTGCTGCCCAGTATGTACTTAAACAGTTTTTAACTAATTCCATAGCCTCTCAAATGCAACTTATTTTTGCAGAGCTTTTCCTCCCCCTTTTCTTTTTATTCCATTCTAAATTGTAGTCTTTTTTGTTGTAATAAAAAAAAAAAAGGAGAGAACTGCTAAACATAAATGTAACTCAAAGTTGATGGCAATAATGATTTATGAGCTTTTGGGATTCACACCATATAAGTGACTTTGTAAAGATAATGATCTGGTTAACAAGCCCACTGGTGAATTGATGAAGAAAGAAGGAGAAGAAAAAAATCAAGTTATTTATTTTTCACAATCAGTGCTATTTTTCAAGCATTGGAATAATAGAGATTTAAGTGTGGGTCCAAAAACTCCCTATAAGTTGCTGGGACTGTATTATTAGTTGATGTCATTCTAGTTTTGAAATCTTTTGCATTTTTAATAAAAAACTTGAGTGCAGACACAATATATATTTATAGTAAATATAGCCTGTAAACTTACACATATTTTGAAAACAGCTCTTTGTCTTGACTTGAAAATAAATGGCTATGAAAGCAGATAATTTGAGCAAAATGTCGAGTCTTTCTTTGTCAGCTGGTATTGAATGGCAAAATTATTTTGGAGTGAATTAGTAGCATGATGCCGTTACATGGGAATGCACAGTCTGTTAATCATCCTTCACAAGTCTCCAAGCATTCCCTGTAAAACTATTGCTGAGAATGAAAAACCATTGCTCATCTACCTTGAAGGCTTCACAGTTGTAATAAATGCAAAGTATCAGCAACTTCATTTCTAGGGGAATTATTTTGGGCTTCCTGCAATTTCCTCAAAATGAATAAAGTTGTAAAGAAATCTGGATAATAATGAACTGCATTTTTTAGCTCAGATTGTCCTACTACATTCTACTACTCCACAAATAACACATTAGAAGTGGAATTGTAAGGAATTAAAGAGCCAATAGTATTTCTCCCTGTGTACTAAGAGTCTCTTTCCTTCTGTGGGAGTGAATCCATGACTGACAACCAACAAATTTATATTGCCTGTTGATAAATAATAGAGATATTCAACATTTTTTATATGAGTTCCCTTTTTAGGAGTCAATGTAGCTAATGTAGAATGAACAGATTTATCATCAGTGGTAAGATGCCAGATTCACAAATCAGTTATTGAGGTAGAATTTGTTTAACTGACAATAGAATCAAAAGTTTCAATACATCAGTGCCTCTTCCTTGTCTAATTTTTATGGTAATGTTTGCCAAAACTTTCGGTTTTCTAGGAGGATGTTGTCTCAGCTCTGTTGCCAGTATAAGGATGTTGCTCACATTAAAATCTAGTTGAATTGAGGCCTTATGTTTAATTGTAGGATCTAAATGACAAAGTGAAATTCATCCTACAAATAAATAAAAGTCACTCCCATAGACCTCAGCTTGTCTCACCAACATTTTTCTACTAGGTATTTTTTTTCCAGTCCAATACATAGTGCCACTATCTTTACAGCATGATTACCAATCAACATGACACCCAAAATGTGCCTGCATCTTCAATTCACTGAGTTTCTGAATGACTAATAGTGGCAGGTTATAGCTGACCAAATACTGAAAAAAGAGTTTTCAGGGATTTTCATTTGACTTCAAGGTAGCTGTTTCTTTCACCTATCCCTAGTCAGAAAATATCTTTAAAACCCATATTCAATTAAAAAGGAAACAAAAAAACTTCATAATTATCAGTACAAAAGTAATAATTTTTAATTTAAGGTTTTCATTTAAAACAGTTATGCATTAATAACTCCACAAATATATTCTCCTGTCACATAATTTTCAATCAGATGACATCTCCCACAATGTATCACAGCATTTTCCCCTTACTGAGGCAGTATTGTTTGTACATTTTGCCATAGTGAACAATTCAGAGAAAGGAATGGAAGTCTGACACAATTACAGTTCCATAAAGCACTCTGTTGCCACTTCTGAAATATTTCTTAAGCAAAAGTCACCTAGTTTTCCAGTAGTGGCTATTGTTCTTAAAAGTTAAAAAAAAAAAAAAAAAATGTACAGGAGGAAAATATTCTGAATTCATTATTCCATGCAAAATAAACCATTTTCCACAGAAATTTTGATACAGGTAAAGAAATAATTTGGCTAATGCACATAAAAGACAGAGTGTCGGGATCAGAGAATTGTAATATTGCTATCTATGCTTGTTGTCTGTTCGATACTCATTGTATAGGAGAAATCCTCTGGTATTTCATGCTCATCATACAGTTACTGCACCTGGCAAATGGATATGAAAAAGAGAATTTCATGCTCATTGTGATTATATTTCATAGTTTGAAGCAGGATGCACAGTGGGAGTCAATGAGTGCAAGGAAAGTTGAGAAACTGCTATTTCTTCCAAAGGCAATAGAAAGAAACTGGTTTAAAAAGTTACAGAAGTTATGGCAGAAGGGAAAAGCTCATGCATTTCTACTAACAGACTCTAGGATTGCGATAAAACAGATAATCAACTCAAGCTATTTTGAACATATTGTAATCACAAGACCTTCTCATTAAACTCCATTAATTTCTTTCTACTTTTCTTTATCTATCAATAATGCAAATTACATTTGCTTTTCAAGCAGGACTGCTCTGAGTACACTACTTTGTCTATTTGTCTCCTTTAAATATACATCAAAAACCCTAGGTGAAAGGATCCCTGCAATTGTCAAATAGAATAAAACTACACTGTAGTTATTTAATTGTTATGCCTCCACTCAGATACTGTATGGAATTCCTATAGATTATTTTGGCAAGAAAATAATTGATTAAAATGTTGCAGAGGTATTTTTAGTTCTTGACATATTTAATGACATATTGTCAGAGAAAATCTATTAGAAAGTATCCCTTACATTAATAGCTTATCTTCTGGAAACATTGAAAAAGGTGCTAATAAAGAACTTATAAGAAGGTTCTTCATTTGTGTTATAGGTGAACAAAACTCTCCTTATGAATTTTATATAATTTCAGATTAATACACAAGACAACAATATTTGGTTTACTGAGATTTTCCTGTGAGAACTCTAACCACAAGATACCAAAGATGCCACAAGATGCCTCTTTCTGGCCAAAGAAATCTGAATTGTCTTTTGCACATTTACTGAGACCACAATAAATCAGCTTGTCATTCTCAGCCCTTCTGAAGAGACTGTTGTTTCATCATTCAGGCAATCATTTAGGAGAATGAATAGGGAATTAAACGATAATCTTCCTTTTTCTGGGTGAACACTGTAACTACTCATATTTTGTACAGAAGTGACTTCATCACTACCACAGAAATATTCTATGTATGTGGAATCCACATAAACATAAGTTTTAGGTTCTTCCCTTAAAGCTTGTAAATCTTATGATATAACATGTTTGACGGGGGTTGGCTAATGCCACCTGATACAGAGTCCTGGTTTAGAATATTGAAGACAAAAATTTTTGGCTTCCATTTTCAATCTTGATGAATCACACAATCATCTAAGATTCAGAACTTCTAAATTTTTTTTAATAGTAATTGTAAATCATTTAGTGCAGAAGACAAAAGTTAGATACATTGAAAAACTCCTTCGCTCTTTATAAAAAGTGTCAGTGGCCAGGGTTAGAAAACAGATGGCCGCTAAGACCAGCTACAGCTTATGCTTCAGATCTCTATTTTCAGGTTGACTTAAATTAGAATATGGCCTTAGCAAGCATGGCCACAAAGATAACCCTTCCTTAGTGTTGGTAACCAGAGCATCATTATTTCTAAGGGATCCTGAGCCCTAAACTTTTGTATGAGGGGACAGTGGGTTGGGAATAATGCAGCGTGGGAAGCAAGAAGATCTAAAATTCCCTAGAGTGTTACTTTTGCACTGTTTTTATTTGTTTTTCAGAGCAAACTAACTGTCTTTGGAATATGTCAGCCTGTTTCAGGTCCAGAATTCATAATATTTTGCAAACTCTCCAGCTTGGAAGACCTCAGAAACATCGGACCTGATCCTTTTCTCATGACATCAGCTTTGCTGATGCACTCATGGCTTCTCTCTGAGTAACACGGCTTTTTTCACAAGAATGAGATAAAGGAGATTCAGGTTATTGTTTCAGATAAAAATCTTCTGGCTAACATCAGAATTGCTGCATTTTCTTAAGGATGGAAACATGTTTCAGCAAGAGCAATTAATATTTAATATTAATTTATTTATTAAATTAATAAATAAATTTGTTTATATACAAAGTATACCCATGAAACTGAGTATGACACACGTAACGTATCACATTTGCAGATGTCAAAATCTTTACTTTGGGATGCTTCTTCCATTCATAGCAAAAACTGTTATTTTAAGTGGTACTTTACAGATTTGCAAACTTTTTTTTCTACTAGCCTCTCCATCCTTAAACCTTTTTGCATACTGAGGTTAAACCAGGGCAAAAGTGTACTTCATTGTATTTTGGGCCAATAATGATCTTTCTATAGCTCTTGTTCAGTTGGAAAATGCCACTTCAAATTATGTGAAATTCAAGGTGTAGGACATTGAAGGCAAGATACTTGGAACCAGCCTGTTCCAAAGTTCACCAAAATCACGGGAAAGAGATTTTCACTCAGGCCCTTATATCAACTTAATTCTAACACACACATAATAACATTGATTTTTAAGGAGCTGTCAAAATGTTTAAAATTAGGTTTGTACTTACTCAGCTGAAGTCTATGGAGACAGAACACATATACTGGAAGGAATTTTTCCATTAAGATCAAACATTTTTTGCATCTCCCCCTCTATAAAAAGTAAAGAAAGAAAAGAATTGAGTAATGCCTAGTCTGACTTTCCTCCTGTGGTTTGTTTTGTTTTTCAGAGACATTCCAGAAATGTATTCCAGATGTTTTCAAATCCTTGTAACTTATTTTCCATACTATATATAACTTTTCCTACCATATCTGTTCTCTCTCTCCCTTTCTTTCACTGGCTGATGTCTCACCATCTTTTCTCTTTTGTCTTCATATTTTTTTACTCCATGTTCCACATGAGTTCATTTGTATTCTTTCAGAGGTCCTGCTTGGAACCATGCATTATCTACTATAAGACATATTGTTCCACACACTAATATTTCTTGCTTTTTGAAGTCCTTAATGAAATAATAACATTTAGTTGTGTTACCTGGATTTTAACAATTGCATGAGATATCAACTTCTTACTCTCAAATTAATAAATAGACTTTTGAATATTAAATTGGCATTGCATTTAGGCACACTTGCTGTCTAATAAAATATAAATTGCAGTCGTACCCAGTACTCTCAAGGTAAAGTGTGTCTAAAAAGTGTCTCCTTTGTCTAGCTAATTATAAGCCAGTTGTTTAATAATTCCTCCATAAAGGTTGCTTCAGCATTATTTGGCAATTTTGTTTTTGGAAAATGTTGCTGTCATGAAACAGAAAGTCACTGTCAAGTCCTCAAAAGGAGAAAGTAATATTAATGAAGCCCAGGATATTTTTCCAATCATTCAGATTCACTTGGTCAACATTCCTTTCTCCGCATGAACTAAACACATTGAAATTTCACCCTTCTCTTTAGGACCTGCTGCTTGGCAGTGATGTTTATTCACTCCTTCCTGAGGTTATAGTTCTGCTCCACAGAGCTGATGGGAAACTGCCACTCTCTAGTGTTATTGCTGGAAGAAAAGTGTATGGGAACGGGCCAGAGCTCCACTGGGGGTTCCAGATGCTCACTGAGAAGAAACAGATTTTTCACAGGCCCACGCTACCTACTCAGGACTTGTTAAAACTCTCTTTATTTAGGGTGGTGATATTTTTTCTTGGTTGACTAAGTAAAAATAGCTCACAGCAGTACTTACAACAATATCTGAGCTCCCTTTTTATTTAAAAGGCAGAAAGCCAAACCTTTAAAAAGATTTTTTAAAAATTAGAAGTAATCACTTCATTAAGCTTTTTCCTGCAACTGAGAACTGCCTGAACCCTGAATACAGATCTAACTAGTACTCCAAATGATGTGGCTCATTAGTGAGAGATGCTGACTTTTTGGAAGTCAGACTTCATACCACAATGTGCTTATTCTGTCAGAGAGGAAAATGATTCAAATTGGATCTGAACTCCACGAAGTTTGAGGTTCTTTGAGATTTGGGATTTAATAATTATTAGTTATTTTATCACAATGGCTTACAGAGGGCTCTTCTAAGATTGGGAATACACTGTGGTGGTTCTTGCAGAACATGGAGATCCCTGTTCCTAAGAGCTTCAAATCAATTAAAAAAAAACCAAAACCAACACACAAACAAATAACCCCCTCCCCCCCAAAAAAAAACCCGACCTATGAAGAAATATTTTTTCCCCATTTTAGAGGTGAAAAACTTAAATAAAGTTATTTGCCAGAGCCTAAAAGAAGACTGTGGGAGAACTGTAGATTCTGTGAGTTTTATCTAGCTCTTTAACTGTAATACCTCCTTTATCTTCTAATTTAACCTTAGTCTTTTTTTGCAATCTGGAAGGGAATGTTTGATTATAAAATGAATCAGTCCTGAACAGTTTCAAAATACAATAACTTTGCCATGACTTGTTTAAGGCATAGTAAATATGATTCTGTAAGAAATAGTACACCACTCTGGAAGTATGCCACCATTATGAGTTTATTTCTGAAATAAAGAAACAAGTTGCCTTTGTTCTAGGATTGAAATGTTCAAATATCAGAGCCAACATTTGTAATGTTTGGAAGGAGAGGGAGGAGAAAGGGAAGAAGATCTTTATTTTACAAATTCCATTCAAATTGAGAGTTCCAGAAAAAAAAAAAAAAAAAGAGTGCTTAGATGGTAGACAGGATGTACCATGAATAACAATGTATCCTGTGGATATTTACTACCAAATGATGTTTAACTGAAAGGAAAGTGGGAGTCACCACAGCAAGCAATTCCCATCCGATTTCTTAACATGTAAATCAGGAGCACAGAAAGGCCATTTATGGGAGTCTCACTGAAACAATGGCTTTCCCGGTGCCAAGTGGTGACATCACACTTCACAAAAGAGAAGGAAGAGGACTGTAAGTGCAGGCGGCTTTGCCAAGAGCTTTGTTTTGTTTCCACAGAAGGGAAAGGAAAAAAAAAAAAAAAATAGAAGTAGAAATTTTTCTCAAGAATATAACATTACATGGGGGGAAAAACAAAACAAAACAAAACCAACTTTCAAAAAAGTTGCCATGTGACTAATGGAATGTACTTTGCAGCTTTTTACTGTGATTTGAATAGCACTTGTGAAAAATCAAAAATAATTTTATACTTACAGTATTCAAGCAAACTGAAAGCAAACACAAGCACACACACACACATGCACAAATACACCCGAAGGGATGAACCTAAGGCATTCTCTTTGTGAGCTGTGGTGTTGAGCTTTTCTAAAGTGTAATGCTAACTCCAGCTGTATTTTACAGACAACTGAGTTCTAAAACATTATTTCTCTTGAAGTAAACTAATGTACAAATACAGGAAAAGTTTGCTGTTTATGTCTTCTAAGAAACCTGGAATTGTTAATTTAATGTATAAATCTCAAGATCTTGAAGAAATCATTTATTAACAGTACCTGTCTCCTGGTTAGTTTGGGTCTTAATAACTTTTAACCTCAGGGATCTCAGAAAATTGACTCTTTTCTGTTCCCTTCTGATTTTTACAAATAGTAAAAATAAATTAAACCTTTGAAACTGATAAAGAGAACTGGAAACTTTCAAGGCTTCTGATTCATATAAATAATTTTAAAAAGTTTTGCTATTTAATTTACAAGAGTCAGCACTTCTTTTCTCTTATGTGGTGTCTTATGTAATGTTATAACATTATAAGAAACCCCACAGTAATGATTTTCTGTGGCATGTATATGACATTTTAATTCATAAGAATGTGGATGATTACTATAGACTGTACATTGTGTTGATTACTAATAGTTTTGGTAGGGAAGGAACATGTATGTTTTTCCTAAAGACATATATTTAGTATCACACATTTTTAAAAAGCCTGATACCATTTATGACTGGAATAGTGCTGACAACACAGATATAGCAAGGCCTCTTTATGTCTCAGACGTTAAATCATTATAAAGACCTTCACTGTGTTTGCTGTGGTTCAGTTCCCAGACAGACCCTGGGGTGAAAGGATCAAAAATAAACTGAAACACATACAAAAGTGTAACAGTGTTTCACAAATGATTTTTTTTTTTTTTTAGTGTCTATTAACAAAAAATGAAAGTACTGACTTTAAAAACAACAAAAAAAAACCAAAACAAAGCAAAACAAAAACAAACAACCCCCCCCCCAAAAAAAAAAAAACCCAACAAACAACCCCCCCTATGCTTTATTCTCTTATTTATTTTGCTTGTGTGGTGTTCATTCAACCATTAAGGTCAGGAAACACTATGAGATAGGTGGAGAACTATGTCATGTAGAGGCTCTTATAAAAGCCAGCTTTTGTTCCAAGCCTCCTCTTGTTAGAGAAAGCCATTACTCAGGGAAAGATTAAAAATTGAGCTTGATGAGCAAAAGGGCAACTCTGGTGGAACTCATGCGTCTTCATTCTGTAGACATCCAAAATCACCCTCTCTGATCTGTTTTAGGGCTTGAGAGGCTGTAGGTGCTCATACATCCTTAGGCATCTCTATTTCTGCTTCTACTTTTTATATAGAGATTTTAATGAAACTATCACAACTTGATGGAGTAAGAATGAAACATATTCTTGCAAACCTTGATTTGGTGGATACGCTTAATACATACCTAAAATGCAAAGACACCACTGATTTTGAGTCAGAGGATTGAGAAGAGGGCTTTGGACTTTATCATATGATATTAAAAATATATGCCTATATTTATGAAAATCCATTTTTAGCCAAAACACACTCTATTATCATTGCTTGGAGAGCCTTCCATATTCCATACTTCTCTCAGACAGTACAATTTTTCCAGATACAATGATCTGCAGATAAATAGTACACTTGGGAAGAGTTGGTAGGACACCTGGTAAAGCACACAGAAAAATGGTGATGAGGAAGTATACATTAATAGAGTCTTCCTAAAATGCCTGGCCCCAAACATAACCTGCGTTTACTAGAACTGAGGTTGGAGATGGGAGAGAGGAGACAAATAAAGATGTTAGGGAATTGCAAGAAAAGCACGATCAACAGATTAAGGGACAGCCTTCATAATTAGATAGGGTTTACATTAAAGGCCCTACAATTATCATCTCTAGATCTTACAGAAAATATATAAAAGTGATTCACTGTTTTGGAAAATTAGGTGAATTTTTACAGTATATTCAAGCAAACAACACAACAGACAAAATAACCCAGGCTCAAGTTGCTACAATGGAAAAGTGACTACCAGGGCCAATGTAAGTCTAGATTTTACTTTACTGGATTAAAAATCAGCACCAAAGTGTAAACAGAAAGAACTACTCTGAATTTAGCCACAATTGTTTTTCTGAATTTTCTGTAAAATTCTACAGAAACACCCTGGATACAGAAGTCTTCTCCATTAAACATGCTACAACTGAAATTATAATGTCTGTTGGGAAACTACAATTTAGCTGTAAGTTTAAGCAGTTATCAGGGAAGCAGAGGCTTTGCTATATCACCTCAGGTCACCACTATGTCCACTCTAATGACTTGGTAGAAAACAGTGTTAAACAAATGCCTTGTCAAAAGATTCAAAATCAAACCCAGAGCCATATTTAATGATTTTAAATTAGTCAAACTGTACCAATGAATCCAGAACTGAGACCTATCGGTAATCATTCAGTCTCAACCTGCAAAGATAATGCCAAAAGCCTTAAAAATTTATTTCATACCCTCTGAAGACATTCAGATTTATGAAAAGACAAAGTAGTGCAAGGTAATCCATTTAATGAGGGATCATAGGACTAAGCTGTCCAGGGAAAGCAATAACATGCATGTCTCCAGTGGAGAACAGTGATATTTTAAACAGCGATATCCTAAGATGCCCCAGTCACATGAGAGTATCACTTCAGACATGTTGTGGTGAGTTGACCTAGGCTGGATGCCAGGTGCCCACCAAAGCCCATTATATCACTCCCCCTCCTCAACTGGGCAGGGGAGAGAAAAATATAATGAAAGGCTTCTGGGTCAGGATAAGGACAGAGAGATCACTCACCAATTACTGGCATGGGCAAAACAGACTCGACTTGGGGGAAAAAACAAATTTTAATTTATTACCAATCAGATCAGAAGATAATGAGAAATAAAACCAAATCTTAAAACACCTCCTCCCACTCCTCCCTGCTTCCCGGGCTTGACTCCTCTGCCAGTTTCTACCTCTTCCCCCGCAGCAGCACAGGGGGTCAGGGAAAGGGGGTTGGGGTCAGTTCATCACATGTTGTTTTTGCCACTCCTTCCTCCTCAGAGGGAGGAACCAGTGTGGGGTTCCTCTCACAGGAGACAGTCCTCCATGAACTTCTCCAGCATGAGTCCTTCCCATGACTGACAGCTCTTCATGAACTCCTTTAGCATGGGTCCTTTCCATGGGGTACAGTCCTTCAGGAACAGACTGCTCCAGCGTGAGTCCCCTACAGGGTCACAAGTCCTGCCTGCAAACCTGTCTGACATGGGGTCCTCCATGAGCTACAGGTGGTCATCTGCTCCACCATGGACTTCCATGGGCTGCAGGGGGACAGCCTGTCTCACCGTGGTCTTCACCACAGGCAGCAGGGGAATCTCTGCTCCAGCACCTGGAGCACCTCCTCCCTCTCCTTCTTCCCTGCCCTTGGTTTCTGCAGGGTTGTTTCTCTTATATCTTCTCACTCCTCTCTCTATAGCTGCAAAGTGTGTATTTTTTTTTTCCTCTTTCGCTTTTCCTTAATTATGTTATCACAGAGCCATTACTGATTGGCTTGTCCTTGGCCAGTGGTGCGTCTGTCTTGGAGCCAGCTGACGCTGGCTGTGTCGGACATGGGGGAAGCTTCTGGCAAGTGTTCACAGAAACCACCCCTATGCACTCCCCCACACTCTTACCAAAACCTTGCTACCCAGACTCAATACGCACACAGAATGGACAGAGGGGTGACAGCCTTCTCCACATCTCCAAGAAAAGAGACATAAACAAAATGCCTGGTTTTGAGTTATTTTACTGTGCCTTGGGTTTTTTCCTCCCAAAAAGGTCTCAGACAGCAACTATAGCAGATTGAGATGGCTGAGCATCAGAGCATGATACAACCAGAACCAATGGATTTGTCATTGTCTGATAACAGGAGTCTTGAAAGAAGAGAAGCCTATAAAATAACACTGAGTACCTTAACAGTATGCATGCATTGCAGATAAATTAGTGAGAGATATATATGTTTTTATATGTGCTAAAAGTTTTCTGTCTTTTTTTTTGTTGATTGTTATTTCTATTACTAACTTACAGAGAGATGCAGGCAGCTATACTTTTAAGAGATTCTGGGAAAAAGCATTTAATAGCAGTTGTTATAACTTGTGGAGACCTATGTTATGCAGTGCAGAACAGTTAAAATTTGCACACTGAATATAACAAACCCGTGTCAAGTTCTTCGGCTGTGAATAATTTTTGAATAACAAAATGTGGGTGAAAGAATTTCAGAGTTGAACTTGCTGTAGTATCTCAAACTCTCATGTATAGTCTCCCACCATCTCTATTCATGACGAAACCAGCATTTTTGGAAACAGCTCTCATGGGTGACTGGAAGATTTGAATCAAAGTTTGAGTAGACATTCCAGAGTCTATGTATACACAAAACTGTTTTCACTTGAGAACTTCATAAAATGTGAACATCGGGGTAAGTAACACTGTCCACTGTGAAGGTAAAGTACCTTTGCATCCTGTACATCTAGTACATCTCTCTACTGTGGAATTTTCCTAATACTTACAGTCAGAGTTTAAATTTCTCTAGGGACAGTGTTTTCAATCCATTTATTCTTCTCCGTGAATTATCTTTAAGTAGTAATACTATTTCTGTATGAAACCTCTGTAGAAATGATGAAACTGAAATTGCCTTACCTGAATATTAACTATATTGCATATTGATTTCATAGTTACCCCTCAATATAGAAGACATAAAGGCTCATTTCTGAATTCAGGGAGTACCAGTAGGACCAAACACTTAAATGAAATGTTCTGTGGAAGATCAAATCCCAAATGTCTCTTAACACTACTGAAGTTTTGTCATTCATTGTACTACTTCCATTTAGATTAAGATTAATAGAAATTAATTTTTCTTTTCATTTTGGAGACTTTTTTTTTAATGTGTCACTGGTTCATTACCAAATTATTGTACACTATGGATGGAATGAATAGAAAGATAATGTATTTTCTGTCAAATACAGAAAAAGTAAGGTGTCCAAAATTTAGACATAGCAGAATTATTTGCTTGGAAGCTTTGTAGGAGGACAGTGGAAATAGATACAGCCGAGCTGCCACAAAGTCGTTGTAATTTGAGATTTTTCTGGACATTTGTTGGGAAAGCTGTAAACAGGATATAGTATTCTGCAAACTTAGAAGCGATATTTTAAAACCTCCTATGACATAGCTCAGTGATTTAACATAGTCAAATTAAGATAGTAAATTCAAGCAGACACAGAAGAGTAGAACAGGGAATACTAAAAATTTACATCATCTTGGAGTATTTATCCACACACACTGTATTTTCAGTAACTTGAAATAACTACTTTGGCAGTTACTCTTTTCCTGCTGAGTGTGAGGTATTTGAAACTCATTTACTGAAAGTTGTGTTTGTGGATTTCCATAGATAATAGGCATAATTCTACCTTACCAAAAATACCACCAACTAGTTGTCATATGAGTTTCTTAAAATCCATAATAAATGTCTCTTTTCTGTTTCCAGAACTTTGAGCTGAATTACAAGCTGCGCATTTTTTTCTCTCTGTGACCGCACTAATTCTACTTGTTCAGAATTTAATAGGTGGTGACTCTGAATATCCATGGGGATTGCAAGTTTGTACAAAAGAAAACTTGCTGACATTGTCTGCTTGTGATCTTCCTCTTGATGGGTGCTCTCTCAAATTTTGCTCATTTCAGGCTAAACAGAAAAAGTGCCAAACCCTGATGGAGATGGTTAACAACTCACCATATCAGGTGTGGTTAAATGTATAGGTAACGTAAGAACAGTATACACTGCAATGAAAATGCAGCATTTGAAATCTGTTAATTATTATTGAACCTGTTACACTACATAGACTTCACAACATAGTGGATAATACATCACTATTCATGTTTCATGGCAAAGTAATGACAAAGAAATAATCTGGGGGAAAAGTGGTCAAAGTTAAAAACCACAGCCAGAAAACCAAAGACAGATCTGGGAATGAAGCTCATATTTTCTGAGTCTCTTCCTCAGCACATTATTGACCAGACTAGTAAGTTTAAATGGTAAACTTCATGTGAAATCTGAACTCCCGCTACAGTTGCCTAAACCTTGCCAGTGACATGCATCAAAATTTTTTTTAAGAGATCATATATCTCTTATCACAGTCCCTGAGTCACTTTACTGAACATCAAAACCCATGGGAACAGCACTGTAATTCCCACTTAGATGGTGACATGTGGTTACAGAAAGACCTAATATGTGGCACCACTAGTCCTCCTTGACCAAAATACAGATGAAATGAATAGTC
Source organism: Caprimulgus europaeus (assembly GCA_907165065.1). The sequence goes on along the minus strand of OU015530.1, from coordinate 46,181,202 downwards.
CAGTGCTAAATCATATTACTTTCTGCTTCTATGGCAGGCCTTTGGCTGCCATAATTCCTCTCAAGGATGAACACTGTCAAGATTAATTAGGACCTCCAAAAACACAACTTATGCCTCAGTGTTAAATTCATAACACATGACAGCCACATAGCAGCTGCTCCCAGACTGTAAACCCCTCATCAAATGAACTTGCACAGTCAGTTCAAGGAGACAAATACCCATAGCATATTAACTTCTGTTTAAATAAAACTATACTGCTAGTCCATTGCTACCACTAAAGAAATAAGTTATAGTTTCAACAAACCTAAGACCTTTCCAGAAGGGTAAATATATATTAACAAATGTCTCTCAAAGAACAAAATGAGTGAATTAACCCCAAGCATTGACGAGTCCTGCTACAGGTTGTGATCCAAGTTCCTCAAAGGCTCCTTGAGGAGCCCTTTCTGATTTCCTGTCATTTTTAAGAAATAAAAATCTACACTCTGTATTGTTTTTTCTTTAGGTAAACACGTTTTTATTCTGCCATAAATAAATCTTCTCCTGCCATTTTTCCCTGCTGTGAACAGCAGTCCATGAAGAAAATAAAATCTTAAAGGTCACATTGGAAGCAGGACACATATTACAGTTTCACATACAATTCTCAAAGACATAAGAAATGCTTCATTCGGGTTCATAAAAACTACAGCAACTTGAGAGGGACTTCAATTTGTTGACATTAAACCTTTCTCAATCTTCCAAATGATTATCTGAAAGGAAGGATTTCTCTTGCAGTGTTAACTATACAAGAATGCCTAGATCAAGCCAATTAATTTTTGCCAATGGAGCAAGATTGCTTGAGTTTTCACATGTCGGGGGAGATTTTATAAGTCACTTTTTAAAAAGGAATGGAAAGAATTCCACTTGGTAAAACACTAAGTTTATATTTCCCTGCACTTTATAAGTCAATCTTCTCTGATTCTCTGAAGCAATGTGATTTTTTCTAGCAATTTATTTTGTATAGATGGAGTAACTAACTACACAGATTTACAAGTGAACTTACATGCTTTTTCACTTAATCTCAGAAGTAGCTGTGATTTGTGTAGTTTACCTAAATTAGTGCTGAAGTGACTAGTTCAGAAGTGTGACAGCCTCCAGCTCAGGGAAATTATTCTCTTTGCCTCTGAGCCCATTTTGGTTGTAAGGAAAGTATGGCCCCATGCATTATTTTCATTCATTGCTGAAGCACCCAAGCTATAAGGAACTTCAGACTTCCCTAGTAGTTGAGACTGGTGTGATATTCTCCCATAGAAAGAGACAGGGAAGTCCTAAAGACCCTATAGGAATAATGGTGTAGTTGAAACAATAGCAAGTATTTGTCTGGCTTTTTGCACAGTGTTGAAGAACAAGATCTGCTCAATAATGTATCACCTGCACATTTGTCCTATTTCTCTTATCTGGAATGGCCCTCTTCTAATGGTGGGAAAAGGTTTCCATAGGGTTGGTGTTGTGCATGATGGAAATCATACACAAAGACCTTCTCAGATCCTGTTCTTTCTTAAATAGCCCACACAGGTGGCATTACTACACTGTTGTTGGCAACAAGAGGGAGATGATCAGGCATTGAAGAGATCAGCAAAAATAAACAGATCACAGAGTACTGTGCAAGTGCCTGAAGAACTGAGTATTAGAATACTTATTTAGCTTTTACAGACCGCAATACTCAGTTGCAGGTTTTAATTTTATCTTCCACTGGAATGCCATCTCAAGTACATAAAAATACACACTTCAAAAAGGATCACAAATTAAAAATATAGGAAAACATTGTTCTTTAAATATATATATAACATAAAAAGCTCTTCTCTTATCAAGAGTGTTGGTAATACATAGCAAAAGGTAATGTGATTCTATAGCCTAGTGGTTAGCAAACCTAACTAAAACCAGGATTTAGTATGTTCACACTGTTCCTAGGATTATTGGTGTCTGTAAAAATCCCTATCTCTGATGTAGTTTTAGAGAAGCTTAGATGAACAGGGAGATGCATGTGGCCAAAACCTGGAACATGGGACCAAATTAAAAATCTCTCAGCACTTCTCTCTATATGTCTCATTATTTACCTTCATGTCAGGAATACTTGAGAGCCTAGATGAATTGATGATTCAGGTCCTTGAAAAAAAAAAAAAAAAAAAATTGGCTGTTAATTTTCCAGTGATTCCAATTTGTCCTTAGTGTGTCTCAGCTTATCACTTTTTACCCCACTTGGATCAATGGATTGGTGTCTGGGAGTGTCTCTCCATTGGCATTTCAATTCAGATTTGATGCAGCCTTACTGAAGTAAATATCCCCCGTCTCATCTGGTTTCACTTTGCTACGCTTTCAGATATGTTTGTAGCCATTTATTTCATAAATCAACATCAACTGGACAGAAAAAATAAAACTTCCAAGTGGAAGAGGCAGGGAGGGGCATGGAGGAGGGAGCGACAACTAGCAAAATGCCTTAAAAGTAATAAAATTTCCTCACTGAGCAATAAAAAAAGCCCTCTTCGATGTCCAACAGCACATACCACAAGTCTAGTAGGATATGAATAATATGTCCTTTCAAGCAAACGGACTACATAGGATTTTTGGAAAAAGACTTTGTCAACAATCTTCATAGGGATAGGCAAAGGTGAGATTTGCTTCCATTCTTTGTTCCTGACAATGTTATATGCACAGCTTCTTCCCCCCTGCCCAGGGATTAAAGCCAGAGAAAGCAGAATACAATTCAGAAAGATAAGAAAAAGTCAGTGACTTTGATACTGCCTGAGTGTTCTTTTCCTTCACATGCTCAGGAAAATCGAGTGCTACAAAAAATAGGCAATGAATTAAAAAATCCAACAGTAAAAAGCATTAGATGAAAGACTTCTTCATCTTTTTCATTCTAACTTCTGAGTGAAAAGTGATGTTCCATCTCTCCATACTTAATAAAAAGACACAGTAAGCAAAAGACTGGCCCTGATGCAAAACTCTCCCCTACAGTATGTTTTATAATGCTTCATCAAGTATGGTCTCAGAGAGTGGACGTTGTACCCAGAGTTTAGCAATTTCTTGCCTTCCATGCCTGTGTCTGACACATTTAGCATGTAATAGTTTATGGCCTTGTCTAAACCTTATCTACATGCCACATCAACAAGAATTGTTACAGTGGCACATTTAAGCTTCACTGCTATCACTTAAAGGAATATTAAAGCAGAAGCCCTGAGGAGATATAAAGGCAGGACTTTTTCTTCTTGGTTCCACCTAAAGCTTTGACAAGAATCTGGTCTCAAGTGACTTGTTCATAAAAAGAAACTGCTTCCCACGGTGAAAGAAGAACTCTACAGCCTCTGGGTTGCAAGTCTCTTTTCTCTACAGTAAAGATGCATATGTATTAAAAACAATATAAAACAAAACAACCACCTCACAACCTAAAAAACCTTCAGAAAAAGGATATCTCCCATTTGACAGTGACATATTAAACGAGATTTACTTAAGACTTTCAGAAGTTATTCAAAACAATAAGAAAACCACCTGGTTTAGATTCTCCTATTTGTAAACATGGCCTTCAGAGGCTCAGCTGTGTGTGAACTGCTGTTGTTGAGGTAATTCTATTTTAAGGGCAGCCTTTTTCTGAAGACAAAGTAAATCTGGAAAGTGTAAACTGCTTTTTCTCACCTTGGTGGGATATTATGTAGGAACTCCTATTGTCATCAGTCCAGAGTCAACATTGTTAGCTCTAGTTTTTCTCATCTCAGAAGAAAAAAGGTTCTTGGTTCCTTATGAAAAAGCCTAGCAGGAAGGAAAAGCCTTCCCTAGAGGAAGAGGGACCACTACGTTATAAAGTCTTCATAATCTCCCATGGATAATGTTCCATATTTATAGTACTGCCAAGAGACAAGTTTCTGCAGGCCAGAGTTTGAGATAGCACTTCCTTTGTTTGGTTGGGTTTTGGAATCCTTTATTTTCCCAACCAATTTAACCTTGAGGCACCATTTAAAGGTTAATCCATATTTGTCTCTTTCCTAAACCAAATGAATATTCACAATTGGAAACAAAAGAACATAGAGGATTAACTCAGAAACAGCCTTTTAAATGATGAATGATGAAGAAATACAGAAGGATCTGAATAGTTATGAATGAGCTGCTCAGCTTCACAATGTAATTGAGAAATGTTTAAACTAGTCAGAGATCTACTGTCACAGTTTTTAAAAGGTGAAGTTATATAAGATAGGACAGAAAAGTACAGATGTACCTTCTGGCTGTTTAAGGAGAGCAATGATGGAAACTGTTATTCTTGGGGACAAGGAACAAACATATTATATAACTTTTCCCATAAAAATTCAAACTCACAAGAGGCCAAAAGATGCATCAATTTATCCATGGTGTAAAGTCACAAGTAGTCTATTGAGTTGTATTAAAAATTAATATAGTCAATTTCAGTGCAAGGGATTTGATTTGTAGGTGAGCAGTGCAGTTTAACATATGTTTAATGAGGCTGAAAATGCAAATGAGTGAAAGAATGACAGTCATAGCAACCTAAAGGGCAGCAGTTAGCTGTTACATAGTTTTGTTGTAGTATCATAAAACTAAATAATCATAGATTTGTTATAAAATTCAGCATGATCTGAAACAAATAATTCATTTTGTTTCACTGTTGATTTCTCTGTGCAAGGGGAATCATGATGCTCACAATGTGGTGAGATTGGATCCATTCAGTTTGGAACTGTAACTGTTTTCTTTTGAGAAAAATTAAATTAATGCACTAAGCTTACTATATTTAAGTAAAATTTATATTGAAGTATATCAAGTATTTTTTATCCAGAGACATATTCACTAACATTATGATGCTTAAAGTTGATCTCCACTGAAATCTATTTTGACAAGCATGGAAGGTCTCTATGCCTATGATGTTGCTTTAAACTGGAGTAGCTACTTCCACATAATCCATCTGCAGAAGTGTTTCCAACTCACCCTACCTATCAGTGGGAACCTGTGGCATGACAATGCTATCTACCTTTCTACTTACAAAATCATAGCATGGCTGGCTGCATTTTAACAGGATTATTATGAGCCTATTTTGAATTTCTCCATATGATTACTGAACCGATTGTTTCAGCCTTCCTCAACAGAAGGAACAGAGGGAAGATGAGAGCCATGGGGGCTGTATTTATACTGTAGAGTGGAGCATGCTACCGATATTCTTTAACTGCCACTGGCTAAGCCTGCCCTGGCACTGAAAATAATTCTGTTAACACAGAATGGATTTTACGCTAGTAAAATATATTTTCCTGGAATCCCTTCATTCTTGTCTTGGACCTTGTGATAGGATATGGGCTGCAGTCCTGCGACTGGAAGAGTGATCTGCTGAATGCAAAGTCTCCATCACTGTAGGCTGCACTGATCCAGGCTCAGCTGGTCAGCAAATGACATTGACCAGCAACCAGAGACAGACAAACTAAGCACAGATTAATATTCTCTTAATGCTCCTTGATTACTCTGTGTTCTCCCATGTGAGACACAATAACCAGTGTGTGATTGTTCTGTTTTTCCATTAATTTTCAGTTTTCTTTCCAGATTTGTCTGTGAAATTAAGAATAAGTACAAAATTGCAGATTTCCTGCCTTCTTTACAGGTAAAGGAGATATTTTCACTGTTCTTTAAAGGATAAAGAGAGTCGGGATCTGCAAAAACAACCAAGAGTTTTATAATATTCTGATTATGTTACATAAAAAACTATGATTTTACTGCACTTACAGAAGTTGGAACAAGCTAACATTATCTTTAATCTCTTACTTTCTCAGATTTTTTTTTTCTCAGAAACCTGAAGGTTTCTGTCAGAGCAAGGAAGGAGTCCAAGTGCAGTATAAATAAAAGTTTTATTCGGGTGACTTTCAGGAACCGGATCAGTAGTACAGAATGAAGAAAAGCTAGCAAATGTCCAGGTAAAGGCTTTTAAAAAAAATAGTCATATTCTTTCTGGAGAATCTTTCTAGGATTTAAAAATTTCACTATTAGTCCACTTTCCCAATTTCACCTTCACTTACTTTGTTTTTCCTGCACTCTTTCAGAATTCTCTTTCATATGGTAGATTATATAAGATTTTACTTTCCAGTTCTCATATTATAGATAGATAGATAGATAGATAGATAGATAGATAGATAGATAGATAGATAGATAAAATGAAAGCATAGCAAGGGAACAGACAGACCTTTTATACTTCCAGATTCTTTACAGATGTTTTATTTAAGGCTGCCTTACTTGACAGCACTGTTTCCTAATTTCCTTTTACTATTATTTTTTATTTAGTAGTTCCTTGCACCTGCAGATCTGAAAATGCTGAAACATGGAGTGATACAGTCATAACACAAATCTGTGAATAGGAAACAAGTGCAAGGTGATCAAATCTCTTGCCAAACATTGCAAGGTTGTCCAGGCTTAGCCTGGTTGTACAGATGTACAGTCTAACATGTTATCTGTTGCAACAAACTGGAAAACATTTGACTTCTGTGCTGATAGATGAACTTCAGAGCTGGGCTGAGTTCACTCACAGTATGTCTGAACAATTTCTGGAACATGAAAAAGGGGTCTCTAGGTGTTAATATAGTGTGACGATATAGTAATCACTGTGATTACAACTGGTAACATAAAATAGCTTTTTGAAGACCCTTTAAGATATTTTTGCCTACATTAATCTTTTCCCTGTACTAGTGTTTTGCAGTTCTCTAACAAGATCAGTCTGTTTGGACACAGGAAATGTTTTTCTCTGCTACAGACTTTCCGTGACAGCACCTAAAATGTGCTCGATGCTGTGGAGATGCTCCTGCTTCTGTGGGTCGTCCTTGCCACGTAGGATGTGGGTAGGATGGGAGTATTTTTCCAAGAGTCAGATGCACTTCTGTATCCTATAGTTGAAACTACTGACTAAAGTGTGTCAGTGACCTGGTTTGGTCCTTTATCTCCCCATGCCTCAGCAGTTTGCCACTGAAAGGGGAAAATGATATTTCCCTATCTTCTAGGGACCATGAGGTGTTAGAAACTGCAACAATGGATGGTATATCACTTAAGGACCTAAAACAGAAAAACTGTTAATTTTAGAAATATTGTCATTTTTAAAAAAAATATATATATCTAGATTATCCATAGAAAATCTTTTTTAAATTCATATTTTCAATACTAATTCTAAGATATATAATCAGTGAAAAAATCAAAAGGTGCTATATGCCCTTAAAGTCTAGTAAAAATAACTGAAGTTTTAGTTATGATCATTACACATGATGCCAGGCTGATTATATAAACTGGCAAAATAAAAACCAACTAAACAAACAAACAAACAAAATTTCCCACCACTTCCTGCAAAACTCCAACATACAGATTTTATACCTACCTAAACTTTCTTAGATAGACATCTGTGAACACACTTGTGGAAAGTGCAGGTAGTTTTGATGAGCTGCAGGATGGATGCGTAGAAGGAAGGAGGGAGAATGGAGATTGTGCTGAGCTTCACAAATGTTTTGTGCTAGTTCATTAATGTTGTGCAAAGAAATATGATAAATAACAATTACAGAACTATCAATGACTGTAAATAAAACTGTGTGAAGGAAAAGAGGAGAAATTTGTTTCCTATCATCCACATATTGAATGAATTGCTCATCTCCCTGATTAACACTTTCTGTCTTTTGTCCTTAAAAGGACGGCTGGATGACATGACTCTGACTTAAGCATGTGGATGTGCCTTTTAGCATGTATTTCCCTTGGTTTAGGTGATACTATTGCCTGCAAATACAGCCACAGAACTGATTGACATGACAGTACCTAAAAGCTAAACAGAAGCAAATTGCTGCCCAAAGGCATCAGCGGTCAAAACATTGTAATTACTCTTGAAGTTAGAAATTCCTCAAGGAATATCTTTCCTATCAAACAATTAAAAATCACAAGTTATCAGATTGATGTTTGGTTTCTTCAAAAGATTTTCTTTGTTTTGACAGACAAGGAAGTTTTTGCAACATTTCTCCATTTTCTGAGATGTTCACACTTTCTTTCCATTTCCCAGTTTCCTCTTCCTCTTCCTTTTTTTTTTCCTTTAGGCACACAAACTTGTTAGTAGCTCACAGTGGAGTTTTGGGATACCTGACAAAATGTTCTTGCAGCACATGAAGGAAACACAGCTAGTGACTCCAGGTGGGCAGAAAACTGTCTGGGCTGGTTTTCCCTTCCTCATCCAAAACACAGAACATGCAAATTCACTGTGTTAAAATTTGTATTTCTTTGTATCGCCGTCACCATCAGTATATGGTTGTATCAGTATCCATCCATACACAGCTGTCCAATGCAGCAACCTGATTTTTCCCTCCTTTCTGTAGAAAAGTCTATGCCTATTACATTCCTAGTGTAATCAAAGCCAAGATACTGCCCCACATAAAATAGTTGCAAGAGAACAAATCTGTAATTACTTCTGAGCAGTATAAGCAAGTGTATATCAAATGTTTCCATTTAACCCACTGCTGGTGGTCATACCTTCATGGCCACCAGAACCACAATTCCTGAAAGTCTGACCCAGTTCCTGTTGTTGTCATAGTCATTGTCTAAACCAAGCCTCTAGCACACTCCTAATTTACATTCCTATGGCACACAGCAATACAAGGCAATTTTAATTAAGGGGATGTAATTGTACATTTCAATGAAGAAGCCTGAATTTAAGTACTTGTGAACTTTATGCATTTGTTTATCTCCTGTCAAGACCCCAGTGCTTTTTGATCCTTACTGGAGAGTCTATAGGATATCAGTGGAAGCAAAGATGATGTTTCAAATAATCACTGTAGTTAGCTTTAATGAATCATCAACAGCACTTTTTTAAACCTATCACACTGACCCTTCCCTGCGTCTTTCCTCTTTTTGCAGTAACAGCTCTTCTATTAATATCCTGTTGAAAAAAAGGTTGTGGAGAAGGATTTCAAAGCTTTTCTTTTAATTCTAACAATGAAATACATATATTTCACTTCTAAAACCTGCTGACAGTGTAAAATGGGTGACTGTATTTAAAAAAGATATTTTGTCAGGATGGTACCTTGATAGTGCATATGTATGAGTCTACCCTGGTGATTTCCTTGTCATGTTTGCTTAGTTTAACAGTCCAAGCACGGTTCTCTCTTCCATTTATTTGCTTAGCTAATACCTGTCCTAGGGGGTCAACAAGGTGACTAACTCTTGAAGAGTATTAAAAATATGAACCAATTCAGGCTATAATAGTGCCAATCATACCAAACCCAGAATTACTTAGGCACAGTAGACTCTTTTTTTCCTTTGATTTTTGAATGTGTGAATGATCTGATTTCACTACTTGCACATGTGAATCCAAAATAAAATAAGTTATGTATGGGCAGAAGCTGAACATAAGAATAAAAATAAGAAAATTAAGGGAAAAAAAAAAGTAGGAAGAAAAATCACAAAACATTAAATTTAATTCAGTGAAAATGAAATATACAAGGTTGTTGGTGATGTTGGCAAACAACTGAATTCTGACATTTTGTCTGCAGTTCCTAAACAAGTTATAACTTCCTAATATGCATTTTGTAGAAGCCTTTCCAGGCACAACTTTCCATGTGAAATATATATATATACAGCTGCACTGAAATACTTCATAAACTTGTATCTTTGCCAATTGTTCTTGTTAAAATTCACAAAAAAAAGGAAAGCATTTAATTTCAAGTTTTTTAAAACAAAATGTTTTGGTTTTAATCAATAGTAAATGTCTTTTGATGTCTGTACATTCATTGATTGGTTCTGTTTTTAGAGCTGCCAGTAAACGAAAAAAACTTATTCCTGCAGCTCTAATTACAGAAAATGCATATGCAATTGAGAAAACCATACACACTTAGGATTTTTTTGAGCATTTTTTTGAAGGATTAACTCTTTCTATGTGTGTAAATTTATTCCAGAATATGTTTTTTTTGCTATTGTTTGGATACTGTTCTAATAGTATCACACACTTGTAAGAAAGAAGAAAAAACGAAAGCAAAATTAGTGTAAAACTGTGAATTTGCTATCTCATTAAATCTTAACCCTAGATAGTGGTGCTTGCAAAACCATTCTGCAGTTTTTCTGTTCTTACATACCATCTTGCAGCATCAAGTCAACATGAATAGTAGTGTATAAATTTCTCCCAGTTGTGATGTAGGAATATATAACACTCATAATCTGAAGGTGGGCTTGTAGGCACTTGTGCTGTGCAGATGCTCACTTAGATGTATGTTGTACTTCTGCTCCAAGTTTTTATTGGCATCAATACCTGTTTTTCATTCTTTAGTAGAATTTGAACTAGGACTAGGGAGGAGTAGAAGTAATCAATATTTTTTTTCCTAGGCCACATCTGCTTTTGAGTGGTCTATTGCCCAAGTACTCATTAATATCTATTTCTCATTACCAATTTTTCATTAATACCTGTTTCTTTTCTTCTGTTTACCACATAAACAAATAATTCTCTCAGTTTGGGGTCCACCAGCTTTTCAATAACATGGGACATTACAGGTTTTTTTGCTTCTAAAGCCTGTGAGAAATCTTCTTGGCCTACCACCTGCCTTCTTCTGTTTGTAAAAAGTTGAGAGGAAAAACTCTGAAGTATAAAGTTTTCAAGCACTTATCTCCTGTCCCCTTGTGCATTTGGACTATTTGATAAGTTTGCAATGTCCAGTGATTCAACTGAGTGTTCTGAGCCACCTCTACAACCAGTGATGGTAGTGAGGCAGAGTTGGGCTTTGATAAACAGCTCCCAGAAGGCTGTAAGTAACATCCTGCCTGAAGGCTCATTTATTTTGCATCTCACTTTGTAAAGCTGCATTACGGCATCTCTTTAAAAGTATGGTCTTGGAAGGAGAGCAAATGGATCATCTGACAGAATGCAAAAGCTAAGAGCTTTCAGTTCACATCAACCTTAAAGCAAAGGTTTTGCAATGGACTTTCACTGAGCATCCACAGTGACGTAACGTACCACTTCAGAGCAGCAGCTGTTCCTCCAGATCTCTACAGGGATTAAATAGGAGGTTTCACTATCACAAACGCTCCTGGTGCGTGTTTGAAAGTCTCAAACATAGGCAATTATCTAAAGATATCCTCATTTACTCTCTATAGAAATGCTTCCCAGCAGGCAATTCCCCTGTTCTGCCTCTACAAACATGGCTGCAGCACATCTTAGGTAACACTTTTCCTTCTGATGGGAGATGTGTAAGCACAAGTGAGAATTTTCATAGGCTACTTTGTCAGAGATTTTTAATACATTCTTAATGCAAACATCAGCCTGCTTATTAAAACATAACTGTGAGAGAGAGGAGGCAAGGAACAAGTACAGTACGATTAAATTGTAAGAATATAATTACAAAAAAAGTTTTAATTCAGAAATAAGGATTTACTGAACTTTTCACAGTGAAATGAAATTGTGTAATCTTCTCTGAGCAGTCAGTAGTTTCCATGCAGAGGATTCAGGATCTGGTCTGTGAAGGTAAATGTGTCAATCCATGTCTTTTTATGTGATACATCTCACTGGTCACCTGTGAGGAATTTTAAACTTGTTTGGTTGTAGTGAATGGTGGCAGTGAAGAAAGTGGCAAAGTTTAATATCATTTAATTAAGTTTAATACCCTTATTTTTAAAATTTCCATTTAATTTATCTAATTGATCACAAACCTTATTCAAGTTTTCCAAGGCAATGCCTTGGAAAGTTTTCCAGTGTCTGCCTTTCTTTCCCTTTATTGCTTATCAGATAGCAGGCAGGACTGTGTCAGGACTAGTCTGCAAGATACTTCTTGTATATAGAATTGTTTGATTCAGGATTTCTAAAAATTGTCTTTTTCCTAGTCTTTCCACATTTATCTGAAGAGTTTTTGTAACTGGTCAAGATTCACATATGGAAGACCTTCCATGATTTTAAGTCATCTATAATCAATAATCTGTTTATTGAGTGATACTTTCAGGATTTATTCTTCCAGCCTAAAGTCGGAGTTATCTAAAGGTGCTACTAAATACATCTAATGAGCACAAGGCATCCGTGTTAATTATGTGGTGAGCAGTGTGCCCAAAATGTGATGGAAATGAGGCCATGACGCAGCCACGTGGCAATTTCTGGTATCCCAGATGTATGGGGGTGGCAACTTCCATCAGAAGTGCACTGCAGAGTGAGGATAGAACTCCTCAAACCACACTGGAGCTTGCCTCCCTATGCCATTTACCAGAGATAAAACTGTAAATGTGGAATAATTATTTAGCAAACAGAAAGATCTCTGTAAATGAGGATTTTGGTCATTTCTGAAGTCTTGAATTTACAGTAAATAGTGCTTAAGCAGATTAAATCAGAGTGGACAGTAGTAATAGTGGGGTTAAACTTAAGTACTCCTGGAGAGATGAATAAATCTATTGTGGTTTATTAGGTGTTTATTACAGGGCAGAGGTTAAAATGTCAATGTTAATGTCATCTAGATTTTTTGTTATTATTATTATTATTGTTTAACACTATTATAACTTTTTTTCCTGTAATTCTAGATCTATCAAACGCAATGTTTTTTGAAGGAACAGATACAGCACTTGAATCTCTTCCGCTCAAAAAAAACTTCAGTCTGCTTTGTAGGTAGCAAAGAATGTTCAAGCATACATCTATGCCATGAATTTTAACACACATTTTTCAAATATCATCTAAATTCCAAGCTAACAGGCTCCTCAGGTTTTTCTGAAAATTATAAGTAGTTTAGAATTTGGGAGTAAATCTTCTAAAAATGAGAAAATCTTAATTCTTGAATTTCTAAGGAAAGTAAAAGAAATCAGACTTGCAAGATAAGTGGATACTTTAACAACATTTTGCTTTAACAACCTCCTTTAGCTGCCCAAGTTTGAGGACATTAACTCATAATAGCCGTTTTCCAGGCACGGCATTCAGAATCTGTAACATAGCATTTGGCTGACTCAAACTTGTCTCTTTCTGTAACAGAAATTGGCTTCCCCACTACCCCGTGACTTACCATCACAGTGGTAAACATTCTCCAGAACCCTTTTGAAAGGGATGATTCATCCCTGGAGTATTTTTAGGAATTTGTTAACTTGCTTTAGCTTAGTGTGCTGGTAGCCAATAAACAGAGTGAAGACAAGCTTTGAGTAGTCACACATAAACCATTTTGAATGCTATAATTGTACTACATTATCTTGGTTTGTAGACTGAGTCATCTGCTGGTTAAGCAGAATGGAAAAAACAGCATTAGACTGTTGCTACAACAGGGAGTTTGATAAAAAGCTAAAGAAATCAGGGCTAGCAACTGGATTATGTTTATCTTCCCAGGATTACACCTGCTTGTTCCAGGCACAACTTGCAATACATGTTCATTTTTCCAAAGTTTCTGAAGTCTTATGAGTGAATATTACATTAATATAAGTGCCAATATCACAGAAAAAAATGCAGTCTAATATATTAACATAACTTTTTGAGCAAGTTTTATTCCAGACTATCCATTCTGTCTTGTATTTCAGTCCATGTGAAAGTGAGATTTTACACCATCCTCAGGACTGTGAAATAACCAGCTTTTGGCAGCCAGATTAGGGGAATGCCACTTCACAGAGAATGGAAAGTGATGAGTTACAGGAACTTGGCACACTGATCGGATCATCTCATCCTCCCACTCATAGCAATAAGATTCTGGCATCCTAGTTTACGCAAGTATCAGAAACTCAATATTCACCAAAGCACACATGTATTAGAAGTCAGTGACACCAGTGACACAGTCTGTCATGTTCCTCTATAGAGAGTTCTCCTTCATTACATGTCATTCAACTGTGTGGCTACACTATGTGTAATGAATTAAGCCTGCAAAGTAAACATTTAGCTGTTTGGAAAATGCGAACAATTTTGCTTTAAGAATGCTGAATCAACGAAAGCAAAATATTTTTCAGAGATCACAGTGAAATTGCACTGGAATACAGACAGGGTTTTGATGGATCTGCTCATGCCAAAAATGTTTCAAAACCCTCTAATCACAAGCCAGGGAACCTGCTGAGTTCTTTAGCACCTGATTAATGAATAAATGAACAGGTGAGAGGACAAAGACCATTGGAGTCTGTCTCTTTAACAACTTGCCTGAAAGTTTCCAGGATTTCCTAATTCATGGGTCAACAGATGGGCTCATGTGGATTTAGGAACCTGGAAACTCTGAAAGTTCTCAGCTGCCACCCTGGGTCTGCAGTACATCATAATTTCCAACTTCTCAGGGAATGTTGCTCTCCATCTCTTCACTTTGGACATAATGAAACATTCATTGAGCCAAAATAGACTATCTTTATGGTTTAGCAGTTAAGGAGACCACCTGATTTAAAATGGGAATTTGAATCCAAGCTGATGGATGCCTTCAGTTGGCACAGGAGTTAGGATTCAGGTTGCTCTCCTAATTGTCAGGCTATATAATAACTTTAATGTCTTGATTAATATTTTATTATGAAATGTAAAATGGAATAGAGTAACAGAAGTGATGGAAGAAGGCACCTATCTCAAGTACAAAGTTTCATATGACTCTTAGGAGTCATAAGGGCTTGAATCCTTTCTAGCAAAAGGAACAGAAGCCAAGTCCCCTAATCCTATAGTGCTGTTTGATGTTCAGAACATGATGTGCTCCTTGTTATGCCTGGAACTTTATTATGAGTGTTTTAGTACAAATTTGTGAATAGTTTTACTTTCCATTTTGCATTGCATTTTTCAGATCATTAGCTCGTAGCTGCAGAAACGAGATATAGTGCAGTTACTGTATCTAGTACAGATTCTATCAGAAATCAGAAGGTGATAACAATTTTGTTATGCAATGTTATGTTAAAAACAGTCTCATAATCTAACCACAATAGTTGTTACTCACATAATTTAAAACAATAAAAAATAAAATGGTGAGACACAGAGTACAATGACAATGAACAAACACTATCCCACAGCTGATTTATTACATTTAACTATTACATATACATATATGTATAAAATATCTCCTTCCACCAAAAACTACTTTTAAGGATTTCATTTGGTATTGTTTCATTATGTTCTTTGACAGTAGTCTGTACTATGCAAAACTTGTTGAAATTTCAAGCCTGCATTTAAGATAAAAAGTCTTCTATTAGAAAAAGCCATCTGCAAATACACCTATAGCTGATGTTCCCTCAGGTTCCGTAGATCTATGTCAACTTGACAGACGTTATATATAATTATCAAAACCGGCTTTACTGTTACTGCTCTCTTGGTTGTGAACAAGATGACACACATTAAGGGAGTGCTTCTTCAAAGACTTTCTGGTGTTAATGGTGCTCACTAATATAAAGAAGAAAGAATATTATTATAAACATTAAAGATTTTCTGTTCATTTGTTTCTTCCTCTGCAGAGAAAGATGTCTCATTAATTTCAATGAGATAAACATAGTATCTTCCCATGGTATCATCAAAAGAGGCACTGACCAAAATGAGACCAGATGCCTTCCAGTAATTCTATTTGAAACACTTTCTCTGTCAAAATTAGCAAAACAGAGTTGAGGTTGTCTGTTGAAGGAACAGTGAGATGAAAGTGATGCTGCTACCTGATATTCCTGTTGGGATTTCTTCAGTTTAAATTAAACTTCAACACACTTTCTAGAGCATGACATGGAGAGGTAAGGACAGCAAAATGGAAAAAAAAGGACAGTGGTAAAATGTTAACAGATGCAGAAGAAATAAAACTCCAGGAATTCAGGAAGTGTTTGGTGGTATGAAATGAAAGCCTGACACCCAAAGGCTAAAACAGCATCATTACAAAGCTGAGGACAGTAACCACACTATTGAATTTATACAATTTCAGAGATTTTTTGTCCATTTTCTTTCTTTAGGGAAAATTATTGCCTCGTTTTTCTCTCTAGAACAATCTTAAAGGACAGGAAGCAAAAAAAAAAAAAACCAACTAAGGTGTAATTTGGTCACTGAAGCCAAATTGATTATCACATATAACCCACATTTCGGTGAAAGCAGCATCTAAATACCTACATTTATATCTAGCATATGCACACAGGATATGTATATATCCCTGATACAGAGGAGAAGGGGTGAGAAAGGTTCTGTGTCTCGTTCTGTGGCATCTGAATCATGATCTTTTAGAATACTGTAGCACCTACAGAAAATACAAATTATAATTTCATGTTAGGAAGGTGGGGAAAAAAAAGACACTGCAGTTCCTCATCACAACACATAAACATATTCCTAATAGGGTTTGCTGAATCTGATTATCCTGCAGCTGTTCTTGGTAAGGTTTCTTGTCTAACTGGCACAAGTACAATGAGAAATTGTGTATACCTTCTTGATAGTTAGTAATAATAAAAATATTACCAGATAGCCATTCACAAAGACTGTTTAAAACTATTCTCAGACAAAATACCAGACAACAAAACACAACTCAGATTTCACTCCGGTTCCCCCTAGCTATCTCAGATGCAATGAGAATCAGTTCAGGCCTTACTGAAATGATCACTCTTGATCATAAACATATGCAATAAGGTAATTAAGCTTGACACCATATGCCAACACAATCAATGAAGCTTGTTTTCTGGAGAAGACTGATCCCTCAAATGCTCCTTCATTCATGCAATGATGTCTCACCAGTCACTCCGTGGGTACAGTTTTACCAGGCTGACTTCCTGCTTCTTGAATTGTAACTCAGTCAATTTAGTACATTATATATTTTCTTGACTGACTGCTACTAAAGTAAGAATGGGTCATTAGTCTATTTGCATTCCTTCTGTTTTTTGTTATTTACCTATATGGATTTATATGTATTTATGATCTCCTTTTTGCTTTTTGTCCAATATATTTGACTTTAACAGTATCTTTAAATCACCAACAAACCATAGCTGACACCTCCTTATTTAACTCAAATCTCCTTAATAGCCTCGTGTGTCTGTAACACAACCAGTTTGTCCAGTCTTCTATTTCCACCCACAGTAATTTCCAAAATAAGATCATGATTCATTCTGTGGTGCTTCTATTCTGAATATAAACTTAAATTTCAATAGCTTCATGACTGGCACCTACTCTTACAAAGTCTGAAGAACAATTTACAAAAGGATTTCCTTTTAGATCCGTGTTATTTATGAGCTGCATGACATAAGTGTGTAAAGCTCTTTTAAAGACATAATGAAGCTTTTAGTGAATTTCCCCATTAATTGGTCTTAAAGCATTTCTGGTGCTAATGCAGTTGCAATTGTACTGTAGTGGCCTGGTTTCAACAGCTCTAATTGCTACTTCTCCTACTGTGTTGCATCCAGAAAGGAAAAAGTAAGAAAGGGGGAAGAAGGAAAGAAAAGAAAAGAAAAGAAAAGAAAAGAAAAGAAAAGAAAAGAAAAGAAAAGAAAAGAAAAGAAAAGAAAAGAAAAGAAAAGAAAAGAAAAGAAAAGAAAAGAAAAGAAAAGAAAAGAAAAGAAAAGAAAAGAAAAGAAAAGAAAAGAAAAGAAAAGAAAAGAAAAGAAAAGAAAAGAAAAGAAAAGAAAAGAAAAGAAAAGAAAAGAAAAGAAAAGAAAAGAAAAGAAAAGAAAAGAAAAGAAAAGAAAAGAAAAGAAAAGAAAAGAAAATGTGTATAATTGGGGACAACTTGAGATTTTTGTCATTAGTTACAAAACTCATTTTCTCAAAGAAAGTGTTTCTAAAAAGCAGTCCTGGTGTGTAGGAGGTTATTTTAATTAGCAAGGACTATCAACACTTATCATAACACTTTAGGAATTGGTGACCTTTCAAATGGCCTTAACATAAGAAGTTAACTTCACAGAGGTATTGCTGTTATTATTTTTAGTGCCTTTCAAGAAAATGAATCTTTTTTTGCCTTGATTTTGCAAATAAAAAGTGAACATTAGATTATGCTATAAAAATGCTGGTTTATGTTTTGTTCTCTACACTTTCTAACACTGTAATTTTCTTTGCTTTTTTACTGCACTGAGCCCTGAATCAACAATTTCCACACAATTTGGTACTAAAACTCACTCTAGAAGTAGCACTGGTAAACCATTACTACATACCAAAAATTAGGAACATTCCTTGTAGACATATTACTTTACATTTATCTACACTAAGTTTCATCTTCCATGTTATTTTATCAGGTATTCAGTACAGCTAGGACTTGGCTACATTCTTCTAAAATACTGCTACACAGTCAGCATGCATTTTTTTCAGCCTTGAACAGCTTTGCCTTCAACCACTTCCATCAGATTTTGTCACTTCAGCTATTTCTCTTTCCAGATAATTTATGGATAAGTTAATAGCACAGATTACTGAAGTATTTTATTGATTATTTCACTCCATTGGGAATACTGACAATGTACTGTATCTTTTGTTTTCTGTTTTTTGACCAAGTGTTTCTTTTGTAAGCATCTTCCTAATGACCACTTATTATTCACCCAGGAAAACCTTCAGCAAGTTAAATTTCCAAATGCATTTTGGAGATTCAAATAGATTTTATGAACCAATTGTCCCTTATTCCACATCACTGTTGGTCTCACCAAAGAGCTGTAGTAGGTTTACATAGGCATAAGTAACCTATAGAAAATCCATGCTTGCTCTTCCCTAATACATCACATGTCATGCTGATTATATTATTTACTACAGATTGCCTGATCTGTGTGGTACGTGTGTAAGAATTACAAATTAGCATTTCTCCAGATTTTCCCTGAAATAATTCTTAAAATTTGGAATCATACTGACCACTTCTGAATACTCTGAGACCTAAATATTTCTCAGTGAAATATTGTACACACCAGTCATGCTTACCTATTGCAGCACTGACTTCTATTCAGAACTTCTGGGTAAGTAATACATGGTTCTGGCAATGTATTCTCTAACTCCTTTTTCTCTCACTCTGGTGTGAATCATATTGTCTTTACTCATACACACGTAGAAAGGATCTGGTTTGAGAACCTCACCTCATTTTTTGAAAGTGAGCAAACATACACAGAAAGATTGTCTTCTCTAGACACCATTTTCAGTGTTTTTTGGACTTTGCATGTCTAAGCACTATCATCCATCTGCATAAGGAATAATGAACATGAATTATGAATAAATTCAAGCTTTTGTGAAAAAAAACAGGTCAAGGAGTTTAAGGGGTCAAATACTTTGCTGAGTAACTCTGGCTGTTGATAAATAGAGGAATGTATGGAATCTCTGTGAAACAACTTGGAAAGTTGTTTGGGAGGATCTTGTTCTTAGGAATAGGGTCATATAAAATGATCACCTGATGTATGCAGAGCTTTTCTGATACAAATGTACAAGAATCTCATATATTACAACTGCATTGAAATAACAGGGTCATTTTACAAAATAACCAGGATGAAAACAGCAGTATTAATTTAGGATATGATAGTAATTCAGGAGTCTACATGCTTTAGTATTTACTGTCATTTTTCATTGTAGTTCCCAGTAATAGGAGACAAATGCATGCAGACAAATGACTCTTAAGAATACACTGATGTTATCACTGGAGTTTTCATTTCTTCCAAAGTGCTAAAACAAATGAATGTGCAATCATTTAAAATCATCAACCACTCTCACAAATAGAACATTTAACAGTCATGACTTTTTCAATATAAAAGTGAGGACCCAAGTCACCCCTCAACATATTCTTACTTACTATTAGCTTTGTAATACAGAAATGATCTTATCTATCATACTCTTTACTGAAATTCTGTTTACTTCAATGGGCAGTAGCATTGATTCCACTTCCCATCTGCAGCCCTGCAAGTTTGTCCCTGTATGTCTCCTTTTGTCTCCTCAGGGCTTGCAGGAGGATCCAGACAGCAGGATACTAAGGGACCTGCCCAGAAGGAGCTACATCTGTGTGTCCACCTTGGCATCTCATTTTGACTTGCGTACATTAACACCCTAAGTGGAAACAGAGAGCTTTAAGTTGTTGTTGGGGTTGTCTGCAAGAATGAGAAGTTCTGTATTGAATCATAGAATTGTAGAATTGTTTATTGGAAAAAGACCTTTAAAATCATTGAGTCCAACCATTAACCCAGCACTTCAAAGTCCACCTCTAAACCATGTCCCTGAGCACCACATATCTTTTAAATATATCCAGGCATGGTGACTCCACGACTTCTCTGGGCAATTTGTTCCAATACTTGTTAATATTTTCAGTGAAGAAATATTTCCTAATATGCAACCTAAACCTCCTCTGATACAACTTGAGAACATTTCCTTTTGTCTTATTGCTTGTTACTTGGGTGAAGGGACTGACATCCACCTTGCTACAATCTCCTTTCAGGTAATTGTAGAGGGTGATAAGGTCTTTCCTGAGCCTCTTTTTCTCCAGGATAAACATTCTTGTTCCCTTAGCCACTCCTCATAAGACTTGTGCACCAGAACCTTCACCAGGTTTGTTGTCCTTTGAACACAGTCCAGCACCTCAATTTCTTTCTTCTTGTGAGGAGCTGAAAACTGAACACAGTATTCAAGGTGCAGCCTCACCAGTGCTGCGTACAGGAGGATAATCACTTCCCTAGTTCTGCTCACAAAGTTATTTCTGACACAAGCCAGGACACTATTGTTCTTCCTTGCCACCTGGGCACATTGCCTGCTCATAGTGAGCTGGCTGTCAACCAACCCCCTCAGGTCTTTTTCCACTGGGCAGCTTTCCAGTCACTCTTCCCCAAGCCTTTAGCATTGCACGGAGTTGTTGTGACCTAAGTGCAGGACCCAGCACTGAGCCTTGTTGAACAAGTGGCCTCAGTCCATCGATCCAGCCTGTCCACATCCCTCCACAGAGTCTTCCTACCCTCAAGCAGATCAACACTACTGCCCAACTTGGTGTTGTCTGCAAACTTACTGAGAGTGCACCCGACCCCCGCTTTCCAGATCATTGATAAAGATTGGCCCCAAGGCTGAGCCCTTGGGACTGCCTGTGACCAGCCACCAACTGGATTTATCTCCATTCACCACAACCCTTTAGGCCCAGCCATCCAGCCAGTTTTTCACACAAAGAAAAGTATGCCCATCCAAACCATGAGCAGCCAGTTTCTCCAGGAGAATGCTGTGGGACATGGTGTCAAAGGCTTTAGTCCTCCTCCTATGTGCACAGGAGAGGCAAGACTGAGCTGAGAAGTATGTCAACAGAGAGACTGTTGTTATCGTTTCTATGGTGGTAAGTGCAGGGAAGAATGCTGAATTGTTTACATTCCTTTTATATGTAGCCTGCTTACATTCCTGATGTACTCCCCTTATCAATCACCTGCTGGATTCCTGCAGTGAATCACGTATGGACAAGCTGCAGTCAGTGGTTATTTTATACTCAGGTGCTGATAAGAGTGTCTTTCTGCTTGTGTCAGCTTCTGCTCCATAAACAACCTCATTGACCCATTTCCCCAGTACTGCAGCTAATAAGTGAAGGCTTTTCAAGGATTATATCGTTAAACTGAAATTAACCTTCAATGTGCTTTAGCTGTGATATTAATGTACCAATATATTACATAAAATTGCTTGCAGTGCTCACTAATTTTCCACTATGTATGGGAAATTTTGAAAATTATAACTGCCTATTTTGGGGTTAAAACTGGTTTTCAAGGTTAAACTGTAATTCACGAACCTTTGGATATTTGTAGTGTAAATATCTGCATATAAACTCACCACTGTGTTCACTTCTATTTCTAACAGAGAGAATTATGCACTTTAAAATGTGTGTGATGACTTATGCACTAGAAATACTTGATTGTCTCCTCTGACTGGAAAGAAAATATGGATGATGAACACAGATATAGTTGTTTACATTGCTAATGTCAAAATTTGGCAAAATGAAACCTGCCATGTCTGTCTGAGACTAAAGATATACCTGCCTTGGGGCAGGGTTTGTTTTTTTGTTTTGTTTTTTTTTTTTTTTGTTTGGTTGGTTTTTGGGTTTTTTTTAAATCTGTAGATTGCAAGGAATCTGACGTTTTCCTTTGGAGTGGTTTGATGGTGGTCACTGAGTGGGAAAGGAAATGTATTACCTGCAGGTTCTACATGTCTGCTGCAATATGGCAGCTCCCTCATTGCCATTATAGAGTATTCCATACACTAAGTGTACATTCTTCAACAAAATAAATAAAAAATAATTACGACAATTTTGAATAATAGAAATGCTTTATTTTTTTAAAGACAGGATTGGTATTTTATTCTGTTTTCATTCAGACATTGGGAACAGGAATTCTTAGTTGTGTCTTCTATTTCATACTGTTTTGCACAATCTTGAAATGGGAAATAGCAGAAAAATATTTCTTATGTTAAATTTGAGCTGACATCGTATGGTTTTGTTTGCAAAACCTCTGGGAAGAAAAATGGAATTCACAGTTGCTCAGCCACATGCCTTTCTGGTCTGGTTGGCTGTGTAAGAAGTAAGAAGGACTTTCAAAAAGATATTTCAGTTCACATGCCATTGAGATATGCAAGATAAGCCCTGCCATGAATTTAAGCTAGTTCTGTTCTGCTTTTGAAACAACTTCATTTAAGACAGCATGATTTGTCTTTTTAAGATGCATTAATAAAGTAGAATTTATTTTAGCAATGTATTTATAGACTGATCAGACTGATATCAGTTTAAGACTGATATCAACATTCAAGTTTGAATGCTATTTTTTATCGACACTCCCTTTCTCAAATCAAGAAGTTTTTAGTTGTCCTAAGCAAGAACCAAACACAAAAACACAATTACATTAGTATCCTTCTAGAAAACTGTTTGAAAGAAGTAACAGTGAATAGTTCATCAAAACTATTCACATTCTTAGAAATAAAAAAGTAGTGATATTTGCATAACAATACACTATTATTATCTAGAATAAATTGCAGATTGGATAGAAACTGCTCAAATTATAATACATAAGAGCCAATAAAATACTGTCAAGGTTATTTTCAAAAGTATTTAGATAAAACCACTTTATTTTTCATAATTTATGCAGACTTGAATTTTTTAAAAAAGCTAAGTGAAAATTATGGGAGTAGCCATATTAATTGATATATATATATATATATATATTTCTGTAGATGTCAATATTCATCTTTGTCAACAGATACAAATACCAGTATTCATATGAACCCTTTTTATTGTTGATTACATGGCTCTGTATCTGGTGATGTAGTGCAAATTGCAGATCCAGACATTTATGACCAAGCAGAATTTTTGTCCATAAACCTATATTGTCAGTTGGTGTGCTGATGTATTATGTTTCAAAAAAAATCCATTTCACTGTAGGATTAATGGTAATCAATTAATTTCTTTCTAAAACAATACATATATGTTTGATATTTGTATAAGAATTGTAAAATAACTCTTCCAGTTCATTTATTTAGAGCCTTAAAGTAGTAATTCTATGAAGAGATTTCATGATTGTGATTAAGTTTTATGGCTCATTGTAGATACACAATCAATAGTCACAATATATATTTGATTTTGCAATTTTTTACACGTCATTTTGGCTGTAAAAACCAAAGCCAGCTTCATAAAGAAACTATAGCTCTGTAATAGGAACAATCTGTGTAATAGTACCAATGGCAGGAGGAACAAATAAATGTCTTTTGGACTAAATTGGAGTAATTTAGCTGAGTAAGAGATTGTGGGTTGAAAAACTTCATGTTAGGGATTTATACATTCCCTCCTTGTATGGAACAACTTTTTTTTTCATGTTTAGCAATGTACAGCAAAGCATAATTCTTCGTCTCAAGAGAAGACTGAATAGTAAGGAATAAAAAAAAAAAAAAGAAAAACCAAAAAACCCAATCTGTCCAAAAATTACTTAACTTTCCTCCATTATTTTCCAAATTACTGAGATGAGCTAATGGCTTATAGGGTTACTGGCACATGCATACAGCAAATTTGCAACAACACAACATGTAAGGAGGTAAAAGACAGGAAGTAGTCAAGGGTAATGCACTCCAGTAGTCAGGGCTAATGCACTCCATTAATAATTCCAGAGATATATTTAAACTGATAGATACATATCATTTTATTACATATATATGTTTTTTTATTATTATTATTATTTTATTTTTTTCCCTCCAGAGGATTTTATTGCTTCATCATGTGGTTTCATTCTGGGAGGCTTTGTGTCCCTAGCAGAAGTGTGGAAACTTCCTGGAGAGCAGTAATGAGATTGTAGTCCTTCTCATTAGCACTGCATGTAGTAAGAGTTTTTCAGCATTTTGAGTGAAGAAGCTGTGCTGCTGTACACCCTTCCTTCTTTGTTACCAGAGTAGCTGTACCCTGTTTTGAGCCCAAGAAGATTATTTATAGAAGAAATAGAGTCAAGTCCTCTCATGACACCAGTAGCTCTGTAAAACTTTTCTCTTGCATTTTCTCTGGCATTTTCCCCCAATCATCTTCCCTGACCGGCTTTATATAATGACTATAAGCCATGCTGTTCAGGGACTATGACTAGATGTGCACAAAAAAGGATAGATTTGCTCTTTAGTTTTTGTCATTATGTTCTAAGTTATTCTATTACTTGAGAGGAGGTAGTTTATATAGTTAGTTACTTTTCAATAATTTTCTTTTTCTTTCCCCCTCTCCTTTCTCTTTCTCTCTCTTTCTCTCCATATTAAAAAAAAAAACAAAACAACCTGCTGTGTGTGAGGTATGGATCTTGTTTATTTTATAATTTATGTGAGAGGAAGGGACATTACAAAGCAAGTTTCAATTCTTTTAGTACAGTTTTAAGCTGTCTGAGTATATGCTATTGACTACTTAATCACTAATTCATTTATTTCCTGGTATATCTGACCAAAAGAATGGTTAATAAAATTCCTAACAGTGTTAACCGTAGTGAAATTTCCTACCCTGAAATTTGCTGCTGCTAGAGGAAAACACAATATGCTACACTGCTTCACTCCAATATTTGCATTTGTTGGTTACAGCATTCATGCAGAACTTTTAGTTGGCTTCAACAGAATAGAATAAGCCTCACTCATTCAGTATGACTAGCAGGAGAGCTGTTAGAATAAGACAAGAGCAATACAAGCATGTGAAATTCTATTTGTCTATGACACAGCCCAAGGGGCTCTGAGCTGCCTATTAGGAATCCATTCTCTACCAGTCTCCACTATGAAGAGCTAGAGACCCCTGAAGAAAAGTTCATCAATGGTAATTGGACTGCCATGGCTTAGTATTGTATCATTAATTATATAATTGCATTTGATTAAAAATCCCTACAATAGCAGGTTGCACTTGATCTGGTCTTTTTGATGAAACTAAAAAGAAAATAAGAGAAATAAAACTTACTGTGCGTTAGTAATTGGGAAATTACATAAGGATCTAGTACTGTAACTTGCAGTAACCAGACTCTTGTTCTGTTACAATGCTAGAAAATATCACTGTTTCAGACTTAAGCTTAGCATTTTGACCTCAGCCACTTTTGCTAATGTTATCCCCTGATTTGTAAAAAGAACTGGCTCTTGGGTTTTAATGGCGAATTCTTTCCAGTCTAACTGCCAAATTTTCTAAGAAAAAAAAATATTATTTTTTTTTTTTTAAAGATGGATTTGGCCTACTCCTGACTCTTATTTGAGATTTTTTGCCGTTCTTTTTACATCCCATATAGAGAGCGAGGGAAATGGCATCTTCTAAGTGAGGTTATCTACAGCATCTCAGTGCACTCCATATGCTTTTCAAACACTCTAAGAAAGATTCTCTGTGATGAATCTCAAAGTCCTCAGGCAGGGGAACGAGTTGCAGAAGTCTGAAGACTTTTTAGCACCCTGTTATCAAGGCAACAATGTCTCTAAAGACTCCTGGTGTAACTGAAAAGGCATGAAGTTGGCACATAATACTCTGCTAGCACCCTTTAAGGCGGTTCTGATCTCTGAAACTGTTGTTCAGGGATAGCAGAGTTGGAGGACCCAGGAAGATTTCCAGTATGGACAAAGCCAGTCAGCCGCGGTGGAAAGGAAACTGAGCCCTATGGTGGTGTGCTGTGTTATACCTCCTGCCCTCCTGGCCACAGGATAGCTTCTAGCCCATTTTAATTTACTGATGCAGAGATAGTCTTGAAAGCTGTGTCATGGATCAGGACAGGCCTAGGATCTCATATCATAGCCCCAATTATTTCTTCAGCAGGCAACCTTCAGTTGAAGAGGAGAGGAACCATAGGAAGGAAGAGGACTCTTTCCATGAAAAAAGGTGGCTTAGCAAGATGCAAAAGCCAAAGAAGGGCGAATAACTGTACTCAATGGGTATGGGTATTCTGGGTGTTTGGGGCTGTGTTCACACAAGCAGGGGGGCTGTGCCAAGCCAGGCCTGAAAGCTCTGTTCCCCTGATGGAAGCAGTCTTTGACTGCATTGTTTCTACTGAAAATATAAATTATCTTCTCTAGTTCTGAGGGTAAGTGGCAGAGCTCACATTTGAAAAGTTAAACTGACTTCCTTGAGGGACAGAGGGGTAACTACACAGAAACCATGGAAAAGGAATGTTCCTCTGGTCCTGGTGCTTAACACGGGGACTGGCTTAGGCCTGCTCGCTGTTTGGAGCAGTAGATGACCCACAGTGGGGACCATCCTGATTATGATTATGTAGATGATTGTGTCCTTGAGGCCCTCTTCTTGTGTAGATTACTAGTATAGACATATCCTTTAAAAACTTGGCTTCTTTTCACACAAGTATATAGATGGGAACCAACCCATGAGTGGAAGTCAATTACTACCCACAACACTATAATTAGGAAAATGTGTTTGAGATCAACTCTGTGCCCTGGAAAGTTCAGGGAGGCATTCTGCCTCATGAAAATTGAATGTCTTCTAATGGGCTTAAGCTAATTGTTTATTTATATAATTTATTAGCATTTATCAGCAGCAATGTATAATAACAGTCAAAAAAAGGGAGACTAATATGTCTTACACACCTCAGTAGATGCTATCAACTTCATTGTGTTTGACCCCAAAAGTTGTATTTTGAAGTAGATACAGGGAAAGATAAATAAAACAGGGAGAATTGATTCTCTGTGTTTTTAGTGTTTGTCTCACAAGGTGATTGATTTTAATAAAGTCAACATTTCAAGAAAACATCCCAAAATGTGCTCTCTGTATTAACAATCTACTAGACTCCATACATTTGGCCAAATAAAAAGAAGAAAATCAGTGTTGCTGTTGAATTCCATTTCATGCCTTATGTTAGAGATTTGCAAAACTGTCTCTTGCTGACTTGGAGATAAGTGAAATAACAATGAATTCAGCTTCAGGCAAGCTGCTTTTCAAGCAGACCTGTCAGGAGACAGATAGACAGTTCAGAGTAATTCATTCTTGTGCTGTGTCTCAAGCAACTAGCAAAGGAATCTGGCATATCTGAAATGCAAATACCATTAACATACTGTACAGAAAAAAACTATCCATGCACAAAACCCACCAAAAACACAAATCCAAAACATAGATCACATTTCTCATTTGCAGAGCAGTAAAAATGGAGAAAGCATAGGAACCAGAATGCAGGAGCTATATGACAGGAAAAAAAAGTCTGTGCCTATAAAGTACCTTTTAAAGAACACACGATACAGAGTACAGTGGAGAACTGCGGTTAATCCATTCTGTGTACTTTTACAAAATGCCTGCTCAAGAAAACAATCTCTGAGGGGTCAAGTGCAAATGAACTGTGAACCTAGAAATGAAAATAGAAATCACCAGTTGGAAAATAAGGTGGATAGGAACAACTAGAAATATGCAGCATCAGCTTGCAGCAATGTACCTACAACTAAGCAATTCAGTCACCAAATCATTTTGCTCCTGAGAGCAAAAAGCCTTTAACCAGTATCCAGACTGGATTTAGAGCTTCCAGTGGAGCAAGGACTTCTACCTCATTGAGGCAGTAGGTCCAGTGAGGTAAAATCACATAGTTATAGCACTGCAGCCTTTTTCTGCTTCAGAGAAATATAATGGGGTGTTCCTTCTATTTTTGGAAGAAATGTGAAAGATTTATGGCAACAAAGTGTATAACAAAAAGTGAAAGGACAACACTAACCTTTTTTTTTAAGATTTATTACATTATTATAGATTGTGAGTTATTATTATGAGTGTCTATGAAATGCTAATAAATAACAATGGGGGAAAAACACCAAATGGCTTCAATGAATGCAATCCACTTCAGAAAGAAAGATACTTTCTCTCTAATAATTCCTGTGGAGACAAATAACCTATGGTGTTACAGTACTTGTAGCCATTTCCCATGTGGGTCTTATTTAACAGAAGAAATATATCTGAAGACTTTTAAGGCAGAGCTTGCTACCTCTGCTTGCTCTTAGTAGAAGAGCAAACAACAGGGTGGGGAAAAATATGCCCTTGTGTCTGATGAATCACCATCTCTCCTTGTCACAGTTTAGGAATGCTAGTTTGCCTTTTTAGGTGGAAGTAACATTTAAAGCTTTCTCCGCTAACAACACATTAATTTTTACAGTTGAATGTCTGCTCCAGCTGAATGACCTGAGCATTTGCAGGAGCAAGGTGCTGCTGGTCAGAGAAGGTCTCTGGCAAAACATTAATGATACAACATGGAGCATTCTGGATGAGTCTTAAAGTACCTGTGCTTCTGTCTCTTTCCTGTAGAATATAAATAGTGGGTAACATGAAAGGGCAAACCCCAAACAAATTAAAAAAAAATTAGATACAAGCTAGAGTCAAGGGAATTTGAAGTGACAAGAATATGTGATACACATGGAATTGCTTACTATAGTGGTATTTGCTCTGTCGATAATATGGAGATGGATCTGATCATGAAGTCAGTGTTTCCAGGAGGGCAACTCTGGAAACTGCTCTTGACCTGGTCTGAGGTTTTCCTGGCCCTATTACTGGACTGTTCTGCAACATAAATGCAAATAACTGATCTCTTTATGTTTCATTTAACTCACCTTCTCATGCCACTCTCTGCCCAGCTGCAAACACTGAGAAGGAGAATGTGCTTCAAAAATTTCTGGGAGTCTTCTCTGCCAAAATAATAATAATAAAAAAAGTTATGTTTGTTCCACAATTTGAGCCCAATGTCCCAAACTTGGGAATCAGGTGCCTAAAGGCACCTAGAAAAGACTGTAAATGTTAGAAGTGTTGGAAAGCAAGAAGGAAGATACAAGATTCCAGCAACCCTTAGAAGATGAAAAGTTGTGAAGAAAATAACCTATTAGAGTGCCAACACCCAACAGAGAAAATAAACCTAACCTGTTGATTAGAACAATTATAAGATCTCAGATGTCAGTCATCTTTACTTTTGTAATCAAATTTCCTTTTTTGGTGGTATACATGTCAGCAATTTAAATCATGGAGATGCTCCTAGATTGCAAGGTATCTCATAACTTATCAGTCATAAAAGTAAGAATAGCGAAGATATGCTTAAAAGAGAAAAAAAAAAAATATTTTCTCAAGCACCAAAAACATAAGTAATAATTTGCTTCCAGTTCTTCTTAATTTTATTTATAATATGCAAGAGAAGCATTATGTCCAGTACTTTGTTCCCAGTATTCAAGTACAGCCATAACTGAGAAGATATATGGAGTACTGTTTCAGCATTTCTTGTCATTTTATGTTAAATGATTAAGGGAAGCCGAGGAAAAACAGCAACAACAGCAACCTGTGGCTGCTCTGTAGAGTGAATTGCTGTAAAGAAGGGGTGAGGCTTACCAGTCTATGGGAGTGGGGCAAGAAAAGGCAACTTCTTTATCAGGGATCCACAGTGGTTTCTTGATAAAAAAAAAGAGGTTATTTAAGCAAAAAATATCTTGTGCAGTTTGAAAATGTCCTTTTCTGAACTTATCTGGTGTTTCGCTAAAGCTAAGCTGGTGGAGATTTGTGGATACTTCAATAGTAGAAAGAGGAAAAGCTTAATGAACCATATAATAATAACTTGTACATAATCCTTCCTGTTGAAAAAAAACTTTCCTGATGAGAGCAATACTACTGATAAAGATTATAATAGTTTTACAAGAATTAAATACCTGTACGTATTTGATCTACATACTTTAGATACATTTGTGGAAGAAGGTATTTCTAACAAGCTTTTTTGAGATATTTGTTAGAATTCCCTGTCGGGATACGAAACTGTATTAAATTCTATACATATTTCCCCAAAGGGTCATAGTGTTAGATAAATTTAAGAAAATCAAGACCTAATTAAATTTTGAAGATAGATTCCTAAGAAAGAGTCTGTCTTGGGCCATTTTTATGCTGGAACTGGTATTCCACATTGTTATCAACAGATTTATGCTGGATATTTTTCAAGATAATTATAGGGAAAATCTCAAATTAATTAACAGTAGAATGCAATTTATTTGATGAACACTCTATCAGAGCAAATGAAGAAATGGAAAATAAAAAAAGTATTTATTCACATATATATTTTTCCTGAGTCTGGAACAAAAGAAGGACAGACGTACAGAAAGTGTCCTAGTAATGATGAAGGAGAACAACTTTAACATTGTTTTTTATAAATCACCAAATTATGCTGATTAATTACACAAAATATGTTTTGAGCACTACTCAAAGCACCGGGGAGTATGGAACTCTGATTATTGAAGAATTTGGAGGACTAGGAAAACTGACTAAGCAGCAAGCTCTGGAGTTCTTTAGTGACTTTTTTTTTTTATTCAGAACATAAGGAAAAAATCCAGAGAGAGAAGTTGAAGGATACTGCCCTCATTCAGGAAATCACATTATTGCAGAGTCATTGGGTTAACAGAGACTCCAAGAGGTGCTGAAAATTGGGTCAATGCAGAATGCAGATTTGGTCCCTTAGGGTTTTGTACAGATGAGTCTTGAAAATCTCCACAAATGTAAATCACCAAAACCAAAGATCATAACTTCAAAGGATAATACTGTGAGTTAATATCACATTTTTCTCATTCATTTTCTTAGGAACTGAGACAAATACATCAGTTATTCTTACTTCTTCTAGGAATTCCTAGTTTCTTCTCCACCACCTTCAGTCAGCATTTTCCTATAACTCTGCTAAGCCATATATTTTTCCATTATACCAAGATTGTGTGTGCCAGCCCAAGCTTGAAACATGGATAACTATTCCATAAAATGTAGGTATAACAGCCTCTATGAAGTTTCTGTAAAAACTAAGTATAGGTACTATCAGGTAAGCTTCCTAATGTCTGACAAGGTAGCAAGAAAACTGTCTATACTCAAAGGTTTTTCAGGAAGTATGTAACATCAAGTTGATGAAAACACCAGTCACTTAATGCCACACTTTAGTACTGCCGTTAAAGGTCCAGTGTAAGGTCCGGATGAGATCAGGGACTATCCTCTTCCCAGAACTGTAAATTTCCATAAAAAGTGCCTTTCCTGAAGACATTTGAATGTGTGTTGTATTTGATGTGATCTGATTTTCAGCAGCTGTAACTGCTGATTTCTTGCCATGATATGCTGACTATAAAAAGAAGAAAGCTTTTTTTATCTTTTCTTTTTTTTTTTTTTTTTTTTAAAGTAACAATGCCTTTTGTAAAGCTGAAGCACATAAATGCTGCAGTTAATTCACATGTTGGGTTACTTTCTACTCACACACCTGAGCAAATTATTTCCTTATCTCGAAGAGAATAATGTTCTAGTCTGTAGTCTTTCTTACATTGTTAAATGTACTGTTAACAGAAAAACAGATTGGAGTTTTGTACAAAAGAATAACCCTGGAGCAAATGCAATTCAATCCATTATTACATTTGTGGAAACCCAAGGTAATGAACTAAAACTTCAAGTTTGGTATTTCTAATTGTAATTAATGTTATTTCTCTGAATAATTTATTTTACTAGTAACAAAAAGCAAAGAACAAAAGTTATCTTTATATGCAGAATCATTATATGGAAGGGCAGATTCTAACTATTTTAAAAAATTTTACATATGCTAAAGCATTGTCTTATATAACAAAGCCATTATAAAATAAATCCCTAAACTCAACAACTTAATTTAATACACAAAAACATTACTCTCTTCTACAAGAGAAAGACAGCAGCAGCTAAATTAAATCAAATATGTCCAGTACTTAACCTTTTGACCTTTAGTTTCAAATCTATTTCTCTATATGGGAGAGGAGGATGAATGGAAAAGTGGAAATGATGTACTGTCTTTTGGTTAAAAGAAATTTCAGATTGGAAAATGGAAATGCTTCCAAAATTATCTGGTGGCTGGAATTAAATCCTCAATTTATTTATTTTTATTTTATTAATGCTACTAGACACAGCACTGAAGACAGAGGGGCAGATTTTCTAGCTTGAGAGTACAGTGAATGAAATTTGTGCCAGGGTTACCTGGCCAGAGAAAGCTGCTGCTTGAGATATCCCAGTAAGACACACAAGTGGTTTCGGTGACTCTGTGTATCCATCCTTGTGGAATAGTGTGCTGAAGAGGACAAATAGGAGTGTATGGGACACGGAGTGCCTTGCCCAGCATTTAGAAGGCTGGAGCTAAGCAAAAGCTTTTGGGAGGAACTCATCTCCATCGAAGTCATAAATGGTGTATTCTGATCCAAAAAACTAATTTCCTTTTAACTCAAAAAAAAAAAAAAAAAAAAAAAAAATCCCAAGACCACCACACAGCTGATTCTTCTATTGAGTGTGATGCTTGTGCATATCACATGTATGCAACTGTAAGTTCAAAAGGATTCAACCGTTTAAAATGGGAAATAAAGAAAAATCAAATTCAGAAGAATCCACAAATTACTTGAATGTGGTGTTGCTCTGTGTAGGTACAGTGGTGATATTAGATAATAAATGGTAAAACACCAAAGTTCACATAGAAGAGAAAGTGTATATGGAATAAGACCAAGGTAATGTTGTACTAAAAAGAACAGTCATTTATTTCCTGGCCTTCACATGCTTTACATTCCACCTCTTGATCTTGCACTCACATTAGTTTTGTTCTTAGTTTCTTTGCATTTATTTTTCTTGGTGTTTTTACGGGAATTGAATGCATGAAAGGTGAAATAGCTATAACAGTTTACTACAAAAGAAAGATATCAGTTATATTTTGTCAACAAAGTTCATCCATCAGAGATTAAATATGAATATGATTCACAGTCCTGTACTATGGACATCTAGGGGTAAAAAAAATCCAGACACTATACTCAGAAGTATAACATAAATGAGCCTTGGACATTCATGTTAAATTAAACAAATAAAATAGACATTCCTCATCTTCACTTCTTATCAAGTGTGTACCAAAGATTCTATTAAGCAAATTCTTTGTATCACTAAAGGTATGTAAGTTTCTTCTCTAAGAAATTAAAAAAAAAAAAAAGGGGATTTTGCTCATGCATAAGGTTTGAAAACATCATAGTTTATATAAACACTGAACTGATTTTCTTTTCATAATACAAGTTTGCTTTACATCTCACGTGAGATTTACAGACCAAAATAAATGTACACTCCCTAAATTTATAGTTTTCAATAAGTCTAAACATTTCAACACAAAAGTCTAAACATCCTATAAATATCTTAAGAATGTTTTAAGAAAATGAAATACCACATAGACACCAACACTTTTTATTCAAAGCCTATTAGTTAAACTTATGAAAAGCTGGCACTGGACAGAAAAATGGAGATAAAATCATAACAACAATGGCCACTAGAACTGTATGAAACCTCTCAAATTTCAAATAAAAAGGGGAGGAAGCAGCAATTTTCAACAAGCCTTTTCAATATTTTTGGGTGAGCTTCCAGCCCTGCACAGCAGTAATTACTTCTAAGGTTTGGAATTCCAAATAGTGATTCTGAGGCTTAGATTATATATTTTATTGCCATACATTTTGCACAGTGATATTACTGGCAAGTTATAAAGTAAGTAGAAGCTATATACAGGTTTTCAAACATATGGCAATACACTTTTTTGGTCTTTCTGTTTTGTTTCACCAGCATTTTTAGGCAGCTATTTTAGGAATTTATTGAATTTAAATTATATCAGCTGTGCTACTTAGCCTGTTTCTTAATGCATTACAGATACATTAACCATGCTGATTACAGATACTGAGTTCATGAAAGTAGATAGCTGAACAGAGTAAACAAATTTTTTAAATAAAGTTTTTGTGAACTCAATCATTATTAAGTAAAAAAAAATCTTACTATAAATTAATAGGATGCCATGCTTCACTTTTCCTAATGCTAGCAGATTGGCTATTTCTTTCATTGCAAAACTTTGATGAATTAATATACCTTTACCTTTTTAAAAACAAACATAAATGTAATACATGAATTATTTCCTTTAATGTCTAAAAGCTATTGTGTTATTTCTCCCCTGAAGATTTCATGTCCAGTACCTTATTGTTAGAACAATCTGTTACAGCACAAGAATTTTAGTTTATCTGAAACACATACAGCAGGAACGATTAAACCACATACCTTAAAATAATGTGTAAATTTATTTGAGAAGCTCTTGCTCATTGTGGCCTAAATAGATGTGCTGAAATCACCAAAATTTAAAGTGGTACAGGTGGAGAGCTGAATACAAGATATCTCTTATCACCTAAGTGTGTTTATAATAGGAATACCTGATTTTTATTAATAGATCAGCCAAAGCTGTAAGGAAGTTTGTGATATTATGAATATTCATGTCAAAAATAAACCAGTGTCATTGACAGAGTGTTGATAAGGAGCAGCTTAATATCTGTTCATAATTGTACAATTTATTCAGAGCCTTTAAAAAACTTTATGCTTTTATTATGACTTGTTAGTCTTAGTACATCATGATATAGCTAAACTAGTAAGAAAGACTAGAAGTAAATTTGTAAATTCTTCAATATTTAGCAATATTAAATTCTTTTAAATCTCTGAAAATATGAAAAAAATTCCACCTCAAAGCCAAAAACCCAAATCAGTCCTTACACAATCACCAATACTTCCTTTCTAAATTTGTTTCCTAGGTAACTACTAGATCATCATAGAACTAACTTACAATGTAGAAAGAAATTACAACCTGCAGCATGTCTGTGTTAAAATTTGTGACAGAGATTTCTGCATGAAGGGTAGTGCATTGCAATATGCACAGATCTGTGTGCATTTAACATTATTGTCTTGAGCCTTAAGATTTTCTTACCTTTATTAATTTTCATTTTTTTTCTACTTGTTATGCAGCATGAGATATTAATATTTAAGTTGTTTCCTATTACATTGAGTACCGCATAGTTTAAATTTAAGACTGTGTCTTACTTGTTGATTTGAAACACTAAGGTCACAAAAATACCAAAAAAAAACCCCAAAAAACCCCCAAACCCCCAAACTAACCAAACAAAAAAGCCACAAAAGAAAGGTGGAGAAAGTTTTTGGTTTCATGAATGGGAAAATAGAGTCATCAAGGGATTCATTTCACCTGCCTTTAAAATTCATGTGTCTGGGAACGACTCCCTCATGACCTTTAAAATAAACAAATAAATGGAAACAGGGGCAATCTTCACAAGGTGTTTTACTACAGAGGAATGAAAAACAGCAAACCTATACTGCATGCATACACTTAAGTGTGATACATTCCATCCAAGAAAAGAACTATTGGAAGAAAAGGAGCCAAGGTATCAAAGTCCCCGGAAGAGCTACTGATTCCATAAACCACAACATATATTCAACACAGCTCACTACTGAGAAAAGGGGGTCTGGGAAGCTGAAGGATAGTTAATTCTCACAGGTTGCTTGACATCTCCGTGCTTAAGCTCCTCATCTATAAGTTCAGGATTCTTACTTCAGTGAATCATCTGAAATTTATGAAAAAAACAACTTTCCTGTAGGGGTTGTTCATTTTAGTAATATGAAGTGAAACCTGTATTGTTGCTGGTCAATAGTTTTCTGATTGCAGTGCTAGGAAATAAGGCCACCTGACTGTGCCACATAAATGATAAGTGAGTCTCGTTCAATCTGAGACTAAGGCTATTTGGAGCAATTCTGCCCTCAGTTGTTTGGGTTCAGTTTCTACAGATGCCATTAGGAGTGGCACCTTGAACCTGAGTGAAGAGAGTAGTTACTATCAGAAATACATTAATATAGTCACGCATATTAAAAAGCAGAGAGAACAGGTGTGGGTTTGTTTTTTTTTCCTCTGAGGATTTCCCAGTAATAGGTTTATCAAGATTTAGTGCTGCTAGTCAGTAGTGAAACATGCTGAGCACACAGGCTATGAACTAGAAGAATACTTAATCCAATTTTAAAGTTTTGAGCAAAAAATGAGAGCTGAATACAGGTGATTGGCTGAAATGCTCAGCACTGACAAGTTGGCCTAACTGTACTTGTCAAAGATGGGGCAGATGGACACTTTAAAGGACAGTACTGTGGTAAGAAATACCTGAGATATAATCCCAGTGAGAAAGATTTATTTTTTTTTATTTTTTTTTTAACCCACACACAGTTAAAACAGTAGCTTCTACTTTTTGCTGATGAAACTGGTCAGAATCACGGCATTTGTGCAAATGGTCGATGTCTTTGCTCCCTTGAGTATGGTTTTATCTTTTACCATGTTATGATGAGAGCTGTGTGATAATATTTGCATTCAGAGCAAATGAATTTTTTGGCTTTCCTCCAGTTCCACTTAAGCACAAGCATTTCTGGAATGTTGCCAGACATAATTTTGCCTTCATTCTCAGTCATTGAAAGCAGTTTTTGCAGCCGCTGTTTTTCTTGAAGTCTTTTGTCCCATTAAAGGTGACTGCTATGAATTTGGGTGGAATCATATGATGCACAAGCATTTCAGAACTAAAAGGAAGCTGGGACTGGAGTCCTTATGGCTTGTGACTGACAGCTACGGTTGCATGTCTCCCCAGCTTCTCTATTGGAACTGATACTTTACCAAAATCCAAAGGGTTTTTGTTTTTTCATTTTTGTTTTTGTGTTTTGTGTGTGTGTGTGTGTGTTTTATTTTACTAGAGATTGGCAGCATTACAACTTTACTTGCTTTGGATAACCTACCCCAAAATGCCTGTCCAAAAGTGTGGAGTAAGAGATGTCTTTGATTACAGCTATGCTAACCTGCAGCTCACCCCATGGGGGTCAGCTCCTCACGGTGCTCACACTGTACGTAAGTCCTGCAGTTTATTACAGGCATAGTGAGCAGGTTTTACAAAGCTCTGTCTTATCGTTTCCAGTACCTAAATAAGGTGGAAAGAAGATGGAAGGAAACAGCCTTGTCCTGATTCGCCATATATTGACCACCAGGCAACAAATTTCAGTGAGCAGCAACTACCTTCAGCAGGGCTGATGGGTTCTCCTTTTCACTGTTCTCACATAAAACACTTTCTGACAATTGTTTTCAGGATGCCTGGAGACC
This sequence comes from Caprimulgus europaeus, assembly GCA_907165065.1. The sequence continues at coordinate 46,143,975 of OU015530.1, read as the reverse complement.
TAATCTAGTCACAGATTGACGGAAGTATTTTTATTTGTTTGTTGTTTGCTTGTTTGTTTTTAACGGAATGGGTGCCTTCTCCATGCTCTGTAGGGATAAGTTATAAAAGATGTTGGTCCCTACCTAGAAGCATGCACTTTGCTTCAGATGTGGGTAACAATACAACACCCCTGAACTTACAGTACCTGATGGGAACAGTACTGAAGAGCTTAACAGGCTGCTTTTCAGAAGCACACTATTACAAATTTGTAAGGACTTTGTATCTGCATTTTCAAGAAGATTATAATGAGTAGACATTGCTTCAATAATTACATGCAATCTATTTTCATTAAATTATATCTGTCATTTAATAGACCTAGCAATTAAATAACTAAAGTTGGAAATCTAGAGCTGTATTGCACCAAAAAAAACCCAAAAAACCAAAAACAAGCCCCAAAACAAAACAAATCAACAAACCATTCAGTAATAAAAGTGAAGTTAATTTCAAGAACTATCATCCAGACTCAAATATTTTAACTTAAAAAAGTGAGCTGATCATGGAAAAAAGCCACTCTGGTCTATTAAGGTTTCTTCCATATTTTCCACCTCTTTGACATGTGTTGCCACTCAATATTCTCTGTCAGATGCCACTAGTTGTGCTTTCATGATTGTTAAAGTGACCAACACTGACAAAAGTGGTGACCCTCAGATGTATCCATTAGTAGACCACAATGCATCCTTGGAAAATGCAGTTGCCTTTAGTAGAAGGCTGTACAAACGTGTCCATGATTACCTAGAAGCAGAAGACCTAAATTTGTGAAATAATTTTTTCAAGTAATCAGAAATATTTTTCAAAAATATTTTACCTGGCAGATAATCAACTTCAAAACCAAAACCAACCAACCAACCAACCAAACAAAAAAACCTCAAAAACCCCTATATTTGATTTGAAAAATAAAACACACAAAGCAAGCAGACAAACAAAGTATTTTCTGGAAAGTATCCCAGACCTAAAAGGGATTTTCTGATCTAAGAAAGCCCTCACAATAAAAATGGATAGTTGGACTGAAAATAAGTTTTGTAGTATAGAAAATCAAGGTTTGTACTCCTCTTGAGTCTGACTTGGATCAACAATGTTAAAATCTGGGTCCTCTATGCCAATAATTGCCCAAATGTCAGTTTTCTTGTATTGTTTTAACCCCAGAAGCAGCTCAGCTCCACCCATCTGATTGCTCACTCTTTCCCATTGGGATGAATCCCAGGTTGGATGAGGCTTTGAGCAACCTGATGTAGTGGAAGGTGTCCCAGCTCATGGCAGGGGGGGTTGGAACTAGATGATTTTTAAGGTTCCTTCCAACCTTAACCATTCTATGATTCTATGAAGGAGAGAATTGGAAGGATAAAAATGAGAAAACGCATAGGTTGAATTAAAGACAGTTATTTTCTGCCTAACTTTAGTTCACAGCAGTTCAACAATCACACATCAATGTATACTATGTAGATCCAATCTTTTTTATGTCAGACTGATCGCAAGTTTAGGAAACACATTTAGGAAAATTACAATCATACTTAATAACAGAAGCCCTATATATTATTTTCTTATTTATTTCAATGGAAAGATGGATGTCTATATAAAAATATTCTGTAAATATTTAAATCTTGAGGTGAGAAAGGAACTATTTAGGGTTACTTAATAAAGAGTAATACAAGAAATCTGTGAATGAAACTGTGGGTTGAAGATCAGATCAACAGATCGGTGATAAAACCTTATGGAATACTCCTCCCTAAGAAATGCAGTATATTAACAAAAATGGAAGGATTATATGCAGACATTAGAAGTTTTACATGTCATAGAGTATGCAACAGGTGGACTAGCCTTAATGTGTTCCCCTTATTAGACTTTAAATTGCTGATTACTAACATGTAAATAGGAAATGATACCTTTCATACCTCATACATCTTTTTTTTTTTTTTTTTAATCCAGGCTACACAGAATACTAGAATACTAGGAAGAGTTATATTTTTGAGGTATGTTGGCAGTGTCTGATTATAATACTTTTTAATTTCTAGTTCTTCTTTCTGTGATACATGTATTCCACAGATCAAATAATGCTTTATGAAATTACTTATGTATAGATGAACAAAATATTAAGAAGAATACAGTGATGCCTAGTTTTAAATAATAACCCTTTACTCATATTCTCTGTTTATACTTTGAACATCACATTTCATTCCAAGACACGCACAGACAATGAACGAATTTCAACAGATTAAAATTTTATTTTCAGTGTCATGACTTAATATTGCTGGAAACTTGTCTTGACTTGAACTAAGACTTCATAAGGTCTTTGTTGATATTTTACCAGAAAAACTATTTTAAAATAAAGAAAAAAACACCATCTTCTTTTTGGATTTGTCAGAAAATAGGATTTTTAAAAATAAAATATTTTGCAAATTTTTGTATTCAAATTGTTTGTATTTGTGTGTTTTTTCTAAATCTATTCTTTACAACATTTTGACTCTAATTTGGTTCAAAATGTTACATTAATTTTGTAGCTGAACTGGACTTCACAGATTGACTAAATGGGTCAGGCAGTTTCCACAGCTTGCAGCTGCTCTAATTCAGTTTGGTGACACTGGTCAATATGAATCAGAAATGTGCTTACAAGATTACCCCATCTTTCTGTCCTTTGAATTCTTCTAACACCAGTGCATTCTAGCACTAAATGTAACTGATTAATAATATTCCTTTCTGATTACCAGGTTGAAAATATGCCTTTAATAATTTTGCAATTATTTACCATTTTCCTTCAACCTATCCAGGTGCAGTGAACTGCATGCTTTGCAAGAAAAAAAATGGGTCAGTTTTCCCCTCATTAATTTTCAAATAATTTTCAACATCATATGTATTGAGAAGATAGGAAAAATGTGCTATATATCAAATTAGTCAGTAGATGCCAAATCGTGCTCCTCTCGCCCCCAGCCCATATGCTAGCTTGCTCTGCAGATTGTGATTAAATAAAGAACAGAATCCTACTGTAAACAGGCAAAGCTATGAATTTAGTTTTGTTGAATCATCACATCCTTTATGCTCCTTCTGATTTTTCATACATGTCTTCTCCTTTCCTTTTATTGAATGATGAACCTCCCAAAGGCAAACTTCTCTTGAGGTTTTATGGCCAAGTTACTATCCTCTATGGGCTATTTTAATAGCACAGGTTTGAGAGGAGGGGGACTCTTTATCCCCTGTCATAATTATGTATTGAAGCTTGTCAGATCATTAGCCAATTATTTCACATGTTTTCATCTTTCCTTTTCTTTTGAATATTTTCTTGATAGGTTTAGCAGTTTTGTCCTTAACTGACGTGCAAGTGCACATTTTCAGTTCAGGTATTAAAATTTTAAGAGCTCATTAGAGACTTTTTCTTAAAATAGTGAATTTATATCTTGCCATTCACTTATATGAAGCACATGTGGCCACTGATGATCCTGTGGTAGAAAAATTATTCCACATTTAACAATTTATATAACCTTGCATTCAGCAATTCAAGGTAAGGCTATTTTTATATAATTCAGTACTTTGCCAGAGTTAGCACACCATGTAAGATTGTTCTAGTTAAAAAATATATAGAGTATCACAGGCCATCTACAACACACTAGAGAGAGAGAAAAAAAAACAACATAAAATGGGATCAGTGAAATGGTCTATCCACTCTTGTATGCTATTATTACAGATATTTCAGAGCTAGTCTTAGAAATCTTGAAAAGAAACTTTACCCTCTTTTCCTTCTCTAAGAAAGTTGAAATGGCAGTTTTAGTAACTCATTAATACTACTTTTTATTGGCATGTCATATGAGTAATTTTTAAGCACTTCTTACCACTGAAATTGGCAGAAATTTCTCCTGCAATACTGACAACATGGTCTGATTCAATTACAGAGCTATACTCCAGTTTTTAGCATGGCTTCCAAACTTTATTGCCACAAAAGTCCAACATAAGCTGAAATTTAGAAATATACCATTGCAAATATACCATTATATTTGCAATTAAAATCAATGTTTCCTGCTTAATATGCTTTATAAGACATTTCATGAAGGATCTGAGCATGGAAGACAATAACTCATCACTGCTTGGAGAAAACTATTGTCCAAGAAAAAACTTGCATTGATCTGCAAAACCTTTTGGTGTGTTTATAAGAGAACCAAGGACAGGATTCTGGGCCATCAGTGTTACTGTGAAACTTCCCACACATTAATGTCTTCACAGTCTGTCCATTCAGACTGCTGCATTTTCAAGGCCTAAACTAATCTCTATTCACTTAATTTTCATTCTATCTTATAGCATAGACTTTAGAGCAAGTAATATGGCTTTATACATGAAGGAAAGGCTTTGAAGGACAGGGAGAAATAAAAGGAGCTTGGAACTGCAGAGAACAGTAAGTAAAATGTCAGCATAGAATTTATTTAAATTATTCAAAAGCTTCAATGCTGGTCTCCAGAATGTCAAGCACAAGGAAACTTTCCTCGCAACCACATTCTTGCGAAGTACAGGACGAGGGTTTAAACACCTCCTCAGTGTCTGGAGTATCTCAACGAGGTTTAAACACTTCTTCAGTGTCAGGACTGCAAATGAGCAAAAAAATAACATCAGGAACCGTATTGCCTCCCCACAGCTGCTCTCAGGGTTTTCTGTGTCCCCAAAGTCTGTGACTGCAATGTGCATCTGCAGAGCACTACATCTGCAAACAGCTACACAGCATCCTCCCGCACCCAGCTCTGAGGCTTCCTGCACAGGAAGGAGACAAATTCCTCATACTGCCTCATCTGGCATGGGGTAGCTCCTCTGACATCTGTCTCACAGCTCCAATGTTTTTCTCCTCTTTATTTTAGTCACAGGATTTGATTGCTTAACCCAAGAAGAATTGAGTCTAGTGCCTGCTCTGGAGTCACTACACAGACTTTTTCTTCTCCCTCAGATCAGGCCCTTGGTGGGACAGCCTAGAGAGTGTTGTAAATGTGATGATAATTTTGCCACATAATTAAAATACTAATAAAGCTCTTGAACTTAAAGGTACCCTTCCTCTCGGTGAGAAATATGCATCTTTCTAAAATCAAACAGTAGAAAGGAAAAATACAAAGATGGAAGGATATGTGATTTGAGGAATATGACAATAGTTTCAAGAATTGCATGAAGGTCACTGGGACATTTTAAAACTATTTAATGTCTCATTTCCCTTTCAGTTTAATCTGGTTCAATGTTTACTAATAGCCAACAACTTTCTGTCAGAGTTTAAACATCACTGATATCCATGACTTTGACCTTTGATAGCAAAGCTGATATTATCCATAGGGCTTTTTGCTTGCTTTAGAAAACTCAAAGCAAGCACAGTTCTGGTCTAATTTAAAAGGGCGGTCCAGTCCCTACTGTCTCTAAAATAAGGAGAGGTAGAAAGAAAAGCATGAGAAGTCATGTTCTGTTCAGATGAAAACTAAAGTCCAGTTACTTATGAAGTTGAAAGAAACAGTTGACCTCAGGTACTCTTTCCCTTACAATCATGAGTGACCATATTAAATTTTAATAATTTATATCTTCATGATAATATCATACACAGTAAATGTCTACATAAAGTAACTATAATAAGAAAAATCTTAAATTGCTGTTATCCATGGCTGCAAATGCAGAATATATGAAAGTGAGTAGCTTTTATTGAACAGTTTAAACCTTGAAAGTTCAGTGATACCATGAACTTGGTGATACAAATCAAGCCAGTGAATAAATAAAGTATAAAGTCAGTGAAGTTGAAAAGCCAATTCTTCATCTTATATAAAGCAGCAGAGCCCTACAAGAAATTATCCAAGCTCTGTCAAATTACATCATTCATACAGCATGGTAACTCAGCAGAACTGTGTGTGGCATCATTTTTCCCAGCCTACTTGCAATTCATATGTTAACCTACAGATGTGGGAGTGTCTATACATGCTGTTAGCTGCTAAATTTCTTGTCAGCTGATGATTTAACTTGAACATGAAATTAAGTAGTTAAGATTTTTGCTTGCTAATATTTTCTTAAAGTGACCAGAAATCCCTGTGTTACATTATAACTTCCTTATTCCTGTCAATAAGAGTTTATTGAAGAAAGAATTGTCTGTATATCCTGGCCTTTGAGCAAGTCAGTTCAGTTTTTCAATCCTCCAAGGCTGCATGGCCTCATGAAGATCTTTGGGGCTCAGTTCTCATATCTGTAAAGCACTAGTCTACTCAGATATGTGAGCTTGCTACCTTCAAAATGGGGACGTATTCAGATGCTCCATTTATTGAAGGCATATATATACCATTTTTGTATTTTCCAATCCATGATTTTCCTTCTTTAAAGTATTCTGTCATTTTATTTTCTATTTCTATTACTTAACTCATGTGGAAGGTAATCTCACTGGTCTAAGTGTATCTACTAATGCAATTTATCAAACTGTAGAGATTACACTGCAAGGGCTGTTTTCAGAATTGCATTGGATCAATAACACAAGATTGTTTAAGCACACTTGCCTTCTTCCCACCTGAAGCAAATGGCTTGATTATCTCTTCACAGAGATTATGACACAAGGTGCTGACTATGGTTTTAATTTTATTTGATTGATGGATTTAGATTTCAGCTGCACACTATCTATCTATGCTCATCCATCCACAGTTCAGTTGCTGCATTGATATGCCTTTTTTTTTCCTATGTGTGTCTCATCTGAAGAGTGGAGATGATATAGTGGAATAATAACTCTCCAGTTTAATATTCCATTGAGCATCCTCAACTGCCGTTCAGCAAATGCAAAGCTGAGAAGTTTGCTCATTACATCTCTGGGAGCTTTTACCTTATTGGCCTTGGAATATGCTAGGAGAAAATGGAAGCGTAAAAATAGAAAGAAGAATATAAAAAATAAAAGCCCAGAAGCTCAGTTACTGAGCTAAGTTACCTACATCTGAAAGAAGCAAACAAAACAAGTCATTTGTCCCAGGCTGCCTGATTTGTGAGGGCCTCATTACATTACAGCAGACATGGATACTGGAGCTGCTAGTATTTTTCTTTTTCTACCATAAGCTAGGAATAATGATTCTAAGCGTGTACATGTTATGTCTCATAGTCATGCTCTCTACAAATGAAATCAACTTTCTCACAGGAAAAAAAAATAAAAGGGGGAAAGAAAAAATCTTGTAGGATGTTACAATATGTTACAATGTCATAATATATTATTAATTTATCCACTATGTTTTATTGTCTAAAGCAAACAGCATAGTTGCAAAGGCAATCTTTATTTTGCAAAGAGAGATTATTTTACCACCAGAGTGGATAGAGATGCAAGCAATCCAGGAAGACCTTGTAGATTTTTAACATGCACCAGTTTGGATAGCCATACAATCTACCTTGATAGACTTTGGATGATAGGATATAGGAAACTCTGTTTGAAGGTGTCCAGTCTTGTAGTTTTGGCAGACAGATGACCTCTTGTAATTCAGCCTTACATTAGTTACCAAGTATAACTAAGCAATCATTTCTATTTCCACAGCCAGATGTATCCAGAGAAGACTGAATCCACAATAAAAACAGGGGGCAGCAAGAAACAACCATCAGTTTACTGAAATGCCAGTGTTTCCCATCCGTTTGTACATTCAGATAATGCCCATATTTGATAATGTGGACAAGTGTTAAAACAAAGACTTAGAGACTTAGCTTTGTCCAGTTTGCCATCATAAACTAATACACAGCTCTCATATTGAAATAATATATTGAATTTCTGTATTCGAAACTTCTTTTTTTTCTCTACCTAATCATCATAGGAAGTCAAAAAGTATTTTAATTATTATTAGATACATGCAAAGTATTGCTCTTTTCTCCCCGGTCATTTGAGATCTAATAGCCTGTCTGCCAAAACTGTGAAATGAAATTCTAGATTTCCAATTAAGAGTCAATCTCTTAAATCTTGAGACAGAAAAGAAACACAAACACTTACTCACAGTTTCATTTTTACATTATGTCTTTAATTGTGCTGACCTTTCCTCATGCACTGTTTCAGTATTGAAATCATGGACTGGAATGAATGTTTTTTTTCTTTACATTAGGTTGGCATGAGACTGCCATTTGAGTTGCTCTTTATGACAAATACCAAAAGCCAAATTCTGATTTTATGTACAGTGGTGTAAATTAAGGTTTCTCTGTTGAAATTTGTGTGATATTAAACTATTAATTAGTTCTATCTGAATCACTGAGTCACTCTTTAAAATGTGTATACAGTGTGAATAACAGAAAGAGCAGGTTTTAATAAAATATAAGTTTTATATAGGCAATATTCCTTTAGTACTTAATTACTCATTATTCAGAAAAGTAATTAAAGGTCATTGCTAAAAAAAATAGAATGTAATTTCAAAGTTTATGGAAGACATACTTCTACAGGATCATGTTAATGAAATAAACTCGGACCATCTGATTAATGAAATAAACATTGAAATATACATTGGATGAAATAGACATGGAACATTGACCCTGGAGAGAAAAGGGGTCCAAGCAACCTGATTAATATTCAAGGATTGCCTCCTCCAAGCTCAAGAGCAATCCATCCCAATAAGCAGGAAGCCAGGCAAAAATATCAGGACACCTGTGTGGATTAACATGGAGATCCTGGCAAAACTCAAACATGAAAATAAAGTGTATAGAAGGATACAGTTCTGAGTTCTCCAGCATCAGAGACATATGGACCTACTGGAGAGAGGCCAATGAAGAGCCACTAAAATGATTAAGGAACTGAAGTACCTCTTATATGAGGAAAAGCTGAGAAAGGGGAAACTCAATTCATATAAATATCTGAGGGGAGTTTGCAAAGACAGTCAAGTTCTGGATAAGTTGTGTCAAGGGCTAGAGGCAATGAGCCCAACATGAAACAGGAGGTTACATCTGAACATCAGGAAACACTTTTTTACTATGAGGGTGACTGACTGCTAGCACAGGTTGCCTAAAGAGGTTGTGCAGTCTCCATGCTTTCAAATATTCAAAAACTGTCTGGACATGGTCCTGGCCATCCTGTCCTAGGTGTCTCTGCTTAAGCAAGTGGGTTGGACCAGATGACCTCCAGAGATTCTTGCCAACCTCAACCATTCTACTATTCCGTGATTTCATTAGAAGATCTAGCCAATTCAATATAAAACTTAGCAAAGTGTCCATTATGAAATATGAATAACAAGATATTTATTCAATATCATGACTGAAAAGTTGTTCTGTTAAAGACCTTGCCCAACCTTACTCTGCATCGGACTTCTAAACTCACATTGCCTTTTGAAATGCCTGTGACAGGTCAGGGTTTTGGGGTTTTGTTTATTTGTTTGCTTGCTTTTTTTCTATCAGCATGCCAACATTTGAACTGAAAAAACTTCTTCACCAACTAAGCCAAACTCAAATTAGCCAATTATAGCCAAGATTATAGGATTAAGAGAGACGGTCTATGTAGTGTTCAAGCAGAGCTGAACTCATAACATGCTAATCATGAGTTACCATTACAACAAATGGAATGTGGAATTCTGTTTCCAGTCTTAAGGCTTTTATGTTGCTTTTTAAAAAAGATTGTATTGTTTGGGTTAAGATTTGAGGTATGACAGACATTCTAAAGTTAGTGTATAGTGAGAAAAAATTCTTGGTATTTCAAAACAGAATAGCTTTCATCCACATAGTACCATACAGACTGTCATGCAACATGATGAAAGACAGAGGTAATAAGTTGTAGTAATAGGGCAAATGAAAAGCTTTTCCTGGGAAATAAACTGTGATTCTAAGAATGTGAGGTGCAAAGTGTAAAGAAGAATAAATACACTATGTACTGTAGAGTAGCAAATCTGTGTCTCAAAAGACTATAATATAAAGAAGGAAAAAAAAAAAAAAAGAATAAAAACGGAATTGAACAACTGAAGGAGGTCGTTAACCTAAATGCATCTTGGAAGGAATGGGATATTTGAAAGTTAAGGTATTGTTTTTACTAATATTCTTGTCACTAAGAAAAGCAATAGAATCTGTTTATAATATTTAGTTGGCAGAAAACAGATATGTTAGAAGGAATTAAAGCACGACTTGATTAGAGAGCTTTGGAATGAGGTAATATAACACTCAAAAAATGTGAATATTACACATTAAAAAAAAAAAAAAAAGGGAATCCTAAAAGACAGATCAGAAACAGCTTTTGTATTTGACATTCAATAATTCTTACGTCTAATATCATTTGGTCTGATCAGAGGTCTCTGTTAGTGTCTCAGACACTTGCTAGGACAGTGGACCAGCAACATTTTTGTGGACTGATCCTTCCTTTGAATTCTACATGTTTAGAGGATACCGGAATGAAAAGTGTATCTGAACTATTGCTTTTCTCATGCTTATATATTTATCTAATTCTTTCTTGGACACATATCTACTTCTGGCCTCTGCAATATTTGGTTTCTATGGATATGTTCTAACTGATAAATAAAAAACGGTCATAAAATGACACTTGAAGCAAAGTGTCACAGTTTGTCTTACGTCCTCTTGGCCTCATGAGTAGCTTGGTCACATCCCTACTACATAGCACTTGACCTTATGGATCCAACCAGTCCCACATGAAACTAAGAGAACTATTCTTGTGTTAGCTTGGTTCAAAATACCTGAACTAAAGTTTGGGCTGTGCAATACTAGAGGTCAGTACAGTAGTTCTCTACAACACAAAACAGAGGGTGTTCACTGTCTTCCCCTAAGTGTGGTGTGACAAGAAGAGTAGGCAGAATGTTTCAAAGAGCAAATCCCTGCCAAGATAGGGTATAGGGTAGTTAGAATCAAAGTGGATACATCATCTATACAGCCTTGTGGGAACAGTATCTTCCGTATTTCCAAAACTTCTCGATTTGTAGAGAACTTGTTGCAACAGTGGTATAGTTAGGCTAAAGCTGAGGTACAAGCAGCATAAGGAGCAATTATCAGTGTCATTACTACCCCATGTCTGTATTTACACTAGAAAATAACAGTCCAGGGTCCTTCTCTGGCCCTGAAGGTTTAGTATAATTCTATGCTAATTCTGTAATTCTCTTAATTCCTCAGCTATGCTGTCAGCATTCATCCCAAAGTGCACGTAAAAGGCAATTCCCTGAGGAGAATATGAGGATTGTCTGTGCAGCACCTGGGACAACCTAAAGCTGGAGAAGACCACCAATTACATATTGTAAACAGTTGCACATCAGTACTTGAGTTCATGACCTTACTCTAGTTTAATAGGCCGAGCTTACACATTCAGAGTTGACGACATACAGAGAAAGTATTTCCTTTGGTCATTGAACCCATTACAAATTAGTTTTCATGGCTGTGTTGTACCTTTACAAAGTAATAAGTATAGTAATCATCTTCCCCATAACCTTCACAAAACCAACAAAACTAGTCTTTCCCAGTCAGTATTTTATAAGCTGAAAAGCTTTAACGATTTTGTATTTCCTCTAATCATCTTACTATTTTTTCCCACCTTTACAGCTTTTCCTACAACTTTTTTTGAGATGAGATGAGATGGCCTTGTGGAAATCAGACCTAAAAGATTTTTCTTGTATGAGATGATACTGCTTGTTGCAAGCTTTGATTTTTTAAAAGACCAAAGATTTATGACCTAGATCCAATAAATAATTTAACTGTGTTTTAAGGATCTTATTGTGATTTTCTGATAACTTAGGCAAAGTTCTAATTAAGCTAATCATATATCTAAGGGTAAACAAATACTTCAGCTTTTTCTTGGTTTGAGTGTAAAAATACAGATCAAGCCCACAATAGCAGCAGTAGTGGAGGGAATAAGGAAAAAAAATTACCTCTTCTAAGTAATATTTAAAAAAAATCATTTCTGATGTCAGTGGAGAAAAAAATCTGTTTTACTTTTAAATCCCCTTTGGTATACTTTTTGGTATTTGATATTTAGTTACCATACTCACTGTTTTCTCTTCTCTTAAGCCAATGATCTAATAATTATTAAAATCGAAGAAATGCCTATCAATCGGAGTTGATAGGGCTTGTAATTCTTTAAGTATCTGTACAAAAAGAGGAGTCAATACAGTATTTTTTACATTGCTTTATAAATAAACTATATGACTAGAAGTGAACCGAATCCTGATTCAGAATTTATCCATTTTGTAAAGCTCAATTTCATATCACAGCCAAGATAGGTATCTCAGACAAGACATTGCCTACAACAGCATCATTCATCACTCACAAATAATGCCACCTTGTCCATCTGAGCTGACATGTGGTAGCAGATCCACAAAACTCTTTATCTGCACATTTAAGTCTGCAGTTACACTGCAACAATATACTAATCTTCCAACTCTGCTAATAGAGCTGTTCCAACTATAATTACACCTTCTAAGGTTAAAGCTCAGACTGTGCCCAAGGGACATGCTGAAGAAGAGGAAAGCTACTTGCAATCACATGAAGTACATGGTTTTTTGTACAGTATTTTTTAGCTATAGGTTGCCTGGAGAGGAGTCAGACAATCTTGAAATTTTGTTAAAGAATCGTAGATCAGTTTAGCCATTAGGTTGGTTTGTTTGGCCTAAGAGTAGTAAGAACACTACTAGGACTGAGAAGATAATTAAAAGGGAGACTAGACTTGGAGTTAGGCACAACTGAACAGGACATGAAGAAGACCTAGGGAAGCAGAGGGACTTTAGTTAGACAATATAAAGAATGCTGTAAAATATCAGCCAGAATGCAGTACAGAAACCTGCTCCTCCACAGCATATCTGGCACAGTCAGTATTTGCCTTGTTGGAGTGATTTTTAGCTTTCAGGGACATTCTTTCTGGGTTTTCCTCATTCCTGGGGCATCCTAACAGTCATCAACATACATTTTTTTTGAGAGGTGAAGACAAAGTTGAACACTCTCATCATTACTTGAACTGCTTGCTAGTTGAAACAGGAATAATAAAAATAGTAAATTAGTATGTGAATGTGTGAGAATATATCAAACCCCAGGAAGCCAGGGGGCCAGTTCAGGCTATGTTTCTTAAGTGCTGTAAACTGTGTATTACAAAGACAAGAAAGGAAACATGGAGATTTACCAGAGGTGAACATGATATCTGTATGCAACATCTGTTTATCAGTGTGTTGTCTTTAGCTTGTTACACTAGGTTTATCTACAAAAGATGGCCAGAATACACTCAGAAATGGATGTAGCAACAGAGGGTTTCTAGGGAGATGGATAAGTACAGGGACACTTACAAAGCAACTATGTAATGGTCTTTTTCACAACTACTGAAGTACTCAGAAAGTCGCAGTACCACAATGACAGTAGAACACACTGACTGTGTTTAGTACTCTCATACATTTTCCTCACTTTTCCTTTATTTTCAGACATTTAGTGTTATACACAAGGCCTGAGTTAACCACTAGAGCAAATCTTGCAATACCTATATGTCCCCCAATATGTCCCTTGTGATCAGAGGAAAAAGTTCTAATGCCTCTAGAATGCTTAATAGTTGTCCAAAGAATTTGGAGAGGGAAAATCTAGTTAATTGGAACATCCCAGTTTGTTGTGCTGTTGAAGTTCAAATTGGATAGAATTTATCAAGTTGTCCAAGAGGGAGACAGACTTAGCTGAGGAGGAGCTGCTTTCTCATATAATGGATAATACACTTTCCCAACCTCTGCTTCCGAAAGATCCTGTATCCATCCATGCCAGCTCTCCAGTTTTGTGAGCTATCCCATTGAGCTTCTGTGATCCCAGTGAGATCATAATGCAAGTGCATGCAGACCTCCCGTTCCTCCTCTTTGTTCTGCATGTTGCATGCAGCAATGTACAAGCATTTAAAAGGCACCCTGTCATACAGCTGGGATGGACCCCTTTCTACCCTGTTATGAAAGTTTGGGGGTTTCTCCTATCCATATCAGACCTACACCCTTTGCTTGCCAAACCAGTCCACAACTGGGTCATCATCTCCATCCCCATTGCTCCCCACTGAGGTAACCCCCACTGGTGCAGTCTGTAAGTCAAGGACAGACTGAAATTTCTAAACCTAAACCACACTTTTGTATATAAAAGACAGGAATGCTATTATTTTAATGATTTCCTTCAGCTCTGCAATTAATACAGTTCTAACGGGTATGAAAGTTGTCCGGTGATAGCTAACACTACCTTTTCAGAGGCTGTTCTCTACCAGAAGTTTTCTAGATTTCTAGGTATCCACAATCCCTTACATCTCCCTTGTTAAACACAGGTAGCGTTTATGCCCTTACTTTTCTGAAGTGCTTGCTGATTTTTTAAAGGGACTGTAAGGTGATAGGAATGTGAACTTAGAAGTTAGCATGGCTTTTAGTTGTACAAATGATGAAATCAGAGATCATAGATGGTAATGACAGGGTTTTTCAGTCAGCTCTGTATATGTTTGTGAATACCTGGGTATCATGATTTATATACTAATGAGAGGTGCTGAAAAGTGGGGTGTTAATACAGAGTTCTTGTCTAGAGCTTATCTGCTGCCTTCTCTTAATTCTTTAAAAGACATCTAATAGATGGTTTGATATAAGGGTATAATCCATTATTATATTAGAGGTTCTGATATATTTTTGATAAATAGAAAAAAAGAAAGGAGGTTGATTTTAAATTCCCTTTAAAGAGAGCATATAATCTATGTCTTTAAATGTCATATAGACACTTCCGATCTTGTCCTTCCCAAACAGGAAGAGATGATCGTGAAGGATGAGCTTTTATATTTTTATCTAGCACCAATTTTTTTTTTTTAAAGTATAACATTAAGAGCCTTCATATATCACACCAGGTTATAGCCCAATTATGACATATGCAGCTTTCACATTGGAGAGAAATAGCTGACATTGTTCATTGCTTGATCACCATAGGGACTGAGAAGAGGAGTTTTGATTTCCATAGATGTTTGGCTTAAAGGTTATTTTCTTATAAGCTTGGAAAACAGGGTGTATAAATAGCAGTGCATATAGTGGTATTGGTTACCTTTAACTGGGACAGTGTCAATAAGGCTGTTCATGAGAAGGAAAATTTTCATTAGTGTTCCCAGCAACTTAGGCATTTGGGGTAATCTCCCTGAATAAAGCCCTTGTCATGCTAAAACACTTGTCATGTTACAGGCTGGTCCAGTCATGAATGGACATAGAAAAGAATATTTGATAGCTGGTGAAAAGGACATTTGTAATTTGTAATGCAAGTTACAGAAAGCACAAGCTCGTAGCAAAGTTCCTGTGGAAAATTTTATTTATTACTTAAAGAATCCCATTCAGTTAAGTACAGGGATATCATACCTTTTAATAGAAAGATTAAAAATGTCCTGCTACATTTATATTCCTTTCCAGAATGCTCAGTATTTCTGCATGATCAGCCCTTTTCCTATCCTTGTTCCACCTCTGTAGCATTAATCTTCTTGGAGTAACTGCTCACTTGCTAAACATATCCTTCAATGAAAGATAACTATAATATACGACAAATGTACCTTGAGAAGAATTCATTATAGACACCAATCTGACATCACAGGATAGTGATATGTTAGCAGCACCTCTTCTCTCAGAACAGGTTCTGAAAACAGACTTTAAGATAATTGCATGTCTTATCTAAAATTCTCCCACCTAAATTGATACTCCATAGATGACTACTGAACTGTTGCTCCAAAGCCACAAATCTAAATTAACCTCAAGTGCAAGAGAGGTTTAGTGGCTCTGCATGAGAAGTTAATATAAATACAGAAGTTTAATATCTCTTTAGTACTGAATCTGTTATCTTAATTAATTTTTCTTATCAAAGTAAGCATAAAGTTTGCAAACAATACACCAAAGACTCAGAAGGTATGTCATCCTGGCACCTCTTTTTCTTTCTTCTTGTCATTTTGCCTGAGAGAAATCAGGAAGAATATTTTTTACAGTTCTCTCAGTTCGCATGGTTATTATAACTGTCTCATTAAAACATTCTCTGTCATGGTTATCATGGGGAAACTGAAATCCACTTGTGCTGACTTTCAGTGAAAGAAAATTCTCATCTTTCTCCATCTAACTGTGCTAGCCTCAAACTAGGGCAATTTTAGGTGAAGCAGATAAAATACTGAATTCCATTAACACTGCAAAAATGTTTTAAAGGAATTTTAAATAACCATTTTAAAATGTTTACTTTCTCTTTCTTTTTCATTTTTAAGAGCCATCTACATCTCAGGTACACCTTCAAATGGAGTAACTTTTTTTTTGTTAAAATAGAAAATAACTCAGATGTGGGAAACTATATAAAAATTGAAGCAATTATTTATAGGAATTCCATGCTGCAGTAATGCAAACAGTGGAAAAGGAAATGTCTTCATAACAGTAGTCCATTGTGTGTACAAAATATGATTCCTCCACAGCAAGGTGACTTCTTCATCTGAAATACTGTTTTACAATCCAGCTTAATCTGCATTTGATGTAAGTATCAGTTGAGTTAAAATGTAATGGATTAATTATTTGCTAAAAAATGCATGTAGTCTAATGTTAATTCAATAATAATAATATGTTATTGCAAGGAACTTCTGCTGTCTTTTTCTGAAGGTTTTTGTTTCTGTCATCTCTTTTCAGGAATAAGAAGTATCTTGTTAAAAATAACATGAAAATGTATTTTATTTCAAAGATTTGAAACTTTTTATCACATCATGTAGTGACATTTTCAACAGTGACAAATTTTGGTTGTGCAGTTGGTACTAGTTTCATTTTCAAAGTACAATGTATTTCTAATCAATCATAATTTCAGCCCAGAAGATGAAAGGTAAAAATCAATTGCCACTTTTGAATAAGGCTAAGCCTTTGTTTTAGCTCTCCACAAGTACTCCACAAGTACAGTTTAGTTTATGATTCTGAAAGAAAACATGCATTTCCCACCTTGAACATATGTAGAAAGCATGCAAATTGTGAGTCAGTTAAATACATCGAGTCCAAAAGCATCTCCTTTCCACATTTTCCATTTCTCCCTGCCATGCAATTAAACCACCTCTGAAGGAAAAAGTATCACAGAAAACTTGGAATAATTGCCTCCACTGCTCTCAAAGACTTTTATGGCATCTTCTTATTTCTCTGCAAGCACTTCTATATTGCTACTCATAGTATGTTTGTAGAGAACAGATTAAAAGAAGCTCTTATTCCCACTCCTACTGATGGACATGACTGGAGAATAATCAGTACCCTTGGTTATGTTGAATATCAGTGTGAGAGAAGGAATCAATCACCTATGGGCCTTGAAGTTCAATGCTGTTTTAATCCTTACTCTAGATCTGAGTTAAAGTCACTGTCTGGTCTTTTGCCTTGAGCAAGCACAAAAACTAGCAAGGTTGAAGAAGGATTTTAACACATCATTCCAAAATAAATGCTGTCCAAGAACTGTTCAACAGATACTATTTTCCTTGTAGTCTTTTCTCCATAGACTTGTTAACACAAGACATTGAATTTGTATCTCAGGAACTCAAACTTTATTACAGAACTGCAGGTAAAGTTTTTCTGTGATCAAGTAAAAAATTACAAAGAAATAACCTAACTTATAGCTGTACAAGGCAACATCAGAGAAGAGAACAGGGTGAAATTTTAGGTAATCTTAATCAAATTAAACCCATACATGTCTGAAAGAGAGATATTACCTTCAGTTTACTGAAGGTAATGTATTGTGGTTAATAGATGTTTATAGCCTTGCTCAAGAAGAGGTAAAAGGCAAAAAGAGAAACAATGGTAGATATTAAGTGAGTATTTCTCAGAATATTTTGATTGTAATAGCTGATTTTCACTGTCAAGCCTCAAAAGAAGATGAGTTCTATTGATAGAAGCATAAGACTCAAAGATATTTAACTGCAGAGTTAAGTGGTAGTGTAGTCCCAGCTGTAGAATATTTGTTTTACAACTGCAGGAAAGAAATCTTATTGTCTCAGTGCTGGTCTTTACTATCTACAAGTTCTAGTGTTCTTTATAGAAGCTCAGTTGAGTCAGGCAATATATTGATAAGGGAGTCAAAGTTACATCTATATCTTTTGAAACAATACAAGGTTTTATCTGACTTTGCAGGGCTTCCATTAACAGTTCTCAGTATTTCCTTACATTTCTGTACTCCTGATCTTTCACACTGCTTGTGCTTTACTTTGCACCCTCTGACAAGAAGACTCAAGAACAGACTAAACAGTAATCTTGATTTTAGAGCTAAACTCAACACAAAAGGTAAGAATCTGTTGGTACCATTTGGCTCAGAGACCATACAGAACTGTTGAGATCTGATAAATAGAGCAGATATTCTGTATTTAAAGAATCCTAGTGAAGAACCTGATATTCCAAAGTCTGTTAAGAAGGTATAACACAGATTCAAAATACTATGATTGTGCATGACCTAGGGAAAGAGAAAAGTCTATTAATTAAGTTACTACTATCTGCAGAATGATCTGTAAATGACAACATTTGTACACTATCCAAAAAGATCTCCTGTTTTCTGTGTAAGATAAACCATTACAAATGTAGTCCCACTTGACAGGTAATGACTTTTTGCAGATACCACAGATACAGAATGAACCATTCACATCCCTTTTACAAACCACCAAGTCTATGTCCAGCTGCTCTTGATTTGTTTGTTACCTGTGAAACTGCTGCATCCTCTGAATGATGCCTATAGATAAACAAAGAATGAATAATTCAAGGAACATAAGAATGTTCAGTTTTGCCAGACTTTTGACATCAATATAATTCTTGGTAATATTTCTTCTAAGAGGGATCAAAAGCAAAAGGATAATGCCTGGGATAATCAGTATCAAGAAAGCTCACTAAGCAAGATATTAAGAGATGGTAAAATGAAAAATGTTAACATATCATCATTCAAAAGGAGTACGTAATTCATTCTCTCAAAACAAGACCCTATGTTTCCAATATGTTTTCCAGACAGGAAAACTAAAATCCACTGTGGCACTTGTCTGCTGCAGTAAGACTATATATTTTAGATTAAGATTTAAAATATATCTTTGTATGTTAAAAGATATGCCACACAGATGCTTCCCATCTCATCCAAGTTCAACCTTATCAGTTATAACAAAGTTGAAATAGCCCATTAGAAAAGTACCCAATTTACTATCTGGTAAGTGTAATATCTGTCAGATTAATATTCATATAGCTTCTCTTGTTAACTACTTCATGATTTACATAGAAGATATAATGAGAAATTATTTTGCCATTTGATATAACTGAGACTATGTTAACCATAACATGTTATCTCTCTAGCCTGTAGACTGGAACAGAGTGAGAGTCCTCAATTTATTCTAAGAGTAATCCTTAGCACAGACTTCTCAAAACTCTAGCTCACTGGTATTGACCAGTTCCAGCCACTAAAGAATGATGTCAGTGTCAGATATGTCATGTCAAGGTAAAGATCCCTTTATGTATAAAAAATCATTTAACATGCTTATAGCAACTTTTGGCAGAAAGTGTTTTATGTTTTCACATTCATGCATTTTACACTTAGCTTCATGATAACTCTAAGATGCAGGTAAGAATGCTGTTATTTCAAGCTTACATAGCTTCACGAGACTCTATCTGTGGCTTCTAGATACTAGGCTTTCTGTGGGACCTATTTATAATAGTCCCAACATCTGGCTAGCCCAGAAAGTTAATCAATCTCAACAAAGTTTGGTACCAGTTCCATCCTTGGTGTCCACTCAGTTATTTTTGTAACAATATACATCTTCTGAGCCTGGAAATATTATTTCTCCAAACACTGGCTGCACTCCAGCCATCTTGAATTTGTAAAGAGGAATTTACATAAGAGAACAAAAGGGACATTTCCTTTATAACACAGAATCAAAGCGTCATTTCCTAGCTGAAAAGTAAAATCTTGTTTTACTGATTCACTGTTGAGGGTAGCAAGGAAACAGCTGAATAAAGTTCCCTCCACAGACACACACATTTAACCCATCACACATGCATACTGGTGGTATTCCCTGTCAGAACAGGCACATTATCGCTTAGCATCTGTTTCCTTTTTTCTCAGACTTGTTTACCAGCATTTTCATTGAGCAGCTTCTGTACAGAGGATAATTTTTTTTTGCTATCATCTCAGTCATTCATGATGGAGCTACACCTCCCAGCTGCAGCTATTTTAATAGCTCTAAGAGTTAGGTATATAATTTTTCTGTGTGACTCCTATATTCTCAAGTAGTGAGCTAAAATGCAGTACAAAATTTTGTAATTAAAGCTGTTTAAAGTGATAGTTAATTTAAACAATATTATTTCAAATTATGTTGCTTCATATTATTTGGCAGTAGAAGGACAATGATAGAATTATTTGTCATTTCAGCCTAAAAATAAAAAGATTATTTAAATAAACAATTAATAAGCCATATCAATAGGATTTCTGATATTCTAGCTAGTTAAAATGTAAGAGTTTATTAAAATAAAAAAAACTCTAAATGGAAAAGGTTCATACTAGGTTTGTAAAGGTTGGAATAAAATTGCTATTTCTAGGAGTTTCCATGGAAACTGTAGTCCTAAGCAAGCCTCTGTACAAAAATAAGAGGTTTTGTTGTTGTTGTTGCTAAGCATTCTTGAGAAAATCCACACTAACATTATTAGAATATGTCGCCAAACCAATAGGCACGGCTGTTGAATAATGTTTAGCACACAACCATTGTGTTTACTTGCAGAATATTTTAGAAATTAAAGTTCAGGAATCTGTGTGACCTTAAGTTTTGGAGCTGTATAATTTTTAGATTTACAATTTTTAGCTTTGCCATCATGAGTTGAGTGAATCAACATAGTTAAAAAAAAGCCCCAAAACTGAGCAAACCTAACAGCTTGTCAAATTTTCACCTGCAATACCTACTCGATAATTTTAGTAAAAAGTAATTAATTATAGTTAGTTGATTTTTACATGGTCAATTACTCTTAGTGTTACTGAGACCATCCTTCTATCCTCTAAGTTTTGTTTATAGCTGAATATAAGAATTTACACCTACCATAAACAGTTTCACTATCTATAAAGAGACAAAAATCTTTCCACAGTAAAGGTGAAAAGTAAGGCAGGCTTTTCTTTCAAACCAAACCAGACAGGTTTTGAATAAAGACATATATGTTCAGATTCCAAAATCTTTATATTCACAAACCAGTTTTGATCCTCTTTCTGTTTCTGCAGCCACTCAAGCCAACTGTTTTGGTTTCTGAAAATCCAGATAATTCCACAAAACCCTAAATGTGGATTGTTTAACATTGACAAGGTGTTATGTGAGCCTATAAGAGGGTTTAGGTGAACAAGATGTACAAAACAAGACAGTAACCAAAACTGAACACTATTGGCTTATACTCATTTAAGAAGAGAATAACTATTTACTTCTCTGGCATTTCTAGAGAAAATAAAATATTACAATATAATTTACTCTGTTATGAAGATGAGAAAGTTAAATTTGTGTCCACCTATTGTCCATCAGTTCCAATGTTAATGCAGTTTAGAAATGACTTGCATTTCATTGGACAAATACCTGTGACTATGAACTAGCAACACAATGTGTTGTAGTTATTGATATGACATTCCAAACATATTGATTGCAATTTTTTTTTTTTCTAAAGCAGTTGTATACTGTAGTGAAGGTTTAAATATTTAATTAAAAGCCCTATATTAATAAGAAATGATTCAATAAGTCACTAAATGCAAAATTCTACAATGATGCCTCTATAAATTATTTAGCAACCTCAAAAGTGTTGGCTTTAATAAATTAAATTCAAGGACATCTGGTTAACATACATACAAAAACTAAAAATGGAATTCTTTTTTTCAGTGCCACAGTCTGAGCTCTTATATTTCACCATGAGCAACTTCAAATTTTCTTGTTAGCTTTCTCCTCAGAAATGCTTTTTTTCAGGAAACTAAATTAATTATATGAAGAGGAAATTATGAAACACAATCAACAATTAAAATACATAAGCTTATATATATCCTTTATATTTTAAATATCTGGTTACTTAGCCAAAGGGAATAATCAACGACATTTTTTCCCACTTCCCAAAGTTAGCTAGACATCTGCTATTTTTTTGGCTGCTAACAGACTCACTTAGCTCTAGAAGACCTTGGGATTTGTACTTCTGAATTCTGCCAAGGGGTTCAATTTTCCATATAGCACAGTTAGGACTTTCGATATCCAAATCCTTTTAAATTAGTTTCTACAGTCTCCTTACTTTATTCTGTATTTGAACTCTCCATTATCATACCTGGCACAGTAGTCCAGGTGGCTACTAGTATTAGTTATTTCTATTTTGTTCTAGTTAAGTTAGTTGATAAATGTATGCACATATTTAATAAAAGGAGAGTTTGGTTTTTTGTTTGTTGTTTTAAAAATCCACAGACTGAGTAGCCAAAACAAGTTCTTAAATGGAGATTTTGAATCTTCCTCTACAGCCCATGAGCTAACTGTCTTTAACTCTCAGAATTCAGAACTCTGTTAATCTGTACTATACACCTTAAAAAGCTATTTTCTCAAGTATTGTTCATAAATAGTAAACAAGGAGAATAATTATTTAAGGTTATTCTTAGAAAGACAAAGACATTTTCCAGCAACAATAGCACATCTGAGAGTAAAGAACTTCCTGTTTTGTTTGGTATTCAAAAGCTCTTTCACAGTTTAATCACTACCCTTCATTGGAATTAACTCAACTGTATGATTCAGTAGCATTTATATCTCAATATTTCTGCTATGCACCTAGATTTTTGTGGGTTTTATTATTATTTTGTTAAAGAATAACTTAGGATAGCTTCAAGAGCTGAGTTTTCATTTATACATCATCTGAAAGAAGTGATCAAATTTCCTGAAGACTTAACAGAATCTAGCACAATGTATAGACACCGAGTTCTCAGTCACCTAAGCGAACATGAAATACATTTAAAGTTTCAGAACTATTTAGGAACTAGTAGATGTTCAGCTGCTCTGGATGTCTCTCCTTGCTCTCTTGCTATTTTTTGTAATGCTTACAGCAAGCATAAACCAGAATTGTGCATCTGGGAACACAGCAATCATCTGCTGAGCAACAAGTGACCTTATCAGAAGGGTTTACTTTCAAAAATAATACCAGGGAAAAAAAACATCAGGTCACAGAGTTCACTCAAATTTGAAAACGTAACCCTTTACAGTTACAGGAGTTTTTACTCACAGGAATCTATTAAATGCAAGTGGACTACCACCTGTGAATGTTTTAAACAAAATGGAAAATGCTGTTGATTCCTTAACGGTGGTACACCTTTCACTGCACCTTTGTCCCAAAATTGTTCAACTGCCTTTCACAATGAACATGTCACACTTGCAAATGAATCATGGACAAAAGGCCAAAAGAAGCAGGGTCAGATAAATGGCTACAGTGACAGCTGCAGTGATTTACTTCATTGCTCCTAAAATAAAGCAAATTAATAATGTAAATGTTGAATTTTTCAGAAGCCTAGAACTTTAAAATGCCTATGCAGTAAGATCCCATGGTTAAGAGTTTACCATATAAGGATAGTTCCATGATGTAATCCCATCACTACATAATTAAATACACATGTTCAATGAAGCAGAAGGCAAAAATTTTCTCCCCTCAAAGCCAGTGACAAAACTACTTCATCAGGGCAAGAATTTTCTGTGCATTCTCTGGCTGCGTGAATCAAAAGGAATTTATGTCAATCCTTCAGATTTTAAAGCATGCATCAGCATTTTCACCCACTTACTGAGTATCTCATGGGACATGATAGGATAAAAAAAAGCCTGGGATATATTTCCCAAATTTATTCCAGATTCTTGTGGCTATAATCCACTTGTGTGTAGAGCTTTGAGTTCAAATTTTGCCTATGATATCAGCCATCTGGATCAAAACCACAAGTCCATCTCTTTGAATCCCAATCTTTAGGGACAGTCACAGGTACTTACTAGGGAGTGGGGTGGGACGCTGGCTATTTTATCCTTGGTTAAGCCACACTTAATAACTGAAATAATGAAAGGGAGTGAACCCATGCCCATGTCTGTAGCCACTTCATCCCTTTTCGGCATCACTGGAGCAATGCAAGAACAGCCTTAGCACTCTTGATCTTCAATACTTTCAGGGTACAAGAGCTGAGAAATGGATTGTAGCAAGTCACTATAAACAGTTCGACAATTTACTGCCTGACCTTTTGTTTTAGAAAGAAGAAAAAAGAAAATAGGGGAAAAAAATAATGTTTTAAGTGTAGTATCCAGTTCTGGAAGCAGTTTTTCTAATGGGACCTGATCATTGCTAATAATTCTGACCGATTTACCCATTACCTTTATTATAAACATTAGCTTTGCTTTGTTAAAAACACAAAAGAAAAAATTATACTTTATCTAAATCATTGAACAATAAAAGTAGCTTTTCCTTCTCTTCCACTTAGTCTTCCATAATTTCCACTACATTTGACTGAAATCAACACCTTTTTTCTTTTTTTTAACAGAATGCACTACAAATAGTAACTAGAACTTTTATATTAGTTTACAGGTCAATTTCTATTTACAATTGATAGCTACTTTGCTATAGTCTGGAATGTATGAGTGGTTCTGCATTTGTCTTTGGATTCATAAAGTAGTCTTATAAAATATAGGAAGAGGTAAATTCATTCATACATTCCTCTTAATCACTAGAGAAAAACTGATTACGCATGCTTAACTCCTGTTGATTTCACTGGCAGTATGGCAAGTCGTAGTAATGAAACACATTGATACTTGTCCAATCAGTGACAGAGTAGATGGCTAATTGAAATAAAAGTTTTGTGTTTCCTCAAAAATAAGTAAACTGGTGTGTCTGAACTCCATTTTTCCACCCTAGTTCTCCAAGAAACTTTCTTTTCCATGTGAAAAGTAGATTGGTCAGTCTCTTCTGTTAAGAAAATTAGAAATTACAAGGAAGAAAGAAATATCCTGATCTCCATTGAGATCTATTTAGTTAATATTTAAATCAGCTTAAATGAAATTACTATACCAAATAGTCTTTGTGAACTACATGAGTTATGCTTAATGTTTTATAGTTCCATACCATCACCAGACCAAAGTCAATGAGATTTGAACACATCACACTGGCATGTTGTACAGACTGTGTAATTTTGGCCAATCCAAAAGCCAAAGTATCATTGTTTTCTGTGTCTGACCTATTGCCTAAGCCCTATTGTTCTAGGAGTGAGCCACAAATTCAATAAAAATCTCTGTGCATTTAGATCAATTGCAACACACACACGGAGTCCAACACATTTGGGACAGACTCACTTAGTGTGAACAATAGGATTTGTCTGCAGACATAACATTCATTCATCCAGAGAACCATTAAATCATGAGACAGAACAGCAGGGTAGCACATTTTTGCAAAAGGTGGTGGCTTCCTACCAAAATTAGGAGGGTAGTGGATCTGGGTTTGTAGTAGTGATTTTCAAAATAATTAAGTAGGCTTTTCATAAAGGAGAAAGTTTGCCTGTAGAAAACAAGCCATTAACAAACAAAGCAACAAAACAGCCCATTGTGTAACCCAGTTTTCTTCTAGGATACATTATGGTAATTTAATACGGTGTATTTAGGATGCTGAATGGGAAAATGGAACTGTAATATCCATGCACAGGGCTTAATAAGAAATGTACTGCAGGCTAACAATGCAGATTATGACAATCACTACAAGAAGACAATAACGTCTACATTAAGAGCAGGTTTGTGCATACTACTCCAAATGTGTGTTGTTAAGATGGGAATATTCAATAACACTGTTGCTGTTTAAGGCAGTTCTGAAGCAAGCAGATTCTATTTGCAACTTGGAGGTAGGTAAGATCTCTTTAAAGAAGGATATAGATAAAAAGGAAGCAGCTGTTTCACTAATCAGAGGGTTACACTTTAAGGAAACCTGAAGATGAAAACAGAAATGAAGGGCTGAATCTCTTATGTGTTATTAACTGCTATGACATGGCTTAACACTCTAAATCATGTTAGATGGAAATCTGAGAAGTGCAAAGCTGTTAAAAGCCTTCATTTACAACTACAAATTTTCAGAAGTTACAATGGTTCATAACTTAGAATATATACACTTTTTCTAAACTTTTTTTTTTTTTTTTTTTAAATCTTAGTATATTATCTGGGAACTCAGCCAAAATTATTTAAGTTTTAAAAATCAACAAAAATAAAACAAATGTTTCTTTAAGATTTAAAAATAAACCACAGGCCACCAAAAAAACCCCCAAAAATAAAAACAAAAACCATGTAGTACTAAAGATATGTTCAGGAAGCAAGAAAGTAATAACCAATTGCACTCTGCAAGAAAATATATCTAATTCTGAGGCCTAAGGATCAAAGAGAGAATTATGAAGTGAGAATCTAATTCAAGAGGAAATTAGGATTTGCAGAAATGTTCACTTGTTCAAAGAACTATTAAACCTTCTTTGTAGAAGTAACAGATAATTTTTCAGCTACATCATAAGTCCGATCTAGCACAGTGAAACTGGCAAACAGTAAGTGAAAAAAGTCAGGGAGAGTTCTGAAACTTTTGATCTGTGCAGTGACTTCCTCTGAGCTTACAATAGCTGATAAATACCATCTGCATGGAACTGACAAAAGATATGTAGTTTGGAGGTTATTAGTTATAAAATTCAAGAAAAATCTAAAATGGTCCAGAAAAACACATTTGAAGGTAGGAAAGTAGGGTAGATTAATTGTTCTAGACAGTGAATTTTATATATAATTTAAATTGTAGATGAGTCATAATTCAAAATATGAAACAACAGCTTTTCAACTATCACATTTTTATAAAATAGTTAATAGCAGAAAATTTTGTTCTCTTGAAACATAGTTCCTTGAACATAAAGTATAATTTTCCTTTAACTGCACCATATAAACTTTCTAAGTGAGTGAAGACACCCATCAGTCTACTTTTCCTTCTGCATTAAAACAGGATGATAATTTATATCATATCTATTCTATTTCAGAGATGCCCTTTGAATGGTTTTCCACTGGTTTTATTCTTAGATTATTACTGTCATATAAGTTCACTTGCTAAAGAATTTGAAAAGAAAAAATAAGGGAATTGAGTTTGACCTTAAACCATGGAAACCTTTTTGGGAGATTCTAACCTGTCCTGGAAGATAGTGTTGTTAAGCTTATCTGAGAGACATAAGTGACAGAGATCCTATAGATTATATAGCAATGATCCTTAATTTAGAAGGTACATGTTATGAATTTTTACATTTATTAGATATTTTAATATCCAAGTTCTCAAGTTTAACAATAAACTATCTCAAGAAATATTTTTTTTCTAGTAATGTAATTGATCTATTCTGCCAAAAGAAGTGCAACAGATGGTTATTCACAAAAAAACCCCAAACCATAACAAAATGAAAAGTTCTCTACTAGGTAAAAGAAGCTTTTTTTTTTCTTGTTTCATCCTGAATTACTATTAATTATACTTTTTTAAAGCTGCTGTTACTACTCTTTTAGATCTCTGTAGTTTGATTGGGTTTTTTTTTGTTTTGTTTTTGTTCTTTTTCCTCACAATATACAGGTAAATTAAAACCTGCTTCCACCTTTACTAGAGTCACAGTGTCTTCCTTCCTCATCTGTAAAGTGTCTATCGCACTTCCAGGAAGTAAATAACTATGTACTTAAATAAAATTCAAAGACAATATAATAATAGATGTGGAATAGAACATGATAGCTTGAGCCAAACTGCATATTAATGCTTTATGCAAAATAGTGGGTATTTAACGTAAAATCTGCAAAATTTTTATACCGTATTTCATTCCCCTGAGCAACAGGCATTGATGAAATCCTATTATAACCTATTGGGTTTGGATCAAAGGCAATGAGAAAGAAGGACCAAAATTTACTGAACAAGTCTTTCTAGAAGTCATCAGTTCTGAATATATTCTCATTACTGTTGAAAATTAAAGAATAAGTCAGAAGATCAGAGGGCTGGAGCACCTCTCCTATGAAGAAAGGCTGAGAGAGTTGGTGCTGTTCATCCTGGAGAAGAGAAGGCTCTGGGGAGACCTTATTGTGACATTTCAATAATTAAAGGGGGCCTATAGGAAAGATTGGGACAAATATTTTTGCAGGGTCTATAGTGATAAGACAAGGGGAAATGATAGCTGAAACACTAAAACAGGTTGCCCAGAGAGGTGGCTGAAGCCTTATCCCTGGAAAGATCAGGCTGAATGGGGCTCTGAGTTGAAGATGTCCCTGCTCACTGCAGGGAGGTTGGACTAGAGGACCTTTAAACATCCTTTTGATCCAGACCATTCTATGATTCTATGATTCTGAGATGAAGAAAAAAGTCTCTTTAATATATCAATTTTCATACATTAGTTATAACAATTAATTACAGGTGTTTCCTGTAAAATAAAACACAGACACACATAGGTATCCAAAGCTGATCAAATTTGTAATTTTTATTCTTATATCTTGGAAAATTCTGTAAAATCACAACTTTATTAAGCAGTTCAGAAACAGGATAATTAATAATTTTATGGGAAGTTAATGAGAAGAAGGTGAGGCTTTTAATCATTAACGAAACAAACATAGCCTGGAAATGCAATGTTGCTAAAAGTTCCATAGTCTAGGCTAGTTGTGCTGTAAACTGGAGTTTATAGTATTTTATTTATAGTCAATCATCAGCTGGTTTGGGGAGCATAAGCAGCCAGCTCAACTGGCTTCAGTGCAAACTGTGTAGAAAAAGGTAGTGACACTAGATTAAGAAGCAGTGCAAATCATGCCATGCGTGGGAGTCAGGAAAGAGGCCTTTTGCCCTAACCTCTACCTAGATTTGTCACAAGTTTGATCTCAGCTGTAATGCCAAGGGTTCCCAAAGCTTTTTATGGACATCCTTTCTTTCCAAAAAAATTGATATAAAAGCATCTCAAGTGTATCATATAGCTCTGGAGATTTGCATTTCAGTTATATTTTGGCCTGAATCTGATCTATCCAAGACCAAAAAAAAACCCCACAAACAAACAAACTAAAAACAAAACAAAACAAAACAAAAAAAAAAAACAAAAAAACACAAACCACAAACCAGCATAAGAGATTTGTTTTATGGCAAAGATTATAATCTTGAGATTCTTCAAGGTGGTTCCTCCCTGGCACAATCAGACTGGATTGTTGTCTTTCTGCATGGTGTATTTGGAGACATGAATTATTGAAATACCAGACAGAGACATGACATGAGTTATTTAGGAACAATACTGTGGTAGATCAGATTAATGCCATAGCTGTTATACCCTTACAAACATCAGCCCTTGTTATGTCGTTACTGCTATTTTGTTTTCCTGTCATTTTCCCACATATTTGGTGGCTGTGATGGTGTTTTTTTAAAATAGAATTAATTAGTAAAGTTCTTTTCTATGGACTGTGTTGTGACTCTAGGCCTTCCCCAAGATCTGACTGCTCAGGATCCTGAGGACTGCCTGGACGTTTGGAAACTTCAGCCACTTTAATACAATTCTTTATCTACTACTCCTGTTTGCATCCTGGGTTAATGTTGCCTTTTTCAGTTTTAGCTTAGATACTTCCCCCAAGAGTCCATTAGCCAAAAGAAACAGAAAAAAAGATGAAGAAATAGGGGACACATGCACACATGTATTCTATAAATATAATTTTAAGCCATTACACTTTCACTTATACCTAAAGGTCAAAAATTCTGAACCAACACAGAATCGTAGTAATTCTCGCAGTTTACTCTATTTCTTTCCCGGGCCCAAGGAATAAGATTCCCTCCTTTTTATAAAGCTTCTGCAAATATTTATCCTTTTAACTTGATAAAAATAGGTTAAGAAAACCTCAGTCTGTCTCCTGCCTTGTTTTTAAGTTTTCTGCCTCCTCTTCCAGGTGACTTCCTAAGAGCTCAACAGGGAACCTCCAAAGTGCTGCCAGGCAAATTTGCAGTGACATATTTTCTGACAAAACAATTCTCTTTCTTAGACATCTAATTTTAGAGTGAATGCATTTCTTTTGGTTGATCTTTACAATTATCCTTTGGGACTTTTAGCCGAAATTAGAGATTAAAAATCCCACTCTTTAGGTAAAGTTTGCCATCAAAAAAGAAAAAAGATATATTAAATAATTTCCTTAGTTTTATTAATTTTCTCAGTCTTCAGAAGATTTTTTAACTCAAGCTAGTCACCAAAGCTCTGGTTACAGACACTAGAAACAGAAATATGCATTTCACAGAGATTGCCCCAACCACACAAAATAGGCATGAATGCTTTACTCAAGATGCTGTTGTCTCTACTGATTAGAGACAACGAGACAACACAGTCCCGTAAAACCTAATCTGAATATGTGAAAGGTTCTATTTAGATTTATTTTTCATATTGGGAAAAATAGCAGCAACAGCAGTGTTTTGACTTTTTAAATGTTACATTTTTCAATTTTTAAAGTATAAATGCCATGCTTTTCTGATGTTATTTTAAGGAAAAAACACCCTAGATTTATAAAAAGTGTTGATCTTCCTGTTCCAAGAAGGAAACATTTTTCAAAGTCTCAGAAATGTTCAAAGAATATGAAAGCATTGCCAGCAAGAACAGTGCAGTTGATGCCTGAGGGTTTTAGGAGGGCTCCTGGATGGGTACACTGGAATTTGTCTACTGATCACCTTCACCTTTATCCCTCCATATCCCTCTCTCCCAGCTGATATGCTTAATGGTCATTGACATGTGAGGTAGATCTACACACAGATAGTACATTTTGCTAAAACTGAATAAATATATGATTGCAATATAACACCACTGCAATACAGGGTATCCTCTATTTACAATGAAAGAAGGAATTTTAGCAAAATGGATAGAAAGTGCCAAGTAAATTTTTAGATTAATCTATTACCTGTTAACCATTTTGCTACAGTATTTCCTTTTAATCAAGGCAGATAAAATCTTTAGACTTTATTTAATGGATATCTGTACTGATAGTCCCAGTGGACTGTTAGCTGTAAGACAGTACAAAGCACTGATGTTCCTTAATTGGAAAAGTATTAGCAAATATTGAATTTAATTGGGAAGCATTTGCCTGATGCCAAAGGGTTAACTAGTGTTTGCCTAGGTGTTTGAGTCAGGGTTCTGGCATTGCATTACAGAAAGAAAACTTTTTAAAGGAGTGAAGCAAGGAAAAAAAAAAAAAGCTGTTGAAAAAAATTTTTATTCTTGGTTAAAACTATTTTCTTCAGGTTTTTTATTTGGTATGCTTTTTGGAAGTGGGGCTGAAATATTATGTTGCATGTAACTGATGGACTGCATAGGAGTGTTAAATACTGTTATTCAGAACAGTCATTAAAAGCAATTAAGGACCACTTTTCTTACACTACTGACATATATATACTTTTGTGCTTCATAGGTAAAATGAAATTTCAGGCCCTGACATTAATAGAATATAGCCAATTAGTAGATAAGGTAAATATTATCTACCAAATGTGTCTATAGTAATATATTCCAGTGAAAGAGAGTCAAGAAATGACATGTCACTGTCTTCCTAAGACAACTATGATTGTATATAAACTCATCACAGAGTAAAATAGGATTTGAAAATCTATATATTTATTCAGACAAAAACCCCAACAGATTGGTGCTTGTTTTACTTTGATATTTCTTTGTTATTTCCAATTTTCTGTTCTGAAAATGAAACAAAGATGACTTGTTAGTTTCTCTAAAGCTTTCAAGATACAGTCAGTATGTAACCACAGCATAGCAAAGCTACTGTCCTCAATTTAGAAAACTTATATACTACTGAGAATTATCTAAACAACTCCAAAGTGTAGCAGACAGGAAATTGTGTATTACTTTGCATGTCAGGGTACATTAATTACTGTTCTGAACAATGCTAAATTAAGAAAGGTAGGTTCTGGAAAAAAAAAGTTATGATTTATCATGTAAACATGTGCTCCTTTGCACAGTTTTGTGCAAAGGGACAAAATTAGAAATCATGAACGAAATAAACAGTTCCACTGTGAGCTAAAATTCCTGGGGCTATAGTTTTGTTTTGTTCTAATTGTGCTGTGGTTTTGGTTTGCTTCATTGTGTCTGGGTTTTTGTTTTTTTGTTTGCTGTTTTGGGTTTTTTTTTTTGGGGGGGGGCGGTTGTTGGGTTTTTTTGTGGGAAAACTGTGAATTTCAATGGCAGAAGATAATTTCTTCACTTTTTCTCCCTTACTCGTAACCTCAGAACTGAAAAAATGTACTGTAGCTCAACATGAAAAGTGAACTAATCCTGACAGAACTACATGGGAATTAATGCTATCAAAGCACAATCCATTGGTCTTGGAGTATCAGTCTGAGAAATGGGAGAACCAGAACTTTGCTCCTGGAAGTCATGCATCATATCCAGCAAGTTGCTGAGACTGTGTCTATGTTGTACATTGAAGTGCTTTACTCATTTTACTCAATTCCAATGAGTACCCAGGCTAGTTCAGTCAAAACAGCTATTAAACACCCTTCCTCCTCTAAAGGAAGCTTCTTTAGAGCTCAGACACTTCTCCTGTGACAGGTGCCATAATGACATGATGTCTCTTTCTAACTGAAGAAGCCCAGTTTTGTGTCGTAGATAAATACAATGAATATTGTGAGATTCTGCAATATTGCTGAAGGAATAAAGAGAAAGAAGGGAAGGATAGTGCATTAGATACTGCCCTTCAGCATCCTTCCCATATTGTTTGTGTTTATAGAACTAATTTTCTATTAATATTTTAATAAGTGGACTAAAGGATTCAGATGCACGTTCCTTTCAGGTTAGTTACCAGTAACTGGTCTGTGCTGTTGCAACCGAGTTCAAGGGCTGAGTTTTGGAGCTTGCTTTTCATTTCACTCCCAACAGTGTTATTCTACTGAGCTTCAAAGAATTGTTCCTGATTTGCATTAGTATGACTTAAATTAGAATTTAAAGTCCTCCATGCTCTCTTTGCTGTATTTGCTGAGAACATAATTTCTACTTTGCAGGGAAAAAAAAAAAAAAAAAAAAAAAAAAAAAAAGGAAGCAAAGGAATAGATTTTAAATTCATACTGATTTTTGCTGATTTTTCTCTCCCTTTAATTTGTATCCTCCGTCTGTCTCGATGCTTACATAACTCACAGGACACATTGGAGGGATTTACAGTTTACTTAAAGATTACCATTTAAGCTGTTGCTTTCAAGTTTTATTAATAATGTATTATGTTTTCCATCTTATTCTTATTCTTTCTTTTGTGAACCTTGCTGAAAGCGCATTTGGAGGATAGAAAAACAGCACGTTAAAAGAAAGTGTAAAAAGTATTTTGCAAGTGGTGGTGTACACGTATATGTAAGTAATATGATTACTAAAAATAACTTTTCAGTCTGCAAAGTCTCATCTAATGTAAATCTAGTTATCTTTATCTGTACCAGAGGAAGGTTTAGGCCAAACATATCAATGGCTCTAAAGCAAACATAGCTTGTCATAACTGAAATGACAGGAATTTTCTTATTGTTGCCATCACTTCTATGCTGCTCTGAACCATGAAGTAGAAGCAAGAAAATAAACACCTATTCCTCACATAAAGTTAATCATCAGGTTGGGTGGAAGAAAAGAATTTACGGTATTTCTACTTCAGTTCTAGTAAATAACCAGCATACTTAGCTGGTTACTCCTCCACAGTATGTAGGTGAATGTAATTTTTATTTGTATGTGGTGTTAAATCACAAAGATAATTGTAACGTTGTGGGGCTGGGGAACAGATAGAGTTGGAGAAAAGTCTCAAGGATCACCTTGTAGTTACAGGAAACAGCAAAGAGTTGGAAGCCAGTAAAGCCCCTGCTGCACATGACTGGAGTCAGGACACCTGGTGCCTTTTTCATCATCCTTTGACACAGCTTAGAAGAAGTAGATTAACAGCAGAGTCTTATTGAAAATGCAGAACTATTTATGAACAAAGCTTTAATCATGAACAAATAAAATTAAATTAACATCTTAGGGAATTTCATTCCAGTTGCATTGCATTTACACAAAGAAGTGAAATCCCAGATGATTAACAGTTCTGTCAAAATTAAAAAAAAAAAAGTTAATTTGATGGTATTCTTCAGCTCAGCAGTACTTATAAAAGCATAACTTCAGTTTACTTGAATTTCTAGTGGCCAATTTGACTTAGTAAAAACAACAATTAAGTGCCTTTCATCTCATGTTTAGGATAAATCATGTCATGCTTGTTTGACATTGCCAAAGTACCATAATTATGACTGTGAAATTATTTTTGACACTTTAAAAAGATGATCTTGGAGAAACTGGATTTATTAGCTGTGCTACACAAAGTGTGCTAAAGGGAAAAAATATAGCTGATTGATATTACAGATTTATCAGGAGAGAAGAGTTAGGTTACATGCAGATGATAGAGGTCAATATTAGGGGGAAGCTTAAATAGCAAGAATAATGGTTTGCTTACATATTTGTATTTGTAGAGGTTGAATGATTGTTCCCTGAATCCATTGTACACCTGGGGGTTGTGGAAATTATGTTAATTGGGTCAAACAGGGGTGGTGAGACTTCCATTCAGGAGACACCACCCTGCCTGACGTTGAGTTGTGCTGTGCAAGGGAGTGCAGCTTGGCTTGCTTGCAGCTATTTCAGACAGCCACTGCACTGATGTGTTGAATCGCTACATGGGAAGACTCCTGTGCTAAAATAGACAGACACTCCCATTCTCTCAGTGCTCCATGTCCTCCTCCTCTCTTGTAAAATCACTATAGCAAATTCAGTGGATGAAGCATCAAGGATTCATTTTTTGCTCTTTGTACTAATCTTGCTACTGTGCTAATCAACCCTGAATACTTAATAGCATTTTGGATGTGAAATTATTGAAATTGGATGTTTTTACCTTATGATTAGGGTTGATCTAAAATAAGATATATTATATTCAAACCTACTTTTTCTTCTCTTCCTTTTTATTTTCACCATTTTCCCTTTACTTTTATTTGAATTTACATCAGTTAACTTGAAGCCCCTATTTCACATTTCACACAGCATAGAAAAATATCTATCCAAAACCCCTTACAGTTTAGGGACAGAACAAGAAAAAAATAGAATGGTTTTTTACAGTAGTAAGGAGTATGGGCCAAAAGGGGATAGATATGCAGAGCAAAACAATGTGTTCTGAGGACCATTAAAAAGACTGTAGATATTTCAGGGTTGTTGTCTTTGGATTAATTCTCATCTGGTCCTATGGACCAGCTTCCAGTTCCTTTTAATCCGAAAGGAATCCAGATCATGCACTCTGAAACTGTTTCACAATGGAAATTAAAAAAAAAAAAAAAAAGAAAAAAAAGATAGCAGGCAGGCTAAAATCGAAACGCTAATATCATGTACGTTGAGGAGACAGAAGAACAAATAATTTAATTCTTTAGCTCAATTCCACTAGAACTCTGTGGCCAGGATTGAAACTGAATCTAAAACAATTTAATATAAAGATACACTTTTAATAAAGCATAATTATTTAGAAGTACAGTAAATATATTGAAAAAAAAAACCCACAAAACCCAACAAATGAAGTTAAGGCATGGGAAAAATGTTTTGCATCACTTCCAGGTGTGAGCATATGCACAATCAGTCCTTCTGGTTTCCACTTCTGCTGAACAGAATTTTAAACTGTTGAAAAAACAAAAGAAGCATCTCTATAGGTGATGTTCCAGTTTTTATGTTATGTGGTTAATTAAAGAACTTTAACTCTTATGAAAAATAATAATTTTTGGTATTCATGTTGTTTTCTTACATACTGACACTCATATATATAAGCATTTATATATGCCCATATATATATAAGCATTCTTATATATATAGGAATTTTTCCCCGGTATAAATACTTAATTTCAGTAAAGATTTTCTCCCCATAATAACTGATAAAGCTTTAGTTTGCATGGATAAACTAAAGATTTCAAGCATCTGAGATTAATGAAAGTGTTATGAATCTGGTGGGAAATAACAAGGGTTGAGAAAAATGCAGATTTCCCTGACACTAGGGATTGTCTCCTGATTCTGTAGATCTAGCAACGACATGTCTGAAATATTGTATGAAACCCTATCCAAAGCAGAAAATAGTCCCTCCTTATTTCAGTGACACTGGATCTTTTAAACTTTTAAGATAAGTGAAGTATCAAAAGAATATCATTGTCAGGTAGGCAAGTTTATTCCATCAGTGTAATGAACTATAGGTAAATTTGGGTAAATTTGTATCTACTGCTCAGCTGAGGGTAGTATGAGTAAAAATATTTAAATTAATCAAAGAATTAAATTCAGTTGTGGGAGTACAATCTAGCTGATGGGACCTGTTAGAAATCCTGTTTCTCAAATGATTTGAGTTCTTTGGGTCTGAAATATATATTGACATATGCATTTACGTAAACACCCTCACTTGCTGAAAATTTAGGGAATGATTTATAAAATAACTAGCCCAATATCAGTTTAAAAAAGAAAAGGAAAGCAGCAGAGGTACTGTTTCCTTTTAAATTTGAGCTATCTCAGAAGGTGGATTTAGTTTTCCTAATCTAAACTAATATTGTGATACCTTCATTCTACATCAATCAAACTTCTTGTAAAATCCATGACTACAGAAACTCTGAGGTAGGTAACAAAAGGTGTACAATACGTAGTAAATCCTCTGCTTCTTAGCAATGCTCTAAGCTCTGTCTATTGTAAATGTGTAAAACAGAATACACACACCATCTACAACACATCAAAAGTAAATGAAATGGACTCTTATCTACATTTCTGAGCAAGACTGTCAGATAATAATCCTTGCTTCAAAAGGGAAAAGAAAACAAGAATCTTGTCTACAAATCTTAGGCAATCTGAAAGGGATTGCAGTGTAAAAAAAACTACAAACAAAGAAAGTGACTACCAACAAATCTCATATCCAGAGCTGTTCCCCTCCTGCACTCTCTGGATGATCACAAGGTAAGTGACCTCCCTGTTTGTGAAGTTAGACAGACAAAGACTTGGGCTCAGCCTTTGTAAAAGACTGTAATATTTGTTCTGCACTGTCCTCAAAGGACTCTTGGCCACTGCAGTTGTGAACATTTCTTCTATATTAAACCATTTAGAACAAAATTATCTTGGGTATAATTCCACTGAACTTACTGAAAGCCAGAGAAAGAGTTATACTTAATGAGAAACAGGCAATAAATTTCCAGAAAATATATATCCCTGGAAAGAGCAAGAGCTGGGAGTATGTATTGACAGTCTTGAGTCTGCAATTGCAGACTGAAAATTCAGATCCCAAGTTAAACCTCAGACGAAATCCAAATACATAAGACATAGAAATATGTAATCTGATGCCTTTCTCTGCCTCCATATCATATATTTATGAGATCTGAGTGGGTTCCCTTTCTAGGTTAAAAAGAAAAATCAAACCTTTTAGTTAGTCTGTTAGAAATAAGCCACTGAATAAGAAAAATAGATTATTTTTTTTTTTTACAATCTCAACTGATTTGACTCTACCGTTGGAGTAGTTTTTTATTTTATTTATTTATTTTGGTTTCCCCCTCCCCCTAAACTACATATATTCATTGGTTCCAATGGAGTTACCTTTGATTTACAGCAGTGTAAGTGGGAGGAGAACTATCCCCTGATGGAGTATTATCCTACATTTCTTCTATGCACATACATCATCAGCCTGGGCCAACTAATGACTACTGAGGCTGATGATCAGTAAATTAAAAATTCTTTAATGAGGTTTTGATATGGTACAGTGTAATGGCTCCAAAGGAGACAATAAGGTGTGCTAGGTCATTGATTTGTTAGCTACAAATTCTCTTTGTGTGTGATAACATTAATCAGCTTTAATGGCTCTGATGGAGGCATATTAATTAATTGCAGCTCCATTAATAACTACCTGATTATGTATTTACCTGACCTAGACTGTACTGCACATTTTAGAAACTCTTTAATTATGTTTTACACAGTAGTGGATCCAAGGAAAGCTATAAATAGTGCATTGCAGGTACCGTTTTCCAAACATTTTTCCAAATGTTATTTGACTAACATTAGGCTAATTTGAAGATAGATACAATGAAAACTTTTAAAGTTTATTTAATTAGTATAAATTAAATCCATATGTGCAGACAACTGAGAACAGAGAGCAAAATACTTGGATAATTGGTAACCTAAGTTCCTGGAAGTCCCATTTGTTCACACAAAACAAGCTGCATCCCAATGCAGATGGTCCACAGAAGGCATCATACCAGGCCTTCATCTGATCAAAGGGAAACATCCTCTTTCTGTCTCCCTAAGTACTAAGGGCTCTGCTAGCTATAATAACCACCAAGAAAGGACTGCATTGTGCTGGCCAATGCTTCAGTGAGAAGGCTGAGTTCACATAGAGGTGGGAGATGTAGGTGTTGCACACAGAGCTACTATAAAATGTATAAAAGCTTTATAAGTATCCTGATTTTTAGCTGGGACAGAGCTAGGTTTCTTTTTAGTAGCAAAAACAGTGCTGTGTTTTGATTTCAACATTAGATTTGTTATCAGAACATTGATGACATACTAATATTTTTAGTTGTTGCTGGAAGTTGAAAGACTTTTTCATTATTTGCTAGTCTGCAGGTGTGAGGTCTAGAAGGGGTAAGGAATATTAAAATTAGTAAACCAGATTAGCATTTAGATATGTTAATGGGATGTTCCATATCATATAATGTCATGTCCCGTATATTAATGAGGGTCTCTCTCTCATGGAGGGGCTTCTCTCTCCCTGACTTTTGTTTGGGCCCTAGCTCTTCCGGGATTGTGGTTTCAGTTTCAGGATTGTTGCTCCTCTGGGATGATTATTCAAGAATGGGCTGGGCTTGGTTGGCAGATGGTGAGCAATTGCACTATCATACATTTGCATATTCTGCTATCTAGTAGTAGTAGTAGTAGTAGTAGTAGTAGTAGTAGTAGTAGTAGTAGTAGTAGTATTTTATGATAAGTTTGATTTTATTTCAGTTATTAAACTGTTCTTATCTCGGTCTATGAGTGAGGAGAGTGAGCAAGCAACTGTGTTGGCTGCTAGTCAAGTGAAACCACCACAACTACAGAGGTCAATAGTTGGTTTTGAGTGGACTCTCAGAGGAAGTTGTCTCATTCAATTTGTCCTTCTTTATGGTCATGCTTTAACAGAAGGAAATTCAAAGAATGACAAGTATCCTGAAGTGTATCTCCTCAAATTTTATGACATTACTGTAGATTATATGGGACTATTTATTATATTTACTACCATCATTTCAATTGGGAATGTGCATACTTGCAAAATTCTGTGATGATTCAAAAAATATTCCTTTAAGTCTATGACTAAATTCTTCCATTTCTGTTTTTGCAAATTTCACTTCCCATTATAAGTCTTGAATATATCATCACCGTTAACATTGCCTGCCTTTTTCGTTAATTTTCTATCCAATTCTCACATGTAAATCAATTAAAAAATTAAAGGTATTTGACTAGTTAAGAAAAATGGAGATCAGATTATTTTCAATAATTTTTAATATTGATTTTAGTCTTGGAGCCACATGAGTTTTGCTCTTATTCCTGGGCTTTCTCTCAAAGTACTTTTTAATAGACTAAGGGAATATTCCTTTTTCTTCTTTAGCAAACAAGATAGATGCTCAGCTCACCCCATGCCTCAGTGGGGACAGAATATAAATTTCAGCATTATGCCATAGAATATGAATAAAACAAAACCTCAGTTTATTAAAAAATGACCCTGACAAACTTATCTTATAACTCTCTTTATTAAGATAATTGAGTTTATAAACAAAAGGAATTCACTTCTAATCTACTCAGACTTTATTATAACATTTTGTGTGATAGCATATGGGAGATCAAATAAGAAAAAAAGGTGGAGTACATGAATATCGTAAAGTGACTGTACATTAAGAAAGGTAATGGTCAAGACTGATGGCAAAGTTATCAGACTGGAAGAATATTATTAGCAAAATTCATGAATCTCACTGAAAGCTGACCTAATTTAATATTTGAAATGAATGTAAAGAAAAAGGAAAAAAAAAAAGTGTAAGTGGCTAAGTTGAAAATAACACAAAACTGAGACATCATCAGTGCAGAAATCCTAAGAATAACATTCAGAAAGAAATGGATGAACTTTAACTTGAGACTGGAATAATAACAACAGTTTAATGTTCAGACATATAAAATATAAAGAGGGAAATAATAAAAGTACTTTGAAACTAATAAAATGTAAGCACTGCTATAGACTATAAAGCAACACATACACACATAAAAATACATAAAGATTGCTCACTTTACCATGTGAGCAAACTGATCTAAAAATATCCACAAATACATTTTAAAATTAAAATCAGAACTTTCTAAGTCTCACTGTCATTAAATCCAAACAAAACTTTTCACTTTGAGAAAAGGAACTGGATTTATCACAACACTTTTGAGAGGGAGGAGACAATGCAGTGCACACATTTGTCAGTGGCTTTGATTGGTGGTACAGAAGAACCTTTTCCATCACGTTTCTATTGTGCCTTACTTTGTGAGATTTTGTGTGAAGCAGCTACTTGTCAGCTGAATTCTCACATCCATTAGGTATTAGAATCACAGACAACTGTTTTATCTCTTCTTCATGAGAGGGAGACAAAGCTAGGTGTCTACAGCATCTTGCAGTCCATATGGCACTAGTATCTCTCAGTAACATCATGATGCTAATTGGATAGTTACAGAATAAAAAATTCATTATCGTGAAGTCTTGAGGATCTTGCCTTTTTTGTTAAGCAAACATGAGCAATGACTACAGATATGAACAGATATAAACATTTGTCTGTGTACATCTTTGTGTCTCTTCAACGCAGGATTTCTGAGAAATAATAGCTCCTTTTGATGAACTGTATTGTGCACTTTAGTAATCATCACAAAGCATGACTTTTGTCAGGAATATAAAAAAAATTGTCACAAGAATTTCACTTGCCTTGTAGTTTCTGAATAGCATATATTGTGCTTGGGCAACAGGTTGGAGCTTTTTGTTGTCTTTTTTATTTACTAAGACCTCTTTTGTAAGGAATTGTGGTGGTTTCAACCACCGGTAGGACCACACGGTCCTACACTCACTCCCCCAACCCAGTGAGATAGGAAAGGAATCACAACAAAAGGGACATGGATTAGCATAAAGGGCAGGGACAGCTCACTCACCAGTTATGGTCATGGGCAAAAAAGACGCAACTTGAGGAAGAAAAATCAATTTAATTTGTTACCATCCAGCCAAGTAGCACAGTGGAACATAAAAAACACATCTTAAAACACTTTCCCCCACCCCACCCTTCTTCCTGGGCTCAAATTACTTTTCTCCTGATTTCTCCACCTTCACCCCTCCAGTAGCACAGGAGAAAGGGAGTAGGGGTTGCAGTCAGTTCATCTCTGCCTCTCTTCCCAGCATGAAAGTTCAGGAACAAAGTGTTCCAACACAAGCTTACCATGGAATCACAGACATCTTTGGGCACAGTTCCTGGCTCCACCATGGGGATGTCCACAAGCTGCAGACGGGCCTCTGGTCCAGCACACCTCCTCATCTGTCTTCTCTGGGGGTCCACCCCAATTCTGATGTTGAGCATCTCTGGGGTCCCAATGCAGTCACATCTGTCCTCAGCTTTTCTGCTCCAGTGTGGAGTCCTCCCTGGCCTACATGTGGGTATCTGCTCCACCACTGAACCTCCATGGGCTGCAGGGGACCTCCTTTGCCTTCTCCTACTCCATGCATGTTGAACTGGGTGTCTGAGGTTCTCTGTCAACTCCCTCCTTCTCCTTCTTCCTAGCAACAAAGCTCTCTGTTTTGGCCAACGGTCATCTTTTGTTCAGGTCAATGGCCTCTCCTCCAGGTTCTCTCCACTTTCTTCTTTTTCAAGACAATCCTTCCCTTCACAAATATGGATTCGTAGAGGTGTTTCTCTATTGCTAATTAGTTCAGCCTGGGCTGGGACGTGTACACCTTCAAGCCAGGGGAGCTTCACAAAGCTTCTCACGGGGCAGCCCCTTCCCCCACTACCAAAAACAGTCTCCCGCACACACACAAACCCAACACAGGAGTGGATATTTCCCTTATTAAAAAGAGAACAAAATGAATAGATGCTGAATGAATGGATTTATACCAGTTTTCTATCAACATTATTGAGAACATTTTATGAACCTTGTTAGAACAATTTCCTTTAGTATAGATTACTTAAATATAAGTGTAAACTAAGGATTTTACTTTTCTAACCGGAAAACTGAGAATGTACTGTAGAAAAGGTCACCAAATACATCAAATGAATGAGTAGAATATGAAGAATGTCCTACAGATAGGAAAAATATGAGCTTGCTCTTGATCTTGTAATAATATTTATTTATGATAATTTATGTGGACAGAAGATCTTTTCTATATTTTTAATTTCAACAGAAAAGAGTGATATATCTCTTTCTATATATCAGAGTGCTGCAATAACAGCCATATCTGAAATTTTTTTTTTTTCAAAATAGGCTTACTGAGTTGTGCATTGGGCAATGCAGATCACATCTGTCACTCATTTTCTTTTGCCTGCATTTTATAATAGGTAAAAACAAGGTTAAGATAACTGTTAGTTTAACAAACAAGGCCCATTATGTATTGTGTGCATCTGCATCTACCTCTCCACTCCAGGTTAAAAAAGTAAATAGGAAGTGATTAAAATGTGTGCAAAAATTAGGTTAAAAACAGGACAAATTTTGACAATCATCTTGGTAGTCTGGATTGCATAAGAACATATAGAAGTAATTCTGATTCAAGGTTCAGCAGCAAAGTAAGACCTCAGTAGAGTAAAATTATACCAGAAAGACAGGAAAGCTTCTAACACAAGGAAGATTAAAAAAAGGACTTCCAATGAAGTAGCTGAAACTTGATTAATACAAGAAGTCAAGAGTAAAACAAATGGAACAGGGAATGAATTAGAGTGAAGAAAATGTCATTTGCAAAGCAGAGGAATTAATTGTTTAGGAGTCCTTTGTAGAGATATAGACTGAAAACTAAATTTACCTCAACCACACTTAGTCCTACTTCTACATTTCTACTTGCAGAGCCTGTGAAAATAGTAGCAGAGACTCAGGTAACCTGAATGATCAAAAAATATGTCTGTTTAGAGCTGGGGCCCAGAAGTTCAAAACACAAAGCTGATGATACACCAAATAATTTTCACTGAACCTGGTTGTTTCATGTCAGTCTTTAAAGGATTATAACAGTCATATGGTCGCAAAAGACAGGGTCATTCTTAAAAATTTCAAAAGAATAAGAAACTGTAGAGTCTTTAAAATTCTCAAGTGACTTGACTCCTTTCCTTTGAATCTTCCTGCTGCCAAGATCTGTTATCTGTATGCTTGGCAGACATCATTAGGAGCAGAGCTGAGTATGTGCTGTGTCATGATGAAGAGTCACCAGGAAGAGAGAAAACATTTCTTGAAAGGAATTGACAGCTTCTAGAAAAAAAAACACACTTTAATACTTTCACCTAACACAGAAGTCAAGTTAAAAGGATGGCAAAAAGCTCCCAAGGGAGTCCAATTGGAATGGTCTGTGGATTGAAATTGCTGAATGACCAGGATTTTCAGATATAAAGACGCTCTCTTCTAGCAGAGCACTGGTCTGGGTTCCCAAAGCAGTGTGGCCAAAGGGAATCACTCCTGAGAGCTGTTCAAGGTTGGACATGAAGAACAGAGGAAGGAAAACAGTGGTTGAGACACAAGGGGATCACTGGGAGGTTGAAGATGCATTGAAATGCTAACCACCTTGGAAAAGGTGTCAGTGGCTCATGCAGAGAGGCACCAGGATCACTCCAGGTGCTCTGGGCTGCCCGCAGCTGGGCTCTCAGCTTTGCTACCTTCATGCAACTGGAAGGTGTCCTTGGCCATTGTCCTTCTTTCTCCAGCAAAATGTGTATTTCTTTGCCTCAGATGCATCCTATTAGGTTTTTGTTATTTATAACTCTAATCTAGCTTTTCTTTCCTTTATGGATCGCATAGTAGAGCATCTCAAATATCTGCAAAGTTGTGTTGGGAGAGATATATCTGTACTCCTAGGCCTCTTAGCTCAGCTGTCTCACAGGGAGTTACTTTTCCTATTGCTCTTTCTTTATACTGGAGACATACTGGAAGGCAGCCTTGTCAGCTTTTAGTCTGCCATATATCTTGAGTGCTGTTCCATATTTCATTTATTTCCAACTGCATGGTGACAAATACCTTAATTTTATCCTTCCTAAAATCAGTCTTCAACATTTCCTGTCATCAGTTGCCAAAATATGCAAACAACTTGAAGTGAGCAGGAGAAAAAAAAAAGTAAAAAAAAAAGAGTATGAAACTGTCTTGTAAAAACCTTGAAAATAATATCAGCAATAACAAAGAAGACTACAATGGTTTCACCTCTGCTTTAATTCTGTTCTTGTCACTTTACCAATTTTTATCTCT
The DNA here is from genome assembly GCA_907165065.1 of Caprimulgus europaeus. The sequence continues at coordinate 46,099,598 of OU015530.1, read as the reverse complement.
TTTCCTATATGCTTGTGTTGTAGCTTTATCTGGCTATATTCACACTGGCTATCTAGCCTATTCACACTCTTTTATGGCCTATTGAAAAAGTCAACTGAAATATTTCCTAATTAGTGCAGTAGTGAAAAAAAATGACCTAGCAAGTGCTAAAGTACACCTTCGGATTGTTTCATAACTGATACAAAACAGTCACCACATATCATGCTCATATTGTTTTCACCTGCTGTAAAGATTTACACTTCAGATACTTTCTGTTTTCATAACAAGCCTCATCAACCTTTCAGGGACAAATTCTGTCCTTAGTTTACACCAATCCAAATTATTATGCCTTTCATCCACTCTTACAATCAAATTTCAAAAAAACCCCACAGTCAGAAAAACAGACAGACAATTTTATCTACACACCATAAAAATGTAATAAAAGCCCCACTTGAGCAATCCTAGAGATTAGTAGTATTCCTGTATGCTCTACATAACTTAACAGTAGCAAAATATAAAAACACTCAATGAAGAAATAAAGCATCAAACAGTGGAATACTATGAATTTTCTTACTGCATCACCACTGTGCACAGACCAATGCAATGTGTTTATTCGTGCAAAAAACACTATCTAAGACTCCTCATTTTTAATATTTGTCATATTTTTTTTCTGCAAAGCTGTTTTATGTTACTGTATAAATTAAAGAAATAGAGAAAAGTAATTGCAGACAATCTCGTAATTATATTCAAATGGCTTAAGGAAGACAGGATAGACATTTGGCTCCTTAGGCATTATACAAAGTTAAGCATTTTTTAAGATTGCTAAGATTTTCTTAGATTTACAGGCCTAGAATTATGATCAACCAGCCAAAGATCCTGACAAATACTGAGAAATTTGGTAGGAATCTACCTCTGGTCTATCACTTGGGGGGCATATATAGAAGAGCTTGCCTGAAAAGTTGCATGCAAGGTCCAGTTCCACACTGCAGTTCTTACTCAGACAGAATAGCACCTGAATTACCTCCATCACTTGCACTTGTTGACAATATGAGTATGTCCAGTTCTGGAGCTCCCAACACAAGAAAGACATAGACCTGTTAGAATGAATCCAGAGGAGGGCCACAAGGATGATCAGAAGGCTGGAGCACCCCTGCTACAAGGACAGGCTGTGAGAGCTGGGGCTGTTCAGCCTGGAAAAGAGAAGGCTTCTGGGAGATCTTATAGCTGCCTTCCAGTACCTGAAGGGGCTACAAGAAAGCTGGGGAGGGACTTTTTACAAAGGCAGGTAGTGATAGAGCAAGGGGAAATGGCTTTAAATTGGCAGAGGGTAGGTTTAGATTAGACATTAGGAAGAAATTCTTGACTATGAGGATGGTGAGACATTGGAACATGTTGCCCAAGAAAGTTGTGGCTGCCCCCTCCCTGGAAGTGTTCAAGGCCAGGTTGGATGAGGCTTTGAGAAACCTGATCTAGTGGAAGGTGTCCCTGCTCATGGCAGGGGGGTTGGAACAAGATGATCCTTAAGGTCCCTTCCAACCCAAACCATTTTATGATGCTATTATTCTATGATCTGGCTTTGAAAGCCCACATGCTCTCAGCTTTCTGGTTCAGGCACTTGTATGTGCTTCTCTATGTATGTCTTCACTGAATCCTGAAAGACACACTGCACAGAGAGAAGACTGACTTTTGTTGCAATTAATGATGAAAAAATACCTCAATTTTTATCTTTGCCAGGATAACTCTTCAGAGAAGCTCTGTGATATCTTGAGTCTTGATCTGAAGATAGGTATCATTCAAAAAACAGAAGATTGCAGCAAATAGCAAGGTTATTTACTTTCAAATGCCATATCATACTGCTTTCTTAGTCTTTTACAGTGTCCAAAGTGAGATAATAATGGTTTACAAGAAAATAGAATCATTGACCCATTAAGGTGACAGTTATGGGACCAAAGAAATCTCATAATCTGAAATGTCATATAATTTTATTTCTACATTCATAGGTTGCTGAAGAATCCATCCATCTGTCTGTCCACTTTCCTCCAGCAATCAGCTGCCTCAGCTTACAGTGTGCTGGTGTGTTCCCAGTAGCACAGGTAAGCTGTTGTTTAGTGGAATGCATGCTAGGAAGGGAAGAAAAAAAAAATTAATATCCACTCATCTTCAATAGTAAGTGGATTCTGTGTCTTTTCATTCTTTCATAATTTTAATTATGATCTTCCCTTGTTCGCTGCAACAGTAAGAATTAAACTGAATTATTCCCAGTCTGAGAAAGTTGACGTACATATACTTGGAATATGTGTACATTTACAAGTGGGTCACCAGTTCAGTGTATGTGCTCTGTGTTGCAGGATGTGATTGTAGACATTTAGCCCAACTACTGTCATTGCCATGATATGGATGTAACAAATCTGTACAAAGTGTATCTACTTTATATTTGTACAGTACTATTTTTCTTCCTAATGCTTCATTGTGGTCACAAGCAAAACTTTCTGAAAGCTTTTATCTGAATTTTTTCTTTGATGAAACCTCTGCTTTCATCAATGTTGTAGCTTGGAAAGAAAATCTGAAATCTGAAAACTGAGAAATAGTGATATAGATTAAAACAGCATATTTGTAATGGAATAATTTTAGGGGTTTTCTATTTTATTGGGGATTTTTTTTTCATTTGCTTATGGGTTTTGTTGTTTTCATTTTAAGAGAAAGGCAAGCATTTCTGGAAAACAAAACTCAGCTCCTTTCCACTGAGGCAAGTCAACTAACATGAGCTGCTTTGCTCTGAAGTGCTGCACCAGCTTAGGTCTGTATACTTTCAGGTTATTTATGCATAAGCTCTCAAATATGTAGCAGCATTTTACAGAGAAGCCAGGGAGTTAAAATATATAGATCAGAATTTCTATCTTAAATGCAGTAGCAGGGAAAACTTTAGGAACCATTCAAAACAAGGTACGATGGGGGTGTTGGGACAAGTTTACTTAAAGAAAAAGAGAGCAAAGTTTATAGAACTTGGAGACTTATTAAAAAGAAAAACCTTTCCCCAATCTGTTTTTTCTCCCGCTCAGCTGCTGCAGTCTGTTTCTAGCTGCTGTAGTGATATATTGTAAACATTTAAAGCGGTGCATCCTTTTTCAGCTATGCAGTTGTGGTTGCTTGGGAGCCCAGAGGTATGACAAACAGGAGAGATTTCAGGAATGTTTGCCCTGCTAATTCCAGACTTACAAGTAGATGCTATCAGAAAACAGATTACAGGATTTACCATGTTATGTAAGGGGTAAGGAATCTGGAAAGATGTACTACAACAAAAACCCAAATTCCAAATGCAGGGCTCACATTTCAAGACATGTTATTGTCTTCTGCAGCCTGTCAGCACAATTTTTAGTCTTCATTTGGGTTGACAAAGCTGATGTAAGCGTTTTCAAATTAAAAAAAAAAGAAATCAACAAACCAAACAAATGGAATAATCAGCTCTTGACAAAACCCAAAGGATGTCAGGGACAAACCAAAGTTATTCTGGAGATACAATTCACACATATACTCATGTATAGACACCATAAACTGATAACTTTGATGGAGTTTTCTTGTCTTGAATTAATTCATTCTGTTGGCTATGCTATAACATGGTTTTACTGTTCATCTGAATTATTACTTATGAAAAACAAAAACAAAAACAAAACAAAACAAATTATATTTTGTATTTATAAATGGAGATAATTATCTGGCAGAAGATCAATAGGTTGCCAATGAGCAAAAGTAGTTGTCCAGCAAGAAGAGGAGAGAGGTCAGCCTAAGGTTGTGGTTGTTGCTCCCTGTTACAGCATGTGTATCAGTTTCCCCTCAGGTCATGGGGCAGAGCTTGCAGACACTCTGCCATGAGGAGGTTGGCCTTGCATTAGTCAACCCATGGCTGGTTCAGGGTGTGGACAAAGTGTGAAGTTGTCTATTGGAGGTCCTGTGTGGCACAAAGCATAGGGGTGGCACAAAATAGGGCACAACACAAGCAGCTCACTGACCACCTACAAGAAAATTAGGGTGGCTGAGTGAGGTTGTCAGTCTGCTGTAAGAAAGGCAAAGGAGTGAAAATGGCATTCTGACTCACTGCCCATGATGTTGTACAGATGGGTGTTTTACTCAAGGCTGTAACATGCTGCATGTGGGTTGATGTCTTTCCCTGTGGCAGAGCTGTGTTCCTCCTCTCTTTGATAAAAGTGCTTTTCATTCTAGAAGACATTTTTATTTTTATGGATGTTACAATACAACTATATCTTAAAAAGGACTTGAATAGAGCAGAAAGCAGTAGTTTCACAATAATAATGTTGCTTCAGGTCTACAAATACAGAATACTTGCAGAGGAGATTTATTTTATTTAGTCTAATGAAATCAATGGAATCTTTACAGCACGTTGCAGGGCAGGACTGGACTCTGCTCTGAATCCAATCCCGTGTTCCTCAAGTGTTAAAATGATCATTTACCCATTTATTCAGAGTCAGAGGCAATCATAGCAAAGCATGAATCAAAAGTAGCTACCATAAGTGATAGAACGAATTAATTAGTCTTCTTAAAAGTTCCCGTAATCTCATGAAATTGAAACTCTTGTTATAAAAAAAATTATGGAGCTTCATGCAGCTGATAAAATCTGCTTATGGGAATGTGCATTTTGTACTGAATAATCAAGATTTTTTTTTTTCCCCTTTATCTTTGTAGGTTCTACACTAGGACAAGGCATGCATCATGTTGCCTGAAGAAGCAGGATATGTAACATTACTATTTTTAAAACACATCCCATGGGTATGGCAAGTGAAATGGCTCTATCCTATGACTTCAAGGATTCAGTGATAAGTCCAACATTTATATCTTTTTGTGTTCACTTTCTCTTCAATATATATAAAATTCTTTATTGATGCAGTGTTAGATCACAGGAATGGCTGTTCTTTTTTTTAATTTTTTTTTTCTGATAAGCCTGTGATTTATTGCAAGGAATCAAATATTTATTAATCATTTGAGCTCAGGATATGAAATAATTTTTCAAGTTGTCCAGCTGAGCCCATCCGGTTAAATTTTTCCATCAATTGTAAGAGATGGTATAAACTTGGCCCTGAATGTCAATCTGTCTTCAGGAACAGTTTTAATTTCAGTCTCAACTTCTGCATCAATGCTTAGACAGTGAGTTATGAATTTTCAGTCTCCCAGCAGGACAAGTCCTTCACAAGTTCACTTCTAATATCAGAAGTAAGATCAAGTAGAGTTTTCTTAGCTTGATAAAACATATTTTAATTAAAAAATAAAATAAACAGATATTTCTTCCTGAGATGGACATCTTATATCATGTAGGATTCACTAGAATATCAAGCATGTCTATGATTTTTAACTGTATTTTCCCTCCATTTTAAAGATATCACTTTTCTGAATTTGCATCTGCAGAGCAGGAATCCTTGCAAGCAAACTCATTCCCTTTATAATTCCCATGGGCCAAAGATAAATACCATTATCAACTTGGTTTCTGAGGTGATAGTTTTAATGTTAAGAAACACCATTAGTACCTAATTCAAAGCCAGACCAATAAAAATGGAAAACAATCAGTTAAGTACATTGCTTTAAAATGATTTAATTAAGAAAACAAGTATTTCAAGAAACAAAGATTTGGATATGCTATTACAAAAGTAGGCACATTCTAGTCACAAGCCTTTGACAAAGAAATAAAAAACTATTTTCCATAAAGCTTTTGGAGAAGTTCTAGACATGCTCTCACAGGAAACCAGAAGTTCCTACCATAAATCAATGTATCTAACTATGCTAAGTGTTTCTTTACTGAAGTCTTTGATTTCCTAAGTATTGAAACTGTATTTTGCACCATATACTGGTAGAATGACATTTATAATAAAAAACTTTGTTTACTTTGCAAAATATGAGACAAAGCATTAGGGAGAAAAATATCTTTTGAACATCACGTTCTTTATTTACATAACATTTTTACACAGGAGTTTTTTTTTTTTGCTTGTTTGGTTTTTTTTAAACTGTGATCTATTGTCTGATTCACATACACTGAAAACCCCACAATATAAAGTGCTGTTTAAAATTAGGATTAAAAGTAAATCACCATTTATAAATGAAGTTTGAGCAGATTAGAGAGAAAATATCCCTTTTTGTTCTTTTTGCATTTAAGTCTTTTAATTCAGAAAAAGATCAACAACTAACAAAACTCAATTTTTATGGCATAGATTACTAACCAACTCATTTTTTTATAATACTGTTGACTGGGTAATAAATTTTAAAAAAATATTTATATATCCAAAATAATCCCATTTACTTATGGAATTTTATCTCTATGGAAAGCAGAAACTTGCTTGTCTTTTCCAATCTTAATTTTCCAACCCTTACACCATTCTATAGTCTGTGAGATTAGCAATATCTTCATAAAATAAAAGTTGAAGGTGATATAAAACTTTGAAACAAGTGAAAATAAGACCTCTGGAATTATTTGGAATGGAATGGAATGGAATGGAATGGAATGGAATGGAATGGAATGGAATGGAATGGAATGGAATGGAATGGAACGGAATAGAATAGAATAGAATAGAATAGAATAGAATAGAATAGAATAGAATAGAATAGAATAGAATAGAATAGAATAGAATAGAATAGAATAGAATAGAATAGAATAGAATATTACAGTTGGAAGGTACCTACAATGATCATCTAGTACAACTGCCTGACCAATTCAGGACTGAGCAAAAGTTAAAGTATGATGTTAAAGGGATTGTCCAAATGACTCTTAAACATTGACAGGCTTGGGGTATCAACCATGTCTCTAGGAAGCCTGTTTCAGCATTTGACAACCCCCTTGGAAAATAAATGCTTCCTAACATCCAGTCTAAACCTCCTCTGTCCCAGCTTAATTGCAATAATTTTTAAATTTAATAAACTCACAAACTATTGGCCCACTCTGATCTAATTTTCTTAGTAGTAGTAGTAATAATAATAATTAATAAAATAATAATTTTATCTATATTCACATTTTATTTTTGAGTTCAAGTTACCATTTTCTGCTGTGTAGTTTGGCCTAACTATCAATTTCAAAACAGCTGCACTAATCCACATCAGCTAAAGATTCAGTTTTCTGAGAATAAATGCTCTATATAAATCTTGGGCATCAGTCAGCAATAAGAGTTGTTGTTGATTGTACTACCATCACTGCTGAAATACAGTTGTTGATAAGCACTATGTTATTCTTTCAGAAAAGAAACTACTGTATTTCCAAAGAGTCCCTGTGTGAGCAAATTTCTCCAATAACAGTGAGCTCACGGTCAGCATTTTGAAGCAGGTCAGGAACAATGCAAGAACACTCCATCAGTTCACCTACTTCTTAGCTGAGTTCCGACGGAGGTATTGACCTCACCAGTGAACAGGCAGGGATTTACTGTCATCCCTTCCCTGTCACTTACTGTTACACCGGGACAGCTCCTCACTTTGTCCTCTTATCACTTGCGGTTTCTAGTTCTCAAAGCAAGCTGAATTTCCCTAGACAAACCTCAAGAGCCACTCTTCTAAATTTGAAGTGACTTGGGGTATCATTTCACACCACATTCTTGGCAACTTCTATCTGTGTGGCTGCACATTCATATTCAGATAACTGCATCCTCTCTTTGCTTGTCTGTAAAACAAAAGCTTGGAGACATTTTAGCATACAGGTGTCCTTCCCACCAAGTCCATCTCTTAAAATACCTGATTAACATGGGCACTGTTACACAGTCAGAGCTGCTGCAGTTTGCTGTAATGATTGTCACCTCCTGACCATGTAGACAGAAGTAAACACGCACAAACCCCTCTATAAGTTTTTGATCCATGCGTTAAAATGAGTGAGAAGTTTTTGCAGCAGAAGTAAATTGGGTTAAACTAGCGTTCATGTGTGGAACAGAGAGTCCATATCTACCTCTCTTGTGGCTGCACAGTGTTTTCAAGGATTTACACTGGCTTGTAAGCCTGTAAAGGGGACAGCTCCCAGTGATCATCTGATTTATGTTTTGCATTTTGGCAGGATAATGGATCACATGATTTGAAAGAATTCTTATGGCATTTATGCTTTTTTGGGTTTAAGAGATTTAAAGGTCTTTCCCAGAGTCTGTGGGATTTTTTTTTTTCCTGTATAGACACCCAGCTAATTAGTTCATTTTCTAATTTATTTGTATTCCAGGTAAGTCTGGTTTATTTTCCTGAACAGCTATCTAGCGACATGAAATTTAATGGTGTGCCTTTCCTTTTTGAACCTTTATCTAGAATAATTTTATAGACACTTTGATAACATTATGCCAATATAGTATCAAATTCTATTTACAGATAACATGCTTGCAATATATGCAAGATATTGCTCTTTAAAGAAAAAAGTTTCACTCTTTTCCTAAGTTTCTGAAGTGTGCAGATAGAAAAAGGCAAAAATAGGGGACGCTTGCTGTGATGGGTTATTCTTGTAGTAATGTTTTCCAGTGACCTAGACTGCTTGTAAGGCAACACATTTCAGACTATCAGAGGTCCTGGGTGTACAGGAGAAATAAAAGCTGTGAAAACAAACAAACAAAAAAACCAAAAGGCTACTGTGGTTGACCGTGATCTGAGCAAGGGAATGGACTAGGCGTTCTCTGGAGATGCCTTCCATCCTCAGTGGTTCTGTGACTGTGATTCTGCAAATCTTTAATTCAGGATATATCTATATGAAAATTACTTCTCTCAATACATCTTTTTTTCTGTGTAAAAAACTGTGATTCTGCATTTCATGACAGCTGAAAATCAATTTCCCTATTTAGAGTTTATTACTTATTATGCTTTCAAGAGAAAACTTGAATTCAAAGTTTTTGGTTTAAGAAAAGGAGAATTAAGAAAAGGAGAAAACACAGGAAATAGGAACTTTTGCATCTGTGACATTTACCACTGCTGCAGTAATCTAGATCTAACTCTTCCTTGGAATTAGCACACCCTCAGGATGATTTCTGTTTGAACACAGAGTGAATTGTGATTTACATCTGAGAGCTGGGATTATCCCCAAGGAGTTTGTTTTGAAGTCAGTTTCTCAAAAGGACTGATGATCACTAAAGCAATGACATTATTAAATTTAAAGGGAAAAAACCCCAATGTTTTACTAGTGACCATTTAATCTGGAAAAAAAAAGCACTGAAACTCTCACCCTCTCTTCATCAGGCAATTACAGTTTTGACATACTGTTTCTAGTTACCTTATAAGGCTACAACAAAAATAACATGCAACCAGTCTAGGATATTTCTGTCAGCTTTTAAAAGCTCGTTCAGCTACTTTGTAGGATTAACTATGTTTTGATGAATAACAGAGAAGTCTTGAATTAGCTAAGGAGTTAAAAATTAATTTAATCCTTCATTAGAACGCAGCTTCCTCACCTTTTTCTGACAAGCTTGAAATGTCAGACAACTGACTACATGTGAATGAATCAAACTGAAAAGTATTTTTTTCTCATCAGCTTTTTAATTTTGCCCATAAACTGTCTAACATGTGGAACAAAGAGTTTTTCTAACAATGAGTATTTTTAAATTCATGAGGTAACCTTGGCTTTGCAGAGATCAGATTGTGCAAATACGGAGTCAGAGCCTAATCTAGTATTTCCATAGTTCCTCTCTAGTCAGAGGAATATAGATATAAACCAGACAAGAGTCTGATGAAAGACAAGGAGAGAGGAATAAAACAAGGAGCTGTCAGTTTTGTCTTTGCCTATTTTGCTTTTAAAACAGTACTGCACTACACACCTACACGCAGATTGCTTATTTGAACAATGTGCAGCAATTGAATGATGCTTAAACATAAGAGGAAGCAGGGTGATTTGGTAAAGACCTCTGACTTTCTTTTCCCTTAAAATCACATTTTACCAAACTCACACAAATTCACATGGAATTAATGTTTCCACATATATGTCAAAATATCGATTATATTTTGCTAGTAAAGGTAGGGTGCTAAACATACCACTAAATAAAATCTGTTGTGTGCAGATTGTGTTTAAAAAGCCATGATAAAGGAATGGAGAACCATAAATAGTTGACTGAAATATTTAGCTGGAACCATGGATATGTTAGTAGGTATGGTTATGAGTCTTTTCAACAGAAGTTAATAAAGATGAGAGTTAGATGATGCATTAAATTTCGCTATGGACACAAATGTGTGTCTGTTTCTTTACTGTTATATTGTTTCTGAAGTACCTCCCTAGAAAACTGCTGCTCCCATCTCCCTGATATAAGGGAAAGGGCAAAATAAAAGCAGAAGGCATATCTGAGTCTTTGGATTTAATAAAATCAGACTATGCAATTTGTGAGCAAGCTCCTGAACTTCATTAACTCTGATAGCTCCAGTAACAGGTATTTACAGATGCTCTGCGGAAGCAAAAGGAAAAAATAATTAAAAACATAAACAAAACCAAAAACAACCAAACACAAAACTCTGCTATATGGAAAGAAACAAACTGGAGTTTTAGAAAGTATTGATTTTGAGCCAAAAAAGCTAGATCTAAAAGTTCAGAAACCACTTGAGAGATCTTGATTTAGAAGAAACAAACAAACAAAAAAATAAGATGGGATACATCTCATCTAACTGCAGTTGTCTAAAATTTAGACAGGTTTAACTATTGATCTAGGCTATGACACACTAAGAGATAAACACCTTCAGAGTCACTAACTTCCAAAATTATAGACATGATTTAAGACAAAATGAATTCCTTCTGACTACATTCACCTCTCATGGGTGCCTGTTGGAGAATCATAAACATCAGGCTTACACTGGAAACCAGTCATCAGTCAACATTTCCAACCAGAGATGGATTTCACACTACACATCCAAGAAGTTTCACAGAGAATCAAGCAGGTTGTCACAGTGTCACAATCATTTATACAGTGGAATGATTGAGAATTGTTCTTACTAGATGAATTTAAGTATACACACAGAAATCAACATAAAGAAAATTAATTTCCAAACCTCACAAACTCTGAGTATGTTCATTGTTCTGAACATGCAAGGCACCAGGTTGCAACAGTCTTTGAGCATATAAAGTCTTGTAATAATAATTATTATGTAATAATATTACTGTAATAATAATTATTGTTTTAGTATATAAAGCCTTGTAATAATAATTATGACTATTCCTAGTAAGTGTATAAGTATATATACTGATAGTTCTGTGAAACAGAAATCTTTTCTTTAGAAATGAAATTCGAAAATTTTGTTTACATTTTCTTAGTTTACATTTTCTTAGAAACCTCAAATGCCAATTACTTCCAATTAAATTAAGTTAAAAGGAAAAATATAATCTGATTGATCATACAATTTCTTAAAATTCAAACTACTTTTATCATTGTTTTTGAAAAAAACTAATCTGAATTGTTCAGAAATAAAAATGTCCATTTGCATTCAGACTCTATGTATTTTTTATAACTTCCATAAAAGTATCATTCAGCAATTTGCAGAACAAAGAATCATTAAAGCTTTTTTGAAACATCCAAATTTCTAGTGTTGGCAAAAAAAAATGGCAGTCAGTTGATTTTACCTAATTAAATCCAATATGTCAGGGGCAGGTGCAGCTTTTACTGGCTATAGGGGAGATAGAGGATTTTTTCTCCAAAAAGGCAACTGATTCAAAATCAAATGTTTCATAGTCAGATTAAGACCCTGAAAAAAAAAAAGTCCTTACTGGTGATATAGAGCTCTCAATGACAATGAACTGAATTAAATGGATATGAAATGGAACAGGTACCTTTCTATATGTACAATAGAAAAGTTCAGTACAGGCTATTTCTCAAACTGAAGGACTTGAAGTGCTCTTTTTGTTATACACCAAGTATTCCTACCTGAACTTTATATTAGCATTCAGAATTCCCAGTATTACTAGAAGAAAAATAGTGATTTTTTGTATTGGGCACAATTATAGAGCTTGCACCAACACACCATCCACAATAAAGTAAAGGGATAAATAATATATTATGGCAAATGAATGAAATCTGAAATATCTCAAAAGCTGTGAGCAGAAGTGAAAGGCTGTGTAATAGAATGTGTTCACATCATTGCCAAGTGTCAAGAAAGGTGCTCTGGTGAGAAGTCCTGCAAGTGGGAAGACTTTCTCATGAAAGTTGTTGCACACAGGGCTTGTAGCTGGCAAAGCAGTGGTAAAACTTTCCCTCCCACAGGGGACTTAGCCCTGATCATCGGACCTTTTGACCAGAACTGCTGGTCAGGACCATCCAAGAGTAGATGAAGAAGGGACTGAAGATACTGGTAGAAAGAACAGGAACTCTGTGAGCTGAGCTGAAGTATGTCAGTGGAGGGTAAAATAGAGGTGAAACATCTTCTGTTCTGAACTAGAGTGGAATCAGAGGGAAAGGGGCTAGAGAACAGAAAGGTAGGGATACACATCACTGTGAAACACAGGAGACCATTTCACTCTTGTGGCTCTATCTAAAGCATGTCAAGCAATTTTAATTTCTCAAAAGGGAAATAAAATGTCTGTTATTAAATTTATATGAGAACCTAACAAGCTAGCAGAACACCCCCCGGTGATTTACAAGAGGTGTTATTATTATTCATGGATCACTGACATGATAGAGCATAATGACATCTGAAAGAGTACTTGGAGACCACTATTTTGTGTCAATGAGCAGTTAAGAAGCCTTTAGCTTTTCGGAGCCTCCGTTTATTGTGTCAGTCTGTGGAGAAACAGACACTAAAGGCAGCAATATCTCCATATGATGAAGCCAACTGGCATCCTAACAGCATGCCTGCTCATATTGTACTTGGAAAGGTTTTTTATTCATGGCTAGCTCTGTGTGAAATAATCCTATTTTTCATTATATTGCTGTGTGTCCATCTTCTGGAATATTAATATATGAATTTGAATTTAATCAGCTCTGCATGTAGAACCACTAAGTTTTTAATTCAGATTTCTCAAAAATAGACATAACTGCAGTGTAAGAACATAAGTGTTAATGACTGCTTCTTTGAGCTTCAAAATTACTGTGAATAATCCTGCATTTTTAAACTGACATTTTCACTACAGTTAGATTCATTTATTGTCCCTAATTTTTAAGAGGAGGTGCTAGCCTCACTTTCCAGCTTGTCAAATTTGCAAGAAACCACCTCCAGGCTTTGCTGATGTTGCCACTCGTAGTGCTAAAAAACTGTTTGAAATAATTTGCAAAGTATTTTCATTACCAACCTTCTAATCTTTTCCTATAAATTGTTATTTGCCATAATGCCAGAAAAATTGCCTTTAATCAGGCTAGGGATATGACTGATATTATCAAATGAGCAATACATTTACTATGTTTTCTTATTTTCCCCTGTGCCTAATTGTTGTCCCACTTGATTTGTTAAAATTTTAGGCACTATCAGGGAAGGAAATTCTATTTGCTCTGTGTTTGTACAATGTCTAATTCCATGAGATATACTGCTTCCTGACTGTGGTTGTTCAGTAATATCACAGTATATCATCACAATAATAAAGTCTGTCTCATTGAAAGGGCTGCTGATTCAAACATCTGTGGCACGCTGACATTGTGAAATCCTGCCTCCAGAGTCCTGGCCCAAGATGTCATTACTGCTACTACAGCTGCTTCCCTTTACTCAAGTTAACCTTGGGTAAAAGGCTATCAGGGGTACGAAAGTGGTAAGATTTTCCTTCTCTGTTTAGCTATTCTGCAAACAAAGGTACTGGAAAAGCATAGCAAAAATTGTGCCTGAAGAGAAAGCAATTACAACATTTTGCATTCACATGTTTTAAGCTTCTGGGTACCATCTCAGGAAGATATCAGCTGCTCAAAAGTTCAGTTAATTTTTGCTTCAGGCAACAGTTCATAATTATTTTTGGAGCCTGCACACTTTACACTTGCCCAGTCCAGCTGAATTTCTTTCAGACATTCTTTATTATTGAGGAATACATGCCCACTGTATTTAAAAACAGAGGATTAGCATATGCTGTTTACAGTTATCATTTACCCCTGCAGAATAATACTCAAAAGACTAAGAATTTCATCTGTGCAAATTCTTAGAAGTATTAAGGTTTTTCTGTATTGCACTCTCCTAAAAAAGACCTTGACAATTCTACTATTAAAAGACAGAAACAACAGAACTCTTTTCAACCTCCATTTTAAGCATTATTCCTCTCTTTTTTTTTTTTTTTGTTTTCTAAAGTAACTAGATATAAAGATGCTATAGTATCCTATGTAGCCTCATAGTGGTTATTTGCAAGACGGTTCATCAGATATTCTTTATAATTTCCCTTATGAGATAGTAGTTTTACTTTTAGCACTGACCCAGACATTTTCTGAATGTATCTGTTACTTGCAGTTCCTTCAGAATTTGTCCTTGGACCACCAATAATTAGTATTGGGAGACTGTTTTTCTTACTGGAGGCACCTAAGCTTTCAGTTCTCTGTGCTGTGCTTCTGAGACTAATTTATTTGTTGTATAAGCTTCAAGAAGTGTTGTAACTCTCTGGAACCTTTGAACTTGCAACATCTACTGCCCATTTTGGGGTCAATTCTGCTTCCATCAAAGACTGCCTTTGTATTGCATTATTTTGCATAGCACTCATTCTCTTAATGCATCATTTAAACTCACTCCAAACTGGCAATTCTTGTTTAATTGCTTTAATCCAGTCACATATTCAGCAAATGTTTTATTTTCTTGATTCTATCTATGAAAACAGAAGTGCTTTGCAATCACAGGTGGATTTGGGGATAGGAAATTTTTCAGAATTTTCAGTCTCAGCAAAAGTTTTGTCTTTTGTTTTAATAGTGTCTTTAAGGCTGTGCTATAGGATATGGTTTTGGTGACCATTATACTCAGCAAAACAGTCATCTTTTACATAATATTGAGATCATAAAATAACGTTCACATCTTCCAGTATAGGTAGTAGAACCCTTCATTGAACTATCAGATAAGCTGGCTTTTTTCAAAATAAACTCTAAACTTTATTCTCCCATCCACTCCAAAGAATAAAATTATTCTTAGCACAAGTGTTGCAGGCAGCTGTCCTATCTGTTCCCCCACCCGGACAAGCCCCTTCTGTTTCACTCTATTCTGTAGTATGACTGTTCTTGCTGCTGACTAGACTTTGACTTCCAGGATACCAGGAACAGGAAAAATAAAAAAGCTACCTTAATGATCTAGAAAAATGGTGTGTTGCTTATTAGAAGTTTACTCTGATAGGCTTCTAATAGCTGCTGGATGGGAAGACATGGAAAGTTACACCATGAGGTACTCCCTCACTTCTAAACTCTCTAGGCATGGCTCAGTCTTTAATTACATATTCACATTCAAAGTTAATGTCAGAAACTGCTTATTCAGTGCTCAGGACAAGGCAAATCTGCTGATGAACCTGAACCTTGGAGTAAGGGATGAAGTAGGATATTAGATGTTACGGTTTTTATTTGTATCCAACATGAAGTTCAGGGCCTGAGGTGAATATGTTCACAAGCAGAGCTGAACTGAGGGATGCTGTGTGCTTGCACAATGCTGCATATCACTAAGTAACTTGACCAGACTGGTGCACAGTCAAGTCAGTGATGGGCACTCCCATTGAAGAACTGGAAAGACTTCAGTCTATGGGCCTAAGAATACAATCAAATTACAGCTTTTAATGAAAGTCTGGATGACAATTCATTAACAATACATTTGCCATGCACATAATTAGTTAACTCGCTTTTAGATAACACACAGGACAGGATTCAGTATCTCACTGAATAAGATAGCTGCCTTTAATTGTCTGCATGAGCTGAGTGTTAAAGTTCCCCTTAGAATTGAAGATTTGCCCAACAGCAGAGTTTAGAGAATGATCCAGTTGATCAATGATCAAGACAGGACTTAGCTTGTTCAGCTTGTCTATGCACAGGCATTGATTGTCATGTGAAATTCCTTGTTCTAGCTGAGTTCCTCAGGACCAACATCTATGATTCAGATCCTCCAGGATGCTTGAAGGAACTACTGGAGAGCTGTTGGGATAAGGGACTTTAGCTGGCATTAAATCTGTATGGTTAGTCAGCTGAGCTGAGTTCTGGATGTCTTCTTCAAAGCGAGGTAAATAGCTCTCTGCATTCCACCAACTATATTAAACAAATCCCTTTTGACTATAGTGAGATCTTCGATACACTTGTCTTTAGAAACTTACAGTTTAGTGACTTAACCTTTGGGCAGAATCCCTTTGTGAGCATGCGTTCTCATGCAGTAACTCAGTCACCTGTTTCTGCCCTTAGCTTTTTTATGTCCTATATTTAAAATTAAGATAATGCTGATTTTTTACTTCTGAGGTCCATTGTGAAAATGAAGAATGGTCAAATGCTATAGTGAAGCACATTCTGTTAGCACACAAGAAGGAAATTAAAAATTATATTTTCAGTACAAGCTTTAATAGTTTTTAGTGTATGGTGAATGACACATTGTGACAAATAATAAAACACCTTTCTTCATATGAGTTGAATAAGGCAGGGATAGTATAAAAAAATAAGTATATTAACAGATAGTTAATAATCTGATCACAGTTCATGAAAAGAAGAGACAGACTCTCCAGACAACCTTCACTGTGGTGTGTCCTAAATAGGAGTCTTGCTTTTTCAGCCTTAGTAACATTTTAAATGTACTTTTTCACATATTTTATGTGTAGAACATTTATGGCTACATAAAGCTTCCTTTACTTCCCTATTTCCCCCTCACAAAAAAACAGACAAGTACAATATAATAACAAATTTATTTCTTAATCTACTATTGAGATCAGCAGACTGAAAATTTAGACTATATCCACATATTTTTTAATAATATTCTTTTGGTCTGAAAAATACATCAACTTCCTCCTCTCCTATTATCATCAGCTCTATGAAAACCAAGACAAATGTTGGAGATTTAAATGAACAAAAACAAATATCTTAGTATTTGAAAATAATTGTTTTATTGTGCGATATCATCAAGGAAATGTCACAATGCTGCAAATAAATATCATGTATCTGACTTATTTGAAAATGACTGTGAATACTTTCATGGCGCATATTGATGCCATGAAGGTCCAGACGACCTTCCACAAATCACTGGTCTTCACTTCTTCCATCATAGAAGGGCAAGATCTGCTTACATTAGTTTATGGCACATGTTAATCTAGTCTATTCACAAAAAAGTCCAGTGAGAGAGATGACTCCTGAAAAGTATAATAATAATTTTATAATTTTCTTCATGTAGCACAAGCCACAGGACAGCTTCATGGAGGGAAGCAGGAAGGAGCTATCCACTGACAAAACACCTTACAGCCTGAGTAGACCTGTAGGCATCAGCAGTGTATGGTCGTATCTGTAGCTGACCGCATCAGTTTTGAGGTTTTTTTTATAAACAGACTTCTTTTAGAACATAATTTGTCTAACTTATTTCATAGATCTACTTTAGGATAAGACAAATCCTACCACTGACTAGTGGGTCCGTGTGTAAAAGGAAAAAAGGGAAAGTAGGTCAGGTAGAAGATTCTGCATGGAGCTACTAACAAATTCAGTCCCCAGTGCTCAAGTGAATTTTTATTCCAGTGTCTTCTTAGTTTGAGACTTTCTGAATCTTACAGATTCCTAAAATGTGTCTGCTTGGAAACATGATGATCACTACAAAGTCCTCTCCATATTTAACAATACTGGTTTATCTCATACCACCACAGAATTCATTGGGGTTTTTTTAAGTTTAAAACAAATGTTTGTATTTTTCTTTAGTTATCCAAAATGAAGTCACGGTATTCATTTAATAGTCATTTCTGGCTCCCACAGTATGTCTAGCATGAACAAAACTGAAGAAAGCCAAAATATGGCAACCAGGAAGCCACTTCTTCATCACTGAATCAAGGGAGTGACATAAGGTCTTTACCTGCCTTTTCTTTCACCCCTCAGGTAATCTTTCTGGATAAGGAAAAGGTCCATACTTTGCCCTACATCTAGACTTTATTTCTGAGACTGAATATAGTATAAATAGACCATAACAACAGAATTAATCATAAAGATCAATACAGGCATTATAGGGTAGGGGTCTTTTCTGGCTTAGGCCTATCATAAAACTATAGATGATAGCAGGAGCCACATCTTACATGACTGTGGTGGTTTGGGTGGATTCACCCTTTTTGCTTGCAGCTTGCAGCCAAACACAGCCTGCTTTCTCAAGCTCCTCCCCGCCCCTCTCCCTCTGTCTTAGCAAAACTAGGATGGCTGAAAAATTTGAGAATACAAGCTACATTATTTCTCAATAAGAAATAAAACTATAATTGTCTTAGATTTTTAAGATATTGATTTTTTTATTAATTACAGAAATGCTGAAGAATTGCAATAGAAATGTTTTAATTTACTTGAAGATAAATCATAAACTATTTAGAGGTTTATATAAAAACAATGATTGCCTACCTGCATAAGTTTGGATATGAGGAGAGAGAGAAGCAATTCAAGAAAAAAAAAAAAAAACCAAAACAGAACTGCAGAAAAAAAATTTATAACTATTTTTTTCTAGCTTCAACACGAAGAGACCTAAAGGTTCAAGATAGCAAGGAAAATAATGAAGCTTACATGATTCCTGAAACATAGATCAGACATGGCAGTAACACATATTTCATCAGGGATTAAGGATAAAGAATCGTCTGAAAGGTTTTTGGAGAGGCTTCCAGAATGTTCAATATAAAATGACTCAGACTTGGAGGTAGGTCTTTATGGCATCCAGATTTGAGAATGCAAAGAATTGCTTTGCCTTAGGCTCCTTTGGCACTTTGTAGTGTTTAAGGAAGTTTGCCATCTAATCTACATAAGACCATTTGTGGTTGATGATTTTGCTATTTGTTACCAGCTATCTGTGTCCTACAGTAAAAGCATATATTTCTAAAGAATATGCAAAGTAATATTATGCTATCTGCATTTTAGGAGGGCTTATAGACTGATATACACAACTTCTTTTTCCTCCTAATCACTCAGAGAGTTAACAAATTCTTATTCTGCTTTGCTAAATCTCTTATGTCATTTGTTTCGGGACATATTTACTACATGCCTACTACCTTCTGAGTACTGTAAAAGAGCTAACAAAACTGAAAATCAGAAAAAATATCCCCAGCAACCGAGCAACAAATTAAGCACCATATAACACTGCAAACTGTACATAATGGTAAAAGCAGAAAAATATATAGAAATATACTTACTTTCACAAAACTAAGGAAATCCAGGTTTCAATGTGTGTGTGATTTACACCGTGGGTATATTTTGTGTATTTGAGAACAATATTTCCTGAGGTCTCTCTGTCACAAAACTTAATTGAAATGTGATAGACTCCAGAAAGTCCCCAAAACACTGTTCTTTCTTCAGTGCCTTAAAAACTTTAAGGGTTAAATTAGTGTCTCTGCAGAATAAGCAGTGCTTGTGACCAGAATTTAAGCTCTCGTGTAAAAGCCTGTTAAATAACTAGAGGTTTCATTCAAAATTTTAACCCACTTACTCATCTATAAATGAGATTTAGATTGCAATACCTCTCTGGACTGACACTCAAAGAAACTTTATAAGGTATGGAAACTTCTCGGTAGTCATGACTCTTTTTATTTCCTTTACCCCTTACAGATTCACTATGCTTCTATCTGTCCATGGCTATTCATGAATGGTATTTTCCTACAGAGGTCTGTAAGAACATTATTTCAGTAAACTGAGAACAATAAATGAAGCAAATATGGCTTAAAATAACAATAATAAATAATCATAAACCTCAAAGACTTTTTTTGTTAAAACTGAATCTTGGAACAGTTATATTTCTCAATGTTGGTTATGAACATCATGAGGTAAAGAAGAAACTGGAATTCAGTCTTCCAAAATCTGAAGACTTTGAAATCTAAAGTCTAATCCAGATTTTGTGGGTCAGTTCCATCTGTACATTATACAAAACTACAAAGAGCTAATGAGACTGAAATTACTAATGTTAGGTTTTTATACCAGATTGCTTCTGTCTGAATTTGTAGGTTTTTTTGCAGAAATATTGTCTACGTTGTTTCTTCATCCACTAAATACATATACAAAAAAATCATATGATATCAAAAGAAGGATGCAGAAAATACTGAACTTTGAAGAGGCACAAGAATTCTTACATGAGGGCCTTATGGAAAGTGTGAACATTTTCCAACTCTGGGGCTTTTCTGTAATCCAACCCCAAAAACAATAGTCCAGTCTTGCTCTAATATTCACAGATTGTGCCAGATCTTGTATGAAATAGAACCTCATCTTATGCTGATGAGGAGGGGACAGTATCAAGCACAAAGTCCAAGAAACACAGCTGAACACTTTGAGGAAGGCAGACTGGCTGCAGTAAGATTCTGAAATGTTCCATAACAGCCAACAGAGCAGTTACAGCACAATGTTGACAGAAGGTTGGGTTGAATTTTATAAGGTGTGCTGATGAACACAGCTGGGAAGTAATAATAGCAATAATAACCATGAGTCCCCACATGGGCTGTTTAGTCTCTTCTTGCAATCATGGATCCCTTACCTTGACTGTAGTGAGAAAATTGGAGACTCAATTGTCAAAAGAATTTTCTTTGCTTCTTATGTCCTGGGTCTTGGCTGTAACAGAAAGTCAAGATTATAGGCTCTAGACTACCTAGTCACCAAGTGCTAGATCATGAAGTGATAGTCTGAACCTGGCTACCACAGATGGCTTTTTTATATAAACCAGAGAGATGTAGTATGCATGCTCAGTATAACCAGAAAGCTCAGCAGGAACTAGCCTGGACTTAGGACACAAGAGTCTTAACAACCACCTCCAGGTGCCATAACTGCATGGATTAGACGTTTTGTTCCTCAGGGCATATGACCTCTGAGATAAAAGCAACTAAATGTTTCCTCCTGATAAGCAAGCCTGCCTTTAATAATTTCCCTTTAGGGTAAATAATTTCCCTTTTGATTAGTGTTGTTGTCATTTTAAAATAAAATTACCTTTAATACAAGGGACTTCTCATTTGACGCATATACCTAGTGCCCCTACATATATCCATATCTATGTCAGCAAATTGTCCTGCATGAACAATAGGACACAAAGTCCTGTACTTTGTAAGAAGTAGTTCTGGATTCAGATAAGCACAAAAGTTTTCTTAAAAGTGTGTTGTGCCTATGTAAAGGTCGACCAGATTCTGGAATGTGATCCAGACTTCATGGATATATTGCACTGGCTAGTCTTTTAACACTGTGGACACTTTCCTCTAGACTATTTTTCTCCCTACAACTTGCCTGGCTTTTAAGGTCTGCATTCCAAATTTAATCATGAAACAAACTAAAATGCCAGGATCAGTTCAGGCAATGATTTTCAGTTGCATTAGTCCACCCACTCTGCTGTTCAGTCTGGACACTTTCCAAATTTATCTGCAGAGAGAAATGATGTTTGAATACAGCTTAGAATACTGAAGAAAAACTGGGGAAAAAATGCATCAAATGTAATGAAGAGCAGAAAGTCAATGATGCAGCAAAATAGATAACAATAAGCTCCACTCTGCTTCCATGGTGTGAGATGGCAAAAAGATCAATTTCTTATGTTCTTTTCCTATTTAAGTGTGTATTTATTTATTTGTTTATTTATGGCAGAGTGTTAAGCTAGCTAAATAAAATGCCATAAGAAATGTGTTAATTCTGGGGAAACAAAGTAACCACTCTGTATTTACTTAATGAACCAGGAGTGGATGAGAAAAGGCTTTTTTTTTTTTTTTTTAATAGTACTGAAATGCAATTAAGAAATAGGAAAATAAAATGTATAGTGAAAATTTGAAAAGCAAGGAATGAATATCTGAATATTACCCATCAGTCAGAACGTTTCTTAGGATTTATCCCATTCCACATAGATTTTAAAACATAGCAAAAGGATAAAAGACTTACTTTGAGGAAAGTGTTAAGTCATTATGATAAATTTTATGGAGTCTAAAAAGTTTTTTTGGACATTCTTTAACATTTTTTGAAGTTATTTATTTCCATAAAGATGTCATCAATTTTTCTGCAGCTGGAAATCATAGCTAACTTTACAACAGCATGAGTTATAATGTATCATTATTGATACTAGCTGAATATCTTCAAGCTGAAAGAGTGTGCATTAAAATTCTGTTCATTTTGGTAGGTCTCAAACTGATTGTACAGTATCAAAAGTTAGCCTTTTTATTTATTGATTGGTTGATTCTTCCATCCAAGGTGAAATTCTTGGTATATTTTGTAGGCCAGGCTGTAGCTTAGGCCTGCCACGAATGGATGACATATTAATTAGAACTGGGACTAGAAAAATTCCTTAGTGAACTCTTAATATCTACTGAGAGAACCTTGTTAAGAAACATTCTCTCTTAAAAAGTTTGTCCATTGTTGACTGCATTAATCATAACACTATTACTGAGGAATTGATCGATATGTGTTTCATTATCTTCAGTTTTAGTATTTCTAGCCATTATAATAATTTGTATTTCCAGTTAGCAGCTGTACAGTTGCTCTAAGAGACTCTTAGATTTTTCCATTTGGTAAATATTAACACACTACAGTGCCAGGGGCTTCAGTGACAATTGAAGAGGACAAGCAGAATAGGCAGATCATCATTAGTCTCCTGGGTCAGTTACAGTTAAGTCTGTATTTTGAGTGAACTTTGCTGGAGCATGGGAGATGATTTTGAAACTTGTATTCAGCAAGTGAAGGGACTCTGTGCTAGATGGGAATTTATAAAAGCAATCAGATGCAATTCTTATGAGAAAGCAGTTCAAATGTTTGACTTACAAATAATTTATCTGTGAAGTTCCTTGCTACAAGAAAGGACTGAAGACTGGAGTTTGGAGGATTTAGTTTCTTTATTTACAGAGTTGCATTTATAGCCTGAGACACTCAGGTTTAAGATTTCTTCTTAGTTAAGAAAAGCATCATTGGGGAAAAATGGCTTCCCTGTCTCAGGTAAATAGCCTAAATACAGGTTAATATCTGTTATTCATGGTTAGAGCAGGGTCTTGGATTAGAGCTATTTCCTACCAGTGATTGAAAATCATGCATGTAACATCAAAATTACTGTATTCTTAATAACTCTTTCAGTCTCAATAAATTGATGTTTCCTGATGGGTCTTTGAAAAATTCCAGACCAACTATATTCTTACACCTCTACTTACGCCAGAACAATTGGCTATGTCTTACAATGTCTCACTCTCTCCTTAAAGTTTAACTATCACAAAGATTTTAGCAGCAGAAGCGTGACTGGTGCACATGGATCTATAACTCTATAGTACTATGAGCATTTATGAATTATATCTAGTTATACTTTTTTTTTCCTTTTTAAGAAGTATCCTTAGCTGAACAAAAATACTCTCATTCAGCTCAAGGAGCTGACCTACAATAATGGTGATCTTATTGGAGACTAATGAGTTATTTCATATTAAGATCTTCTTGTGGATCTCATAACCATGTGATAAACAGTAGCATTTATTGTCAGTGATGTGACTGGTCATTAATGAGCCACCAACAGGACTGTAGTTTATTATGGAAGAAAGAGGTTCTGTTCCTTTCATTAAAGCATGGATTTATTAAACCAGTTGTGTGTATTATCACTTTTGGGCATCTAAAACTCTATGATAAAACTAAGTGGGTGATTCCGAACTAAGGTAAATTTAAGTTAATTTCTTATGTGAATTAAAAAATTACTAGCATAAACTATTCCAGAATTGTGTATCATACTTTCTTAGGAATTATTTGGGAGCAAAACCCATATCATTCATTTATTTCTTCACTTCTTAAAAAGCTACATGACTGAGTAATTCTGGTGGCACTTCTTTCTTGTGTTTTTCATTCTGCACAGGTTTTGCTGGCAACTGAGAAATGTCGTAGCTTAAAGACATGCACTTATTCTATTTCCTTTAACAAAGGACAACGCTAAACATATTTACTACAAATTGTGGAGTTAAACAAAATTACATAACAATAACACATTTCTCTGCAAAGGGTATGGAAGTAGGTCTTCTTGAAAGCTGGAAAAGTATTGCAATCAAAAGCTACATAAAAGTAATCTTATTTTTATTACATACAAAGAATGTTTTCCCAGGAGTGCTGATGCTTCCCAGAAAATAAATAAGAAACTCAGATAAAAGAAGGAAGGAAATATTACTTGAGTAAAACCATTCAGCTAAGTTTTCCTCAGCTACACATACCTGTGAGGAGTTGAGTTTTTTCTGTGTTCCGCTACAACTGATGGAGGTGGCAGCCAATAGACTTTGTTGCAACCTACATCATCATT
Source organism: Caprimulgus europaeus (assembly GCA_907165065.1). The sequence continues at coordinate 46,075,361 of OU015530.1, read as the reverse complement.
GTTCAAGAGCCCGTAGAACCTCCAGTTTTGCTGCATCATTCTATACTCACATTTCTGAATCTGGCTATAACTCTGAAAGCCACTTACAGTTACTTCTAGAAGAGTTACAGCCTGGTGTTTGTACTTCAATGACTAGTCTTGAGGTAAGATCAGAGCAAGAATAAAAGAAAGAAAATAAACAAAAAAAGATCCAGCATAATAATAATAATCCCCTAAAATGCTAAAACATAAATTAAATAGGCACAGGTGGATTTGATGTTGCAAGGTTTCTAAAAAGACTGGAAATTAAAGACTGTCTGCCAGTAAGTCATAGAAGGAGGACTTTGGAAGTCACTGGCTTGACTCTGCTGACCAGGGCTGTTAACTGATGAAGATAAGCAGATAACCAACTCAAGCTACAAGGCTATTCCTCTGTTCTGGTGCAGAGGCTGTTCCTGAGGCTGATGGCAAGGGGGGAGTTGTAGTGTGGTTGTAGTTGTTGTGTAGTTGCAGTGTAGTTGTAGTTGCTCTTTTATTTGGTGGTGTACACTGTAATTATTGCAGAAGCATTGTCACTGTATTTGTTTAGACTACCTTTTCTTACTAGTTCTGGTTTTTCAGCTAGAAAGGGCTGAAAAGGGTGCCTCAGACACAGCTGCCTCAAGCAGGGAATTGCTTGGGTAATTTCATGGTGTGATCTATCCCCACCACATCCCCATGCTGCCTCACTCCATACGCTGCCTCGCTCCACATGGATGCAATTCTCCTTTTCCCCAGTCTGCCTGCCCTGCTCCCTCTTGGACATCATTTTATTCCAGACACAAATCAGGAGCTGCAGTGCAGATAGATAGATTTATCTCTGAAGGTTATTTATCCCTCAGAGAAGAGGCTGACAGCATGATTCCTTAGGGGAATTAATGGGAAAGCAAGCATGCAAACAGTTAGGAAGTACTAGATACCAACCAGCACTTGGTGTCAAAATGCCTGCTAGAGCTTTGTGAGCAGGTATGCAGAGCAGGGATACGGGCCAAGCCCAGGATGGGGATCCAGGTCAGACACAGCCCTGAGATGGCCAGGAAGGGTAGGACTGTGACAGAGCTGGAGATCAACTGGCAACCTGGCCAGTAAGGCCTCTTAGTGTTCTCAAGACCCTGGCTTGGTGTTAAAAAGACTAAACAGGAAACAGTGTCCAGTCACGATCTGCAGAGTTACGTGAAATTGAGCATATTATTTATTTGCTTAACTTTTCCTGTGATTCCACCTGGAAACCTCACAAAAGCTTATCTTTTCAGGAAGATTTGGGGGAGTTTTTGGCTTTTTCAGAACTACAGTAAGAATTACCATTTTTTCCCTGTAATTCGGTTATGTCTTCCCAACTTAGAAAAAACCTCAGAGTAATTGGTTCAAGGTCAGTTTGACCTTACAGTCAGTTTTGGGTAAGTTCTTATATTTCCTTATTCTAGTTTTCCCATGCTTAATTTAAGAACAGTAGAAAATATTTGAAGCGCCTTTTCTAATTGCAACTTCATTTCCATCTTAAGTGAAAGACTCTTACTTGGTGATTACCAGACAAGCAGTTAAAGAAAAGATAGATGGTTGCTGTGGTTCCTTAAGGCATTACTAAATAAGATTGATTTTAGCCCTCAATCTTCTTTTTTTTAAAAAAATAGTAGATTCTTCTTTAAATTAAAAGGACTCTATTTCCTTTACATTCAGTTAGATATAAAACATACATTTTAAAAAAAGCAACAGACATGAGATGTCTCCTTATTTTGTATAATGGACTGAAGAAGACTTCTACCTCTGTTAGGAACTTTATTAAAAATTACTTATATTTCAGGAGGGTTTTATTTTGTTTGTTTGTTTGTTGTTAGGGTTTTGTTGTTGATCAGATGTCTTTAGACCATTTATTTTTCCAATCAAGGTATGAATTTTAGTGTTTAGAGAATACATTAATCCTACATATAAGACTACTAACCAGAACATATTAGGAGCTTACCATCAGCAGTATAAAGTCACACTTGTTCAGAAAAAGACATTAAGCTTTATTTCTCCATTTCCTTTGTAAATTTTAATGACAGGACATTTTAGTACTTAAGAATTCTACAAAGGTGTTCAGAGCATCTGTGCTTTCTTGAAAGGCAGCCAAAACATCATCAACACATCTCAGCTGCAGTCTGTTTCTTGGCTTTGATAACAGCACAACATTCTGTCCAGAAGATGATATGAAGATATTAGTAAATGCTGGACTAAAATCTGTTTACAAGGGCTTAGTGACAGAAGGCAAGGAAGGCCACGAATAAAAAGTCAGCAAGTACTTGTCAGGATGATGTGAAATCACAGATAGACAAGCTCTGGTTCATACTCAGGCTCCACTATTTACCACAGAGGGACGGATTGTTATGCCCTGTACCCAGCTGACAAAGCAGTGTAGTTAAGATCTTCCTTTTGCTGCAGGGGGTAGAAAGTCAAAACCTGTAATCCCACACATCATCCTTCATGAAAGCAGAGGAGAGGTAAGAAGGGGGTCAGTGAGTGACAGAGCCTCATTTGGTTGTGTAAGGTCATAGGCACCAGGCAAGGAGAAAAGGAAGAAAGACATTTCTGACCTTCTGGATTCTTTTTCTATCTAGTTCATAGACTTGCATGGTTATACACACAGCTCACACGTGGTTAGATCCAGCAATAAAACAGGATTAAGAGTAGGGAAAATTGAAGTCACATAAGGAAGAAAAATGGTAGATGCCTAAATTATAAACCAGTCTATCCAAATTAGACTAAAAGCCAGACAATCCTTGATGTTTTCTTGTCTGAGGTTCACCAGGATGCAGAGAAATCAGAGTAGAGAGCAGAAGTGTCTGGATGTCAGACTGCAAGTAAAACTTTGTCATTGCTATCTTTGTCTCCTGCATCATATCCAATCTTCAGATTGTACAACATCCAACCAATAACTAAACCTCTTGTCTTCACCTACCTTACTTATTCTGCTATACAGAAAATCTTGTTAGCTTTTCTTTTTCTGAGTCAATTTGCCAGGCATAAACTCCCTTTAAAAATAACAGATGTATTGGCGTCTAAATGGGTCATCAGATGACCCTTTACAAACCATGGGACACACAGAGAAAAACACCAGAAAATATGCATTTTCTGGTCATTAAATTTTCTTGTGTGTTTTGGATCAGTAGAAGTACTTTCTTCAAAAAATATCACGTAACTGTTCTTTTGGGGAACATAAATTCTATTAGAACTTTACTTTCAACCTAGACATAATCCAATAAAAGCATTCTTCTGTACTAGCTACCTAATGTAGTTCAGTATTTGTGGTGAATTTAGAAGCAAAAAGGCAATTAAATTAAAAAAAAAAAAGCTGAGAGTGTGTCATTCAGAACAGTTAATTTTTTTTAAGTGTTAAAGTCAAGTGTCTCCCATTAAATATGAATAATAGGGGAGAAAAATAATAAATTACAAGTTTTCTAATTCTATAGCCGATGTTTTAAAGGTGGTAATGGCAGCTTTAGCCTTCTGTATTATAATGGAAATTGACACAGCTGTGTAAAGTCACCCATCCCTGTTGTGACTTAGCATAGCTGGCTAGTTGTTCTCAGCTGTGCAACTGTCATATAATTTCAGAGGGGTTAAGTTAGTGTATTTATAGGAAAGAATTTCTTTAATGGTCACTGTGCTAATAAAGAATTATTTGATTTGAACTCTGCTCCACCACACCCACTCCCTTCCTTTGCTAATACATTCTTTCCTCCTCTGACATGTCCGGTAAGCTTGCCAAATAAAAAGAAGAAAAAAAGGCAGTTTCTTAGAATGTGGCCCATTTGCAGCAGTAAGGATTTCCATTCTGACACAAGATATATAAATCTTTAGGGAATCTGTTCCTCAGAGCTCTGTACATCCAATCTATAACTCAAAGAAGTCTGCCTTGCAGTGTAAGAAAATATTTGGAAGATAGAATCTTTGCATCTAGCTTAAAAATGACGTGATGGATTTACCTGATCTATTTAAGGGACCGAATGTCTTATTTTATCTTAACTCCCTTTCTTCTTTTCGTTCACAGCTTTTTTCTATCATCATCCCATGAGTTCCTTTGTACCCTGCAAGGCTCTAATTTTGCAAAGTAGTCCTCTGTGAACCTTCCACTACAAACCTTCATTTACAGCTGTGCAATATCCTCCCTTTCCAGTACACACAGGAGCTGTAGTGGAAGTGGTCTGAGAGTGCCCTTTCCTTTTCCCTGGAAAGCCTCCCAGACACAGCTTTCAGTATAGGAAATGAATTAGTGGCAATAAAAGTAACACAGATTCATACTCTGCTGCCTCTTAAAAGAATGGAGTGAGAAGACATCACTTAATTGCAGCTTTTATGATCAATGACAGATTCTTAACCATGGTTTTGTATATAAATCTGGCACAACACAAAAGACATTACTGGAGTTTTGCAAGATAGTCTCTGATTTCCATCTTATTCAAAACTGGACACACTGGTTTTCTACTTTCTGCACTGTTTGTCAGCTACATGCCTAAGGAAGAGGTCTAACATTTTATTTTGTTGAAATTTCTTTTCAGAATAACGCTGGTGACTTCCATGGGGTTTATCATGATGGTGGCTGAATCTTAATGGCAAAGTAACCTCACATATCCAGACTATAAAATACAATGAGAGCCTTTAATCTTGCAAATGTTATTAGGAAATAATAGCATCTTGCTGCACCACTATTTTCACTGAAGTCAGTCAGACATAAGAGAATATTCGCTAGGAATCTCCTTCTTCAGAAAACAGTAAAACTGACAGAGTACCAGAGTAATTACAATGAGAATTGTTTCATAATAATCTCAGACCTTGATAATGCTATACTGTCACCTCTATGAGGGCATCGTTCCCCTAGATGTGCTAAGGGAACTTACCATTATGCATCTCAATCCAAATGCTGAAAGCTGCAGTTACCCCAGTCACTGTTGTAGAAGTCACCATCTAGTGTAGGATGTCTGACAAGTATACCACAAGTGAAAACTAGGACATTGCTACTGGTGAACACAAATTCCAAGAGAAAGTAGGTACCAGCAGCTGGTATCTGCTCCTAAGTGTTAATAATTGTCAGAGGAATAACACTTTTCAAATAAAAGAAAGTAGACAAGGGACTTGGTCACCCACCACAGTCTGACATAGACAGCTTGTCTAGAGAAGGAACTTAAGAGATGCTTTGTTGTTCTCATCTGAGAAAACAGAGTGGTGAATTTAAATAGAAACCACACCCTCTAGATGATCTAACCCTAAATAATTTCCCTCAGCCTCATTACTTCAGTTTGCTAATAGGATCAATCTTTATATATTTACAGTCAAACATAATAGCAATTTTAAAAATCTTCATCGCATACATCTTTATAAAACAAAAAAGTTATAAGTTCAATAAAAAATCCCCAGGTCTAGCCAGTCTTCCAGTTGAGTCATGCACTTAGAAAGAGAGTAAAATATAATATTGATGTGTCACAATTACATGCACCATGAAAAATAATTTATTTAATAGAATGGCTTCTCATTAGTAAGAGCCAAATGGTTGAGCTGTTTTGGTCCCCAGAATTTATAACTTGCATGCAGACGTTTCAAAGTGACAACGTATCTCTGAATGACCCAGAAGGGAATTTCTGTAAGGGGTTGCAGGGTAAAAGAGATTATTTTTACCCTCACATGGCTTGGTAGCATTGGAAGTATGGTTTACTTGCTGGAAGGTTTTGTAACCAGACATGGAAAATTTCCTAAACTTCTCAAAAGTAAACAGAACGAAAGAACTTCACAAACTCATACTTCCAATCACCTTTCAGAATCCCCCATGGACTCTGGTACATAGTACTGAAAAGTATACAGTTCTGCGAAGTCATAGAATTAGTGACGATCCTTACTCAACTGAAAATAGCAGTACATATCCTAATTGTGACAAACATCAGAACACAGGTGCAGCTTCTGTGCCAGGGGGTTTTAAGCCAGTCTGCATGATACAGAGGTCCCTGAAGTTAGTGGAAATTGTGACATTCCACTTTCTGAACTTCAAATTTGGTCAGCACTATGTCAAAACCAAATAAAAGTGGAAAATGAAAACAAAAGCTTACAGAAACCATGACAAATTATGAATTTCTAGATCTTTTAAATACCTTGTTCAATTTGCTTCAAGTACGTGATAAAACAGACTACCTTGTTGTAAAACAAGATACACAAAAAATTCCAAATTGGTTGTAATGGTGTAAGAGAAAAATATAAAATCTGTACACTAAAGACAGATAGTTTACTTATACATGTGGAGAGGCTACATTCAGCTAACTACTCTTAGAAAAACTGCCTGAGTTAATAGCTCATTAGCATTCTTAAACATATCTATTAACTATTTATTATTTATTTTCCTGAAAATTTATTTTCCAATGTACATTAAAAATAGTCTTCCATTTAAATATTTTCATTTTAGCTGAAGACATGATTGGTACAATGAAAGTCTTAAAACCTCATTTTTTCAATGACATAATATATTCTTGACATACTGAATTTGCATTCTGTCCAAGAAAACAATAATCTCAACAGAGTTTCAACAGAAATTTCACACTCTGTATCAGCTGCAATTTAATTTCATGTTAAGGGGTATTAACTCTGACATTTCAACATTTGTTATAAATACCCTGTACTAGGTATTAAGATATATGTGCTTGAATGTAGTTAAGGAGGTGAAGATAGAGAATTTTGTAGCTTTTAGTTATATTGGTTTTATTGGAATAAAAAAAGATTATCAGGTGCTCTTTTTGCTTTCTGGGTATTTAGATATATGTTTTATCTCATTTCCATTTTACTTCTGACCCATGCGTTTTAGTATATTATTCAGTCCAGCATTTTTTTTCCTCCGTCATTGACAACCTATGCACTGGTCGATAGTTTATTTATAGGAACTGGTTAACAAGTGCCTGTGAAAATATATGCAATTTCTTCTTCCATTTTGCCAGCATACAAAATGAGAAAAGTGGTTGAAAGATAAGAGTAGACTCTGGAAATAACCACCCTATAATTCAGTTAGGACTCTGCCAGTCACTTGAAGAGTACTTCTGAACTGGGAGCATTAGCTCTTTGTGTCTCTGGACACCCAATTATGAAATTAACTCCGCGCTAATACAATGTTTCCATCAGTTTTGCTTTTTTGGTTTCTTACAGAACAAGAATAAACTGTTGCAGAAACAGGTCCTTTTGTGAGATGTGAACTCCTTAAAGACTGTTCTGACTGCTATTTACTTAGACCACAAGATAATCTTTCTCTATTAAAATGGAGCTTCTAATTATGTCTTAGTTGAGTTCAGACACTGCGATCCAGACAATGAACATGTTGAAGAGTAAATTGGAAGACAAGTGTAATGATGAAAAACAACTTTTGAATATGTCTGGCACTGAGCATGTTTTTTACCCTTTAATATTATTCAAACTCAGAAAGAAATATAATTTTTAAGGCTGATATGAATTCAATTAAAGCTTTATTAAAAATAATAAAAATGTGGAGTAATTTATTATGAATTTGAAACAAATACAAAACCAGACTTTCTTTAAGTAAGTTAACTATAGGTGCTAGTAACATCTAAAAGATTATATAGTGAATTTAAAAGTAAGACTAAAAAAAAAAAAAAAAGTACCTCTTAGAACATTGTATTAAAGCAAGCAAGTAAACCCATATTTGAAAGTAGCAATAGGTACATGGAATATTGGACTGGTTTACATTAGAAATTCGCCTCAGATGAAAACAACTGTACTCCTGCAATGGCAATGAAATCATGGATGGTAGTCACCAATGGAATTTTGTTCCTGCTGGCTGGAATCCTAAAGGTCAACAGAAGAAAGAAAAAAGCAAGTCCAGCATTTTGGATTACACTGAAGCAAGGATCTATTTGAAAACTGTCTTGAGTTTGACCTGCTAATTAACTCCTATTTTGACAGTTTAAAAGGAAGATGGGACTTCCGTGGGTGTGCAGTCTGCTACCCTATAACATTCATGTTAAGCAGGAAGAGGGAAAATGCTGTACTAGACAGAGTCATAGTATGCTACTTACTGATTTCCTTCTGCCTTCATCACAAAAATGAAATTTACCTGAGTGAAACAGCTTAAGAAAAAATCCCACACAGCCAGTTCATTTTTTATATAACTTTTACTTGAGATTTCATTGACGAGAAGAAAGCCTATTTTATATTCAGCTACCTCTTCATAAAATGTTTTTGCATCAGTAAAGCAGAATACATTGGGAGACAGTTACATTTCACTTCTTAATGGATGTGATCTGGCAAACCAGAGAGAGCACTTGAGACCATTCCAGAATGAATTATTTAGGGCAATTTTTTTTCAGTCATAATCCTTAAGTCCTTCAGTAGATTACCAAAACAAAACAAAATAAAACAAAAAAAGCCCCTCCCCCCCAAATTTTGCTTCTTTTTTATATTAATTGAAGACATAGAAGTTTTTTGTTTTGTTTTGTTTTGTTTTAAATATGATTTTCTGAAGTATCCCATAAAATTGATAATTTTAAAATCCTCTTACAGTTTATTTTGATCCTAATTTTTTTAATTTAGGTTTGTTTTGTTTTGCTTTGTTTTGTTTTGTTTTTTTCTTTAGGACTTTAGTCCTGTTTCACTGGACACAGAGCCCACCTGCATGACAGATTGATTTCCAATATATTCCTTGTTAAATTCTGGAGAATATGTATTTAATTAACTAAGACGAGACATGCAAGTGAGTCAAAGCTTTTAAAAAAAATCTTGTTGGATTCCAGTGTAACAATTTCTTCTTTTTCTGCCAAATGAATTATACAGGTGCAATCGTCTTCAACTGAACTATCTGAATTTGAGTAATGACATACTCTTTGCATATAGAATGTCTTAGACATCTACTGCAATTTGTCACAATGCCCCTTTAATGCTAAAGAGAGCTGAATATTTAGAGTAGTAATGTGTCACTATATGACTGCCAAGATAATATGCACTGTGTATAACACCCAAGAACTGCAAATCCTGATTCACTTATTTTCTGTTTGTCCTTGTCTGCTGAAGAATCATTTGGTTCCTAAATCCTCTCTGTGACTTTCAAAGTAGTCTTAAAGCTAGATGAATTTATGGTTCTTTTATGTCAAATGAGTTCCTAACATGCATAGCTGCTGGAGTTACAGAGACTGAGAAAATGATCCGCTCTGTATATTGTCACAACTTAATATTCCCGGGCTACTGAAGATATTCAAATCCTCAAACAGCCAATTCTAAAATGAAAACATTTGCTCTGCAAATAATAGCATTTTGGAGGGTATGGAAAGGACATTCCGGCTTGTAACTCAGATACATTTTGGATGGTTCATATTAACTGCCTCATTGAAAAGATTAAACGGTATCACCGGTGTAAACAAAACCTGTGTGAAACAAACAACCGATCCATGTTAAGGGAGCTATAAGTAATCAGATGTGCAATGGAACACACTGTGAAAATGATAAGATTTGCATATTTTTATGAGAACTTTGGAATTCAACCACAATGACTCTCCTGATTACATTATAACACTCCAGTAGCAACACTGGAAATATTACCTTTCTAGTGCAAAGGACACTTCAAAATTTGTCATTACTTGTGTAATATTAATTAATCCAAAATGCAACCTGTTCACAGCTAGAACTAAAAGACTTTAGAGGAAGCTGATGTCTACTGATGGAGAGTGCAAATACCACCTTGGAAAAGCTTCCCCAACTTCTATTTGAGACGGTAATATTTAACTCCAGTATAAACTTGTGTATGTGTGTCTACTACATATATGCTTACATACACATTCACACTAAGTATAAATGTGTACTTATATATGCTAATGTCTAAGGTGTAAGGATTTAAAAGTATAAAAGTTGAGTTATAAAATACCTTCATTATGGCACAAAATTTATTAAATATATTACAATAAATGCAGTGATATAAAACAGGTACAATTTATTACAACATTTCTTGTTCTTTTGGGGGATTTTATTCTTTCTGAGCAAATTAAGTACTGTGAACTGTAGCACAATATTCTTAATAGTTATAAAAGTAAAAAATACAAAAGACTGTCTGATGTGATGAATGATGTCCATCTTGGATACAGGAAAATTTAGGGATTCTGTGAGAAATTATGCAGCTGAAGCTGATGGCAAGGTTACAAAAGACTGACTGAGTGATGAGCACCATGTAAAGGGACTGGTGTTTCCAAGTCTGAGCCACTTTTGAACAAGACAAGCGATGAATGCACATAGGAGTTAAAGAGGTGAGGAATTAAGGTTGTAGTAAAAATTCCAACTGTTACACATTATAATTTTGGTTTATTTCTTGGCTTTGTCCCTCTAAGACTTTCCAGTTAGCAGTGAATTTTCTTTTTTTCTTGGTTGTTTTTTTTTTGTTTTTTGAGGTGTTTTGTTTTGTTTTGGGTTTTTTTTCAGCTCAAGGTTAAAATGGTTAAAATAAAAGGAGCTTTTGTCATGCAGGTCAAGTATGAGATGTGGTGTTGTTTCTGTACTCAAGGACTCAGTCCTAGCTCAAACCTGGAATTTTCCTTTCTTAACTTCTATTGTAAAAGGTTAATATCACAGGTTTTTGGAGTAGTTTATTTTGGGAAAGACCTCTGCTGGTCATCTGGTCTAACCACCTCATAAGGCAAAGATCCAACTTCAAAGTTAGATCAGATTGCTCTGGACTTTGTGTTGTCCAGTTTTGAATATCTCTGGGAGTGGAGACTCCACAGCCTCTATAAGCAACATTTTTGACCACAGTCTTGGTGAAATATATTTTTTAAATATCCAGTCACATTTCCTTGTTCCAGTTTGTGTTGATATTCTCTTATCCTGTTTCTATGCATCTCTGAGGTGAGTCTAACAGTCTGCTCTACACTTTCCCAGTAAAGGTTTGTAGGCAGCAATATGGTCTGACCTTTCTCCTCTACAGACCAAATGGTCCCAGCTCTCCCAGTATCTCCTCACTGAAGACATGCTCCAATGACCTTTATGGCCCCTCACTGGTCTCACTGCAGTATGTCCGTGTCTCTCTTGTACTAGGGAAGGATCACTTCCCTGCATGTGATAATCTGCCTAATGCAGTACAGGAAGGTGTTGGCACTCTTTGCTGCAGGGGTCCTTTGCTGACCCATGTTCAACTATGTGTCCACCAGGAACTAGGGGCCTTTTTATTCACAGGAGCATGAAGCTTTGCTTAACACTTTTTCACAACATTTGAAGGGAGGTAATTTTATGCATGTCAGACACAACAATAGAAGCGATACTCTAGGCCTATCAAAAGCATTCCACAGTGCAAAGCGGAAACTCTAAGAAACATTTCATTCTGCTAAATTTTTATTTCCAGCTTACTGAGAAACAAATAATGCAGCTCTTTTTATTTTTATTTACAGTTCTTTAACTTTAATTTCAAACATGTAATTGTGAATTTGCATTTTTTTGTATTTTCTTTCCCTGTTGGACAATGCAATACCAAACATTATAAAATTAAGATGTTTTATAATGTAGAAATGTCACAGAGATTCATAGCAAGGGGAAAATTTAACACTGCAAAATTTCTTAGGTATTGAGCTATGCTCTGAACATAGTGTTTGACTTTCTGTGTAGCAATATAGAAGTAGGGAAGAGAAGTGTGCTTCCAAGGGAGTTGAAGGAAGTTGTTTGCACTGATTTAGATTTCTAATAAAAGACCAGTGTACCTTTCCTCCTCTACCCTGAACAATTCTCAAAATCAGAAGCACAGAGGAAGGAAGCAGTGTATATGTAAGGGCTTAATGTATAAGAAATAGACGTTTATAGCTTTCACTTATTAACAATATAGCATATACTTCTAAAATGTCACATCACAACTACACTGAAAAGCTATGTTCCTATAATATTCCACTGGGGAATAGTTTTATAATTCCTCATAAAGCTTCCAAGTCCCTTGTTGTTATTTTCAAATTAGGCTATCTCTGTCAGTAATATGCTAAGACACTAAAGAGGACAAATCCTATAAATGTTTCATAAAAATATGCAAATTAATAACTAGACTTAATGCGCCAGGGTCTATGAAATTTTATATAGTAGCTGCAGTTACAATTAAGTGTACAGTAAGAAGCCAGCTCTGTGGAAAAGAAGGTGAAACTTTCATCAACTATATGAAAAAACATAACACTTAGACTGGCTACAGATGGAATGATAGCATCATAAGGTACGAAAAAGTAATAAATTAAGGGTATAGCATCCTCATATTGCTAATAGAGTTTTAGGAAAAGAAGTTAATGGTGTGGAGGTCTTGACTATCTGCTGTATTAGTAAAAAAATCATGACTTTAATAAAAACAGTCAGTCAAGCACCTACCATAAGCTTGAAAATATTTGAAAGGAAAAATCTATGGTATGCTTTCCAAAAAGAAGCATTCTCATATTTCTTGTTGAGATCTAGTTCAATATCCTCCAATGCCAACAATACATTTTTGGGACACTCACCGATGAAAATGGTTTCACTCACTTAATAATAAAGGAATGGAAAAATATTTGGAATAGTTACAAACACCGTGTTCTTTGGTCCATGCATTTGGTCTCACTTCCCAAAACAGAGTCTTCTTGATCCTGCTTGCTGTAATTACAAGAGAAAACCGTGATCTCAGTCCCACAGGTATGCCTGTCAGGAACTCTCCTGAAATATGTCGGGCTTATATGTATTTGGAGATTTGTCTCTTTTTTATCCAGGACTCTGTGTTCCCTGTTGCAGAAACACAAAGTACTGCAGATCTTTCTTGCACTCTTGGTCATTCACTTTCCTGTAGACACACAGACAAACAAATATTCTCCCACATAAAAACACAGATTCCTTCAAAGGATTGGTTATAGACATAGTAAAAACAACCAGTGAAAGCAACTAGTAAAAAAGCAAGCAGAGTACACTCTCAGAAAGATGTGCAATACAGACAACATGGGAAGTTTTACTTAGAGGCCAGAAATTAAATTTTCAGTTGAACAGAACTCACAGTGATTTAAAAGATAATTTTTTAAATAATGAGAACTGAAAAGCTGTGCCAAAATAAATCTAAATTTATACCCTGATAAACATTTTTTTTAGATGTTGCTTTTTGTTGATATGATATTAAAATGCAAAATAATGACAATGGATTTTCTCAGTCAGGGTGACAGCATGATGTGTCAATCACTTTATAACATTATGTCACTCAGCAATTGTGGTTCCTATGTCAATCTTGAACTGACATAAATTTAGCCTAGGACCAAAGTAGCTCCACAACTCAACTGCAGTAAACTTAAACAAACACTTGAAACTGAGATAATTATATTTCTGAAAAAGAATTGGGAACTCCAACAAATAGACTGAATTTGAGGATTCCTCAAGTAGTTTTCCCTGTGAACAAAGGGTATTACTATATTACTTAGCTCCTGACTTTCTTCAGGCTCTGATCTTCCAGACCCACTTCAGAGAGTCAGTATGGTAAGTCTGCCTCTGTCTATGCAGAGCACTTCCAACACTGTTCTAGCCTGTTCTGGCTTTTTAATGTCTGCACATGCTTTCACACCAAGCCCAGAACTCCCTCATAACTTTGAGAAGGGAAAAAAAAGAACAAAAGTGCATGTGTGTGAGCATGTTTAGTATCTCAGGGACAGAACAAACGTCACAGAGAAGGTGTGAAAGTGTGTAGCTGTTGCCTACATCTAGTCCTTTAAGGAGTAGTAAACTCTGGCCTCCAACCAGTGGAAAAGACAAATATTAAGTCATGAAATCACTGTCTTTCATTAAGTTGATTGAGCAACAATATTTATCAGCACTTGTATGGAACTCATCATACAAGTTCCTTGGAATCAATTTTCAAAGTCTTTTAGACTTCAATGGAGCCAAGTTTTATTGTAGAGGGAATTATATGGAAGACTTAAAAAGTGTTTCTCTGTTTGAGAATTGCAAAATACTATTCATAACAGTCATTATGAGCCTGAATTTCGATGTATATGATCATGCTATCTGATATTATGATAATTCTAACAAAGGGATTTCTAAGGGTGAAGAAGCATTTCCTGCACATCACTCATTTCTTCTTGTGAAGTGTTTTGTTTTGGTTTTTTTTAAACCCCAAATTCATTACAGAAAACATATCCATACTACTAGTATTTGATGGAAAAGTTTCAAACATCTAAGCATTGAAGACATGAAACTAAATATATCTGTGTAATATAGGTCATTATGGACACAGACCAATGGTCAAATCTTTATACAAAGTTCTATTAAAAAAAAAAAAAAATCTAACGAGTCTGAACTGCTCCACATTCATGACCATACTATTACACAAGAAAAAATAGCCCTAAAAGAACTTCCACTCTGGGTCCATACAATTTCTCTATACATCTTCACTAGGAGATTTTTTTTTTTTTAAACAAAATCAAACAAACAAAAACATAGACTCATTTCTGAACCCAGAATTCATGTTCTAAACATTTGAAAGTGTTGTGACCTTAGACTAGATTTTTGATCCCCTATTAATAGCAATCACAAAGAACTTCAATGTTACAGGATGGGTCACTGTTATAACTTACATTTATGTACCTTAACTGAGTCCTACAGGACACAGAAGTCTTCCCCATTGAGTAATTCAGCTCATTGTCTTGACTGTGAATTTATCAGCTAGGCAATTCATGTTGCTGATCACAAGTGACATTAATATGCTAGCTGTCATGTAATGCATTTAAACTTGCCTTTTACTGCACAATGCAAATGTGTTTTCTCAGAGAATTCTGAGTGCAGCTTAATAGCCAGGCAGGAAATGGGATAATTGGTTAAAGAGATTCACAGTGCATTATTAGTATTTTTATTACTGCTGTAATTTTATAGTGTCTTTGATTTATGAGTTAGGGGAAAAATGAAAAGGCATTCTGTATCTTTCCAGTTGCACTAAACTGCTTTGCATTCAGAAATTAAAGTGCTGATTAAGATTATATAATGAATCTTAGGAATAATTACGATTATTTTCCTGATTTAGCATTTTTATTTTCTCAGGATCTATGTGGTCATACCATTGCTGCTGCAAAGGAAAGTATTCACTAAACAGCTGTAAAAATATCACAAGAGTATGTTTTTATCAGCACATCTAGCTGTATTAGGAGTTGACAACATTTGTAAATATTACAGTCATTAAATCCATATTTGGGTAAGGAAAAAAAAACTTACAGAAGTAAAAAAGAATAGCAACTGAAGAAACAACTTTGAATATAGGAAGTTTCTATGGCAAACTACCTTATTGAAACTGTAAGTTTGCAATCCCCTTTGCTATTTTATGGCATCTTTCCTCAGTTTCTTTTACCATGGTGATCTGTGTGGCCTATTGTATATTCTAGGAGATAACTGTTAGTCAGATTCAAGTTTTTTTTTTTCACCCAGACACAATGCTTTCAGAAGGCAATGAGTTCTGCTGGAGTAAAAGGAAAACAGAGGATCAGGCACGCTGAGAAGTACATCAGAGGAATACAAGCAGTGATGGAGAGTAGAACACTGAGAAGATGTAAATTAATCATTTATTTTTCTCATGCATGTTTGCGTTGTGTTTTCTTCTGACCTTTTCCAACTGTTTGAGAAACATCCACAAGTTTAAAATGACTGTACAACACAAACTAATTACCTCTCCTTCCCAGTCTTTCAACAAAGTTAAGAGACTTCATTTTATTGGCAATCTCAGTGGAGGAAAATTGAAATTAAGTACTATCTTGAAACTCAATCAGATACAGCAATAGCTATAAAAAATCTAATGTCACTAGAAAAAAAATAAAATTAAAATTGATTATTAGGTAAGTGGAACTGTTGATGACAGTCAGCTTAACGATGGCCTGAATCAGTCCTGTACCCATATTCCTGCACAGTTACAGGGTGCCATGCTGTGAAAGGCAACATTGTCATTGGACACTTAGATCCAGACTGGACAAATGTAGCCTAATAAATCTCAGAGTGGCAACTGGAATGCAAAATGCACTCTCAGTGGCAGGGAGAAAGATGAAAAATAGCTCTGGTTGAATGACCCACTTGTGACAGCAGATTTCAGGCTGCACATGTCTTCAAAGGGCTAGTGAGAAAGAGTCAGTGCTGCTCATTTCCAAATCTAAAAAGGGGCACAATGGAGAACTGCAAGAAGTTTCAGAGTTAGTAAAAATCCCCCAAGTGTTTTCTTTTGATATTTTAATTTTCTTACCTTTTCTATTAAATTCAATTTTATCAAGGAGAAAAAGTGTTTTCAGAATTGTACATTTTGGACAGTATTGGTCTCTAGCAGTCCTTTATTTCCAAGACTGTAGAAGGAAGGCATTTAGATTATTGTTTTCAGCCTCGGAACAACCTGTTGGAATATCACTGGTGACTTAGAAACTAGCAGAGATGATCAGGGAAGTGAAATTTAAGTCTCTGCCTGTGTTACTTACTGCTGTGGCTTAACTCACTTTTAAACAGAAGACACAGCTCAAGCCTGAGTCTATTTCACACCAAGAAATATCTTTCTTTTTTTTTTCCCTTGATGTATTTGGCAATGCTAATGGTTAACTGTGAAGTCATTTTCAAGTTCTAGTTTACTAATGTCAATCTGTCTACCTAAAATAACTCCTACAGTGTTAATTGGATATATTATTATTCTTTTCTTCCTGCCAAAAACTGTTACACATTTTTCTGCTCTGTGTTTTTTAGCAATAATTAGATTTCAGACCACTATTAGTGTTTTAGAATCTGGTGAACTAGCTTATGTATTATGTCTGTAAAGTACTTGATAACAAAAAGCTTCATATAAATGCATGTTACTATTGCCAATAAAAATTACCTGGCATGTGTATTGGCACAGTTGAATTGTTGGTGACCTCACTATATTTTCTTTGTCTTAGTTTCTATTCCAGTCTTTGCTTTTCTTGTCTATAAAAAGGGTTCTAACAAGCTTCCCACACTTATTATCATTTGTATTTCTTATTAAAATGTTTTCACTTAGTCTTGTGGTGTTAAATATATTCTTTCTGGGGTGGAGGGGTTGAGAATTCTGACACAGACATCCAACTTCTGATTTTGGTTACAAGTCTGTGTCACTCTCCTAGTTCCAGTTAATTGAAAACAGAGCTTGCCTGTAAAACATCATGATTTAGAGCTGATCATATAAATATCCAACCTTCTGTTCTGTGCCTTCATGAAAAGTACTGTTTGTACGTTCACATTTTCAAGCTATGATGAAGTGTGCCCCTTTCCCTCGCTACATTTCCAGGCATCTGCAAAGCCCATATTTAAATAACTGAGTGAGAAAATTGTAAAATATATTTTGAAATGTAAAAGTAGCCAATAAAGTGCACTTGCTTGCCTTATGAACTTTGAATTGAAGACTATCTCTAAGTATATTGCATTTGTTGCTTGTTTTATTATCTCAAACCAGTGGTGACTATTGCTTTTCCTTCCGACCTGTTCTTACTTGTTTGGTTTTTTTTTTTTTCATTCCTCACAAGGGTATCATGCCCTGGGTAATAATAAAATAAAAGGTTCATTCCTCATGCAGCATTCTGCACACTGACTGAATCATTCTAGACTTCTGAGGCTGAGAAAGGCAAACCAATGTGAATGATGATAGGTGAAAAGGTCATAGTTTCATTCTTGTATAAAATAATTTTTGGTACCCATTTCACTTTTCCACTTTTTTTCCTTCCTTTCCTGAGGCTTTTGTTTTAAATCTCCCTTTAACTCTCTTTAAATGATTTATGATCTGTTTCACACTTTGTTACCTTTCTCTGCATTGTAAATGTCAGTGTGCCACATCTGAGAGATGGGAAGTTAACATGCCGTGGGGTTTTATTGACGAGTCTGTGTCAGTGCAAAAAGAAAATGTTTTTAGTCGGTAAAGCACTGCATTTATTATCCAAAATCTCCTGACAGTAGTAATGATAACACATGAATGAGATAAAATACTGTCAAGCCCTTTTCAGTGTGCTGGAGCAGAAGATGAGTGAAATGGGGAGAAAATTCAAAAAATTTCAGAAAGTAGTTTCTATAAGAAAAAAATCACGCATCACATACTCAGCATACGTGAATACATGTGTGTACCTGGTATACACACACAGTCACGTCTGCATATAGATGAGAAAGTAGACATGAGAAGACAGTATTCTTTTATTCTCCCAGCTGAGAGGCAGCATTCTCAGATGCCTGTTGAAACCATTTTGTATCTCAAACCTACACCCTGCCTATCAGTCACTAGCCTCCAGCTGACCTTGGTCAATTAACTTCAGCTGTCCTTGTCCCAGTCTCTTGATATGTAAAATTAAATTATTGATCCTTCTCTCCTTTTCAAAATGCATTTGAGATGCACTAATAAGGCATGAAATAGGTAGAAAAATCTTTGAAACATCATACAACCATATTTATCATGCCAAAAGATGCATTATGGAAATTAAAGCTGGCAAAACTTTCTAGATCATCTTTCATGGTACATTCCTTGAGCTAGGAAGCTTAATAATTCTGTGTACTTGAAAGTCAATGAAAGAGCTTCTCCCAAATTCATAGAAGGAGCTAAAGGAATTCTTCATAAAATCTTCACACAAGAGTGAAAGAAAAAAAAGTATAAATGAACAAATGATATATGAGTTACCACGAGAAGGTTTCAATCCCATATTCAAATTAGGCATGCATTCACTATATGCAGAGTCTTAGGATGTATATGAAACATAGTAATCATTTTAATTGCTCTGTGGTGGCTACAGAGTTAGCAGGGCATGCATGCTGCTTTGTATAAACCCTAGAGTTTATCCAAACAGAAAGAAACACTAAGTACATCCTTTCAGTTTGCATTTTCATATAGTTAATCAACCCCATTTCCAGTGCTGTACTAGCTGCTGGGTTCAGCAAAATTGAGATTTTCTTTCCTAGCTATATATATTTTCTCTTAGCTTCCTTAAAGCAGCTTCAGTTTATCTAACTTCTGTTGTAGCCCATGATAATAATGAACATCTGTTTTGTATCATACAACAGATTCATTTCTTAAAACCCAATTGTTAGAACAGTTCTTCAGTTGTAACACTACACATTTACATCCTCCACACACTCTGTAACCTTTGCTTTAAGGAAAATGTTACAAACAGGGCTGGTACAAAAATTGCCTTTCAAACATCTTGCAATAGAAAAATGTTGGGTTAGCTGAGCTTTCTTCTGGAGTGGAAGTTAGCCCTTGTTTAGGTCAGTTAACCTGTATTATAAGAAAATTGATTATGAATTGCCTGCATCCTATTGTAAAAGCACAGAAGTATGCCTAGAGACCTAGAATATATTTAAAAATACAGAATAAAGACAAAATTTGGTCCAAGATAGTCTGACTGATTGATTTGTGTCTACAGTTGCACCTAGAGGCAGATCAAGTAATCTATAAGATAGAGGTTGATATCTACCCTGGTCCTAAAACAAGTTAATTCAAGTTGGCCACCTAGGTTTGCAGATGGGACTTCTCACTGTTTCCTAATGTAAGCATCTGATGGATTAAAGGTAAGTAATTAGAAGACCTACATACTGAAGAGAATATAGTCAATTTCAATTTCCTAGTAGGTCACAGTGGTGCTAAAATGGTTATGAAAGTCCTAGAATACACACTATAATAAAAATATAAATTTGTAGAGAAAAACACTGTGAGTTGCAAATTCTGAGACATGGATCTTCAGGTTTTTTACCTAAGTCTAGATTAAAAGCTATTTTAACATACTGTAAGGAAAGACAAATTCCTCTTCTATGGCTAGGTAGCTATCAACATTTGACCCAATCAGATTATGTTCCTACTAGATTGTAAAGAAGTCAGCAATGCTCAGCGAACTTGCAGCGCTTGCTATTTTACAACTGGATGTACAAGAATCAAGGCTAGGTGTAAAATGGGCCCTTGACCCTTAAATAGCTTCTGGGCTCCTGTATCTTGACACTGAACCTTACACTTGCTCTAAGCTTGGCTGTCAGACTCCTTTTATTGTACATAGAAACATGCAGGTCTCTGGAGTGGAGCCCAAACATTCAGTAAGGCAAGCAAGGCACTATCTATGTGTTTTCTTTTAAGTGTTCAATTTCCAGACTTAGACAGCTTCCTACCATTGGGCACTTAAATATCTAGCAAGAACAACTGGTTGTACACATTCATGGACTTTACACTACAGAGTCACTGGATAAGAAGGGAAGGAAAAAATGGCAGAGGTGACTGGATAATCAAAGAGTATAAAGGTACAGAGGAATGCACATAGGAAATAGGACCTCAGAACTGTGTCACATGATCAGAGAAATAACAAGATATTTGTACAAAGAAATACAAGCATTAGTTATCATAAGAGACAGAAGAAAAGTAAGACACAGGAAAAAATATTTTGAAGAGTGTATAAAACAGAATAGCCTTTGGCACTTTACGGGACATACAAATCCACTCAATGTAACCAAGGGGGAACAAGTGCCAGATTTCTTAGAAGAAGTCAAGATTCTAGTAGAAAATTTGAGAAAGAAAGAGATCCCAGGAAACTGTGGAGCTTGATCAACTCAGTAGCTGTCCAAGAAGATTTTTTAAAAAGAGCAAGTGCTGAGGTAGGAATGAATTCAAAAGTTACAGCAGAGTTAGCTTATTAAATGTGAAAGGAAGAGTATTTACCAAGACATTCCAATAATAAATTCAGATATCCATGGGAGTAGGACCAGTGAAAGAGCAGATCAGGCTTAGATCAACACAACTGCTCCCCTGTTTGCAATAAAACAGATCCTGAAGAAGTTCACAGAACATAAATGAATACATTGCTAAAATTTTATCAGCTTTAAATACAGTTTTGACAGTATATGAAAGAACACAAGTTTTCAGAAGGTATATTATTCCTGAGAACAATACCAGCTCAGGCTGGTAGACTGCATCTCCAGCAAGCTGAGGAGTGTGGCGAGAGTAGGTTGACTGTAACAAGATGTTCAGGGTGGCTGTAGCATTTTGTCATGAGATATGTTCACTGCTAGAAGAAATCACAGTTTTATCTTTCAGACATGAAATCATGCTATAGAAGGGAGTAGTGAGGAACTGTAGATTCACTTATGGCATTGAATTCATAGTCCTGAGGAAACTGATTTATCAGGATTAATTTATGATGGAGACTGAGAAAGTAGAAAACAAAGAGACAGCATTATCAGGAAAAAATAAATAAAATTACACAACAAGAAGAGGAGAAAAACAATATAAAAATTAAGAGATCAAGGACTAGAGCAGATAGGAAAAAAAACATACTGCATTTTGAAAGATTATGTATTACTGAAGCAATATAAGAGGAGTCTAGTTACTGCTGGATTTGTAAAAATCAACAAGATTTGAAAGAAAATATATATATTAATAAGTAAAAATAACACAGATAAAAGTCCTAAATGTGTCATATAGAGCTACTGTTTTACAGACTGGAATCCACAAAGCAAGACAACAAACAAAACAAGCTGACTCTACAGATGAGTTCCCTGGGGGAAATACTGCAGAAAACAAAAGTGAAGTGATAATGGACTGGTTAGAACAAGAAATAATAACTTTACAGATTATCTAAGGCAGTTAACTGTGTCTGCTTAGGTTTGTGTTAATTATAGTCTCCTGACAAATGTTGGACTCGATGAACCAAGGTTCAAGCAATGAAACACAGATGATCAATGAGAAGCTGGGTAGATTAATTAGAAAACAACACAAAAGAAAGAGTTTTTAAATTATCAGTAAGGGACAAGAGTAAAAGCCTGTTAAGAGTATTCAACTGAAAGAGGAAAAAAAAAATTATATATATATATAAAAATACAAGTTAGGAGATAATACATAGCAACAAACCTGGTGGGGGAGGCAGAACATATTCCAATGCTACACTTGCACAAATAAACTATTTTTTGTGGCTTCTATTTTAATGCAAAGACTTTAAAATACTTTTTTAAGTAGAAACCTCTTCTTCAGTAGAAGGTTTCCACCTTCCTACTCAGTTCCACTAAGTACACTTTGTAGCCTGAGTATTAGAAATTTGCTTGAACCTATCCATAGCTCAGTAGAAAAATTTAATCTGCATCATCCACAACCTAGGAAAGTATTGTAGCCGTAGGCCAGGTGTGTAGACAGTACTCTTCCTGGAGACTGATTGAAGGAAGGATGGAACTCCATCTTATACCTTGGATCATGGCTGTCATACAGACAGCTGTGCCTAAAGACAAGGGACAGGTTTTCAAGCCTCCTCTGGCTCTCAGCCTTTTTCCTCTTGATCTCGGCAACTCTGTCCCATGGGCTGCCTAGCTGCCATCCTTCCTGAAGCACCTACTATTCATTTTTTCTACAGGAAGCCCCAACAGGTGTCCAAACTATTAACTACAGGAGTTAACTTTTGAGTATCCCTTCATTGAGTCTACTTTAGTGAGAATGACTGCATACAAGCATGAGACTCCACTCTCATCTAAGTTTAAGTTGTTTTCTTGGTGTGAGCTGGTGTTTAAGCCTCCATAGTCAATGGAGATCTACCTGATACCTAGGTCTGGAGGGTTTTTTAGATAATTGAAAATCAAGTGTTTTCTCTGGGGTAATCTGAAAAGATCTCCAAAGTTTCTATTGTTTGTGTTGACTAGATGTCTGCACATCAACCTCACATTTAGGACATGGTATTTGAGTTAATTTCTGTGAACTAACCCTCACCTCAAAGATCAGGGCAGTCACTTGCAACCTACTTTGATTATTCACAAATGCAGTACCTAATGACAGTATCTGAGATATCCTGTTGTGATAGCACTTAGTAGCTGTGGGAGCTCTGTGCCATTTGCAGTATCTGTGGATGGCAGATAGAAGCATCTGAAATGTCACTAGCCACCAGCAGTCAAACAATTTAATCAAGTCTTCAAGATATATTTGTGCATTTATCATATGCAGTATAAATGAATAATAGGCTAGAGAGTAGATTGAGTTTAAGTAACATTACAGTGTTTTTGAAGAGAGTACATAAAAAAAAAAATAGCCTAATAGTTGAAATCACTCAATGTAAAATCTTCCATCACATTTTCTCTATTATTTACTCTCTAAGGTGTTTTTTACTCTGCCCAGTTTGGGATAGAATAAATAATATATATATTCTTTCCATTATTCTTAAAGCAGTAAAATGTTCTTCATCAAACATGTGCCCTTAAGGTGACAATGTTGCTTACACTTTAGTGAAAACATTACACTTTCTGACATCTGTAGAAATAGCAATTACCTGTGGTCAAAACACAAAGCTCACAAATACAGAGCCATGACATATTTTAAATATGTTCAAAACACAGTTAAAATTGGTTCAGCAAATACAGTTAGTGAAGTGAAAATGTGTTAAAATAACAGATAAGGTCAAAATACCTATTGCCCGTGAACTGAACCAAAGTATAAGTCCTCTGTTAGACCCATGCTGAACAAGTACAGTAACTATTAACTCCTTTTCACCAGCTTCAGTTTCACTTGTCTTCCATGTCTCTATCCAGTTCTTTGTGTACTGAAGTCAAAGGCAAATTTGGTAGCAAAGAAACTATAAAGCTCAGCTATTGTGTAAATTGTTACCATGTACTTGCATTCTCTGTTATTTTCAGCACAGAAAAAAAAATAAAAACAAAAACAAAGCCCCCGCCCCCAAACCCAAGTGAAATATGACCTTGTTGAAATTAGTGATATTTTCTTCTAGCAGTGCCTTTCAGGAGGTTTGAGGTGGGGGAGGGAGTAAATTGATGACAGAGAAATAAAACCTTTAAAGTTCCAGGTTTGCCTTACATAATAATAGGTCAACCAAAATACTGTGGAGACATCAGATGGTGGAATGGAAAAATATGTTTAAAGTTTTTGCCATGACTAAACATCGTATAATGTTTAATTGTGGGAAATCACCTATTACTCGCTGTTTATAAATTCAGTAAGTACAATTAGCTCCCTAGTCTTAAACTATTTATTTAAATCTAACTAATGATTATAATTTTTTTTCAATTTTCTAATCAATGTTATTAGAATAAGCACTGGAATTGTGCTTTTGTGTGTGTGGGGATGGGGGGGGGGTGGGTGGGTGGGTATGTGTGTGTTACTTAATTCAAAGCATTTTTGTGTCTGTACCATTGCAGAGTAAGGACACTGCACTAGTTTTGGAATTAACCCAAAAAGCTGCTGCTGTTTCTATATTCCCAGTTAATCCTCTTATAAAGTAAAAATAAACTCTTTTAATTTAAAGACTGCAATGTTAATATGCAATATTAAGTTCTAGTCATGTTCACTGAAGAAATAGGAAATAAAATGTCACTGTCCATTTGTGTTCATTTGTTTGCTGTTGTTGTCAACAAGTGTTTCTTTTGAATTTTGTGTGCATGGAAGGTAGTCAGTAGCAGTGATCTCAGCATACCTTTGATTTATGAACTGGCAGTGTTTTTCATGAAACTGCTTTGACAGTTCAAAAGTGCAGGCACTGAAAAGTCAGACTTTGGAGATGAACAGTGGAAAAAATCTTATTTCCCGCACAGCAAGAAAAATTGACTAACAATAGGCTAAATGGAACTTGTACAGAAAACTAATAGGAGTATGTCTCCTTGTAACCAATTCTCCCTTTACATCACTTCATACGGGATCACAGGCACAAACAAAAATTTTGGGTACTAAACAGCAACTTTTGAGTGTAGTATTTTTTTCACAAAGTCCTTGTTTTTGTCTATGTTGTACATTGCTTCAAAATGTTGCTGTTAGGCAGACAACAAAAGTGTTATCCACTCTCAGTCAGGAAAAAAAGGAGGCATAACTCATCAACAGTGTAGTGTCACTCAGGGATGACACTACATAAATGAGCGTACCAGTAAAAGCAATTAAATTTACTCATGGCTGTATACTATAACACCCTACAGTTATATGTTACTTCTCATGCCCTTGACCAGTGGAAGGTTCCAGAAGAAATGTGCACTTGGTAAAATGCCAGTCTCATAAAAAGATATTGAAATATTTAAAGGCTCTGACTGATTTTTGTCTGTTTGGTTTTCCTAGTGCAGTCAGAGAGCTGAGCAAAACATGCCAGTGGCATCTGAGTTTTGGCTACCCCTCAAATCAACTTGTAGTTTAGTTTTTTGTTAACTGGGCAGCCCAGATTTCCATGTCATTTCAGGACATTTTTTGTGAAAGTTTTCTTTTTGGCATCCATATGTTGGGAGTCTCTTCATCTATATGTGGGTTTGTCTATCTTAGATAAGACCTACTTTGCTTATTTTATGGACCAGCTACTTCAGCATTGCAGTGATTTACAGCCATGAATGAAATTTATCCTCACTTTGCCCCCAAGGGGAGGGAAGGGAAGTACAAGAAGGCAGCTCAGCCTTGCCATGCCCATGTCAGTTTCCATAGAACATCTGAAACTAGGCTATGCACTACACAGTTGGGCAACAGCCTCAGAAAGGCTATATTTAGTCCCATCATATTACCGTAAAATATGGCAGATGACTGAACAGTGAATAGATTTCTTGTACTTTTCATTACCATTTTGAAAGGTGTCTCCAAGGGGCAGAAAAGTCCCTTTCCATTAGTAAATAAATCCTAGGTGTCCATTTTAATTGCTACATTCTTGTTTTTTTACTATGGACTGTCAGGTTTGATCGTACTTGATTTTACTAAGCATGCAGAGGAAATGAAAAAGGATGTTTAGTATGTAAGCACTAGGAGACCAAGGTGTTGAATTCTGCTCTACTCATATATGCAGTTGTTTTTAGGAAGTGTGATACTTATTAGTTCACATACAACCATTTATGCTTATCAATTGTTTTATCTCTAGGGTCCAGTTCTGCTTCCAAAGAAATTCTGAAATCATTAATCTTTGTCTGTCACTATGTTTGCTCTGAATTTACTAGGAAGCAATGATAGCAAACATGACAGGAAATTAATTTAAATACAAGGAGTCAAATATAGAATATAATGGCTTTCATTGTATATTGTACATGCGAGTCATGTTCACATACATACTCATAAATGGTGATGGTACACATGTACAGATGTGTGTACATGCAAATAAGTATGTGTGCATATGTGTGTATTTTGTTAGCAACAGCATAAACATGAGTTTAGACAGTGCTAGAAGAAGGTGCCAGAATGTGGCACAGATAAATTGTAGATATATGTCACATAAATACATTTCCAACAGGATATGGCATGAAGTTTGAAGCTATTTCATTACCAAACTTGTGCAATATAAAGATATTAAAATTTGTGTACATACAGTACATTTGTGCATATATATATATGCATGCATGCATTCAAATAATATATATCCTCTCATTTGGTATTGAAACTAATTATTACTGAAACCAAATAAGTTGTGTGGTGCTAACTAAGCTTAACAAAAAAGATACCTTCATTTTCTTGTTTGTGATGTTACCATTCTAGTAATCTCTCCAGGCAGAAGACAACATATAACATCTAAATCTGTTTATCTATGACTCTGCTGCTTACACAACCTCTTGATAGGCACAAATGCTACTGTTTGGTGGGTTTTATACCTACTTAGTGGCAGTGGTGTGGTCCAGAGGAATCAAACACTTTACTGCTCTCACTCTCCTCCTTTTTAAATTCTTTTTTTTCATATTATGGTCAAGTACATAATTTCATATTATGGTCAAGTAAGCTTTTAAGTAGGAAAATGAAATAATTCTAAGGAGTTATTCCAAGCCTTGCAATAGGAAAACAAAAATATTTCTTGATACAGAATAATGTAACAGTTTAACTCTCAAACAAAAGAAGGATAAATGAAAGGAGGGAGAGAGACATAGCTAATATTTCACTGTTTTGTGAAATGGGTAACTTAATGGAATTGTCTTTTTACCTAATTTCTTCATAGACAATTATGCAACTATTTCAGTGATGCTTGGGAGACTACATTTTAAGACTGAGGATACGTCTTTTGGCTGTAGTTCTGCCTCATCTTCCTCTGAGCTGCTGCTGTGATCTCTCTTCTAACCCTTTTCAGTCAGAATAAATCAGGTGACTGCTAGCAGCTTAAATAATACGTAAAACCCTTTAATGTAAAGACTTTTTGTTGGAGACTTTTTGCCAGAGACCTTTTGCTCCTATGCAAAAAGAGCGAGAGGTAATAGCATACCTCCTGCACCCCACAAGGACATAGAATTAAGCTCCCCATTTTCTTTCACTGCCTGTCCAGGAAGCTTGTTTTCACTTAAAGTGAGACATAAAGGCATCTCTTCTTGAACACAGCTAATGACAAAAACAGAAGATGACCTTAAACTGGATGACTTTATATCTTCAGTAACTCTTTTGCTAGATTTTCCTTATGTATTGTGAGTTCCTCATATGGTTTTTTAGTGACTAAGTTAGAAGACAACTTCAAATGTTTTCACATAAATTTCTATCTCCTGAATTACAGTATGAAGTTATCCTAAAGCTATGTAAAAAAAGGAAAACGGTGGAAATCAGGCATTTGAATTATATTTTTGCTGGACGTTGCAATTCAACTTAATCCCGCAACATTAAGATCCATACTGTTATTTTAAAAGACATTTTTCCTATCTTAGCTGCACGAGCATAGCAACAGTTGGTGCTTAAACAATATGACATTCAATTTGCATATTAAACCAAAATTCTGAAAGCATTAATCTCTTCATTTTATTAAATGTTCATTAAATTGGAGTGTTTGATGTATAGCTGTTGAGAAAAAACAATGACTATGACTCACTGTAGGTTATTATTTTTTTGTGTAGATATTCAAAACAAAACAAAACAAAACAAAAACAAAAACAAAAATAGAATGCAAAGCCCTACAAAACCTTAAAACCCAAGCAGATTCTGAATAAAGGATTTCACTAATTATTGTATTATTTCACAAACACCTTGTATACACAAGAACAGGTGTTTTCATGGTAACTTACCATGTTTTGTGAGTCCTGCAAAATGACTTCAAACTAACAACAGTCACTGTCCTATATGATTCAGAAGGATTCTCTGAGGCTTGTGTATTGCTCTTTTATTTCATAACAAAAGCAGGCTGCTGCAGAAAAAGGTTCATTTTCTTATTTCAAAAGGCCTGATGCTCTACCTCCACAATTGTTGTGATCTGAAATTCAGTATAAAATGTAGGAAAGAGCTCTTTTTAATTATTACTTGCAGAGAATTGAGAAAAGTCTTTGGTCTGATCACTCAGACAAATTTGTCTCTCCTAGCATTTTTCATAATGAAGAGACATTAGATTAATGCTCACTTAAATAACATGATTAATGCTATGATCAGAAAGTAACTCATGTTGGAACAGAATGAATGTAAACTATCTAATCAAACTAAATGATTGGGTTTTTAAATTGTTTATAGCAGTATAAGGTCATATGAAGTCTCTTCTAGTAACTCATCTTTCTCTTCCTGTATTTTAGTTCTCTCTGTGTCTAGAAAGGTCATTAATTATAATTAAATGAAAGCAAAGCAGTTAGCTTGACAAGCTCAGGATTTGAGAATTATTATAGTCATTAAAGAACCTTCTGATAACCATGTTAAACTTCATCATCCACATACCATCAGGTTTCTCTGTCATACATAAAGCGAAGTACATCAAGTACAACAGTGTCCCAAGAGAGTGGGGCAAATGTATCAACTGATTCAACTTCACTCAAGTGAGTGGAGATAAACTCCATATTAATTTTGTCCCGTGATTTGCCAGCATTAAGAACAAAACCAAACTGCCTGATTTAGAGGTTCTTATAGTTCTTGCCACTATTAGTATATCAGTAAGAAGTGAACAGAAATGTAATTGCCATTTTAATTTCTGAACTAAATTCCTATTTCTCATGCCATTTTAAAAAGTCACATCTTAGCTAGGATGAAACAAAAATAACTTTCTGAAAATGGAATAAACCTATTCTTGAATCCATATTCATCTGTGCATGATTGCATTTGTAATATTTCAGAATTTTTTATCTTACCATTTGTCCAATGAAAAGGAACTATGGCTGAGGAGTAAGTGACCTATGCAGGAACAGCATTTTAACCTTACAAACACGGAGAGAGGCAAAACCCACCCTTCCTAGCACAGCTCTGAACCCCTGACGCAGAATGGCATAATGTATCATTTTAACAGATCAGTCACACAGTGCAATGCAACTTCACACAAAGCACAGTGGTAGGCTTCAGAATTTTGCTTACCTGCAAGCCGCTCATGGCAGTGGTCAAAGGTTACCAGCAAGCTGATTAAAAATGTGCCTGCTAGACATCTTTCAATATGTCACAACATGCCATTTTGTGCTAGGCATTTCAGAATGAAGTAGCTTTCTTCTTTTAAGACATTGTCATTTGCTCTGAAATTTTGCTTTAGACTGGGAAAGTACCAGACTTCTTTTGATAGCAGCTACCCAAAATAGAGCACTTCTGGAAGCAGAGGAAAAAAAATCCCTATTTTTTGTCTACATCTAAAGAATGAAGAATAGACATTCTGTGAAACTAAAAAATATTTCTTCCCTTTAAAAAACTGTTTAATCAAATGTTAGTAAGAGTGAAGAGCAAACACAAATGACACAGTATTTTCTTTCTCCTACTACACAGTAGCATACTGCACGCTCTCTAAGTACACAATAGAATGAAAATAAGAGAAGTTGATTGTGGCTGCTCAGTCTCAGCTGGAGGTATCAGGCTAGATTTTGTGTCACTTGTTCATTTTATATAAAACATTTCTTCCAGATCTACTTTATGAGTGTGAATATCGCAGTGTTATGGAAAAAGTTTTGATTTTTTTTGAACTGGATTTCTTTCCCATCACTTTTACTCCCAAAACATTTATTTTTCTTGCAATATAGAATATTATTTTTGCCTTTCTTTCACCCCTTTTTCCAAAGATCTAATGTTAAGAAAATTTTATAGATGGTATTAAGGGCCAAGGTCTCCTTCTGGAGATAGTTATGCCATATCATGTATGCGCCATGTTCTCATTGGATAACAAAAATGCTCATCAAATTCAGTAGGATCTGAAGCTCTCAAAAAGAGAGGGTTTTTTTAATGACTTGGACTCCTAATTTTTCACACATGCAATAGCTGTTCAGCTGTTCAATAGATGTTCTTCTACATTAGAAGAGTTCTGAAGGCTGCCTGCATAAATCATGTATTAGGGATACACTCAGGGAGGCACTTACAGCCAGAACTACAAAGGGACTTGGGTACTCACTGTTTGACTTTCAAAATCCAGCTCAGATACCATCTAACCTTCATAGTAAACGCTTACTTTTTCACAGAGGAGGTGTTTTGGATGAAGTGGTTAAAGCCAATACCTTTGATGTAACTATTCATTCCAAATACAAATTAACACAATGGAATTATTACTGTAATGGGGTGCAATTCACCAGTACTATTTAGCCAGGAATTAGTTTTGGTGTGGAGCAGCAGATGACTAATGAAACAAATGACACAAAACTAATGAAAGAGCATAGTAAATTAATATGCAGCCCTTTCTATTTCTATAAGCAGCTAAAAAATATCTCTAATGGTTTTCATTTGTGATTATCTACAGCCAGTATTTTTGAGAGAATCATTGATCATATTCAAGGGACTAAGAATGAACCCCAATAGGGCCTACAGAAGTCTGTCGTGCCTTCTACCACTCTGACAAATTGAACTTGCCAGCTGCCAATTATGCTAATTTTTAGTGGTAATCTACTGTGCTGTTTATTACTGAACTGTCCAATTTCTTTTTATTAATATTCTCACTTCACTTTAGAATGGTAATATTTCCATGTTATTTATCTTTGGCCTTATTTATTTCAATGAAACACATTACAATTAAATCATCTATTTTTCTTTCTTTTTTTTTCCCCTGGCATATAATGGATTTGAGATATTCAATGAAACATCAATATGATCTTTCTTCCCCCATGTTATTCATGCATTCAAAGAGGTTGGAGGGATAAAACGGCCTGCACAGGGAATTTTGTTGCATTCAACCTGACAACAAATTACTGAACTCACAGTAACTCACAGTTACAGTGTCAGTAACATAAGACATAAGACTAAAAAATTTTCATGGAGTATGATTTTTACCAACATTTGAACAATAGAATTATCTGATAATGAAGCATCTCTTCATGCGTTACCTTATATTTTTCAGGCAGCTTTTCCACATTTCCTTGAAAACCTTAGTAGATGTCCTTGGAATCCTGGAATTTAGAGTGTATTAAACTGTCTGACTTGTACTGAATAAATTTCACCAAAACATTTCTGACCTTGAAATGATGAGCTTTGTAAAAGCTTTCTTATGCTGAATTTATATCAGAAATGTTAATGGGAAAGGGAGAAACAAAGAGAAATTAATCATTAAGAAATCTTTTATTTTCAGAGGATTGCAACAAAGCATTTTTACACAAACCTTAATCTTAGGCAGAAGGGTAATTTCTCCTAAAAAGACCATCCGGAGACTTCTGTCTTTTTTTTTCTTTTAATATTGCATGAACTATTGCATTTGCTACCTTTCTTGTGGTATTTCAGTATTCCAAATCCAACCTGTGACAAAATAAAGAATTACAGAGAGTTGCAAAATCAAAACAGTAGGTAAGCTGTATTCTTTATGACATTAAAATGATAAGGTCTGGGTCTTGGTTGAAGGTTTTGGTGAAATAATTAAAGAGAATTTCTTATTTCAGTTAACACACCTAAAATTTACTGAGACACAATCCTGACATACACTTGAAAATAATAAGAATTATTTAAGTTCTCTCTTGCCTCTATTTGCAGTACTGTCAGATCCACAAAATGTGCTGTTGTCATCTCCCTGGACTCTATTACTTTTTCACAAATCCCTCTTTGTTTCAGAGTTGTTATTGATAATCTGGACACTCAGTAATCTAGTTCATCAGATATCTTCAGTGAGATTAGCAATGTTTAATACTTAGAGGAATGACTTCACTGTGAAATACTGACATCTGTCATTATAATCCAGACAGCCTCATAACAATGTGTAGTGAAGTTAATAGTCAAATGTTACAAACAAAAATTAGAAGGCATTATATAGTATTTTCTAAGTGACTCGATAACAATATCCTTGAAGTGAGTTTAAATCTTGGTCCAAGCATGTTTTATGCAAATAAAAATATTATTAAAATTTCCAAGGATTTCAGACAATAATATTCAATAAATTAACTGACCTTAAATAAAACTCTCTGAACCCAATCTCACCAATCATTGATGCAGGTAACACAAAGCAAAACAATTCATGGCATAACTGAGAGAAGTGGTTTTTCAGATTTTTTTCAATTTTTTCTGAAAATCTTTTTTTATATTCCTTCTTCTCTCGAGTAATAATGATATCCGGAAAACAAACAATTATTCTAACCACCCTTCCTTAGTGTGCAATCTGTTTGTACAAACATTTAATTAATTTTGATTTATGTCAGTACAAGGGCTGATCTTATGCATACAAGTAAGACACCTCAGAAAAGTGCAAGTAAAAAAAAATCTGAATATAGCAAGACTTGCTTGTGAACCTCATATTTTGGACAAAAATCCCACAAAAAAAGGATGACAGGATGAGCCAAAAAGCACAATGAGCTGTAGTGCATGTGGAACTGTTACCAGCAGTAAACACTCAGCTTCCTTTAGCTCACCATGAACTGATAAGAGCAATGAATAAAGATACACTGTCTGAGAAGAAACAGAAAACATCCACCAGGGTGAACTCTGACTTCTGTGCTTCCTTACAGTACCAAGTAACAGGAATACAACCCCATGGCTTCTAATTTTGCATTCTTACTGAAGGTATTATGATAACAGTGAAAAATGGTTTATTACCTGAAGACCCCTATAAGCTCCCTTGGGAAAGAGGGATTAAAAAGATATTCAAGGGAAAGCTTTCATTTTATTTGTTACATCTTAAGGTTTTGTTCTCTTACAGGCATCTGGAATTTCACTTTTCTTAATGATTTTCTGAAATGTGCATGCTGTGTGCTTTTTTTTTTTTTTTTTTTTGATCTGTTTTTATCTAAAGGATACAATTGTCTCAAGCAGAAATAGCAAAGCTGCCTCTGAAATTGAAAGCTAGTTACTCATGTCCACACAACACTCCTTATATGTTAATTCATATTCAGGTGTGGATCTTGTTTATGTGTTTGTAAATTTGTACTGAAATAATAATAAGATAAACTAAGCCTGGAAATTTTATGCAGCGTTCTGTCTCTGATTACAAATGAAGTTATTCTGTGTCCTCTGCTACTCCCCAAACTGGCAGTAAATCTGTATATTGTTCAGAAATTAACTGTAATTTCTCAGAAACTGTACAGCTAAAGCTCCATTTCTGATGATATAGATAAGTGATACACACTTCCAATAACATGATTAGCAATAATAATGATAGTAATGCTTAAGATCTTATCATCTTCAAAGTTAGATCAAGGACAGAGATATTTAGACACCCACCTGTTTGAGAGTGTCCAGTGAACCTTTTTTAAGAGGGTTGAAACACATTATATGAGGAAGCTACTTGAAGCCCTTTCAAGAGGATTTAGGGCAGACCTTACAAATGACTGCAGAAGGATGTAGCTACTATAATGTTCAGCCCAAGTCTTAGATATCTACAACCATTAATAATTCCTACTACAAGTCCTACTTATGGCCTAAGCTCAAAACACATTTTATTTGTATAAAAGTATAAACAACAGCTAGAAAACACCTAGACTGAAGTTCATAAAAGCTGATATAAAGAGAACTGGAATGACTAAACTAAAAAAGAGGTATCAACAAATGCTTCAGTTTTGAATGTGTTTAATTTTGCACCAAAACCAACAATTCTACTTGAACATGTATTGTCTTATCCTGAAACTCAAAGAATAAATTTGAGCATTATTCTAAAACATATTTCTGGAAAAAGCAGTATCTAATCAGAATATTGCTTGATTTCCTTTTTGCTGTTGCTTATAAACTCTGTAAAGATTTTTTTTTATTATTTTTTATTTTAATATCAGGTATAATGACAGTGATAACTGATCCAGGGCTCTGAAAAATTTGTATAAACATATACATTTACCCATAGAAAGCTTCCCATCATATTTTTTTTATAAAAATTGGACCAAATATCACGTTCTTGGGTAATTGCATCATTTGTATGAAGGGGATTAATATAACTGATCACTAAATGCTAACTTTACTGTAGATATATAGATGTCAGAATAAGCACTTCACCAGTATTTTTTTTTTTTCATTTGCTTTTTGTTTTTTTTCTTGAGGGAATTAGTTCAAGTCTTAGCAGATCAACACATTCCTAATAAAAACCAAGCTTCCACCTTAGGGGATTGTGCTCAGAATGTTTATAGTTTATGGATGGGTACTCTCCACTCAGTAAAGAATAAATAGAAGAAAAATAGGCTGAAAAAAAAGTTCACGTACTTCAAGTTGAATATCAAAAGTCATTCTGTGTGACTTGAATGAACCTAATGTGTTGGGTTTATGTGTGGAGGGAAGCCTTTGTTTTTGGTAGTGGGGGAAGGACTACCTGGTGAGAGCAACAGCTCCCCTGGCTCCAAGGTGGAGACCCTCCAGCCCAGGCTGAGCAGATGAGCACTAGGGAAACACCTTTGCAAATCTATGTTTGTGAGGGAACTGTCCTGAAAATAAGAAGGTGGAGAGAACCTGGAGGAGAGGCCACTGACCTGAAGAAAAGATTACCATTGGCCTAAACAAAGGACAGACAGACAGAAAGAAAGCTTCATTGCCAGAGAAAAAGACAGAGACCCACACCTATTTCTACCATATGGAGTAGGAAAAGACAAAGTCCCCTGTAGCCCATGGAGATTCAACAGCGGAGCAGAGACCCACATGTAGGCCATGGAGGACTCCGCGCTGGAGAACAGAAGTTGAGCCTGAGGGCAGTTGTGACTGGAATTGTGACCCTAAGAGTCATCCGCTGCCAGAGCAGTGGTGGACCCTCAGAGTGGTGGTTGAGTCTACAGCCCGTGGATGTCCCCGTCCTGGAGCCAGGAGCTGAGCCTGAAGAAGTCCATGACTCCATGGGAAGCTTGCTTTGGAATTTCATGCCAGGAAGAGCAGCAGAGGTGAACTGACTGAACCCCGATTCCCTGTCCCCTGTGTTGCTCAGGGCGGGGAAAGTAGAGAAATTGGGAGCAAAGTGATTTGAACCCGGGAAGAAGGGAGAGGTGGGGGAAGGTGTTTTAAGATGTGGTTGTTATGTCTCATTGAATTACTTAGATGAAACGGCAATGAATTAAATAGATTTTTCTTCCCCAAGTGTGAGTCTGTTCTGCCTGTGACCATAACTGGTGAGTGAGCTGTCCCTGTCCTTCATTCCTAATCCTGTGCCCCCTTTATTGTGATTCCCATCCCATCTCACTGGGTGGGGAGACTGAGTGGGTCAAACCACCATAATCTAAATGGGATGAAAAAGCAAAAATCATGAATGCTATCATTAATATTTCTAATTGTCTCAGCATCTATCAGAAAACTTAAAATTTTAGATGAGCAGTGCTCAGAAGCAGACAAGACAGAGCTGAGATAAACCTTTAAAGAGCCAGTCTGTAACTGCCTTTCCCCCAGGAACCACTGAATCTCATGAGAAATACCTTCCAAATATAATACTGAATCTTACCTGGAAGGATGCCACTCTGGCATATTTAAGAGCAAAACACATTTCAAAAGGAGATGCTCAATGCAATCAGAAAAGGGGAGGTTCTGGCAAAGCAATTTACTACAAATGGATATGCTGGAAAAGATGCTATATCAGGAGCCCACAGAGGGAATGTAATATTGGTGCCTGATGTTTAGCAAGCAGAACAAGTTACAGGCAAGTCAGGAGTTTTGGGTACTATTCCACTTTTACTGAGTGGTTGGGCTAAACACTCAGGTTAAACTTCTTTTGTGCAATCATTTCTGTAAAGAACTTAAGTTTCTGTCAAGGCTAACTTCAGATAACTTAAGTCTAATATTCACAAGGGAATATTTGCATATCTCTTGTCTTTTGATCCAGGCTTTCAGTACTTCTGGGCAAAGAAATCCACAATGAGAAGTTCCCTCCTACCTATGAAAAAAAGCTATAAACAGTATTTCCATACTCAAGAGGCTGATGAAGGACTTCCCTAATGCTGCAGGGCATTTTGAAATGTTTAATTGAATAGTAGCAAGTAAGGGCTGAGTACAGTTCAAGTCAGTGCAGACATCCCTCATGCTGATGTAACAATTGATAAAAACTAAAACAATGATCAATAACAGCAGTTTCAGTGTGATAAGATGGGGTTTTTTTCATCATGCAGAAGTGACTCATCTTGTACCTTGCCACAATAGCTGTTTCCTGACAGGAGTACAGATAGGAAAGGCATTTTTTTCATGTGCTCTGCCCCAGAGACAATTCCTTCTGTAAGGAATTCGTCATTCACCATCCAGTTCTCAGCAAGACTCATCAGCCTGGCTGTTACGCACAGCAATTAGATCACCTGAGATACCACGAGATACAATGGGGTCTTAAAGACACTCTTATAAACTCATCATTTCCACATGGAAACTAGTCAGCCTTGGAGCATTCTTTTGGGAACTGCCATTTCGGAGACTGTGCCTCACACTAGAAGTTTGTCTGCTCTGAATTCCCCTGGAAAAACAAAACCAAAAACAAAACCACACCCCTTCTAATGCACCCCAGGATGCCATTAGCCTTCCAGGCCACAAGGGCACAGTGCTGGCTCATGGTCATCCTGCTGTCCACCAGGATTCCCAGATCCCCTTCCCCTACACTGCTTTCTAACAGATCACTCCCCAACCTATATTGGAACCTGGGGTTGTTCCTGCCCAGGTGCAACACCCTACACTTGCCCTTATTATATTACATTAAATTTTTCCCTGCCCAGCTCTCCAGCCTGTCCAGGTCTCTCTGGATGGCAGCACAGCCTGCTGTTGTGTCAGCCACTCCTCCCAGCTTTGTATCATCATATAGCTAAGGGAGTCACTGTATTAAAACATTCTAATAGAAATTACAGATTTGTTCTGTTTTACCTATTTTTTTTTCCCTTATTCTGAAATAAACAACATTGCTTTTCATGTACGAGATGTATACTGTTCAGACAAAGTATGATGATCAAAATGTAGTCACTGGATACTGGAAAATGGAGTGACGTAGTCTTAATGGTACTAGGGGAACTCTGTGGAAGAGACGTAGCTGCCTCTATATATGCATATGCAGGTAATATAAGGTGATGTAGACAATGCGGGCTGATAAATTATGTTCATAGTGCTCACAGTTTAGTAGATTACAGAAAATCTTTGTGACAGTACAAATACTTTCCCAAATCCTTTCTGAATTTTTAACACTGTAATCTGATATTAAAACTAAAAGAGACACTTGATAATTCTAATGAGGCTAAATAATTCAGATTATTGGGGGGGAGAGGGGGGAGGGGTAAACCACAACTAACTCAATGACACTAAATAGCATAGCTCCTAAGTAATTTAAACAAAGACTATGTTTCACTAAGCTTTCCACATATATTTTCTCTGTATACAATACTAATTTCCTCATTTCCTTGAGTAGCAAATTCCCTTTAAATAATATTTGTTTTGATGTTGTCTTGTCTGCATCTTGTTGAATTAATTCTTTTTGCTTTATGGTATTTATGTGTAGAAAGTACACATTGGCCTTTGTTACTGATCAACCTTTTTCATTTATAAACTAGGGAATATATTATTAATATTTCCGCTATAAATTCTATGGTGTGATTTTATGTATTTTGGGCTTAACTCCAAAATCCTAAATACATTAAGATCTGGAAAAGTCCGCACAATGTTACCCAAATTTGTACTGATCTGAGAATGGATTAAGACTTCTTGCAATTCCTGATAAAATATGAAGTTCTTCTGTTTTAAAGCATTAATTAGAATGCAATCAAATTAATTGCATAAATGATAATGTGGCCTCTTTTTAAAATCAGAAATAGAAAAAAAAAATCAACATTTCATCTTGAATGAAAATGAAATTTTCACTAATAATATGAGAAAGAAAAAAGAAAAACTCCTTAAATCACCAAGAAAGAATTCACAATTATGACATTAGACTAGCAGAAAAAATAGCCCATTTTTATAGCTTTCCTATCTCATGGATGTGTTTGAATTAGTGTAAATGTGACTGTGACACATAAATTCAGTGAAATACAGCATATTAGGAATGTCACAGCAAGAAGGAAGCTTGATGATATTTAGAGTTAAACAAAGCCAGCCGTGTTTTTCACATATGGAAAACAAAAAATATTTTCAAGTTTGCTTTTGTTTCTTAAAGCCTGTCAAATGTCAAAGGCTTTGGAACGAGTACTGAAAATTTAAGTGATCTTTAAATGAAAGCCGTTGAAGTGACATGCAGTCAAGGCTGCTGCCAGTTCTGCCCTGTTTTACAAAAAGATGGGAGGAAGAGTCTTCTAGAAGAAGACCAGAAGTTGTGCAGCAGATGAATGTTATATCCAAAGTTTTTACTTATCCTTAACATAAAGAATTTAACTTTGGCCATGTCACAAGGCCTATAGAATAAAACTACCTATAGAAGTGTGACCCTCATGGGAACTCCAGAAGTGAACTGTAATATCAAAATATATGTTTTAGATTCTGGCTCCTTTTTTGCATCAAGAAAGAACTCAATATTCAGTCAATTTTGTAGATTTTCTTGAGCTTGGTGAAAGGCTCTCCCCAGACTATGGTGAAAGAAATAAAGGAAAGAGATTTTCTAGTGTGCCTAATCCAATATATTTTCACAATAGAGGGTCTGGTGTGCAATCAAAGACAATTTTCTGTTAGTCAGTTTAGATTTCCAATCTTTGCAACGTTTGAAGCATTTACAATCACAGCTCTGTTATTGAGCAGAGAAGAGTATTGATGTTGCTTGATGTTATGGAACTGAGTCACAATGCCGCTTCGAACCAGATTTGCAAAGACATTGGTGTTCCCCAAATGCAGTGAAGAGCTTCAAGGTTTTGAAAAGGCTATTTAAACATAATCATTTTCAGGTTTGTGCTGCTTTGATGATGATGCTTATATGCCTTTAACAATCCCACAATGTTCCTGACTATGCTTTTGCATCACATTCATCACTTCAACATTTCATGAAGTGTGTGGATACAGTGGTATTCAGGACACATTATTTTCCAAAGCAGACATAGTGTATCCACTGTCAAAATTTAAGCTTAATTTAATTTAGCTGTTTCTAAGAATTCAAAATTGTGTAATACCTGCTCAGGTATGTATAATTCAATTGACTGGTGTATATATTGGATTTTCTTGGTATTTCAATAGTTCCATTTTTATGGAAAAACACTGAAAATTAAGTAGTTGTTGTAAAACTGTGTATAGTCTCAAGAGCAATGAGTATAGGAGGTTGGGTTTGGTTTTTTGGTTTTGGTTTGTTTGTTTTTTTTCTTTCTCCTAAGTGACTGTAAACAAAGATTTATCAGAAGCTCTTTGTTTTTACCATAATTTTATATAATCCATTTGAAATTTGGGAAATAACATATTTTCTCACATCTCTAATAACAATTATCTTGGTACTCAAGGCAATAAAACAAAACCATCTAGATAATTGGAAGTAGCTAAGTAACCAATTATTTGAAGATCTCTCTGTGGCTTAAGGAGAACAACTAAGAAAGTTCTCCCAAAGTGAATATCCAATGCACAGCCCCTGCAAATGTTTCACATGCAGACAGTATTATGGATGCATGACTTGCAGTCACTTGCAGTGTGTTAGGTCATTTCACATCTGATGATGATGTGGTGAAACAGAGTGTGCTTCCGCAATGCCATGAGAAGATCACAGAGCAAATATCTGAAACACCTCTGAATGTCCCTTCCAGGTTTTGAATCCTATTGTGACATTCTGATGAATCCTAAATTACACCACCCTCCAAAATTGTTAGGGGATGCAAGATTCCTCCAAATCCCCTGCTCTACTGGCCTCTGATGGCATAACAAAGGCAAATCTTTAGCTTTTCTACTATGTCTCTCTTCAGATTGACTCAATCTGACTGAATAAGATATAAACAGGTAGAAAAACATGAAATGACCACTTACTGAATGCTGGTTGGTAAGGGAGTAATGGGAGCTATTAACCACTCATACTTCTTACCATGACTCTTAGGTTGTGACTCAATGAAGCCCATAAATTGCACTTTTCTGAGAATATCCAGTCCTAAATTACACAAATAGTTACTCTTATATGCTCTGCCAACAGTCGAGCACTCTGGTCAGTAAAATACTGGAATTCATTTTGTGTAGCCTGGCACTCTTCACAGTGATTTTTCTTTCTTTCTTCTTTGGCAAAGCTCTCTTCTTGGAGTGATCAACAATAATAATAATAAAAAAACAACAAAAAAGCATTATAACCTTACTGCAAAAGCAGGGTTTTAGCTTGCTGTCTCAGGGTGTATCAATTGTCAGCATCTTGTTTGGTTTGTTTAGCTGGCTTTTATTCTTCTCTGACATTTAGAGATTATGTGTTTTCCTTTTTCTCCTCCTCATTGATGGAGCCATCTGTGGACCTTTACACAGACACATCCATTAGGAATATTAGATAGACAAAGATAATGTGCACTGGAGTAAAATGACAAACTCCTTTTCTTAATTAATGCCATCACTGCTGTTCGAGTAAGGATTCCAAGCTTCTGAAGTAGTTTGGATATTAATTTCTTCTTGCATCTCTATGAGGTTTTTTCTACTACAGTTAGACTGTTCTTGAAATTAAACAGCGCAGTGTCCTAGGATCCTGGTCCCCTGAAACCACACTTCCACTGGGATCAGTCCTGAATGCTGGACCTCAGCAGTCTGCACTGTTGACTGCAAGGAGCATGGCTGCTGTGCTGTCAGTCTGCCCAGTTAGCACTCTGCCAAACAATCCCCAGGCCCTCCCAGCTCAGGACTTTGCATGGGCTACCCATGTGATCAATAAACAGTTTCCATGAGATTCCTCAGTTCTGAGGAATAAGAGAATTTAGTAGCATAAGTCTAACTGTCCAGTTGAGGAACATGTTAGAACAACAATATCTTCCTTCAGTTTGTATCCTGGGCTTTCTGTCTGTGCTAGCAATAATCCAAGAGGTTTTCAATCCAAACACTGAAAACTGACCCAAATATAAACTCAAGACCCATCTGGGACAGATACCCAGAGCTGTGATCGGGGAATACTTCATAGCTACAAGTGACCTAGATGTGACTGAAAGAAGGAGTATGAACATTGAACATCTGGACCTTACACATCACATTGCCAACAAAAAGAAAATGCTAAAACAGTTATGCAAATAGCCGAGATGGGAAAGTGGTTAATCCCTGCTCTGGTTCCACCTTCATATGTCAGCACTGTCAGCATGAAGGAATGGAGTTGCGTATGTCATCTAATTTCTGCATCTTGTTATTATTAATTATCTGGATTATTATTAACTGCTACCATTTTCATCAGAGAAACTGAGAATATTTTTTCACATTCAAATTTTCCTGAACAATTTACCTACTCCTACCTTTTACTTCCTTACCATTCCAGCCAAGCTAGTCTTAAAATATTGCCCTTATATTTCAGGATTTTCCTTTCACCCTTTTTTTCTTGTATATGAAGTCTGTTTTTCTGATGTGTACAGTGACAAATATTAAAAAAAAAAAAAAAAAAGAAGAAACAACTTTGGAATGTATGTATGATCAGTTCCCCTGATAAGCCATCAGGGAGGTATGTACGTTTTGTAACATTTTTACTTACTTTTAGTTGTGTGCTCCAAACTGATTTCTATGTTTTCTTTAGTCCTAATTTCATTTGTGATAGATTTTTTTTTCATCTTAATTTTTTTCCATATTGGAGTATAAATACTTGTGCTGTATTTGTGCTAAATATTTAATATTATTTTAGAAACCAGAACTCAAGGAGTTCAACCTTCAGAAAGTCTGAACATTTTACTTAGAAACATGTAGCTTTCTGAATCTCTGTTTCCTTACGTGGACTTTCATAATTTGAATATATACAAATATCAAGCTTTAAAGTAATTTGTTCATTGAATTTAATTTTACGTTGTGAAGACCTTCTCTGCCCTTTTATACTGCATAAAGAAATTAATTTATAATATTTAGTTTTTAAATCTGTCTCATGTCTACTTATTGCTTATTATATAAAATAAGAGTTAGGTAGTATCTGTGCAAATAAACCTAGAAAAGCACATTAATCAAAACAGAGAGATTATTGTTTGTATCACCTTAGATCTTGGAAATTTCAGCTATAAATCAGAGCTAATTTTTTCTAGGCACACAGGCTAATGCTGAGATTTTCGCATTATTTTTTTACTAATGGAAGTTAAAAGTTCTAATGATTTGTTTAGATTCTGCTAAAAAAAAGAATGAAAATATTTCAGTTGTAATTATATAAAACATATAATTTGTCTCAGTTCAAAATTAATCCACACAACAATAAAAATGATGTTCAGGTGTCATATACCCTTAGTAACACCTCTCTGCTGAGATCCCTTACTAACTAGTGTGCTGCATAGCATGCTATTATCCCTGTCTTCTGGCCCAAATGTTTAAATGTATGGTGATTAAAACACAGGAGGAAAACCTGTGCAAATCATCCAAACTACAAGGCTTTGTGGTGGTTCAGAAGACATCACAGCTATGTTCATGCTTGCAAACAAGTGCAGAAAGAAGTTGTATGATTGAGAAAACTATTCGATCTGGAACTGAAAGTTGTTTTAAACTCTTTATTAAATATCTCTCTCCCCTCCCGTCCCCCTCTCCAGACTCACATTTTTGTGTCATTTTAATTTGCTTAGTTTCAGCTTCCATTAATTGGATTGTTATCACTCTGCTGTCCACACTTTGTTCCATGTATA
Organism: Caprimulgus europaeus; assembly: GCA_907165065.1. The sequence continues at coordinate 46,032,536 of OU015530.1, read as the reverse complement.
TATATGTACTCAGAGTGTGTGAACAACTCAATATTAGCCTTCTTTTGTTAAGATAAAATAAATTAACCTCTTCACATAACTTTAGATTGTTTTTAAATGCTTTAATCCTTACTGTGGATTTCTTCTGAACCTTTTCCTATTTATTAACACCTTTCCTGACGCAAGTATAACACTTCTAAACATAGTATTTCTGAGTCACGAAGATTACCATTAGTCATAAAGTACTATTACTATTAGTATTCTTTCATTTTCATACATGAGAATATTAGCCCTTTTAGTCATCATATTGAGTCTGGTAGTCTTAGCAGATGATTGATCACTCGCCTCCATCAGACACCTCTCTGCATGTTTTCGGTCCATACCGATTGGACCACTTCCAAATAAGTTCTGTGCAGAGTTCAGGTGCTAAATATGGGCAAGAGGGCTTTTTAATTAAGCTTTTCTCATCTGGAAAACATATCCCAAAGTCTAAGAGTTTTTCTTTATAAGGATGAAGAAAATTTTCTGTCACAACACTTGAGTCCTTTTCAGAATAACTGCATCTTCCGGACTCTTCCATCATATATTTATCTTGTTTCTAGATGCATAACTGTCATAATTAAAACTCACAATTTTTGTCTGTGATAGTATAGTTGACCAATCTATATTGCCTGGTATCATTAGATTGGTCAATTGCCTTTATGTTCACTTAACATCTCCTAGCTTTCTGCCATTTGCAAAGTTTACTGGAGATCAGTTTATGCTTTCTAGATCGTTGACAAAAAAACGGAATGAAGCATCAAATCCTGTAAGAAATTTTCAGAAACATGCACTTACTGATGATTAGTCATTTGCAATTTGATACATAAATTTCTTAATTAACATGTTTTAATCCATTTAATGTCTTGATAGCATATTGTTTAAGTTCTTTAATCAAAAGGGCATGTGATATGAAATCAGAAGTCTAATCATATTACATGAACACTATTATCTTTATCAGCTAAATATTTTATCTCATCAAAAAAGATATTAAGTTATTTTGACATAATTCATTCTCCTGAACCCCTGTTGATTGGCATCAATTATATTTTCTTTCTTTAATTCTTTGTTAATTAAGTTCCATAAATCTAGATCTGTAGCAGCCACTCTACTACTACTCATTAAAAGACTGTTTCTACCCTGTTGGATGACTGAAACATGAAAGAATGAAGCTTAATCAAAGGCATTGAAAGATTTAAGAAAGAATAAGAAAACAGTATATGCTTGTTTCTTCACAAACACTATAACTATGAGCAGTCACCTAAAATCAGCATTTCTCCACATTTAAATGTCAAAATAACAGGTTCATCATTACCACAAATAATCACAAAGGATTAATGTGATCAAAATTGGAGTCTATAGACAACACCAGAACCTGTGCCAATGAGGACACTTATCTCTCAAAAAACTAATTGCATTTATATTTTTATTCAGGTAACCTTTTAATTTATTAACAACTAAGTAGGAAATCACTGATATTCAATTACACTTTTGGTCTTTTTTTTTTTCTTAGAGCAAAATAACATAACCTTATTTTTTCCTGAACATCGTTTCATGTTTAATCACCAAATATTCTGTTTATATTACTTTTTAAAAATTGTTTCCTTAGATTTACACTCAGAGAGCCCGATAAGCAAATTCAGAATGAAAATAAATTTGTTGGTAAGTTCCTATTGAAAGACTTCCTGATATTTTGCAGCAATTCTTTTATTTCAGTAGAGAGCAGTTGTTTCATTTCATAATTAGCCTTAATTTCAGTTTCTTTTTGTGAAAGACTGGACAAAGGCAAAACTCCATTCCTTTGTGCAAAAAAGTGGATATCAAACTCCACTACAACTGCAACTTTACAGATGATCAAATGTAGACCTGGTATGACAAAAAATGATAGAGAAATGCTAATTAATGGTAGAAAAAATGTTAGGGCTGGTAGAAACAACACTGTCAAATGATAAATTCAATATTTTACACACTATGTTCTCATTTATTACTTTTATGAAAACTAGTATTTGATTAATGAAAGTAATCTCTTTAAATTTTGACATGTTATTATGCTTCAGAACTTCACATCTGAACTGTAAAATGAGTTTCCCTAGATTTGATTCACAAATCATCCACATATGTTTGAAGAATATTTATCCTTTCCAAACATATTCTGGATTGAAGTAGAAGTTTAGTTTTTATGTATTAAATAAGACAAAAGAGAAATATCTGATCTTTTTCTGCTGTTTATGTTTCTTCCTGGAAAACCTGTTTTCAAAAATGTAAAGAAAACAAGACTATATCCCGTTGAAGAATCCAGATATGTACAGTGTCAGTATTGGAATCATGGTGATTCTTCTCACTCTTCTGTTCAAACCCTTTCAAAATACTCTCACCTTTAGATCTCAGAGGATTAGAATTTAGTGCAGTCAGCTTTCAAAATTCAGAGCAGTAGCTGCCTAATCCAGTCCGCTGACATTGATGCAAATCCTTCCATAGACTTCAAAGGATTTTGGAGTAAGTCCTAACATTACAGATGGTGGGTAATTCTTAGTAAATGGCATCTCAGACACAAGTGGACAATTTCTCCTTGCAGGAAACATACATAAAGCCATTCAAATATAAAATCATTAATGATTTCTGAATACTTGATTGTGATATTTTTTATAATATCAAAAGGAAATTTTGTAAAAAATATATTAACTATGGGCTTACTCCTTTTCAAATGTACTTGGAAAGACACACATGCCCCTATTATCCTGAGGATAATAGGACATGGCTCCATTAGCCCTTTAAGTAATATAACAAACAATTTATACCACGTTCCACTGGTGGTTTGGAATAATCATATAGAAGCCACGATATCACTTTTGAAAATCACTGAACCACACCAGCAAGTCCTGAACCCGTAAATAGTCACTTCCCAGTGACTGCCTCAACTTTGGTACCCTGAGTAGCCAGTTAATTGATTAGTGATGATCATTTCCTGATCCTGAAAGAAAGATGTGAAGCACTTGGCTTCAGCAATATTAATCAGTGACTTTGATTCCCTAGAGAGAGGATAAAAGGATGTAAGCAAAATTAAAGCTTCCCTGAACTGATTTATTTAGTGTATCTCAAAAATAGAGGAGAGAGTGTGAGGGAAATGTTAAAAGAACTGATTAACAGTGTTTCTTATAATACATACACTTCACTCCTCTGAAAGGGCTCTTAAAAAGAAAAACAACTATATAACCTACTGTAATTTATTTTAGCTGTTTAGAAACATATTTCCCATGTAGTCTATGTAGATAGACAGTGATCTCCAGAAACCTGCTGGATGGCTTGAATTTGGACAAAGTGAATTCCCTCCAAAATTACAGGCTGACAGTGATTGATATATGTAGCCCATTCTGAAAATTTGAGATTTGATAGCATTCTTTTTCTCTTTTAACATCCAAGATGTGAAAATTAACCAGCTTCAACACTTTTCTTCCAAAATATACTGGAATTCTACTATAGTTATCATATTAATCTTTTCCAGAATGAAATGAGTATTCTGTAATATTTGATCTTTCCAAGTAAGTAAATATTGGTTTAGAACTATGTTCATTACTTTTTTATCCCCGATGATATCCTGAAACTTAGAGTCTGACAGACAAAAGATTGCCAGATTTAGTGCAGAAAGGTATGAAGATGCAATGTATTTTGCTGTCATTCCCAAAAGCAGTTGAAATCTGCTTCATCTTTTCTTCAGTGTCAGGGATCAAAGAAGAATTGTTTTAAATGCAATGAACTTTGAGCCATTTCTTCAGACAGGTGATCGATACTTCAGTGAGTACTAAATGTTAACATATTCCACTGGTAGGAATAGTACCAGAAACATTATTTTATTACGGGTTGTCCAAATTCACACTACCTTTAGAAATAAAAAACAAGCCTAATGTGAGATTTATGTCTTTTTAAGTGTAACAGAAATTTTAGCAGGTAGGAGAATAAAAGTCTGTCTCAGGAAAGGTAGTCCTCTCAGCCCTGTCTGTCAAGCAATATGCTGTCATATAGCACATGTAAGACAAAGAAACTATATGCAAAAGAAACTAGACTTCATTTTCTTAGAAGTGATCAGAGAGTATTAAAACACATATTCACTGACAGAGTAAAAGTTTAGGAACGTACTTTAAAGATTAATAGGTTATTAATGTTCTTCTTTATCAGCTGAAATATATATATTAATACATAACTTGAAAAAAAGAGAGAGTTTTAGGGGTGAAATTTTGCTTGTACATAAGGGGATGTGTGACTTCAGCAACTCTGGTAAAGTTTTTGTACAAAGCTATAAAATAAATTAGTTCCATTTGTGATACTACTTCAAGTTTGTATGCATACTCAGTAGGCTTTTTCTATGATTTTTGGTAATAAATTTCAATGTCATCATAACTCCTGCTTGGTATGTACCTGATCTAGGTAAAACTAATTGTGACAGCCATATAAGAGACAATCACTTAATCACAGAATCATAGAATTGCCTGGTTGGAATAGACCTTTGAGATCATTGAGTCCAACTGTATCCACTACTAAACTATATCTTCAAGCACCCCATCTAGCCATCTTTCAAACACCTCCAGGGATGGTGATTCAACCACCTCCCTAGGCAGCCTATTCCACTGACTGATACTTCTTTCAGTGAAGAAGTATTTCCTGACATGCAATCTGTACCTCCCCTGGTGCAACTTGTGGTCATTTCCTCTTGTTCTATCACTAGTTCTATCACTGGGAGAAAAGACACACACACACCTTGCTACAACCTCCTTTCAGGTAGTTGTAGACAGTGATAAGGTCTCAACTCAGCCTCCTCTTCTCTAGGCTAAACAACACCAGTTCCCTCAGCTGTACCTCAAAGGGCTTGTTCCCCAGCCCCTTCACTATCTGGACACACTCCAGTGCCTCAATGTCCTTCTTGTAATGAGGGACCCAAAACTGGAAACAGTACTCCAGCCACTCTTCTCCAAGCCTGTAGCATTGTATGGGGTTGTTGTTACCCAAGTGCAGGAACAAGCACTTGGCCTTGTTGAATCTCATACAGTTGGTTGTATTGGAAAATTAATTGCAAACATGTTAGTGTAGAAATTTCTTATTCTATAAGAATATTTCAAAAGCTAGATCTGAACCTTTAAAATGGACAAGGAGTTATTATAAATATTTGAAAACCCTAGAAATGTTTAATAAAGCTTTGGGGGTTTTTTTACAATAATATTTGACCAATTTGAATTAGCTCCTTTTTCATTGCTCAATTCTTATTTTCATGAATCACAGAATCACAGAATGTCAGGGATTGGAAAGGACCTCAAAAGATCATCCAGTCCAATCCCCCTACCGGAGCAGGAACACCTAGACGAGTTCACACAGGAAGGCATCCAGGCGAGTCTTGAATGTCTCCAGAGAAGGAGACAACCTCCCTGGGCAGCCTGTTCCAGTGCTCTGTTACCCTCACAGTAAAGAAGTTCCTTCTCAAGTTTAAGCAGAACCTCCTGTGTTCCAGCTGAAACCCATTACCCCTTGTCCTATCATTGGACATCACTGAGAAGAGCCTGGCTCCATCCTCCTGACATTTGCCCTTAACATATTTATAAACATTAATAAGGTCACCCCTCAGTCTCCTCTTCTCCAAGCTAAAGAGACCCAGCTCCCTCAGCCTTTCCTCATAAGGGAGATGCTCCACTCCCTTAATCATCTTGGTGGCTCTACGTTGGACTCTCTCAAGCAGTTCCTTGTCCTTCTTGAACTGTGGGGCCCAGAACTGGACACAATATTCCAGATGTGGCCTCACCAGGGCAGAGTAGAGGGGGAGGAGAACCTCTCTCGGCCTACTAACCACATCCCTTCTAATGCACCCCAGGATGCCATTGGCCTTCCAGGCCACAAGGACACAGTGCTGACTCATGGTCATCCTGCTGTCCACCATTGATACAAAACCTGTTGTCTAACATCTCATTTTTAAAAGTCCGTGTTAATCATTCATTCTGCTTTATATTAATTTCAGAAGGAAAATAATTAACTTTGCCTACTGCAGTTTCTCTCATACTGTAACTCATACTGGAGGACTTAATTTGCCAAAAGTCCATGGGGAGGATTGAATGGCAGTTGATGTGCCAGAAAGATGCTGGTATAGTCAGCAATGCAAGTCAGAACAGTGGTAATTTTTTTTAATTTTTATTGTATCAATCATTCTTTCCAGAATTTGCATTTCTCATGGCCATGATGGAGGTGATCCCACATACCATATAGCAATCAATTAATTTGCATAATAAGTCTCTGGAATCATTTTAGAAAACTCTTAAATTGAAAGTTTTTACTGATATGCTAGATCTTCAGCTAAACTGATAAATGAGACATCACCACTGGAAGTTTTACGATAGTCTTCATTGTCCTTTGGTCTTGGCACATCTGTTGGGAATCCAGGAAGAGGTTCTATTGATATGGTGGATTAACAAAGATAACACTGTGAAAAATAAACTGAGATCATGCAAATCACAAGTGAAAATCCACTAGACAACTATATAGTATTTTCATCTTATTTTAAACTCCATTGTTCTATGTTGTTTGTACTAATGAAAATTCCTGTTATCTTTAAATTGAAGCATACTGTAAAAATAACATGCAAGATAAAAGCTCTTCAGTATATTTTTCATTTAAAAAAATACAGCTTGGATAGCACAGTAAATGAAAATAGATTTCCGAATATTACTGCACTAAACAGTCTAGTTGCTTTACTACTTTTTATCTTTCATGATGACCACTGACATATGTTTTCATGTGAGCTGATCTAATTGCTAAGTTAAGTGAAAATGAGATAAAATGTAGCTTTGAGTAATAGTAATAAGACTGCTTTACAGTAAGATTCTAATCCAACATTTGAGAAGCAAGCATTGTTCATTTTCTGCTACAAAGTAAAATTGCATCAGACTATATTAAACATTCTTTACATCTGTAAGGTAATCAGTCCTCTGACACAGCTACTGTTTCCATCTCAAGATTAACCTTGTTGGCTAAAAAACGTGATACGGGTCAGCAAAAGGTTAAAAAAAGTTACTGGCTTGAACAAAATTGCATTAAAAATAAATTTAAAAATCTGCACATATTTTTAATTTACCTTAATATTTGCTCCTAATTTTCTAGTGTAACATTATCACACTTGCATTTATCTTGAGAATGCTATGCCTGGTCTGTAAACCACAAGCCTAATTAATACAAAATAGACTCATAGAACACTCTAGGTTCAAAATACCCGTTTAACTGAAGCCACTCTAGTCCTAATCATCATCATCATCATCTTCTAATTCCCTCTATCTGTATGGATTTCTCCATTAGTAAAGTCTGATTTCGGTGTCAATTGTAATTCTCTCAGTCAGTGCCTGTTTTGATCATGTTGCAAACAATTTCCAGCTTGCTCAAATGTGAGATTTCTTTTGTCACAGGATCTGGAAAAAAAGTTAGATATTAACTGTTCCAAGAGGAAAGTGTTTTCTCGATGAGTAAGCTTTCTGTAAATCAAGGCACCAGAAATCTTGTGCAATGACATTTATAATTTGTGTAAGCTGTGTTCCATGTAGAATTCTTTAGATGATATTGATGTGATATGATGCGATATGATATGATATGATGTGATATGATGCGATATGATATGATATGATATGATGTGAATCTGTAGTGAACTCAAGCCAGAGCCACTGTGACCTAATACTGCTGAATAAAGTTTGAAAAAAATATTCTCTCATCTCTCTTCACATGGTTCTATTTAAAATAACCAGCTCCTTCATGTTGTCCAGCTAACTGTTTTCCAGGAACTTGTTCCAGATGTAATAAACCGTGTCTTGCTATTGCAAATTCAAATAAATTAAAAAGGATAAAAAGGAAAAAAAATGCCTAAAAATTGACAGTTCAAAACTCTGCATCTCAGATTTGTGAAGTGTAGCCTCCTTCAATTTCTAGTCAGAAGTCAAGGCGGTTCTCGTCTCACTGGCTAAGGACTCTAATTTACTTTCATTTTCTCCAATGATTTTAATAGCAGAAGTAGATAACTAATTTGATATAAACATAAAAAGTAATTTTTTCAGCTCAGAAGGGGTTTCCCTCATGCTCAATGAAATAACAATTTAATGTCAATAAAATCACTTAGCAACACTTCCATGTGTAATTTGTCAGAACCTTCCACAGACAGATTAACTTCCTTCTGGATTAAAATACTGAATGACAAGTGGTGAAAACAGAGAAATATCTTTTGTTAAATCTTCTTATTCAAGATGTTAGGTTAAAATACAGTGAATTATATGTTATATTTCTATTACTAATACCTTTATATTATTTATAAAACATTAAAAACTTTAAGAGCAAAATTCTGCTGCTCAGCCCCATCAGGATAAAAGCCACCTGGCTCCTATATACCGCATAAGTTTAATTTTGGCTGATGAATATAACACACAATGGAGAAGGTCCATCTAAACAACTGTCTTGTCTCTGGTAGGAGACATTACAGACACTTAAGGAAAGAGAGCAGTAAGCTCCCAAAGCATCTTCCATTCTGCACCTTTAAGACCTGTTGAGTCACAGGTGGTATAATTGTACCTAATATGCCCCACTCACTTTTTTTCTTTGTTTGAGTGGTTTTCCAACCTACATAATTTTTTTATATCAACAAAGTCACATGGAAATAATTTCCTCAGTTTAATCATGTGTGTAAAAAGTATTACCTTTTGCTCATTTTAAATCTGATACATTTGGTTCTTTGATTCTTTCACTGGAGGCAAATAAAAAACATCCTGCTTGCTCGTGGCTGACTATGTACACAGTGAAAGAATTAGTTACCTCACATTAAATCATGTCAATAACATTAGTCTGTGCCACTTCTGTAACTTGTGATTTATTCTGAAGCCACAGGGTTTTCTTAAATAATACTTATTGAATTACCATGAAGCATATCTGGATTTTGTTCTCTTCCTCTGCACTCCAAACCGAGTCTATGCCAATATTCCAGATTGCTTATTAAAGATATTTTTACATTACACGGGATAAGAAGGGCCCTTAGAGTTTCATAAATTAAGTAGGTGATCCTAATAGATACAGCATACTGTCTTCTTATGCTACACAGTAAGCTTAGTAAATCATGCAATGTTTTAAAGTTTGCTCTTTGCAGCTATAATGTGTAAAAAGAACATTCAGTTAGTGGATGGAAATCTAACGTATGGAGATAAAAAGGGCAAGGTCCTCCCACAAATGTCTAACTTGGCAAAAGTGCCCTTTCCACTGTTTTTTCAGCCCCTATGCCAAGCATCCTACATTGCAGTCTGAAAGAACAGAAGATCCAACTCTTCCTGTGGAATTAAAACATTCATTCCAAGCTAATCAGAAGAGGTTTGTTTTCTTTGTTTGACAGGTTGATTTGGACAAGTAACTGCAGGGATGTGAAATAACAACCATGTCTCTCACTCTGCAGCTATTGGGAAGAGTGACAGCATCGCTGGGGCTCACAGGTGCTACCAAGTTAGGTCTCACAAAAGCTTTTAATGTTTACTCTCTTCTCAGGTTGCATTGCAGCCAACCACTGCAATCCTCTGAAACAGCATTTAAGCACTTTAATCAATAGGTACCTACAAGGAAAGTTAAGTCAACACATCATCACCTCACAATTTTCCTTAGGCCCGTGCATGTTCTTAGCATTTATACTTATTTCTGTGAATAATTTTTCCATATGCTTACAGTAATCAGAAATATATCTTTTACAGTTGTCAGTAATTTTGCTCCAAAGTACTGCTGTATTTGATGTGTCATAACTGAAGGCTCTGGCATACTCTACACCTTTTCAAATGTAAAGAAAAAAGGACAACAGGAGGGAGTCCTTTGCTCACAGCTTCAGTAAATTAGCAGGTTTCAAATAATAATAATAAAAAAAGAATTAGTTATTTACTTAACAGAATGTACCATCCCTGAGGCATGTCTAAAGAACATGTTGATTTACTCCTTTTCTTTAGTTGTGTAGCTTCCTCAGCACTATTCTGGCAGAACCAGCAGGAACGAACTATAATGACTGGGTCAAACACTGAAGAAATAGCTTATAGTCTTTTTACTGAAATCTTGTGGTGCACAGACTCAGCATGATCAAAAACCATTGAATTTTCTCTATGACTAACTGGTGTTTTCATTACAGCACTGCACTTCTATAACAATGCTTTCCATCTCTACCTTCGTACATGCCAACTGTCCCATTTGCAGCTAGACAATCCTCATTTTCCTTATCTGCTTTCAGCTGTCACATACTTTATCTGTCGTGTCCATTTTGTTTGCCCATGCACATTAATGCAGCTGAAGCAGAGGCAGTTAACAGCAATACTTCTTCCACAAGGATGTGACAGGCCTGCATTATTGGTGAATTCTGCATTTGGAGCAGGCTGAGAGTTAAGATGAGCACTGTTTAATCTGTTTAATTTGAAGGTGCAGGGTGTGGCTAACTTCAATCTTCTGACTGTTAGCACTGCACTAAAGATAGCTTCAAAGCAGAGTAAAACCTCATGGCGCACTCTGTGCACTGTCTTCATGTGATATAAACTGAAAAGAGTTATTTATGTATTCATACAATAGTACTTCCTTGTTGTATAAAACATCAGAGCCCCTTTTAATATATGACATTCTGGTGCATAAATCTCAAGCAAATCAATCCCTTACAGCACAAATGAGTACAACCATTTTAGGTACCCCTTTTTCTTTCTTTCGCAAATAAATGCTATGTTAAATAGATTTCAGAGACAAAAATAAATTAGATGAGAGGCCTGAATCTTTCTGATCTCATCAGAAACTTCTCAGAACCATTCTTGATACCAGCTTTTCAAGCAGCTAAGTTAGAGTTCAGTACTTTTATGATCATCACCTGTTAAACAAATAGCACACAAAGAAAGCTAAATAATTGCCTCTTTTTGAGGGAGAGAGACAACTCCAAGTTTCCTCGCACAAATAGTTGGTGCAACTGATTTTGATGGGATAAGTTTGTGATCTCCAATATGATGAGATGAGGATTTTTGATCTTGCTTTCTTCTTTATATTTTCTTCTAAGTGGAAAGCTCTGAAATGAATAACTAGACTCAAAGTATCTGTGTTAATTTCTTGTATGAAAAAATAATAATAACAATAGCAACAGTAATAACAATAGTAATAATAATATTAACAACAGTAATAATTTAATGGACTCTGGTAACTGTGTTAAATAACCTAATAAGGCTTTCAGTGTCAGGCAAGATAGCAAGAAAATTATTCACACAGCACACATGAATGCTTGTCATCCTCAGGGGCGAACTACAGCAAGTTCTATTAATGATTCATAGGGTGGAGTTTTCTGGTAGATCTGCACCTTCCAGTTTAGCACACTGACATTAGCATTGTCAGTAGATCAGCAGTATTCAAATAAATGCTGAGCTCACTCAGTCGCAGGCAAAAATGCCAAAGGGATACCAGTTAAGTATGTAGCATCAATGAAGGAAAGGAAAGAAGGAAGGAAGAATTAGAGCTACTGGAAGTAAAAAAAGAGATCTAGACCAGTGCATTGGTCATAAGCAGTGCACACTAGCAGCACATGTGACACATTATTGTAGTTATAGCTGGTCAGGAATACTAGGAATATATCAGAGGCATAATATATTAAGGACATACACTATTGTGGTGGGTTGACCCTGGCGAGATGCTGGATGCCCAACAAAGCCCACTCTATCACCCCCCTCCTCAGCAAGATGGGGAGGGGAGAAAATAAGATGGAACACAAAAAAACCAAACTCGTGGATCGAGACAAAAGCAGTTTAATAGAAGCAAAGCAAAGCTGTGCACGCAGAAGCAAAAGAACAAAATATTTATTCTCTACTTCCCATCAGCAGGCGGTGTTTGGCCACTTCCCAGGAAGCAGGGCTTCATACGCGTTGCAGTTCCCGGAGGACAAAACGGAAGTAACAAATGCCCTGCCCTTCCCCCTCCTTTCTCCTTGCTTTTATTTCTGAGCATACGTCATAAGGTATGGAATATCCCTTTGGTCCATTTGGGTCAGCTGTCCTGGCTGTGTCCCCTCCCAGGACCTTCCCCACTCCCAGCCTACTGGGGGAAATGTTGGAGAGACAGCCTTGGTGCTGTGCTAGCACTGCTCACCAGTAACCAAAACACTGGTGTGTTATCAACACCCCTCGAGCCACCAAATACAAAACACAGCACTCTGAGGGCTGCCATGGGGAAAATCAACTCCATCCCAGCCAGACTCAGTACAACTATATATCCCGTAACACAACTATTAGTGTAAAATGGGACCAAACTCACATTTTATTTTACATTGACATTATGGTTTTGATGGTGTTCCACCAAAATGCCAGCTGGTTTCTGGTATAGCTTTGCCTGCTGTCCTGGCAGGCTGCTGCCACATCATGAGCTTACGTTTCCAAATCAGGTCTGCCAAGTAGATTTCCTCTAGCCAAGAAGCTCCTCCTGTTCAAGGACCTGAGCTATGGGAACAAGCCACAGAACTGATTTCCAGGAGCTCAGGACTGTCTCCTTCCCAGGTTGTTCTCCTGGAGCAGGGAGCCTGGAGGGGAAGTTTGTACCAGGGCACCTCTGTGGGGTTTGAGCACAGCTGGTGATAAAGCAGGGGTTCACTCTGGATCTTACCACAAATCTCCAAAGGCTACTGCTCTCCCAGCCCCCATTAGATGATTACTTGAGCTCCAGGAGGCTCTCAGTGCTGTTTCCAGTCCCAAGATTCTCAGACCAGCTCTTCCATATTTTCAGAAGTTTTTGCTTTCTGAAGAGGAGGAAAGTGGAACAAGAAAGAGAGAGAAAGAAATCAAATTATTCTTAAAAAAAAAATTATTCTAATTCCTTTTCTGTAGAAAATGTCAGGATTTTACTATAAACATACCAACTAACACTGAAAGTTTTTAAAATGTCAAAGTATCCCATGTATCCCTAAATCCAATATTTGACCTGTTCCTGTTGTAGTCACATGCAATCATCTTAATGAAAAAGGTCTGTTGTAGCAGGATCTGTTACTAGTATCTCTTCCATCTGTCTGTAGTTATTCATAAAGAAATGTTCATTCATTTTCACATTTTTTTAGTAATACTAAACATATCAGTATCCTGTGAATTATGGTGAGAGATACTTTCCTTTTGAAAGATTGATAGTTCGGGAGAGCAGTAGACAGTAGCTCAGGAGAACAGAGAGAAGTGCAGAATGCTCCCTGCTCTGAAGTTTACAGCAAAAGCATGTAGCTCTACTTGTCTACTTTGAAGCCAAACTTCAAAGTAGTCATGTGTGAAAAATGAGCACAATATGACTATTTACCATATTAATGAGAGAATATGAATATAGTCCCTTATTACAAGAAATATTTTTGTCACTTCTTTTCTTTTGAAGTCAGCTGTTGATTTTAAATCAAGTGGTTAACTTAATTTCTGTCACTATCATTTTGAATGTATGTGGGTCACTGTGTTTGCATGAAGTGTCAGGATGGGAAAACTGCTTTCATGAAAACTATGCTTTCATGAAAACTATGCTTTCATGTAGCAAATTTGAAAGATTTTTTTTCCTCCATTACCCATGTTTCCTCATTCCATTGGAGAATGATACCATTCGGAAGTAGGTAGCCAGATCGATATACAAACAGAAACACTTGAAGCCCATCTATCTTGCTTGGAGGAAAATTCAGGGGCTTAATTCATTGCAGTTCTTGAAATCCTAAAATGAAGACACTATAAAATTGTGAAGTACTTTTAATATTAAAGGAGCAGGGAAAAAAATCACCTTTTTAAATTCAAAACTTTTCTGGGTAACCTGTTCTAGTGTCACAGTAAATAATTTCTTCCTAATCTCTAATCTAAATCTACACTCTTCCAGTTTAAAACCATTACCTCTTGTCCTATCCCTTGAAAAAAGTCCCTCCCCAGCCTTTCTTGTAGGCCCCCTTCAGGTTAGGAAGGCCACCATAAGATCTCCCCGGAGCCATCTCCTCTGCAGGCTGAACTCCTGTCCTCATAGGAGAGGTGCTCCAGCCCTCTGATCATCCTCGTGGCCCTCCTCTGGACTTGATCCAGTAGGTCCATGTCCCTCTTGTGTTGGTGGTCCTAGAACTGGATGCAGTACTCCACGTGGGGTCTCATGAGAGTGAAGTAGAGAAGAAGGATCACCTTCCTTGACTTGCTGATCACACTTCTTGAAGCAGCCCAGGATACAGTTGGCTTTCAGGGCAGCAGGCACATGTTGCTGGGTCATATTGAGCTTCTCATCCACCAGCACAATTTATCACAGAATAATTCATGGTGAAAAGGATATCTGGAGGTCACCCAACTTAAAGTATGACCAGCTTAGGTATTTTTTTTCCAGGTATTTCTTATGCAAGCCTTCCATATTTCCAAAAATAGAGAAATTTCCAACCTTTCTGGGACTCTTTTCCAATGTATGGCTACCTTCACTGGGAATTTTTTCTCACAAATACCTAACTGGAGTTTGCTTGGTTGTAACTTGTATGTGTTGCTTCTTTTTGCACAGTCATGGTTTGACCTTGGTTCTATCTCACCACTATCGGTTTGTCTAGCAACCACTGGCCTCTGTTTACCATAGGACCCTTATTGGTGAAGACACTGCCTGGCATGTCTTGCTCTTACTCTTGGCTCTGGGGTCACATTACTTTACAGAGATGACCATTCTCCCTTGACCTTCTGGGACAGGCATATAAAAGGGTCTTGGGTTGTTCTGCTAGTTTAAGAGGAAATACTAACAACGTGCATTTTTGAGCTATTGTCCATCTGACTTACACTTATTACTTTAGCATGCTTATGAAAAAATCACGTGGGAATTATTAAAAAGTGGATAAAATTAAGTAATAAAACATAGTATTTAATACTATGCAGTATGTGCAATGTATATCATAGGTCTTTATTTTTCCTGATGTTTCTTCTTCTCCTACTACAAATGTCAAAAGTAACCTAATGTGCCTTTTATTTACTCTACATTCCATTCTCAAAAGTCTCTCACATAAGAATGTCTGGCCACTGAATTTTTTGTCATCACATGAATTATATTCAGTGTTGATACAGATGTTATGATATGTAGAAAACTAATGTTTTTCCACAAGCTGTTTCTTGAAGATAAGGTGAGATTTATATGTATATTATCAATTCTGGAGAGGTGCAAAGAAAAGTTGGAAACATACTAGACCATAAGTATAGGAAAGACCTGGGGTCTAAGTTAGATCTTAACAGAGATCTTGACCCATCTTAGGTGACTTATTGGACAGGAAAGAAAGATCAGTCCAGGAATGCTAGCTTGATATTGACTACAAAATCTTTGTCTTTTGTGAAATAGAATATTGTCCATCAAAATTTGTTAGATAGCTATAGCAAGATTAAAATTTGCACCATGTGGAGAATACAAATGCAAGCTTCTTTGCATACGCTGAGACAAATCATATGTAAATAGACCTTTTGTTTTGTATGTGTAGCTCAGGCATGCAGATATCTAGTTTCCAAAAACATTGTTCTTCAGAAATAATATCTCCCTGTAATGGGCATAATGTTGTGCCTCTGAAGTAAACAGTAACTTTGTCAAAGGCCTCAAAGGAAGCAGGACCAGACTCAATCTGTAATGTGAGGTCTGGCTTTCAGCATCTTTGTTCTGTTCAGAAGCACATTCAAAGACTGTAACCATGTGTTTAGAAAGGTGGCTGTCTCTTCAGGCTTAATCCACACAGCTTTTGGAATTTAATGTCTTGTCAGTGCCATTCCAGAGAGGGGTTATGATGTTTTAAATTTCCATTTCCCACCACATAACACAGACACATTAAATGATCCAATTTAAAATCAAGCTTTATAATTTGCTGCATCTCTTCTATGCCACTTCAAAGAAGTAACAGAAATCACAACCAGACAACAACAACCTGTGTTTACCCACACAAGTCCAGTTGGCTGAATGTTTGTTTTAGCAATTCTGTTTACATCTCTTCCTTCACAATACAGTTATTGGAAATTGGCTGTGATTTGCTTGTGTTGCTGAGATATACTATACATCACAGAGCTCCCTCTCTTTTATATTACCTCATGCTGGGCCTCTGTGGACAAAGCCAGCACACATTTTATTTCCTCCCACTTGAACACACTGTTGTAATTAGGTGCAAGTTGCAGGACACCATTGCTTTACTTCCCAATCCTTAAAATCACAGATCAGAGTTTGAGCTGCAGAGTAGAGAACTGATTTGTTATTTCAATTTTATTTCTTTTTTTCACTACTCTTATTGCTAACAAGTAAGGAATAAATAAAGGAATTTAAAATGTTGATGTGCTACCAATAGGATTCCCTAAATGGTATTTCATGCACAATTAGTTTTGGCTTGGTTTGGTTTGGTTTTTTTAACCTTGGCTCTGGTCTAGTTGGACAAGCAGACCCAGAAGACCAGGTAGGGAATCTGAAAATTCACAGATGAAAGAGAAGTTTTCCATTGCTGAGAAGGCACTTGGAGACTGGCCTGAGAGGATTCTTTCCCAACCAGGCCATTTTCTACCAACCCCAGAGACAGGGACAGAAGAGAGCCCAGGAGAGAGGGCCACAGCATGCTGTTATATACAGATTCCAGTCAGCACTATTGCACTTTGGAAACTTTTAAATGCTGTCAAAATTTATAATCCCTGGAAAAGCAGAGAGTACAAAAGAATGCTAAAGCATTGTCAGCCCACGTGCGCTGCGTTTTGAAGTTTGCATTCTACTTATTAGATTTCACCCTATTAACAAGCCCAATCATAAACACTTTGCACTACATACCGTATCCAGATATTAAGTTGGCTGATACCTCACACTCCTTTTATTACTTTCTAGACTTTCCCAAGCATTCCTTGACAGTCAGTTAACACCAGCTCCCTTGGAGAAAAGAAAGGAAGTTGATGTAAATTCTATATATCTGGAAAAATTCTCTGTGAGTAGCCAGTTAGAGTTTGGTGTTTATAGAGCTTCAAATCTGACTAAATATCTAATGTGACAGAATACTAAACTTCAGAAGATGAAATTCAGTTACTTTCACTGCCCTGGAATTGTAGAGATTTTTATACCTTCAAATATAAAATTATTCTTACAACGTTCACAGTAGGGGATTGCAGAGAAACTTTGTCTAGTATTTACTTTTAAAATGCATATTTTTCCATACAGTATTAAGAAAAAAAAAATGGAGAACGCAAAGCAACAAACCAGCACAGACTTGATTTTATTTCTTTAGTTAAAGTATCTGGGGTGACATGATCTGATACCTCTTTCAAACATAACTGTTGCATCATGTATCTACAGCTGCAACCTAGTAGAGAAAAAGATTAAGTTGAAGGAAATTTGAGCCACAGTAGGCCTAGTAAGTCACCTGCTAAAAACTTTGGATGAGAGTCAAGAGGTTAGCTGAATTCCCATTTAAGTCATTCTATATTCTTTCTCTGAAAACATCTGTGCTTAGGAATGGGATGGCAACGCATACGTATGGACCTTTTAAATTTCCTATGCTTAGATAAGCATATCTGCAGGATGGTGATATTTTGCAGATTGTACAGATTTGTTTACCTGTTTCTGAGAAGCATGGGTGTAAATTTTTCCTTTATATGCTATCTTATTTAAACCACTAACTTGCAGTTCTTTGAACATGACCAGATCAGGTAAATGGGTAATAAGAAAAATGCAAAATTGAGATGTACTACTACACAATCATATCTCCACTCTGTTTCTTTGATCTGGCACCAAGTTATTGAGTCATTCAAGTTGTAATGGAACAACTAAGAAAAAAAAAGTGTGAAGATGTTGTTTTTTCTTCTATATCACATATCTAATTTTCCCCAGGTAACCTGCAATTAAAGTCAGAAAGAAAATTAAAATTACTCTGAACAGACAATAGTTTATTTTATTAGATGATACTTTAGTCCATGGAAAGAGTGGTCCACATACCAGCCAGAGACTGGAAAGTGTATTAGTTTTTGACCAAATGTACATCTTGTCTAAGAGATAAATTACTAAGCTGTAGAAGCCCACCTCTGCAAAATATGACACATAAAATCTACCATTAACTGTCATTGGTCTTTTCTCTGTCTGTATCTTTGATGTCATTTGGATGCTTGAGTGAAGCCACCTAGATATCTTTAGGCAAGCAGAAATCCTGCTTAATTGTTAAGTTGGTTTAAAGGATTTTTTTGTTGTTGTTTTGGGAGCTTCAAGGGAGCTATGAGAAGGCTTCAGAAATTCAATAAACATTACTGATTTTAAGATAGGAATCAGTATCCTTTTTCACTTTCCCTTCCTTATGTTCCTATTAGTGCTCTGTCAAGTTTAATCTTTTGGTCTGAAACCTTTGTTGTTCCACAGTGAATCAGGAGTTCTTTTACAATAGGAATGTAAGACTGGACAAGACCATGAGGACCCTTTTATTAATTCCCTTGAAATCACAGTAAATAATGTACTTGATGACTAGTTTCAGGGAATCCAAATAATTTCTGTAGTGCATGTCCCCAAGTACTATAGGCTAAAAAATCCATCGTCCATTTAAAAATATAAGACCTCTAAAAAAGACAGAAAAGGAGAAATATAATTTCACATGAAAACAGAGCAGGAAAGAACAATAAGCTAGCTCTCAGGGGTAGCAAAGTTTGGTAAGTAAAAAAGGTTCCTGGTCCAAGGAAAACTCTTAGGATCACCCATGCTCTAGTGAAGGACCCACCCTCAGTTCCATTCAATGTGATGCAGTCTTGTGCTCAGTTTAATTTTGAGCATGTGAGGGAAATATGTTACGATGGTTCTGAGAAATTGAAATTCTCCTAGTTATCTCAGAACACCTTGCCTTATGGACATTTTAGCTGTGGCACATCTCTAGGCTGTGGCCCTACAGGAATGCACAAAAGCCATGAAAATAGGAGTCACCTTTTACCTTCCTCCCGGCCTCTGTCATTAGAGCCCACTGGAAACCCCAGAGCATGAGATTAATGTAATTTAAGTACAGAGCAAACAAACAGTGATCCTGTAACAGCCAGACACATCCTCTTTTTTTCCTTAGGGCAAAGGGATCACAGCAAAGCTAAAAATGTAGCTGCCTTTTTGAGAATAGACAAAGGGAAAAAGAAGATACAGAGAGTCATTGCCTGCTTGGGAATGGGACAGTTATCTGTGCTTTTAGAGGCTGTCTTTTGTGGAATGATAGCACAAAGATGAATACAAAGAGAGTCACATGTTCCTCCTCTCAGAACTCAGAGCTGAGTACATAATAATCTATGGGTTTTAAAAAGAAATCATAGAATAATAGAATTATAGGATGGTTAGGGCTGAAAGGGACCTAAAGATCATCTACTTCAAGCCCCCTGCCATGACCAGGGACACTCCCCGCTAGATCCCAGATCAGGTTGCTCAAAGCCTCATCCAGCCTGGCCTTGAACACTTCCAGGGAGGGGGCACCCACAACTTCCTTGGGCAACCTGTTCCAGTATCTGACCACCCTCACAGTGAAGAATTTCTTCCTAATATCTCATCTAAATCTACCCTCTTTCAGTTTAAAAGCTTTACCTCTCGTCTTATCACTATACGTCCTTGAAAAAATCCCTCCCCAGCCTTTCTGTAGGCCCGTTCAGGTATTGGAAGGCTGCTATGAGGTCTCCCCGGAGTCTTCTCTTCTCCGGGCTGAACAACCCCAACTCTCTTAGCCTCTCCCCATAGGAGAGGTGCTCCAGCCCTCGGATCATCCTCATGGCCCTCCATTGGACTCCATAGGTCCATATCCCTCTTGTGTTGGGGGTCCTAGAACTGGATGCAATACTCCACGTGGGGTCTCACGAGAATGGAGCAGAGGGGCAGAATCACCCCCCTTGATCTGCTGGCCATGCTTCTCTTGATGCAGCCAAGGATACAATTGGCTTTCTGGTCTACAAGCATATGTTGCTGGCTCATGTTGAGCTTCTTGTCCACCAGTACCCTCAATTCTTTCTCCTCAGGGCTACTCTCAACCTACTCTTCATCCAGCATATATTTGTGTTTGGGGTTGCCCTGACCCAGGTGCAGCCTTGTTGAACTTCATGAGGTTAGCACAGGCTGACCTCTCAAGCCTATCAGGGTCCCTCTGGATGGTATCCCTTCCCTCCAACTTGTCAGCTGAACTACTCAGCTTGGTGTCGTTGGCAAACTTGCTGAGGGTGCACTCTGTCCATGTCACCAACAGATGTTAAACACAGCAATGTAGATACCATTCCCAAGTACCTTCCGCACAACATTCAAGGCACTAGAATCTATTTTCAGCACAAAAAAATACTGTTTGTCCATTCTTTATATGCTATATGATGCTCCTGAAGCTGGGATTTCCAATGGGAAACCACATTTTACCACAGTGTGGTATAAACCAGAGTTACATGGTTAGTCGTGGCTATGATCATAAGTAATTTTCACAAGAGAAAGACAAGATATAGTGTAACAATGAACCTTGCACAAGGAGATGTAAGGGAAGACAATCAACTTTGTCTGATATTCTTTTCACCTTTATCGCCATAATTTCTCTTGAATCTGTTTTTGTCCAAGGGCCAAATTATCACCAGGTATAAAATAAAGTACCTCTGCTGAACTCAGTGGAGCTACATCAAAAGAAGACTGAGAAGCATGTCCCTTTCTTTTAAATGCTATCAGATCAGAGGTTAATGGGATAGATCTTAACACCAGAAGAATTTCACTGTTGAATATAATGGCAAATATATGTTTGCTAATTACTTTATTGATATTATTATTATTGGGAAAGAAGTAATAAGATATGCTTCAAAGTGTAATTTAGCCAATATCAGAATGACTAAAGCAGATCAGGAGGTCTATGCAAAAATTTCTTTTGTCAAAGAGTGTTTATATATAGCTACGCAGCATAGCTTTGGATATTCAAAGAAGGAAAAATTGAAAGGGGCTACTGTGAATTTTTGGTTTGCATATATCTTGTGAACTGCAATGAAAATAGTTGCTTTGCAAATTGTTCCATAACATCTTTACAAAGATGTTAAAGTGCTCTGGTGAAAACATAACAAATAGAACTATGCATTTCTGTTCAAATAAAAAGATCCTATTGATTCAAATGCTGGCAAAAATCACTGTGGAGGAAAAGAAGGTTGAAAGCAGACCAGAAGTGTCACAACAGGATCAAGTGCTTATGATCTGATAAACATTCAAAGCATCAGTTTGATTGAATTGCCTCAACACAGTTGGTATATTTCTGGTTGTACACAATGTTGGGACAGTAATGTGTGGTGTGGGTTGACCTTGCCTGAATGCCAGGTGCCCAGCAAGCCACTCAATCACCCCCCTCCTCAGCAGGATGGGGAGGGAAGAAAATAAGATGGAACAAAAAACCCCACCTTTTGAGGGGGTTTTTGGGACAAAAGGTAGTTTAATAGAAGCAAAGCAAAGCTGTGCCTGCAGAAGCAAAAGTACAAAATATTTATTTTCTACTTCCCATCAGCAGGTGATATTTGGTCACTTCCCAGGAAGCAGGGTTTCATACAGGTTGTGGTTCCTGGAGGACAAACAGAAATAATGAATGCTCCCCCCACCCCTCATTGCCCTCTGTTTCCCTTGCTTTTATTTCTGAGCAGATGTCATATGGTATGGCACATCCCTTTGGTCAGTTTGGGTCAGCTGTCTTGGCTGCGTCCCCTCCCAAGACTTTCCCCACCCCAGCCTACTAGTCGGGTGTCAAATGTTGGAGAGACAGCCTTGATGCTGTGCTAACACTATTCAGCAGTAACCAAAACACTGGTGTGTTACCAGCACCACCCTTCTAACTAGCAATACAAAACACAGCGCTCTGAGGGCTGCTATGGGGAAAATTAACTCCATCCCAGCCAGACCCATTACATAATGCCATCAGTAACTCAGTCACAGAAATTTGTTTCATGTCTATTAAACATGGAAAGAGAATCCTTGTAGGACAGATGCAGCAATGGACTTGTGGGTACAAGAAAATAATAGGAAATAAGCTAATTTTTAAAAGAATAAAAGGAGGAAAAAATAAAAGCTGCTTAATTTATTTGGAAACACATTATGGGAGTGAGCTGTTACCAGTTAAGTAAAAACCTTGTGTATTAGGTAAAACACCTCTTCAGGACCTGTTCTAAGCAATTAGCCAAAGTTTGGATGAATCTGGTAGGTGCATCTGTAGAAATCCAACAGGCCATGGTATAGACTACCAAATACCAAATATCTTGCCACCTCAGTGGAAAACCTGAGTAAGTATCAGAAAATACCACCTAGCCTAGTTATGATTTAATCATTTGTTATAAGTAAGTAGAAAAAAAATGAAACAAAAAAATATATATAAGTCCCTCTTGGTTCAGCAAGGTACTCAGTATAACATCAGCAATAAAAGGAAAATTAAAATCCTCAGCAACAGAAGTCTCTCAAGGGATCCCAGTGGTTTAAGAATATGTCTCCCAGTGATTTTTTTTTTTTCTTGTCATTGAATATTATAGAGAACTCTAGCCATAAACTATCCTGGAAAAGACAAATATTCAGTCAGAACGTAGTTGTACTGAAAGTTCCTCATTTTCTTTTGTGTAAGGCTAGTTTGGATAGTAAATCTATTCCTTAAAAAAGAGTACTGTTTGATACATCACGGCACAAAAACAGCTTAGAAAGAAATGTTACATCATAGTTCTTTCGTAGATTTTTTTTTTTTTTTCCTAGCATAATCAGTTTATTCATATGGGGTATTTTTGTTTGTTAATTTGTTTATTTTCTTTCTGGGATGGAAATAATTTATTCTTTCTCAGGAGAATGGGGTCCAGTAGCAAGTATGATCTTTTGTTGCACTGCTCTAGAAGCCTGTAATTCTCAGGAATATCAAAAGCTCAAATTTAATTTCTCATTTAAACAACAAGAAAAACATAAAGTATTAACATGAAATAGAATTCTTAGTTTAAATGTAGCTATGTAATGGAACTGATGAAATGGACTGATGTATTTATTTAATTAACTGTTATTTATTAGGTTATTGCATTTTCTATTCACATAACAATATTAATTTTCATAAAGCTGAAAAAGTTTGAAGTCCTGCTGGGTAAAATCCTGTAAATATAATACATTTCTTGAAAGAATAATCTATTAACTTTGTTTTCTGATAGCATTAGCAGTGTTACAGATTTCCAGTGTTCTTCTAACCCCTTAGGGCATCTAAAGAACTCCAGGAAACAAAGGTATCTTTCAGTACCTTCTGTTGTTTCTACAAGCATATAATATTTGATGTGATATAAATGCCCTAACAGCACATGAAACACCACAACCTAGTGTGATCACAGCATATACCACACACATGGTGCAGCCTCTTGTTTTTTCTTATTTTGTTTTACTATTTGGTATGCAAATCCACTCCATGGTAACCTTATCCATGTGCTGCCTGTTCTGCTTATGCAAAAATTTGTATATATCCTGGGTTCTGATGCCATCTGCATCTGCTTACATTCCTCACCTTTAAAAAAGAATCAAGAGTTAGCTATACAGATGGTGAAGTAAAACTATTATCAGAGATTATCAGAAAATATGCTATTTTAAAGACTTTTAACAGTGTAATCACCCTTATTCAGGGTAGCATTAATGCAGTAACATATTGTGCAATTACTGTTAGAGTTACATCCCTTCATTATTACATCCCTGCGACATCGTTACTGCAGGGATGGGGAGGAGAGATATTTTACTTTTCATAACACTCTCATCGGCCCAGTTTTATATCAGTCGTCCTGTCAAGGAATTGCAGTGACAGTCTTCTGATTTTTTTTGGTAATAACTACCATCTACTTAAACAAAACTATGTTTAGTTGACAGTAGCCAATTATTACTCATTGGCTTTTACTTCTTTTAAGAATCACAACATATTTCCCCACTATTTGTTGAAAGGAAAGGAGTCATCCTTGAAAACACAGAGTAGTTGTCCTGCGGTTAAACGCACTGAACGACCTGTATAGGTGAGCAGGTACAGCTTACATTTACAGCTGTGAAGAAGTCTTGCAAGACATACCTTATGCAGTAGGATTTCTCTTACTTAATCTTTGATATCTAAAGGGTATATTTCAAAGTCTGAGTTAGTTAGCCTTAGCTCTCTGAATAGTCATTGAAAAGTAAGAGACATTTCAGATTAATGCATTTGATCTATCTCAGATAACTATATTATAAAATGAATCAAAGGGTAGAAAAGTATTCCATTGCTCTTCACTGATAATAGGAGCCTCCATCGACTTAATCATCTAATATTGGACACTTTGGTAAAGATATATTAATGTCCCATCTGAAATATCTAATATTTCAACATCAAGGTGTATATTATTTCTGTATTTCATAGAACTGCATATTGTGAAATTCAAGAAATACAAGTAAAGTGTTTGCTGTGGAAGTGGGAAGGATTAACGTGAAGTTCCTCACACCGCAGAGGTTACTCCGTGACTTAAGTGATCATCTCACTTTCCCTTCTTTTAGATTACTGTGTTCACTCAGTTGATGCATTAGTGTGTACACCAGGATAAAGATGTGCAACTTTTGCAATTTGTCTTGTCTTGTAATTATAATTCTTCATATAAAAGAAGTAAGGCAAATTATTTTACACTATTTTCATTTTTAGGCAGAAGGTTACTGCAAGTTTTGTCAGAAAGTGCATGTCATGAACTAACAGTAAGTATTTGTCTAAACTAATAAAAGTGAAAGAAAAAATACATTCCAAAGTCCTGAAGTTTTCAACCAGTCAAAGATGCAACAACAAAATCAAAGATAATTTTCTTTATTGGACTTCCAGCTTTTAAAGTATTCTCATCCATTTAACTACCAGAGTTGTATAAAATGCTTAGATAAACAGGATAAATTCAGTTCAAATAAGTAAAAAATTCCCCAAGCCTGTTACAGAAATAAGAAAACAAATTAGAACTGCTGTAAGGACAGCTGTAGCCAGCTGTCTTTACACATTTACAGAACAAGTCAGATCTTGAAACTAGAAAAGGAAATAACGGAAAAATGTACCAAATAACAAGAAATATTTTATTGAAGTTACGATATTCAGATAACAGCTAATTGTGTACAAGTTACCAAGCCTCCAATTGATGGATATCAGTGTCGTTTTATGGAAGTCAAGGACCTCATACTAATTTATCCTAATTAATTACATCCTAAAGTAAATCTAATTTCAATTAAAAATATATTATTAGTTTATCTAATTCTCCTGATCTCTGTTTCTTTATTATGCTCCTGGTAGAGACATGTTAACAGAAAAAAAAATCATTATTACATGTCTTTTGGAGTTGTAATTAAATTCATTCCCCCAGTGTATTACTAAATCCATTTTCTGTAATACTTTTTTAGCCTTCTCACATTTCAAAAGCACTTCTCATTGTCCTTATGCTGGCAATGATGCTCCTCTTTGCTCTTCCTACTCTTTGCCTTCAATCATTTATTCTTGTTTTCCCACCACTTTCTTCTTTGGTCCTTTATCCTTCTTTGCAGAATAATTATCTTTTGCACATTAAAAGTACATTTGGAATCACCTGACTTCAGGGAAACTCAATGTTTCTTCTTCCTAGTTAGTTAAAGCCTGTTTAATAAATCCAGCATTTGTGAAACCAGAAAACAGTTAGTATCTCTTCATAAATGGAGATCCAACCTGAACCATTCTATGATTCTATGATTCTATGATATCGATTTAAAGAACAGAACTATTTGGTTTATCAAATAGAAGCCTTTTAAAATTTCTCAGGCAGAAAAAAATAATCATGGAAGCAGAAAGGTGAGGGATGGAAAAAGAGCTATTAAACATTCTTGCTCTCTGTCACAGCAACGTTTTCCCCTACAGACTTTTATCTTTTCTAGTTTTAAATCTCTTAAGGCTTCCCATTCAATTTTCATTGTGAAACTATTTCAGCGCCAATCTCCACTTCATGATATTTCCCCTGATATCCACCTTATGTTTATATTACACAAAATGACAGATATAAAATGCTTTTTGGTAAGCGACTTACGTATGGTTTTTTTTCTTATTCAAACATTTCTGGAAGAGCTCCTTGAATGGGAGAAAAATATATTTATGAGCATGGTTGCTAACACCGATTAAATTAGCCCACATTTGTATGAATGTTTCCATAAAGATGGGGTTTCTATTTTGTATTTTGATATTTGTGCTTGGAAGTGGGAAAATTAGTTGACAGAAAGAAGGCACAGAGTATGAGACTGAGGAAAATAAGGATCTGCAGTGTAATATAGTGAGTATCATTTTCTGCATAAATAGTTGTGTGAAGGAGTAGGCCAGACAGAGAGGCTGATCTAGTAGGAGACAAGTCCATATACATGGCCTACTGCAGCTACGATTTGAATGCATAAGGAAAAGGGTTAAAAGGATAAGGAAAACAAATAAACAAAACTCTGAAAAGAGGGACATTTTAATTAAGATATATATCTTTTTTTATCCTCAGAAAACTTGAAAATTAAGAAAATTTTAACAAATAGTATTTAAATCTTTTTACTTCTTTGATTCATTTGCCACCTAATTTCCTAACTAAAAGCTACACATTTTTGTAAAACTTAAGCAAATCAGTTAACAAAAAAGACAGAACACCTAACTTACTTAGATAATAGGTCATGATGAGGTATCTGTAGCTTTCAGTTCACAGGTGAGAACACAAAATACATCTGGAAGGCATATATGGCCTGATGAATTATTAAAAGAAATACATTTAGGAAAATTGTACTAATTGTAACAAAAAAGGCTATAATTCAGCTATCCATTGTTTCTCATGAGTAAACTGCCCAGCTGTCTGATAATCTTACTATGCATTTCTAAAGTGGTATATGCTTTACCATAAATACACAAATTCTTGATAAATATATTAACTAACTACAAATCCTTATACGTAAGATGCTGATGTAGGTTAATATTCATGCTGTGTACTGTTATTTCAACATCATAAATCATGGCTGCTAGAAACAGGTACACAGCATAGTGCAAAGGAAACCTGATCACAACTTTCTACAAAAAAGATTTTAAAAGGAAAATGTCAAACTTTATATTCTGCTTCATGCTCTATTTTTGGTCTTTTTTTAGTTAGAAGACAAAATGAACATCTGTTTTGGAAAAAGTCTTTGTGTAATTCTAGAGTGGAGGAATGGAACAGCTGTGTTGACTGTACCAAAAGAAGTAGGACACCTAAGAAAATTGCACATAGATTCATACTTCTCACTTGATTTATTTTTTGAAACTCAGGTTTAGGAATTTCAAAGTTTAAACAACTTTAGTTCTAAATAAAGCTGCCATACAGCTTAATACGAGCAGTTATAAATCTCCCAGAATGTTACAATTCTTTGTACCTATTGAAAATTGAGGAATTCATGCAAAAGATGCCAAGTTTCCTATAAAATACAATGAAAGATGTTTACTTTTAAGGAAGGGATAGAGTACAAAAGGGAGTTGTGAGATAATAAATCAGTAAGTCTTACAACTCCATGTCTAATTGTCCAGGTTGATCTATGGTCCATAGGTGAAGCATAGCTGATGTAAAGTGTAAAACAGATTTGTTAACAGTGGTCAGTCATTCAGATACGCTAAGGTTGCTGCAACTGAAGCAATCTTCTGTCCAGGTGACTCCCTGTAAATCTGAAAGAAGTTGTAGGCTAAAGAGTAATAAAAGCCCAAAGCTTACATAGCTGCTGATCTCTAAAATGGTAATAGCAAAAGGAAGCCTGAATTCAAAGCAATCTTGTGTATGACAAACTTCAACGTACTGTGACTAGACTGTAATATATTACTACATTTGTTGTTGTGCTGAATTTGATCATTTACCATGACAAATTGGCCAATATTTCATTGCTTAGCCAAGCACCTAATGTACCATTCAAATTTCCGTTCAAATGAGGCTGACCTGGAAGAGGTAAGGGGTTCTTCCATGGAAAAAAATACCCCAGAAAAAATTGTTCTCTTTTAGTCTTACAGCTGTCCAGAAACCACAGCTATAGCTGCCTAGTGACGGAACTTTACACAGATTTCAGGGGTGCACCAGCAAAACATTAGATATTCTTATTCTACTGATTGATGATATGGAACCAAAGACATGATTTACTTTAAATCTCAAGTTATTTCCCTGAAGATGAACGCATGCAGTATAAGGCTCACAGGTACAATGAATGTTCTACATTCACATCTTTTCCTATGTCTTTGTTGGTGTCAAGTATTCATAAACAGGTCACCTAGGGAATTCCACATATGCAGTAGACATCTGGTTCATCTAAAACTGGAGTGTTCTGAAAGTCATATTCAACAAGAATTTTACATCAGTCAATTATCTTGCAACTGTTGTCTTAGTAAATGCTCTTAATAAAAAGAGTTAATACACATTTTTCATCATGACCATTTATTTCCCTCCCCCCTCTCCCCACCCTCCTAGGGCTTGATGCAGCTTATATAATGAAGTGTTCTGTTTACATTAAAGTAAATCTGACTGGAAGATTTTCCAAATTGTCCACAGACTCTAAAAAACAAACAAATAAAACCCCCACACAAAACCAAAAGCAAACCTTTCCATTAGAACAGACATATTCTGTATTACTTCATGCCTGACTTGCTCATTGGTTTAAGAGACAACTTTGTTCACATTCTCTCCTTTATTAAAATAATGTTTTCACCTTGAATTCTCAAAGGAATACCAAAGGTTGGAAACTGGACTTCTCACATCATACACTGGTCCTCAGAAAATTTCATTACAGAAAAAGTCATACCTAGGTGTAATAAATCTTTGGCATTAATTGAAAATAACTTGAATATTTTAAAATAAAAAAGGATTATTCTGTTGCATAGCTGAATGATTGCATGAGAGGGACACTTTGTGCCATTTCCTGCCCACATATTTTTGTGCGTTTCTTCTGAGAGAGAAGAGTAGGGGACTGAATGCCCATGTCATGCCTTCCTTGACTGCCTAGAGCTTTGGCTTCAGCACCTTAATCTGTCTGCTGCAAGAGCAGAACTTTCCCTGAGGAGTGAGAATTGAATAGGAGAAAATTTTCTTTGACCTTCAGTGTCTCAGGTTTCATTAGATAGTGTGCCTGTTTGTGCATTTTCCCTATATGGAGTAGAATATGAAGACTCAGGCTAATTCTAATTATTTAACTATTATCATAATGCAAATTTGCATGGTACATTAATAGAGGTCTGTGTTGCTAATCATTGCTAGTCTTTAATCTCACTAGAAGAATAGTACCCACCTAAGCATTATTTTGATTGGTTATCAACAATGCAGATATATTTTTACTTTTGCACCTTTTACCCCCCTGAAAAGTGGTGTGAACTGATTTTTTAATCTCCATTATGTGTATGAATGAGAAAATAATATTACCATCAAATTTCCCCTGTACGGATTTTTTTTTGCCTGCCTGTTCAGAAGAGACTATACTTCCTTCAAGTGACCCTCTATGTGTTCCTTACCAACTCTTCCAGAAAAGGAAAAATCTCACTATAAGGAGTAGAGAGCTGGGGGAGCTGGGGCACCAAGTCAGTGAATACCACAAGTTGGCAGGTCAATCCTAGCAGAGGCATATATCTTGTCAGATTAGCACTGTTCTCAGTTTCAAACTGTACAGTGTATCTAAAAATGACTAATAAAGGAGCAAATGAAAATCAGTTGAAGAACAAAATACCCTGTAGCATGCTCTATTGCTTCTGAACTACACCAGGCAGCAGTCTCTCTTCTCTTACTGCACTCAATCTTTCATAATCCCCCTTAGATCAAGTTTTTAAAGGATATTGTGTATTTAGAAGGAAGGCTTCTAAAATGTAATAAATGTTGCTGGGCTTTTGTAAATCTAATATTATCTGTTATCTTTACTTCAAAGGGCAGAAAAGCTGCAGTTACCAGCTGGAATCTCTGACTTTTAAAATGACAATGTAACTGAGCCCACATTCCTTATACAGGTCAGGGAAACGGGATACTATTGTAGCTCTAGTTAAAAAACATCAGAGAGGGAACTGAAGAGGCACCAAGTGAATTTGTCCTCCATTTTTTCGTTAACTGTCAAAGTGATTTGTAACAATTCAGACAAAGACAGTCTTCCTCATTAAACCAAGCAGTGGACTCAGTCAAAAATACCCTGCCTTTACCGTTATTCTTCATGCCACTGGTCAGTGTTTTCCAGGTCAAAATGTATAACTAAAACAAGGTTTGCAGGAAGAAGTAATACCTTTTAGTACGCTTAAACACAATACTGTCTCTTTCAAATTATTGTGGTGACTACAGCATTTCTATCAGTAGTGTGGTTGTGAAAGCTTCCACACAAAAGACTTCTACCAAATGACTGCGATAATGACAGACCAATGGCTGCTTTTGAAATAGCAATTTCAATTATTTTGTGCAGGTAGTCTGACTTTTTGGATTTTATTAGAATATGAATATGAAAAACTTGATTAAATTACACTATTCTAAAGTTCCTTCCAGATTCCTGTGAGTAGATACATTTTCATGGGTCCTAGTAGTGTTTGGACTATAAACCATCTATAGCTTCCCTATTAAGGTCTGAGCTCTTGGGAGGTTGTCCTGCAGTCATCCATGTTTTCAGAAAGTGAATAGAGAACAGAGATAATAAAGATGGGGCACATTTCCACATTAATCATCAAAAAGTTATGTCTCTAGCCTAAGATATTTGTCAAGCTGCTTCTAAACACTGTGGAGAGAAACAGGCACATCTGGAAGGCAAGTCCATAGACAGCATCTAAAACTGCAAATAGCAGACTCTTCCTTTAGAAGTGCCTCCTTCTTGCCCTACTAATTACAGGGGAGCCTAGAAGGACTCAAAGAAAGACTGATTTTAGAGGTTAATTTAGGAGAGAGAAGTTCTAACCAAAGCATAAGTTAATATAGTTCTATCCTTTCTAATGATTTCTTTAAATCTACCTTTTATAATTGTTTCTGTAGTTTTAAGATAATTTTACTTTTGCAGACCATTTTCACATTGAAAAGTCTGCCTCACCATTTACACTGGGATTACATACAGCAATATGGCAAACATTAAGCCAGTGTTGAGAATTTATCATTTTCAGATTTTGGCCTGTTACTCCTTTTTTACACCCTCTCTTGCTACAATAAGTAATTATTTTCCTGCAGTGCACATGAATTTCCACCAGAAAACTTGGCTTATGCTTTCAACTCTCTGCTCTTTAAGCTACCTAAAGAAGAGAGAATAGAATCTCCCTGAAAAGAAGATATCTTCCCTTTGATACTACTGAATGATATGTTTGGCTTCTAGTCTACGAAGTTTTGACTTTGTTGATCTGGATTCTCCCAAGAGGGGGTGGCATCCAAATGTTGACCTTGTATAACCTTTCTTAGCTTGCGAATTGACAAGATCATAGCACATGATTTTACGGTTCCTCTTAATTAATTTGCCATTATATTTCCTCAATCTTGAGAATGAAAGAGATTTTTAATACTTTATTCATTTTCTAATATCTGTCCCTTGGCTGCAGTCCTGAAGTTAATGTTCACTAATAGTTTGTTCTTTGTCTACCCAGTTACCAGGGTCATCCCGTTTCAAAAGAGGTCTCCAGAATATAGAAATGATTCTTCAGTCACCGTTTTTCTTTTTAACAGAGACCTTTTCTATGTTCCTTTTTCCTTTATAGCCTACAGCTGAGATGTTTTGCTCTACCAATTATTTATTTTCTGCACAAACTTATTCTTCAGTCATAAGAGAGTGAACATTACATTTGATTGTTTTATTAGAGAAAGTCACAGTAGAGACTGGTATAGATTACCCTAACCAGAGAATATTTTGATCTGATTTCAGTTTATATGCAATCACAAAATATTTCTTTTAAGTTGTCTTCTTTCCAGATGACATCACTGACAGTTGCAAACAGAGTAGAATGAGTATAGTTTTTTAACAAAAAAGGAATTATAATCAAAACTACTACCTAGAATGAGCTGTTCTGATTTTCCTAACCAAGAACAGAAATAGTCTGAACTTTGGAAATAGGAGGAAAACTAAAGGAGTGAGAGAACAAAAAAGAAAACGGTTATTTAGATTTCATAATGAGGCTTTGTATTGTGTAATGTGAACCTGTGTGGTTTTAATCAACGTTGTATCACACTGGAGGAAAAAGAAGGGCTTGAAATGGGATCTGCAATATACTAGTTATGTTAAAAAATATATTAATTTCAATAGTCTGAGGAAGTCTGTCATCTACGAATATATTTGTAAAGGAAATGGTTTCCTTTTAAAATATAGTGGACAACTCTAGCTTTCTAAAGCAGCCTTCTTTCATCCGCCAAACAATTCTGTTCACCTTTAAAAAAGAATATCTACAATGAGTGTTCTTAATTTCATTATTTAGTGAATCAAAAAATATAAAATAATTATATATTTTCTTGGATATGTGTTATTTCTGTCATTTTGCTGATTAAAAGCCCACCAGAACTTCACATCTTCTGACACTGATGAAAGGGAAAAGATTTGGAGCTATATGAGTGTTCTGGAGTTCAGAATTACATCTTCATAAGGAAAAAGCATTTCCACATGGCAAGGACTTGCAGTCCTACTCACAGATTTCCTACTGAGATGTGTTTAAAAGCCTTCAGAGCCCTCCATGAACTTTAAATTTCAGCTGACCTACATCTTTGCATTATTGCCCTTGATCTTTTAAAAGCTTCCAATTCCTTTTTAAAAGAAAACCCCAGCAAACTTCCTATGATATATCTATTCCTTTCAAAAAGCTGCATACTTTACAATATCTACCAGCATCCTGGTAAATCAAAGTGAAATTAAACATACTTTGGAAATAATTTAAGTCATTTTCTATAAATAAATGGGAGAAGCTTGTGTTAGACAAACATGAAACTTAATCTCGTGTGGCAGGATTGCTTCAGGTGCTTAGGTATTTGGCAAACACTCCGAATTTTTTTTTTTTAAATAATATTGTTACGTTAGCAACATGTTTTACATTCAGTTCTTACATAAAAATATACACAGGTATACAGTCATTCAAGATCTGATCATCTGTTATTTCAAGTTCAATATGATTTATCTACCTTTCTAAAAGTACTAAGAAAGCCTATTTCTTCACATTCTATATTTTCAAGAGAGTTTACTGTTTATGCAGGCTGGTCACAGTTGGGCATAATATATCTATGTGTCAGAAATTGGAACAGGCAGTAGACATTATGGATGAATTGCCAGGAAATTACCCCAAGTGTGCTGACTTCCCAAATTCCTTCAAATGACTTAACAGGCTTGACATGGCAGCTCAGTGTTCAGTTTACTTAGGGGATTTTAGGAGAATCAGCACTTCCAATCCATTGCTAAGGTTTGGGTTTTTCACATTTACATAGCAATAAGGAGCTTAGGGAATCTGTAACTGGCAAAGGAAAACATTTAAATCAGAATTATTACCAATAACAGTGTTTAAGTTCATTCGTACAATTCAAATTAAAAGCCTTTATTTTTCTACAAAAAAATTAAATGGGCAGAATCACACAGAATCACAGAATCACGGAATGCTGAGTTGTTGATAAGCAGCATCACATTTGATCTGAAAGGCTTTCTGTTCACAACAGCACCGGCAGTAGCAGACACACTCATTTTTTGATGAGACAATGAAGTGTGTAAGGGTGACAGGCTTTATGGCAAAAGGCATCATATACCTTCCACAAATCACTCATTTGTCTAGTTCTGGATGATATAATTCTGTGACCTATGAAATTAAAAGCAGAAACCTTGATTTTCTCTTTATAGCTCCTTGCATCTTTCGGGATAGAGAATGGCTGTCAGGCTTTCATTGCTACATGAAATTAAAGGCATTTTGCAAGTGCAGTGTCATTCTGTTGAGGTTAGGGAATCCCCCACTAATGAAACACATTTTGGTCTAGCATCTGGGAATTTACATATAAGGTAGGTACAGTAAAATACATGTTCTTTTTTGTTAAATTTACCCTCATTACATTTTCTGCTATTATTTTAAAAAGTAGGAAAAAGCTACAGCAAATAAGGGCTGTCCAGACCTAATGAGTGATGGAAAAATGGCCTCCGATCAGATTCTTCTAATGTGAAAATAATCGAACTTACAGTGTGCTAAACTGTTAACCCTACAACTGAGATGTTATTCATGTTTTTAGAGCTTGACTGATTTCCAAAACAACGGTAATCTGAAACTAGAAGAAAAGTAAAAAAAAAAAAAAAAAAAACTGAAAAATTGTGACACATTAGGTAGACTGCTGAAGATACCAAATTGGTTTGACTATACCAATGTCCCTTTTTTACTATGATATAACTCTACAGCAATTAGGTTATTCTTGCAAATGGCATGGTGACTACAGCTGTAAAAAGACATTACTGCCATCTTCTGGTAACAGCTTATCTGTCTTGCCAGCATGTGGGGTTTTATTTATTTATTTCTCTTTTTATAGAACACTTCACAGGCAATCACAGTTTATCATTTATAAGATCTGGGAAATATAAGCATTTGTGCTTTAGCATTTGCATTTTTTTTAATCAATAATTTTATGCTGCTCCTGAATTTCTGAACTGCTATATGACTCCTACTGGTGAAACATTCTTGAGATTGATTTTCCTTTGAGTTTATAGATAACATAAGTCCAGAAATGTGGATTTAATACCACAATCTTATATTGCACTTCTATCCCAAAGTGTAACCTACTTAATGGTTGAATGTATGGAAACAGAAATGCTATGAGAAATTTCATGAAGATCAAGTTCAATTGAAGGTCAGTGATGTTAGTATGATCACCCTCTGTGACAATTTAACCAGGACACCCTCATTTATATTTGCTGAGGATCTAAATCTCCTAAGCAGGTTACAGTTACATATTTATTGGCATGGCAAAAACCTCCTCTCTGCTTTCTCCAGACGCCTCAGTGCCTCAGCCTTATCTCTGATAACTTGGTGGATCCTCTTTATCACTAGTCAGTAAACAGAAACAGCATAGCAGCCGTCTGTCTTGTTCGAGAGATGTACCTTGATTTGTGACATGATCTTTACTCATCTTCAGAATCAAGCATCATTGCTACTGATAGCTAATAACACTGCTATTAATAATTAGTTCCAATCCTCCTTGATGATATATTAGTAATGTCCTCTCCTGGAGAGAAGGAAATCATCCTGAGTATAAAAGGAAACTATGGCACATAATGTTGCTCTTTATAAAATGTAATACCCATTCCCTTAAGTATGTGTTTGGAAACCACTTGCCATACCAATTTAAATAAGAAATGTGTTTGTGGGGTTTTTTTGTTTGTTTGTTTGTTTGTTTGTTTTACCCTCAAATACTCGTCAAGTTACTCAATTTAACATAAATTAGTAACTACATACACATTTTTGGGTGTGAATAGGGCAGAAGAATGCAGACTGCTTTTCAAGAGTGTTTTGCATATGTTAATCATCATGTCCATACACAACAACAGTGGAGTATTTCAGATCATTTGGTCAGTGCAAATGAACTAAAAGTTTCTAGCGTAATGAAAAGCTTGACAGTCCAGACTGAAGGTGTCAGAGATTGTGAAGGTCTAATGGGAGCTTCAAGCGACACTGAACACCCCAGAACTTTGGCCTTTCCAAATCAGGCAACAGGGATGAGAATTTGTTGGCCTTGCTAAATGAACAGTTAAGGCAGCTGAAGAGTTTCCATTCATTTCTGGAGCTCCCATGTCACCTGGAGCGGTGAGTTATTCTCGCAGTTTAGATGGCTCTTCAAGAGTTTCCTTGTTTTCTCCTTATCGCTCTGCACCCTGCTAAAAAATGGACAACACTTGACCCAAAGGCGTCAACATAGGCCAAAATTGCCTTTTATGGAGATGCTGCTGTGATCAGCAGCACCAACTCCTGAGGCTGGTTACTGCACTAAGCTGGCATTTGTTCCAGCTTGTTAGAATGGTCTTCAGGTCTTCTATGGGGTTGGGGTTCAGATCTTCTGGCCATATAGCAACCTTTGTTTGACTCCTACTCAGTGCACTGCAAAATAGGGTGAGAAAATGTAGCAGATCCTGTCAAGGTATCCCTTGCCTGTGCTGGCTTCCTCCTCATGGAACTGAAGCCTCAGCACCAGCATCTCTGCTTGACTGGATTTTCAGAAGGGTAAATATACTTCCCTTGTACCTTTTCTGTGTTTCAAGTCTAGCCTTGATTTGCAGTCTATATATTTAAGCATAAATCTTCCACTCAAGTGCTCACAGGGACTCTGAGAGTCATATCTCTCTTAGAGATATTTCCCTTTCAAAGCAGCAAGTCCATCCTCAAATTAAGAGCTGGGATGGTAAATTTTTCAGAATAATTTCTTACAGGAAGCAGAGCTGTTCTCCATAAATGCAGGAGCCAACCATCTTGAAACCCAGAGCTAGATAGTAGGTTTTCACTGTCCATTCAAGCCAGTGACAGATGCCTGGCAATCAGGAGCTGCTTGTCAGCTCACAGACAGGAGGCACAGAATGTACACTTCTGTTAAAAAAGAGGCTGTTGGTTAACAGAAGCTTTTATGATGCAGTTGGCACACATTTTTCATACAACGTCACTCAAAACCTTTTAAACCGCAGTGCATCCCCCAGCTGTGAGCCAGGTGGTGATTGTGAGGGAGGAAGAACGAAGGTATGGTAAAATACTTCTTGTTGTAAGCAATTCTGATAAACTGTAGCTGCAGCTTTACAAAGCCCTCCTAAAGCACACATCTCTCCAGTACCTGCTGGTTTGTTTTGTTTTGTTTTGTTTTTCATTTTATCAGCCTGCTGCTGATTTGGCAAATTGTGATTTGTTAGTATACAGTGACTCTCTGAACGCTGATCTAAAAGCAAACTGAAAAAAAAGATTCAAAGAAAGGACTACAGAACAGGCTTCCTTCTGCTGTTCATCCATTCAAGCTAGTTTCATATTTACTAATCGATACTTCACAGGGCTTCCAGGAAACGAGGGTAAAAATTGTAGGAATTCATTCTTAGAATTTAGCCATAACCAGCATAATACTGCAAGCAAATCTAGTCCTATCAATCAACCCTGCAGAAGTAAATTGCTGGGAGTAGTAGGTTACTGTGCTCAGTCAAGTGCTTCTGAAAATACATCCAAAACTTAAGGAAACTGGGTTTTTTTGGGTTGGTTTTTTTTTTTTAATTCTGTCTGGTCCTGAAGTTTGCAATAATCTCTCCACTACAAAATGCAACACATCGTAATCAATAGCAGAGATATAGAGGAAACAACCTATAGTATGGAAAAATCAGTGACAAAACTAACAGAAGTAATACTGGAAGGTCTCTTATTCCTGGACTTCTGCTGGCTTAGCAGTCTTTATCAACAAAAATGAAAATAAACCTATGGAACTGTAGCACATAAGGAACTATGTAATAGCTATTACACCTTAATGTCATTTACCTTAGTTCTTCTCCACAATTCTTTCTGTAATCTTTTTTATAACATTACTCTGCTTAGAAGTTGAACTGGATTGTGGCACATTCCCAGGTGTTCTTAAATATCTGCAATATTTATTTTTAGCATATCAACTTTAACAACTCATTAAAAGTCATCTTTCTCCAATGGTCTCTGCA